>JAYKKI010000074.1:5960000-6635000 GCA_039881145.1 Druceiella hillmani | reverse complement strand
ATTCAACTTAATTACAATTTTTAAATCTTTTTTTTAATTTCATTTTGTTTTTTAATATAAAATGTAGGAAACATGAGATACTGTTGCATATGAATAAAAGGTAATTAAGCTGATTTGTTTAAAAAGCCTGTTTACAATATAATGAAATTATGAAAAAAGTTCATTATTTATTTTTAAATGGCGTGTGATAAGGTTAGCCGAATGGAATAATAAATTTTTCGTTCTTCAGATTTTGTTCTATTTAAAAAATATTATGTCAATATTACTGGTATGTAATGTATTCCCAAATCCGTGTGATTATTAACTAGTATTGATTATAATTATTAACCCCAATACACCAATTGTTTCATCATAAAGTTTAAAAAGTAAAATCAATTGCTTCTTTGTTACAAAATAGCAGATTTAACTTGTTAGTTTATGATTTGGTATCAGAGTCGATTATAACAACTAAAAACATAATAAATTCAATTTTCACTTATAATTTTTAGCTTAATTTATGAAATTTACACAAACATCCAAATATTTTTAAAACCTTTGCATGTATATGTAGTTTCCGTTGTTTTTCTAGCTTTATCTCTACACTTTTAAATATCTTTTATGGTCAGGTCTTTTGTCGGGTAGTTTTTTTTAGATTAACTGTTTAAATGACATACCTTGTACAAGTCACTTGACAAATATCAATCCTGTACCCTACTTTAAGTATACATCGATTAATGAATTGAATCAGTTTTCTTGTTGTGAATAAGAAATCATTTGAAATATTATTAGTGTGATGCGCTAGGTTTGCGGGGAGATATATGTACATTTGGAAAGGTGTTAAGTTTGAAATTGAGTACATTTTTAATTAAACGTTTTTTCCTTTTTTATAAATATTTTCATATTTGCAGTTAAAACATTGTTAGTTCAGTGTAGATAGTACGTCACTCGGTTCTTCAGCTTCAATATTCTTCAACAGATTGACGGAATGGCCCGTTTGACTGTATAATTCAAGTTGACTATTCATTCCTGTTCGTCATCACGTACAATTGTAATATTTAAAATACCAAAGAATGCAAAAAAGTATATTGAAACATGTCATTGTGGCACTTGGATAGATAAAGAAAGCAAAAATCATAAAAATAAGGATATAAAACCAGACAATCGCTCGTAGAATTCAAGATTAATTCTGACTTTAATTGTGTTGAAATTATAAAAATTTGTGAAACTGATTTTTAAAACTTAATTGTGAAGATACAAGAGATACTTTTTAAAAATACAGTAATTTTATCCACATAATATGGAGAAAGTTAGTAATGATAGTACTATCACTTACATGCAGTATAGCAGTTACCACGTCACAGACTTTCATTGATTGAATTAAAGAGCATTCAATGATTCGCAGGGTTATAATCTTACACATGCAAATTGTACCATTTGTTGACACTGTATAAATTTGAATAAGTTTATGTAACAGTGACTTTCAATTAAAAACCAAATGATCCAGTTAATTGCTTTGAATGCGATTTGTTTATATGAACATTGCAGTTTGCCATTTTACTTTCATGTTTATTTCATTATTTTATTACAGTAAAAAATTTGTGACTGCCGATTACATTATTTTAAGTATAAAAGACAACTTCAAAATTTGGGAGTCTTGTGCATGTATGTAGATACCACTATTAATGATATTGTTGTTTATAAGTATCACATCTTTTTTTCAAGTAACAACCAATGTCAATGATAATCTCATTTTTTTTTGTTAAATTTAAACGCACTTTTATTTTTAACACTGTTGTACTTAATATTATTTTTAAATTTGTTCCACAACAAATCTCGGTACTGTAAGTTTTTTCAATTAGACAATAAACATCAGATACATAAAGACATCCTGCGCTTCTTCATGGACTTCCTGTCTTCTGACTCTAAGTTTTATAGTTTATTTACATCATGCATAATGTATTGTGTACTTTAGATGTCAATGTCATCTCTAAGTATATATTTTTATTCATATAATGTGTAATTGTTAGTGCAGTGTTGTCTATAAAAAGATATATTAAGGGTTTTCGAACAAAGTATTCCAATTTTAATGTGGTTTAGAGTTTGAGATAAATAATTATATATAATATATTCTATTCAATTGGTGATATTACTATGACACTAAGATTTGTGAAACGTGGCTGTTGTTTTATACTAATGTTGAAAGTGGTGGATATCAATTATTTACATTCGAGTATATCGACATTTTAGGGAGAAATTTTTTTGCTGTAAATGTGAGAATTTAATGAACAGATGAGATGGATCCTAACTACTAGCATAAACATTTCATTGTCCGAGAACTCCAAGTATGGATTGGGAACCTAAGTAGACATCAAGGTATTATTGGAAAAGTAACATCTCATTAGTTATATTAATTTAAACATGTTCTTGTCAAATGTTTATATATGGTTGCTGAAGCAGGCTAATTGAACAATTTGTTTGGGCAGCATATTTTTCACAGGCTTTTGTCTTTTAGCAGTGCCGGTAAGAATTTTCGCTTCTAAAAGAATATATTTGGTTCTAGTTACAAAAGAACCACTAGTAATCATGAGTTGTATAAGATGAAAAATTATATTTTCTTTGTTGATAATTAAATAAAACTACATGATGTAGTATTATTTCTACTTTAAGTTCTTTACTATGACCTAGTTTTCGTTGTATTACAACATCTTCAGGTGGGCTATTAGCAAAGATGGATCTTTGCTAATAGCGAGCTAAAGGAAGAATCTTTGCTAATAGCCCACCTGAAGATGTAGTAATACAACGAAACCTAAGTCGTGGTAAAGAACTTAAAAAAAGTAGAAATAATACTACATCACATAGTTTCATTTAATTATCAATAATGAATTTCTACAAAATTAACGCAAAATATATTGAATTAGCTAATAATGATATTTATTGTTTATGGATTTTCTTAGTAAGGAATTAAGGTAAAACGTTTCACGTGCTTGGGAAAGTTGTGTTAAAGGTATACATATAGGTTTCAACCAATTCCTCAGTCCATTAACATGTCTAATGTTGTTATCGTCGAATGAAGAGTCTATTTAAAACGATGTCAGTTCAATTGAATAATTCCACCTTTACAATAATGAATCCCCTAATACTTGATTAACATAATTGCTATGCCTCTTTTAATATAAGTTAAGTTTAATTACATATAAAAAAAATTTTTAAATAAGGAAAAAGGTTTAAATTAAGTTATTTGCTATTATGAGATAAATGTTTTAATATAAAATATTTTTGTTCGTTGCAGGAAATGGATATAATGGTGATTCTCGTAGGCATAGGAGGAGATAAATCCTTTTCCTTTTGTGTTAACTGACGTTCCCAGTATTACTCTTATAACTTAGGGGAAGAAGATCTTTTCGTGTAAACTATTGCAGATTTTTCATCTCGTTATTGTGTATAGAAAAGTAATGTTTGAAAGTTAATGTAAAATTTATATTTGAAAAAGTTTCGTCACAAATGAAAGCATATTGCAAATAAATTTTAATATAACTTGATTAATGATTTTGACTCAGCCATCAAGTGATACATAATTCGTAGCAAACGTGCATTTCTTTTTAGGGAGTCTAGTACATTAAAAACAGTTTATGAATATTCTCGGTAGTAATCATTGTGATGTAAATCCGTCTTCATGAGTTGAAATATCTGTAATAGTCATTATCTTTTACAAGATATAAAAATATTATTTTTGACTTGAATCAAACACATTTCATTTTTTTTGTGTTGGTTACATATTTATATTCTTATAAACACAAATCTCCGAATGTTGTAGCTTGTGAATGTATTGGGTGTTTGAAATTAAAAATATAGCCAAATTTGGCCATTTAATAACCGAGGTTTATAACCGAGGTTGTTGTATTGTGATCATATATTCTAATTGACAGGGATTTTTATTTTACAGAAAAATATTTAAAATCTCAATAAATCCAATGTATACCAAACAATAAAAATATTTATCATGTAATTACAGTAAAGTTGACTTAATACGATTTCCATAAGAAACAGCTTAGAATCCCAAAAAATGTTTTCACTCAATACGGAACAAAAATTAAAAAATGGAACAAAAAATGTCGGTTACATTTTGTTTTAATTATATATTTTTTTACATAAAAGTTGGTAGACATTTTTAGTTGAATTAAACATACGTAATCATGTATTGAAAGAGTTTAAAGACACTGAATAAGGATATAAAGCGTCTTAACTTGTGTACTGAATGCTGCAATGCTTTTTGGTTGATTGACATATGAATGTTTTCATTGGGCAAGATAATGTTTAGTAGTAAATATGTAATTTACAAGAACTCATGCTGCTCGTAGCTATGTTGCCCATATAGGGAAAAAACCATATTTTAATTTGCTGCGCCAAAGCCAACTTTCTCGAAACAATTCTTAAACTACAATGTTAAAGTGTAATGTAGTACATTAGGAATAACTATGGAATATTTTTAAATTCAGAGAGCTTACCTTTCTGAAAATATTGTATTAATCCTAGAGGGAACACCTTATCCATAAAACCTAAGTACACCGTGGGGTATTTTGCCACCCATATTAAAATACATTTTTTTTTGCACATGGGGAATGAAATTTATGAAAGTATAAAAATGAAACAGTATTAAATAAAATTTATTAGAATAATGCTATTAATTTTAGAGAACTTTGGTTTATAATCATCGTTGGAAGAATTGTCCTTTTTAGGAACAATATTGTCTCGAACTATATAAAAAGTCAACAAAATGATAAATTATTATAAAATTATATCTTCATCCAATATTTGATGTGTGTAAAGACAGTGTTCGTATGCAGTAACTTTGAGCATTTTGGTCCCCCTATTTACTTCTCTCTGGAGACGATTGTTGGTCTTCTGGTGATATAAAGTGAGAGATTTGGTTTCTCAACGGTTTTTTCAGTGTCTTGAGGACAAGACTTTTACACATAAATGACATTTAAGTCATTTGCGCACAGTGAACAAATTGCCACTGCTAGTAAAAATTCCTCCCATGGACAAATTGACAAGACCAGTAGATGAGAAAGAAGAGAGTGGAAGGTTTTGGAAAGCTCGACGTTGAAGAGTGAAAAGTTGACAAAGTAGTAAATTTATTTGCCATAGACAGCAAAAGTCTCAGCACACCTAACTCTAGTGTTAAGCTTGTTTTATTCGCACGATTTCATGGTCATATATATATATACACACACATATACATACATAATATATATATATATACATATATATTTATATATACATATATATATATATATAGTGAGATGAAGAGTGAATTAATGTCGGGAATGTTTGCTATGAAAAATTCAAGGGATTGTATTAATCATAAGCGTATTAAGTAGGTTTTACTGTAAAGTTATATGATTCCCGTTTCTAATTCTTGTATAATTGTTGAAAATGAAAGTGTAACTGAGAAAAAATATTTTAGAAATAGCTAGATAAGTAAATATTAGAAAATTGTGAAATATTCTAAAGATGCTTGCTTTTAAAGCAAATTGTACTCGAGTTAGTGGTAAACATTTAAAGGGCTGTGGTTCCAACTCAGAATGAATGGTGAACTATAAAGTGTTGGCTATGATTCTGTAGCGCGCTATGAAGAGGAATATGGACAAAGCTCCAGGACTCTAAGCAAGGAACATAACTTAGGTGTTTGGTGCATTTGCTTTCGTAGGGACTTGTAAATAATTTCTATTTAAGATTAAACTTCATAACGATTTTAAAGTACATGTACGAATCTAGCAGTTCAGTTGTATGCTTTATAATAAGTAATATTAATTAATTTTATATAATAAACAAGTTAACAAATTTTTGTTTTGTCATTTTTTTAATCGCATGTTCAGACATTGAGATGTTATTCAAACAATATTTTTAATTTATTTATTCATTACTTGTTATAGGTTAATGATATCAAAATTTTTGAACTTATCCAGTATGTGTGAAATTTCCTACACAGGTGCCAAAAATGCCAAGTTTAACTAAATTCTATTTTGCGAAGTGACTATTGTGTATTGGACAATTTTTGCTCTTAAAATATTGTTGCAATACAAAATCAATTTTATACAATTATTTCAAAAATAAGTGAAAGTCTTAAGGGAAGTAGTAAAAGAAAGCAATTGCTATTAAAGGTAGAGACATTTTCGTTCTGTCGCAGATAAAGAAAAATGTAATATTTCTTGGAAATTAATTCAGGAAGACATGCTAAGAAAATAATTCACAGTATATAGCCTACGTCTGACCAAAACATAGCACAGATGTCATTGCTGTAGATTTTGTTTTCCATGGGATAATAATAAATAATTCATTGTTTGTTTAATCTAGAATACTTATCAATGTCATTTTTGTTTATGGTATTAATTGAATGGAGTAATGAAAGGACAAGCTTCGTAAAGATATATCTTAAATAAAAAACGGAGCTTGGACTGCTTTTTGTATCCACGTAACTATTTTGTAGGATTTGGGATATGCAAGTTAGTTTAACTAGTCTACACCTTGTAACCAACCCAAAACACCACGACGACGACGTGACTATTATAAGCCTAAATGAAAGTTAGAGGGCTGTGATCTAAAAAAACAAATTGGTGCTACCATTTTTTTAAATTAAAATTTTGTTATGATGTATGATAATGTGGTTCTACATAAATTGGATTTTTTATGTAGAGTTGAGGTTAAACCGAGTTAAACAGATTTATATATACATACACACACGCACACACATATATATATATATATAAATAACTAGAAATTACTTTTCCTAAGTATTAGATTATGATCGATTTTTGGAATATTTCAAGTATCAAAGGATCTGACCATTGAATATGGAAACAATTCATAATTACCTACTACTAGTTTTGACCATTAATTTTCAGAATAAATGTGAACATTGTTGTGGAAACTTGTACTTGGAATTTGTGTTGTTTGTTTAATTGCAAAAAACCATATAGGTAAAAGTAACAGTTATATATATAAAACCATATAGGTAAAAGTAACATTTACATACTCATGTCATAAAGAGAAAATTTTGTTTTTACTATAGTATAAAAACTTTCAGTATAGTATAACTTAACATGTTCAGATTGATATAGGGATATCATATTTTTTAGGATGTGTGGATAATGAGCATTAACAATTTAAGAGAAGGGTGTCAAAGTGTGCCAGATGCATTCATGAGTTAAATTTTTAAACCATGATAGCTACATTATATTAACGTAAACCACATCAACATCTACAAAAAGCAGTATATATAAGACTAATTATTACAGGTTGTGTTTTTTGATCCGTTTTTTGTTGCAAAATTGGACCATAGGTGTATTTTTGTAGTAAACAAACTAAACTGCTGTAAATACATCAAAATAATCTTTGATGTATACAACAATCAAATCTACAAAAGTTCTTTACTCCATACAAAAGTTCTATAATATATAATAGTTTCTTGGGTTCCTTTTAATGCGATCTTTCCTCTGATTTGCGTTTATATAATTTTGAACATATTTACGATTCATGGGAGACATGACATCTTAATTTTTTTTTTGTAATTTTATTTTATTCCAGCAAGTATTTATTATCTTACTTTGGATCCTGGTAGTGCTCCGTAAGCTATTCACATTGACACCCAAATTAACATCCTAGCTAAATGTGTTTTCACGCTACACTAATTTCCAAATTTACGCAACGCTAATTCGCTACAAGTATTTGTCTACGCTATTTCGATGACATCCCAGGTAAAACAAATACTGCACAACAAACACGTACAAACATGTTCTATCCATTGTGGGCTCAATCATTATTAATGAAAATTGGCAGAAAGTTGTAACACAAGAAAGTTCGGCTAGTTATCACTGTACTTCACGAGCGAATAGATGTTTTTACATCTAGAAAATAATACCAATAAAAAATTATGTTTTAATCACAAATATCACATAAATCCATGTTATATAACTAACATAACGAAAAGGATTAAGAATACCTGAATTGTCATTTTCTTTTGTATAAAAACATTTTCTTTTGAAATAGAATATAGTGTAGGAAGTATTTGGCTAATATTATATATTGTTTGTGAGAAGCCTTTTTATGTTCTATGTTTCAGATGTACAATTCAAAATAATGAAATCTTACAGTTAATAAATTAATTGTAAATAATTACTATGCAACAAATTCATTTTTTACTATGTAATAGGGATACCTTATCTCCAAGTTAATAAAGGTTTATTAAAAAAATAGTCACATTACATCAGGTTTCATAATGAAAAACTTTTTTAATTGTACAAAATTATCCACAAAATGTTGTTTTTCATAAAACAACTTATATTTATTTTGAATGATTGGTTTTCCTTTTGTCTCAGTCCTTGTAAATTCCCTCTGAAGGCACCAACAGAAGTTTGCAAGCATGACCAGTTCCCATTTACCCTGATAATGCTTCTCAAATTTTATTATTTCCTGGTGAGAGCGCTCACCATGCTCATTGCTAACGGAATGTTTTCAAAAAAGAAACAAACAAGAGCATAAAAAATGAATTTTCAATGATATATTGCATATACTAGATATGATAGGCATTCAGCATTAATTTTATCTTTTCATGGGAATCTAGTAACTTGTAATTGTCGAGAAAATTTTTTGTGACATCCCCAAAAGCCAACAATGCTTCTTTTTCTATGGAGCTGAGATTGAATAAAAAGTGGGATGATCGATTAATTTTCCAATATCTAGTTATACAAATTTTCTTTCTTTAATTTTGGCATCACTTGTCATTGATTTTTTTTTTGGGAAAACGAAACCGAGGCCTAACTTTATGTAGCGTTTTGACAAAAATTTTAATTAAACCCAGTTAAAAATTTTTTCCTCAACTGGTATGATGTTTTATTTTTAATATTTTTCTGACCATCCGGAATTTTGTTTGCGTAATGTTCTGAACATGATCTGTTTTTCACAGAGAAAACAATATTTAATGCAATCAGTTTGCAATCCAAAAATGAAACTGCAATTTAAAAAGATAACTTTTAAATACGCAACTATTGCCATTTGCATGTTGTGTATTTGATCTTTTCCAGAATAAGTTTTAAAATATCATAGGTTTCTTTTAAATGCCGTACGCTACAGGCAAAGGTGGAAGTATGTTGTTATTATGAAGTAAAACTGCCTTTAGACTTAGTTTTGATTGAACAGTGCATAGTCTCCACTGTGATGGCATAGTTCCAGCAGTATAGCATCAAAGTTGTTACGGAAAACTAAATTATGCTATTGAATAAAAGGTAATTAAAGAACTGTGACACTTTCAGTAAATTGTAATTTTAAAGTCAGTCTGTTAAAGATTTCACTGTTTTAATCTCGATCCTAATATTTCTGGTCTAAATCTCTGTTAACAGAGACCTTGACCTTGTGGTCATTTAGCTCCATTTGTCTTATCAAATGTGGTTGGATCTTGAAATATCTCTCCACTGGAAACGCTGGCTTTGTTATTTTCTTCCATAGATGAACTTTATGAATCGGAAGATCGTTTAGTTTTAATATGCTGAGGTATGCGAATTTCTGGAGAATGAGGTAGCGGCACTGATACGGATATATAGCATATTTTAATTTTTCAGAAAAATCCTTCACATTTATTAAACAGAAGTAATAAGAGTAGTCTAACACTGTTTAATTAGCGGAGAAATCGGCTTTCTTCTCTTTTAGGAGTTAATTGACCACAAACATAACAAAGTGAACTAGGGGAGTTAACAAAAACCCATAGTATTTTTCAGATTTATAAGTAATTTAAATATTTTAATGATTTTGTGAATAGAAAATATTATGGCTGACTGATAGATATTTTTATGATTACTCCTTACAAGTAATGCCGAAAGCAAAAAACAAAACCCTCCTAATCTATGTTTTAGATGTGATTTCTAAATAAAACCTAATTTTTTTCTTGTATACTAGCTAAACTAAATACAAATATTGCTATTTGAGGTATTATTGTGAATATAGTGAGTGTTGCTTAGTGAATTATACAATAATAATTTTTAAGATATGATAACCAGTAAGGTTCCTTTTATGCACGGGCAAAGCTGGGTGAGGCAACAAGAAAAATATTGGCTATATACAAAATTACAGTGTATGCCCACCAATGACTCGCTGAGAACACTTGACCTGGCATGGCATCAAAAATGGTTCACACAAAAATTGTCTTTAGAATCTAAAGTGATTAGAAAATATATTTTTGGAATAGGTACTATGCCTAGGCCATTATAATGTTCATTTACCTCATGTTTGAGGCGTATACTCCATGAAAATATTTTTTATGTAAAATAACATGGAAAAAATTAATTGCATGAGTAGAATATAGGGTTGTCATTTCAGGCATAATCTTGATCCAATTTATGTCATTTAAGGCAGTATCATCCAAGGAAGGACCAAGTTCATCACAAAAACATTGAAAAATGCAAAGATATTTTACACAGATGAAAATTTGCATGTTACATGAAAATTTTAACAATGACTCACAAGCTGGCAATCAAATCTGCTAAAACTTGATTAGAAAAGAAACCCTTTATATTTGGACAGTTCAGAATTCAACCCAATAAGAAAAAAGTTGGAGAATGGTATGCCTATCTTTTAGTGGCTGTTTGGCATGCCATTTTCCAAGAGAGGGAAAAATAACACTGATATTAATAATAATGGTTACTCCACGAATGTTAAAGATTTTTTATTCTGTTTATTAATATAAATATCTACTGCACATATTTATGAAAAATTTAATTTTTAAGCCTGTTTTTGACTTCCGGGACAAATTTATTTTCAATTGAAATTAATTGAGAATAAATTTTTCCAGTGTGTTTTCTCCGCAATACTCTAATTATTCATGGAATTATTATGGGTCATAATATTTATTGAAAGCATTATATTGTTACTCAAAACATAATTAATATTTCTTTTAGGAAATCGATGGAAGATCTGTTAAAGCAACTTTGACATTTTAAATTATGCGACCACCACAAAATATTATTATAGGACGGAATAAAAGTTCTCATATTAACACTTGAAACATTAGAGTTTAATAAATATCATTTTTTCTATATAATGTGATTTTGTTTCATCTAATGGCAGGTTAAATGCAAATGTTGCCTCATGCTAACCGTTCAGCCATAAGACTTAGTGGTAACAATATATGATATAAAGGGAGTAAAAATGAGTTTCGCATTTCTTGAACTAAAGTGAAAAAAGTTGGGGAATGGTATGCCTATATGTTTAAAATACAGTCCTGCAGATGCCCATGTTTTATTTATGGTGTAACAATCTAGGGATGTATTTTTTATGGATGTTTATGAATGAGTGCTAGGTTATAGTGTTAATTGCAAGCTTGAAGGATATCAGTAGATGGTTTTTGGAGATTTTTTGTACAGTTTATCATAAAATTATTTGGGTTGTAAAAATAATTACATTTTGACTAAATTAGTGTCTTGATTTACTCAAAATGTAATTATCACTAACTTATTACCTAATCAGCTCAGAATTTGAATATGAGACGTAGAAATAGCCATTGCTAATTTATATTCATTAAATGACAGTAGTAAATACATCAATGGCTTTTTATTATTTTTGGAGTTGTTGGGTAAATTATTTGTTTCCATGGTGATACTAAATTATTGAAGTAACAAAAATTGGAGAGTGAAAGTATCAAATATCTTTATTATAAATATGAAAATCGAGTAACAGTTTTGCAAAAATGTCATTTTGTGTTGATTTGGTTTCTGAGGATTCATTTTATGAAAATATTACATTGGGTCTTACAAAGTTGCTAGGTAAGGGACACTAGTTTATGGTAATGAATGAATACATTCCTTCTTAATAAATTTTAAAATGTTACAAATTTTGTAGAGTCTGATCCTAGAGTTTGTAATGTAACTGTAGAAAGACGAATGCCTTGTGATAGAGTTGCTTTATCAACTTGGGAACAGCGACATTCGACAAGCTTGCCTGATGATTTGAGACATTTTTATGCCTCTACTGATGGCTTTAACTTGAAGTGGAAATATAAATATACAGGTTTGTGTCTACCATACCAATATATTTTACAGCAGTTTTCTATGATGAAAGTATGAGTGCATTTTGTGAAAGGTGAGTTTATAACAATTCTTTAAATTTAATTAAAATGAAATTTATAATAAACAAGATTTTGGATATAAAGGTCACAATTGAAGTTATTAAAAATATTTATTAAAAAAAGTTTTAAAATAACTTTTTGTAACTAATCACTATAGCATAGAAAATAAATAAGTGAAAAAATGTCCTAAAAACAAAAATCATTGTAGACAGCCTTTATGGAAAAAATAATAATTTATTATTTATAAAGTATTATTAAAAAAGTATATAAGAATCTAATTTCCTTTCTGTAGCATAAATTTTCTTCATTCAATCATTTACAAGTCATTCAAAATTTACAAATATAAAGAATTAACACAAAATAATGATTTTTTTCAATTTGAAATAAATTCTAATGAAAATACTGATTTTTTTTGTATAAACATTTTTATAATTTTAGTTTTCAGCAATTTAATAACTTAGATTACGCAATATGAAGTTTTCTATGGAATGGATGGAAGAAGTAATTTAATCACTTAGAATTTTGTACTTATATTCACTATTTACTGTCAGTAGACAAACTTAAATCGAAGAAGATAAATATTATTATTTTTAGGTTTTAAAAAATTTTAATTAAAAGCTTTGGCTTTGTTAATAATTTTACATTTAACATAGCTACATATTTTTGTTGACGTGACACAATTTGAACATTGTAACAAAATATTCAAAACTTCTAACTAAATTTCTTGACTTTTCCTTGTCCAGTCAAATTCTTTGATCTTTTCCGTTTTCCTATAAAACCTTTCTAAAGTAGAGCCCTTATCTGTCTGTCTATTTAGATTTCAATTAATAAATGAGAGCATTTTGTAACTTGAAATGTTTTTGCACCCATTAAATCTAAATTATGCTGTACCATTAGTATGTATTTACAAAGATAACGTCTAAAGAGTCTTACTTTCTGTCCTTAACAGTTACATTGTAACTTCTGTTTAACCTACAATAAATAAATACAATATTTAATGTAATCTATTGAAGCAAATGGACAAAAGCTGAGAAGTATATGAATATGAAAATAAATAATATTAGGTCATATGTATTTTTATACGTTTTGTTTCAGCTGATGAGATTTTACCAGTAGGTTTGATACATATAAACGCTCTTTCCGAATTATGCTTATCACAACCACTAAAAGATTTGCTGGATTTTGCTTTATCACGTTCTGAGGAGGAACGGAAACCATTGTTGAATACCAAAAGCAAAGTTTTTGAGTTAGATGATTGTAAACTAGTTGGAAAAGTAAGTGTTTATTATTTAGAGTGCACAAAGTAGGTAGAAGAATGGAAGCATATTATGTCAATATAAGTTAAAAATAACTATTTAAAGGCCCCATCATTCAGTTGTAATTATTAATTTCAATGTAAATGACAAGGCTAGATGACGCGGTAGCTTGATCACCTGTAAAATAATAGACAGCTTTGTTTGCTGCGATGTAGATGCTGCTATCCTGATATTATGGAGAGAATAATCTTGGTAAAATGTGTTTATTTCATTAATGACTACATGTATGATTGCGCTTTGTATAATAAGTAAACAAATACTGTATAAGAATGTATAACATATCCATGAGTACGCCAAAAATAGATAACAGATAAAATGTTTTGAGACAGGAAATTTGGAAAAAATTGGTAATTTTTCCTTTCCATGCAGTCAAGAATGTTTCACGTAGTTTTATGATTATTCTTCAGGTAACTTGGAGAACAGACAACACATTCACAGGCTGACTTTTGTGACAGTTAATTTCAATTATTTTGACATAATCAATTCCGATATACCTGTGATTGGTGTTCTGGATACTTAGGGATGCAGATCTTTGCAATACTTCCAGTCCCTATTAATCTTTATTAATTTTTCTATGTAAGCTCCATAGAAAAAATACTGCAAGTTTTCTGTGTGAAAATTAAATTTATTTGTAGATTTGTCCTTAGGAATTAAAAAATGATTGTAAAAATGACATAAATCCTCTCTAATTTCTCATTTTAAATCCCATTTTCATTCTTACTTTCCATAGAATTCAGGATATGTTACAGATTCACATGTTACAGATCAAGCAACTCTGGAAAAAAATCTTTTTAAAAATTAACCTCTAATCTTCTTATTTATGTTAGGGTGTGCTGATTAAAGTGCTCATGGAGTAAAAAATTATGGATTCTCTGATTAAAGATATTAGTACAAAATTCCTAGAAATATTGTTGTTTTTGGTCTCAGTGCTGTTGACTGATTACTTTGAACGAGGGGAGAATGTCTATGCAGGAATTTATTCCTATTAACAAACTTCAGAAAAATTTTGGGAAACTCTGCATGTGTAAAAAGCTTGGAAGTTATTATAAGTGACGTGCCAGTATTTAACTAATGAGAGAGAATGTCAATGACACTAAATTAGTTCTATTACTTTAGAAAAAAAATGTGCTTGTACTGAAATCATCTCTCTCCACATGAATCAGTCGTAATGCCATAGATTTTTCTAGTAAATATGACATACAGATTTAAAATCATTACATGATTTTTAAATTTCCAGGCCGCATCAAGTAAAAAAAATTTTATTAGGTAAAGTATTTTTTATAAATAGTCAAATAAACAAAAAAAATTGTACTCACAAATTATAATATCTTTGTTGGCTAAGCTAATCAGTTATTAATTCTTCTTATCATTTGGTATTATTAAGTGTTCATAATTAAAAGTAAAAAAAATATTTCATTTGTTACAACAGGGTGAGCTATGGCGGCATTAAGAATTACAAAGTAATCCTGATGACTTGCAAGTGCACTTCTTCATCGAGAACTTTTTTACGCAGTTGCATTTTTTGAATCGTTGCCCTCTGGTCAATGACAATTATTTGACAACTTCTCGAATACACACTTCTTTATCTTTAATTATTTCTTCTATTTAACAAAGTCTTCCGAGCATGAAGTAAATTGATTTTGTGTATAAAGCTGCTTCAGTACTCCAAATTTGGTACCAAGTTGGTAAAAATGGTTGTTCCTAATATCTGCTATAACTGCAATAATGCTTTTCGTGTCAGTTTTAGCTTTATTCTTACATTTTGGCCGATTTTCATGTTTGGATATTTATCAACTGATGTGGCTTTCATTTCAGCTTGTTTCTCCAAAAAAATTTTCCATTATTTCTTATTATCAGTACAGATTCAATCTTTTTCCGTATTGGTTCTATAGTTTCAAGAACTTACTGCCATTTGGTTATAATTTTTGTCTCCGAATCGGTATCGTATTCTTTCATGATATTATCCTTAGTATCATTAGAAACCTCAGTTATTTTTTACTTTTCACATTCTCAGTAATAATCTCTTCTTGTAATTTATTCTTGATACTTGACATTGTTTTTGTCTATTTCTGACTATCTGATCTATTATCTTCTTTGTCTTGTTAAATTCTTCTCTTCTCTTATAACTAAAATCATATCTTTAGGGATTGCTGAAGTTGCTACGCCCATTTTAATTGCATAACCAAACATTGCTTCGTAGGCGGAACATTTGATTATCTCGTGACATGCTCGCCTGATCCTTGACTCCAGCTATGTCTTGGCTTTCCATGTAGTATTTTCACCTCTGGCCACATGGAACATAAACTTTCAATAGCTTGAAGAACATGAGAGATCACAAATTTTGTGAGATGGCTTGGTATATTTCAATTTGATATATTTCAAGTTTGTAGATCTATTAGATCAGCCTGGCAACATGAATTCATTTCACTGTGAACTATAGACTTGACGACAATTCCCTTTTTCAAAGCCTTCTGTTTCTTTTGACGAGGTTAGCTAGAATAGCTTCAAATATGTTATAGCCTCATCTGTTATATTTTTGTACATGCGATTACATTCCTTAAGCATTTTTGTCCTGCCACTATGGCCAATAGCGAGATGCGTTTCTTCGAGAACGTTGAAAAAGTCATTGTAACAAACATAATATCTGATTTTCCATTCTCTCCTTCTACTGTTAGAATATCATAACGCTTTATACATCGGTAAATTAACAACTTGCTTTTTTTCATGTTCTTAGCAGCTTTCTCTTTCATGTTCTTAATACTTCATGTATTTGTCCCTATCGAGACAAAAGTTATTGTCTTTTTTATTTACCATGAGCTCGTCCAATATTTGATAAAATTTTTGTTGTACACTCATCTTACCTCATAGATATTTTTAAACAACAAAAATACAAAGAGACCAAATTAATGAAAAAACGTATTCAATCGTGTCTAGCGATGGACTGTGGCATATGAAGTGTGTAGAGAGGTGACACTGGTAGTGGGGAGGCAGTATACTGCCCGTTAGTACGATAATGTGCCGAACACGTCTAGACATGACTATTTTTCAACATTTACTGTGGTTCTGAAATTAACAATTATCAAAGAACAGTTTGGACTTTTACCATTAGGACTTGGTAAATCTTAGCTTTAACAGTAACATATATATCTAAGCTATATTAATTTTGTTACCATGCTATAAATGAAAATAGTTTTTTAATATAATAATTAGATCAAAATTATAATAAAATTTCTCACATTGTGTCATCACTACATAGTATGTGTTAATGTTGAATCTGAAGCTCATTCAGTCTATAACTCATAAATAAAATTATAATAAATTTATATTAATAGGGCTCCATTTTGTCCCTCCAGGTACAGAAATATAGGAATGTAAATGATATGTACATAACTTTATCATCCTTTATGCTTTACAAGATGAGGGTAGTACCACTATAGTTGGTTTTTTGTTTTTGAATGTGGCTTTCTCTCCTGACTGAATTTTATATTTCTATGCTAGATTGTATCAATGTGTGCATAGATAATCAAGAAATCAGAGGCTTGAATACTTAAGCAAGTTCTTAAATCAGAGGCCGGAATTCTTAAACAATTTGATGAATCAGAGGCTGGAATTCTTAAACAAGTTCATGAATCAAAGACCAAAATTCTTAAACAAGGTTATGAATCAAAGTCCTGAATTCTTAAACAAGTTCTTAAAAAATCCAAGCATATTGATATAAGCACAGAATTGCACACATAACCAGAAAGTTTACAAGTAAACAACTTTATTTTATAAATTATTATTTGTCAATATAGTTTTATCATTTCTATATGAAGGTGGTTTGATATGAAAGGAAAAAAATAACATACTAAATTTTTCAATTTAGTCTCCATCAAATTCAACGTATTTGCTCCTACATTCCTCCAGTTTAACGATTCCTTCGAGGAGATGAGTCTCTTTGAGACCTTTAAGATGTTCCTTTACTTCTTTTATGATTCAATTCACTCAAATTTACATCCAGCCAGGAAAGTTTTGAGTTTTAGCAGATGATATTCTGAGAGAACTAATTCTGGTGAACAGGCTGAACGCAGGAGCAGGTCACATCGCAATTCTGTCAATTTTTGTTTGAAAGCAACAGTGGATTCTCATGGTGAAAACAACTTTTTTAGTCCTGGGAATTTCTCTATTATTGCTGCCTTTAATAAGTTTAAAAGTGATACATGGTATACTCTGGTAATGGTCTTCTCCTTTGGGAGATAGTCGATTAGCAGAATCTCTTTTTTGGCTCAAAAATTGGCATCATAACTTTCCAGTTTATGGAGAACGCAATTTCTTTTTTTCGGAGTCAGTTTGCACTATTTCTAATTACATTCATTTTTCACTCTTACTCATAACTCTCTTATTCATGCGACTGTCAAACAACAAATTATATATTTGCCCACAGAGTATATATTTGCAAGAAGAAAACTTTATGACTATATATATAGATGGTTCTAGTTTCATCTATTAGTAGGCGAATTAAATTACATATATCATTTTTGTGCAATTTCAAATGATATTGGTCTAACCTGAGGAATCTTACTCAAGAGTACCAAGTTGCGTGTAGCAATTTTTAATAACATAAGATAGGTTCTAATTGCTACATATTATTTTGAAATTCATTTGCAGGTGTGTCTGATTTTTTCTGAGGGTGAATGGTCAATATGGTTGCTGGGGCGGGACGGATCTTGGACATGGCTTGCAGATGATTTTACTCATTATTTTCGCATGTGTCTAATTCACTTGGGTCTGCCCGGGTGGCAAGCCGTATTTTCCAACATGGGATTGATACCTTGGGCAGAGGTGAAATTTTTAATTTTAAATTCAGAATTTTGAATTATATGGAAGAAATATTGCTTATGTGTTCATATTCATAAGCACTCTTCAACAATTAATCGCTTTATGACAGATCACTTGAATCATAAGGAAGGGGTTTAGGTCCGGGTCCGGATCCCCTCCTTAGCATAGGCGAAAAAAATATTTGTGGAATATTTACATTTTGTATTCGTCACAGGATATCTGTGCCCTAAAATATATATACAAGTGCAGTTCGGTCGTCAGAGCACAGCAATTATTCATTGAGTCGAATGTATGTATTCCCCTTCCCGCCTTTCTCCCGCACATACCTACTACGCATGTACGCGAGTCACGCGACATAACCATGCACATGCCGTTTTCTTTTTGTTTGTTATGCATTTTGGAGTCACTATTCTTGAATAAAAGTAACTGATATGAAACGAACAAAACAAGAGATTTTGCTCCAATCCCAGATATCTGATTATGAAGAAGAATGATGAAGCGGGTGCGGGCCCATCCATAATTGAAGTGAAGAAAGGTGAGTTTTACCATTGTTTAAAGACTACTTGAAAATGATAAACATAAATCTATAGTTATTAATTCTGCAGTATAGAATTTATCTTTATACGTGACATGAGTAGGTACATTTTGCTTTTTTGTTATCGACCGGTGTGCACCACCGGATGCCGTCTTTACATTATACCTACTTCAATGACTTCAATCAATAACACCACTAGATATTGGGCTGCCTTACTTGTGGGGTGAGGTCTTATTTTGCTTATGTATTAGTTCGAAGCTTTTGCTTCCATTGAAACAAGTGAGTGACCTGATGTAGTTGTGGCTAATGATAATTGTGGCTAATGATGTAGGTAAAAGATTTTATTTTGAAGATTTGTGACTTTGTTATGAGGAACTATGGTTGTTATTAGGTTGAACTTAAAACTGTTCTCAGTTTATTAGTAAACAAATGTATAATATATTCATGTAGAGGACAGCGTTGAGCTTTGGTTTTGTAAGTTACCCGTTAACTAGTGCCATTGTGATAACTACAAAATTGTGTCAACAAAAAATTATATAAAATATACCGGTCATGTGCGAGTCGGGCTCGCACGCTAATTGTTCCGTAAGATATCTTTAAAGATAGAATATTTTTTCGATGTTTTTGTAAGGGGGTGGGGGTGGGGGTGGTCCCTTTAATTTTGACTTACTTTCTATATTATTTTTTTATTTTTATCTGAAAGTTTTTGATCATTATTTTCTGTAAATCCTTACATATCATAAAATGCATCATCTCTCTGTCTATCCATTTGTGCGCTTATAACTCTAGAACCACCAGCATGATTCAAAATGAATGCTGCGTGTCTGTATTGTATTATTAAATTTAGTTAATTTCTTTCTTTTACAGCCAAGATAGCTTTGGCTCCAGACATGTCCGTGGATATTGGGAACTATGTGTGTCATTTTCCAAACAGTAATGAGGAAAAACTGAGAGTATTAAAAGAGCCTTGGACCCCTCTGGATACATTCAAATTTCCAATCATTGGTAAAAAGAATTTTTCTGTTCAACTTCATTGGACTGCCAAGCTTGTATATTCGAATATCATGCAGGGAGCACTTCGTAAAGTATGTGTTTTAAGTGGAAAAATGCAAGGCAGTCGTGGTAATCGAGAACTTGGAACCTTTGTCAGTAAGCCATTTACTAACTAGAAGAAAGCTTTAGAGTTTTGTTCATCATGCAGATATGAAATATCATAAATTCGCTATCGAGCAGGCAACAAATTTTGTAAAGGTTGCGAAAGGAAAGATGTTTCATGTTACACAGTGTATTAATGTAGAAAATAAGAACATGGCTAAGAGAACAGAAAAAGGTTAAAAGCTTTTTCTTTGTGGGTGGCAGGAAATGGCTTTAAGAAGCTGTGATTCTAGAGAAATTGGAATGAATGAACCCATGTATAATGATGATAATTCCTGAGCACTTCTTCACAGTAGAGCCGTGTATTCCTCATCAGTAATTCAGAATGAAGTGATAGCACTATGCAGTAATGCTATTCAAGCGTAAGTACTTAAAAGTGTTAGAGAAGCAAGGTTTTTTTACCATATTAACTGATGAAACTCAAGACATATCACGATGAAAACAATTAGGGTTATGTTTATGATATGTAGAGTGCTCATTTGGAAAATCGATTATTCGAGAGAATTTCTTAAAATTTATCTTGTACTACTATAACGCGTCTTTTATCCTATAATTTGGATGTGGATAAATTGAATGGGCAAAGCTTTGATGGTGCTGCAGCGATGAGTGGCTGGTTATGAGGTGTGAGAACAATAATCGCAGAGCAATACCCAAGAGCGCAATTCGTACACTGTGTTACTCATGTTCTGAATTTGAATGCGCTAAGCATTCAAATAAGATACCTGATACGAAACTGTATTGGAACCATAAAAAGGATAATACATTTTTTTCCACAATCTCCACTTCTAGATGGCCTTATGAAGAAAATTGCGGATCAAATTAAGTCATCTTATTCAACACTTATCTCTTTGTGAGACGCAATGGACGGAAAAACATGTGGCTGTTGAAAGATTTGCAGAAATGCTTCCCGTAGTACGCGCAGCACTTCAAGATTCTGCTGCTAGAGATACCGCCGCTCAAGCATACCAACTGCAGACAACTGGAAAATAACCAGTTTATCTTGTCGTTAGATATATTGAGAAAAGTATTTTCATATGCAGTTTATCTGTACAGAGCAATGCAGGAGGTGAAGGTCGATTTGATCAACGTTTGCATATAAACATAATAAAAACTACTTTACAAAATATTCATAACAAAAATGAGTTCGCAATCCTTTTCGAGCAAGCAAAGCAAATGAGTTCGAGCGACATAACTGTTCCTAGAACGACTACAGTGCAAACCCAGCGCAGTAATGTTCCGAGAGAAACTGCCGAAAAATATTACTGTCGAAATGTATTTTACCCTTTCATTGTCCATGTAATTACAGAACATGATGCATGCTTTAAACCACATGAATACACAATCCGAGAATCTGAGAAGGTCAATAATGAATCCAGAATAAAGGAAAGCCTTAAAAAAAATAGTGGTGTTATTTTTGGCAGAAACAGAAGCCCATCATTTTCCAAGTGAATACAAAATATGGCTTCAATGGCGGAAAAACTTTCCACAGTCCTAGAAACTCTTGACCATTGCGAGAATCAGTTTTTTCCTACAATAAGAAAGCTTCTCATTGTATTGGTCCCAGTGTCCACAGCAACCCCAGAAATATGTTTTTTAAATCTAAAGAGGTTGAAAAGCTACTTAAGAAACAGCATGGGAGATGAACGGCTCACTGCGCTTGCGCTAATGAGCGTATATCGTGATATAGCGGTCCAACTGGATTCTGATCAGATCATAAATATGTTAGCCATAAGATGTAAAAGGTTAAATTTAATACTTTAAAGTTTTTAATTTAGTTTTTTATCTCTTAGGTAACAAAAATATTTTAAAAATTACAATATTTTATTACCAATGTAAATGCTCTAAGGAATAGGCCCTTGATATTCTCTTAATCTTTTAATATTTGTTTCTTTGTTGATTGTAGAATATAGGATATAATATATATTATTTTATATATTCAATATATAAAATAATAAATACCAAAACTTCACAAAGATTAAACTACTTTATTACATTTTGACATAAATAAATATTTTTCGGACGTTATTTACACATTTTATTTAAAAGTACCTACTAAGAGCAACTATAGTTTGCTGCAGCCTTGCATAAACTTCCATTTTTGTGTAATTTCTAATTTTAGAATTTTGCCTTTTTCTGCATGAAGTTCGGGAAAAACTAGTTAATTTTTGAACCATTGAACCCGCCTCCCACCCCACCCCCACCCCACCCACCCCCCCCATTACAACGCTCTAGCTACGCCCATGACTTGAATATATGCATAATTACAAAATTGTAACTGTCGTATATATAATATAAAATTTTTACTTCTCATGTAATTTGAGTAAGTAAAATAAAATGTACAAACTTCAAGGCAGTAACGAAAGAAATTTTTTTAATTGCCACTTTTTTATATTTGAGTTTAGTATTATTCTTGAAAAATACGTAGGTATAATAAAAAAGCCATATACATATAATAAAAAAACAAAGGTAAAAGTAGTCTTTATATTAAAAATATTTTCTAAAAATGTGTTCTGGGGACTATTAATACAGCCTGAGGGTAGAAAACAAATCGGTGTTTTGAAATGATTGTTTTTGGAGTTTGTTTATTTGCACGCAAAAACTGCTTACTGACTGCATTTTGATGGAGTTTTTAACATTGTACGGTTAGAGCCTGGGGATTAAATTGAGATATGAAGTTCGATAAGACGTCGAGAAGTCTTTGTCTGTTTGTTTGTGCATGTATCATAAAAACAGCTGAACAGATTTTAATGGAGTTTTCAGCATCTATTGTATGGCTTATAGTCCCAGAAATAATGTTCAAAATGAATAAAAACATACAGACAAAATTTAATCTTTCATCATTTTTACTGCTATTTTATTTTTTAAATGGTAAAATGTTAAAAAATGGCACTTTATTGATGTTTTGATATCATTTGTTCTCCATGATGTTTTGATATCATTTTGGCTCCAATTAATGGTGCTAAATTTAAGTAAACTTGTATTATTGATAACTGTCCATGTATTACTAATCCACGTAAACATAGTGACAGAAAAAACTTAATGTACAATATTTAAATGTTTCGTTGCCATCTTGAATCTGACTTCTTTAATATTGTCTGATTAAGAAGAAATTTAAATTGTGCACATATTTTGGATAATCGAATCTAACTAGATTATATTACAATTTCATTATTTTGCATAGACCATATGACAATCTCATTGCCTTTATTATAATTATACAAGGGAAAAAAATTTAAAACTTTAGTCAACACATGGAAAATATTGCATGTTTCACATCTGCTTTACATAATAACCTGATTATATGATAACAGATCCTGATTTTCACATATATGTCAAAAAATGGAAAAATGAGTTGAAATTTTCAATTTAAAAAGTTAATATATATTTAAAGCATAATTCTTAGCTTTTGCACTTTTTCTTTGCTTTCATATTGTGATGTCTTCCTTTTCAAGAACTAGCAATAATCACCCATAATGCTGGATCCCATCGTCCCTGGTACCTGATTTCTATTGTCCTCACATCTTGGTGAAACCCTTCTCGTTGCTCATTGCTTACTTCACCAAGGTTACTAGGCAAAGAGTGAAGTCTCTTTAGCCAAATCATTAAATTCATTTTAGTTTATTAGGTGGGGTTCATTTGTAGGATGTATATATGATGCATCGTCAGGGCTCAGTTCTAACAGTTCTTCTGGTGTAAGCATACAAATTTCTTAATCAGGTGTCAATGATGAGGAAGTGGATGGCAAATTCTTTACAATCCCCATTGCTTACTAAATAAACATCTATATGTATAGCAATATTTTATCAAAATATTGTATATATATATAGCAATATTTTGATGTAACTGATGGTATATACAAAAACAAGTAAACTACGATGAACAATTACCATTCTGATTATGTAAATAGCTAGACCTGTTACAAAACAGCTATGCTTCAATTTGTAAACAGTGAGGGTAGTACAACAAAAATATGTAGTCATCGGTGTTGTTGTCTGACTACTATTCCCTTGTGTGATTCCTTAATAATATTATATTAGACTAACATTTAAATTTGTTCTATAGAAGCTATTTAATGTTAAAATTCTTAATCTATATTAAAAATTCAATCATGCTATGAAGCATATTCTCAAGAGCATTGAATGAGTTTTGATTTTATTATTTTATTTCAGCAACTGTTTTTATTACTGGCACCCCACCTTCTGGATAAACCGGAGGAAGAGAAGGGTAATGGTACTGACCCAATCATAAATCACATTGATCCTGCTATATTTAAGTCTGCCAATAGGCATTTTAACCGTTCTACTGCTTCTACCAGGCAAGCAATATAGAATGGTTCTTTTTAATTGTTTAGGAATCAATTGGCCTGTTGAGAAGGAAAAATAAAGACATACTTATTCTGTTTCATTAAGGATGCTTTGTTATTTTATATAATAATGTTAATGTGTTCTTGCTTCAAGTCGGCTTTTAAAATATTGAATTTTATTTTTGCTAGAGTCGAATTTGTTGGAAAAGTTGCACTTTACTTCATCATCAATTCCTTTGTAAATTTAAAATATTTAGTCAAGACGCATTTGGAAAAATGCAAATTTTTAAACATTGTTATGGCTGCAGGGGGTTGAAGAAGCCATAAAAGTCAATTTAATAAATAATATTTATAAAAAGGTTAAGAATAAAAAATTCACTTACACAAAATCACTTACCTTACTTACGAGTACCACGATGCAGTATAAATATCGGAGTACATCACGTGAAAGTATAAGATGATGTTCAATGCTAAGGTTCCAAATAAAATTAAGGTGCTTTGGGGTAATTTTGAATGATTTTTAGACGAGTTAACAGAATATTTATTATTTGGTTAAAATTGCCAGAATGTGTCAAATCTTCTCACTTTTGGATATTTAATTAAACAGCCTAATGCTTATTATTTATAATTCTTCTTGAAATTTGACTGGCTTTTTTTAGATGTAAGAGTTTCAAACTCTTATTTCGAAATAAATAATGTGCAATGCCAAAATATATCAGGATAAATCTGAATGACAATTAAAACTCGTCTTTGTTCTATATTAAGTTCAAATTAATATTTATTTTTTCATTCGTACTTACCTCTATAAAAAAATATTTAACATTCTTCATGGACATAACAGCCTAGAAATATTTCATATTTTTATATTACTTATATTTCGGAATTGCCCCACTTGGAGTTAGGAGTAGTCAACACTTTACCTCTTTCATAGGTAAATTATCAGATAAGTAACAAATTAAAATCAATGAACAGAAACAATTTTTATTTTCATGACAGCCAAATCTCATAGGTACTGACAATAATTACTTGCGTTTTGTCTTACACATTTCTTTTATATTTTTTCTAAATGCTGATAACAATTCTATAAAACAATGCATTTTATTAAAAAATGTAACCTGCCTCAATGGGAACTCAACTATCAAAATTAAAAATATAAAATAGTAACATTAAGTATTTTCAACCATCTCATAGTAAATTGCAGGTCTTTAACATCACTTTGAAATGTCTTTATTCGGTAATAATACTTATATCGTATAATAATATTTAAGTAAATCGCTAATGAAATAGGTTATCCTGAAATTAAATATTATTATCTCTATTTTGAATCATGCATCATCCTTCCGAGTTCAGAATGCACAAAGATTATGCACAAAAATCCTTAAAAATATACGTTCATATATATCTTCATTAAGGAATTAATATTTTTCCCATTATGATTTTCTATGTGTATTTTTTCCACTTAAAAGCAGTTTATTTACGTCATGATAATCTTTTTTCTTGGGAATTATAAATTTGAACTGTGATGTGTTCTTAATTGTTTTCAAAACGTTTACAGTATAGTAAGTCTTTTCGTTCATTTTTACAATTTTCTCAATAAATTCAATAAAGTATGTCCATTTTTTCAGTACAAAGTACAATCATCATACTTTTCAATCATAGTTCAAGTACAAACTTTTTTTTTACTTTTCTCTTGACTTCTTTGTTTTTTAGTTATTTTTCTTTGCTTTCTAATAATTTTCTACCCTTGAAAGCAAGTCATTACTTCAGCGTCTTTAGTCACTTGCTTCTTTTTTGTGAAATTACTATCTTTTTTATGTTAACAAATTTTTTCTATTACTAGTTCTTTGAAATTTATTTTTATGTCTGAAATTATGCACATTTTTGAAATTTCCCTTTCTTTAGATTTAAGGCAATGACTTTTCTTGAATTGTAGGCATTCTGGTAAACACGTTATCTGGTTCGATGTAAAAGAGATGTTTTGGTTGTCTCCTTTAAAAAGTTGAGTCAGAAAGGGAACATTCCATTCTTAGTACTTTGTCGGTTTAATGTGCTCAGTGATACTTCATTTTTTATTCAGAACGCCAATAGACATATTTTTCAAAGACCTTGGTTTTTTAAATTTCAGTTGTGTTTGCGGATAACAAATTTTTGTCACTTCCTGTTGAAACCTTTCAAAAGCTGCTGAGTTATATTTGTCTTCCGATATTATGTGTCCATTAAATGGGTGACTTCTAGTTTTTTTAACTAAGAAAACTAGAAGTAGATAATAATATACACTTTCATGGATACATAATATACAGAAAATATACACTTTTACATTTTTGTGCCTACAAATTGATTAATTTATTTACACATGACAAATAATAAGTAAGACAATCTAACCCTTAAAGAGACAATAAATTGTTTAACTTACTGAAATTCCGAGTAACAGATGTTGGAGATTTTAAAAATATGCACGAAAAACCATTCTTTTGAGAAAATATCACCATGTACACGCACAGTCATCGGTAGCTACTCGGTCAACTGAACCGGCGTAGCGGACTTAGTTGGTGTCTAAGTGAATGTTTCCAACACAAAAAGTAATGTAGTATTTAGTAAGAATTTATAATTGTAGGGATAACATCATGTTTTAAATTACCCCAAAGCACCTTATACGAA
The DNA here is from genome assembly GCA_039881145.1 of Druceiella hillmani. NCBI lineage: Eukaryota > Metazoa > Arthropoda > Insecta > Lepidoptera > Hepialidae > Druceiella > Druceiella hillmani. The sequence goes on along the minus strand of JAYKKI010000074.1, from coordinate 6,608,121 downwards.
AACAAATAAATTGCTTTTTTATTTCTGAATTTCTGGCCTTATGCAAATAATTGTTTCCAATATGGTAGTGTAGCACACTCCAGTGATAGTGGCACCTTTTTCTCTATAGTTGATCAATAAAATCCCTTCATGATCCCATTTAATCAGTGAGTCGAAGCCAAGTTGTGAACAGCATCCATCGCAACTTTGCTTTTGTGAACCGGCGCATTGTCTTGCAAAAGCAACACACCCCTGGCCAGTTTTCTGCGTGTCTTTTCCTAGATAGCTTCCTTCACTTTCTCCAATATGGTAGGGTAGCAGTTTCCAGGGATAGTGGTACCTTTTTCTTTATAGTCGATCACTAAAATTGTTTCACACCTTCAAAAAATGCTTGCCATCAATTTTCCAACCGATACCGAACCCTTAAATTTCTTAGGGGGTTGAATGCCCTTTTTGTGCCATTGCATCAACTCTTGCTCGGCTCAAGCTAAGAGTGGTGAACCCAAGTTTCATTTTCAGTCACAGGTTTCTCCAAAATTGGCATAGATTCATAAACACATAGCTTCAAAAACTCCTTAGAAGCTTCAACTCATTGTTGCTTTTGTGGCGGCATTAACATTCTCGGTACCCATCTTGTACTGACTTTATTCATGCTAAGATAATTGTGTAGAATTCTCAAAATTGTTGTATCTGATACACCAATTAATGCAGAAAGTTTCTTCTTCAGGCAAGCATCTTCCAATACAAATTTTTCTCAGGCCGTCCTGTGCGGGGATCGTCTTGAATCAAGTCTCGACCTTGTTTAAATAGACCATGCTACTTGTAAACCATGGTTTTACCAGGGTGACGATTTCTGTAAACAACTCCCATCTCACTCATGATGGTTTGAGGAGTTTTTCTTTGCTTGGTGAGGAATTTAACCAAGTGCATAGATCAACTTGTTCCACGTTCGCAGTTACTCCTAGAGTTACTTCTTTAAGGGACGATTATTCATTAACAAATGATGTTAGCAAAATTGATATTTGACTTATATACCTTTAATGAGTTTCTAATTAGCGGGGTTACAAGAAAGGGCTACCCTCCCTTCCCCTTCATTCCACAAACTTTTGGAACTCCCCTCTTATCAATAATGTCTAATGCACAAGGCTACCAAGATCAGCTAGGTAAGAGTTGTACAAAGATTTGTCTGTATATCTTTGTTACGAAAGTGTTTCCTGCATTCATGAATATAAGCATAAAATAAATACACAACATTTTTATTAAGATATGTATATTAATAATAGCGAAGATCATAATAAAATTTAATAAAAGTATAATAGACATAATTATATTTAAAAAATAAAATGGACGGAATATGAGCTAACAAGTTAAAACACACATAATGTAATATTAAAATTTATAATGGCATCGACTTGCTTAAAATTAATAAAATGATATCTGGTACTTGGTATATAGAAGTCAACATTAATAGTCCAGGCCATCGGAGGGAGTGGTATCTTCTTACAAATATTAAAAGATAAATAATATTTTGCTGCCTTTAAATGTAATCATGTGTATATGGCTATTGACCATTTAATATCAGTCTTAAAAATTCAGATTTGAGATAAAACAATTTCAAGATCTTTAAAAAGGTAAATATGTATTGAGTTTTATTATTTATTTTTATATATATGTTAATTGAACAATATGAAAGAAAGGATAATACGACACTGTAAGTCGATAAGCATTGAAATGAAAGACGAAAGCTTTCTTCATTACTTTAAAATTATTCAAAATTTGTTTAATCATCTGTGTACAAAAACTTAGCATTTATTTCAGGGACTTTTATTTTGTTATAATATTTGAATAGTTAATATAGCGCAATAAAGACAATTTGAAAATTGTTAAACAGCTGAATTTAAGCTAAACATGATTTAATCTTATTTTAAGGTACGTAGAAATATTTAATATTACATGATTAAGGCGCTTTGGCTACTGTACATTTAGATAAACAAAGAGATATAGAAAATGTGCGACACAATCCCGCCAGTAATCAATCGGTAGTTTTCAAAGACAGTGAAAACTCTTGAACATAATATGGTATTTGTGAATTATCTAGATTTACGTAATTTTAGAAAGCTTTATACATATTAAAACTTACTTATATTAAACTAAAAGCAATGGTAAGCTTTGTATATGAACAGATATATTAAATTCACAGAGAATCGATGTTTTGCGCAGTCTACCAGTAACACATAAGTAACATCCTAAAATATTTATAATTATGTGGATATAAAAATGTATATAATGCTAAAATTGCTATTACACCAAATGCGGTAATGAATGAATTTGAACTATAAAAAATAATCTATTTATTATTTTGTGCAGTTCGCGAATAACTTATCAAGATATTTTGGACATAATTTCTGGACATGTTAATGCTCTTTGAGGCATAGAAAATGATAATATTTTACAATGTACATATATTTATATGTCGGTTGTTCATCCAGGAAATTAGGTTATATATATATAATACTTTAATAGAATATAACATAATTAATTTCTTTTTAACAATACAACTCAAAATACTAATTTTTTCAATTAACTGCACCATCTTTCTAACGTCTGAATTAATTACAATATCGATCTACAGATAAAATGAAGTCCTATAATTTCATCATATTTCGAATTACGACACGTTGCGACATGCCATTCGGCCAGCATCACATTACCGACTTATTGTTTTCCTCTCTACTACACTACACACACGCTACTTTATGCGTGCGTTAGTGTATCAGGATTGTTTCTTATATGTTATTATTAACAACTACCAGAATATTTGATTTTCCACTTTCAAATAAAAATATTTTATTATAAGAATTTCAAAAATTTAAAATTTTTCACATCTGCCAGGTGTGCCACGACGGCTCACATTTCTTTTCTCGCGAAAATGGTTTCTGTTGAACTAATTTTTTCCAATAATCGGAACTGGCCCCAGTCAACATTACAAACTTTTAATGTTGCAACTCCATACCTATTTATAACCTGTTCTTTGGACTTCTGATTATGACACCTTCAACAATTCTGAATCTTTCAACCTACATCAAATGCAGTCCTTCATGTAATGTTTTCATTCCTGCTGTTCACTTTTTTTAATTCATTCACTTGCTATATCAGACCAAATAATTTTGTATAACCTTTTATAATTTTCAGAACAATCCCTTTCATGTATGTTTAAATGCCTTAACCAAAATTTAAGATAAAATTATAATAACAAAATATATCCTTAAAATAATTTCTCATCAATTTGCAATTCATCAAAAAACATTCCACCAAACTGTAATAGGTTTATCTGTTATTGTAGGCAAATAGCATAGCAACTAGTCATTAATATTAATTAAAAAATTGAAGTAATTTGTGAATGACAAAGTATTACCTAGATTAATAATTTTAATTGAATTAAGAAATATTTCTTTAAGTGTGAATTTGTTTGTAGAAGAGCAGAAAATTTCATCACAATTAATTAATGCATTCGAAGACTGGTTTTACCATTTGTATTTTCAAGTGTCACATTCTTACAATTAATATTATTACAATATAAAATTATTAAATGACCTATAATTTATAACATTAGAAAGTTACTTTATGTAATTTAAAATGTTAAATGTCAATTTTCATTGTGTTCCAGTAACTAACAGTGTTAACTACACGCTCAGTAAAGCATTCATGAATACCATATTCATTTGATTGCCTTGAATGCTTTACTGAGCGTGTAGTTAACACTGTTAGTTACTGGAACACAATGAAAATTGACATTTAACATTTTAAATTACATAAAGTAACTTTCTAATGTTATAAATTATAGGTCATTTAATAATTTTATATTGTAATAATATTAATTGTGAGAATTTAGCCTGGTGGCTGTATCTCGCTAGACAGAACACATTTTAGGCTGAAATTATTTATTATAATTAATAAGGATTTAGTGTTTAACACTATTTTGGATAGTCAGAAAAGTAGTAATCGCTGTATTGCTTAATTATATAATTCAATACTTCTGATCACTTGTACAGTACAATGTTTCCAGCATCGCATACATATTACGCAATATATTAATTTTAGCTTAAATTTCTGTTTTGTGACGATGTATAGATTTGAGCATTCGTCTGTCACAAACTTAGTAGCCTATCTTTACTGTGATCAAAGCTTAATAATATTAACTTAGGAGATAAGCTTGAAAATATTTATGACAACACCAGTCATATTGCTTTTGGAAAGGATCTTCAAATTCTAGTCGAATTGTTATGAGGAAGAAAGTAGTTCAGCAAAAATTAAAATTATTTTTATCAATCAGAAGCACGGAGAGAATAGAAAAATATGAGAGAATAGAAAAATATGCAACTGGATTCATTCCTAGCTACATATCAAATTTAGCCTTATCCTTGATACTATAATATCAAATTTAGCCTTATCCATAACTATCCCCGTGGAAAAATATACCACTATAAACACTACATTAAGCAATGAGATTCATATGTCAAAATGAGGTTTGTCGTATAAATTGTATTTATCCACCAAATACGTAGATGTCTACAAAACTGAGATTCAATATGCATCATCTATACATAGATTACATTAAAGAGTAAACTTAATCTTAACATAATATTAAATTGGCATATTTAAAAAATATATTCATTGCTACAAATATGTGTATAAATATATCTATTGCGCATATTTGCTAAGGAGAAATATGCTGATATAATAACTAGTCGTTCGTAGATAAAATATTGTAAACATTTAGGAATATTCTCATACTGTTAAATGTACATAATTATGGGTGAGTGCAAAAAATCTTATCATTTAGATACAAGTGTGCAAGACAAAAAGTTTTCTTTTTGGAAAATGGCAATTTTCTAATGATTTTACAATCAGAAAATTCTCCCTTTGGACTGGTGTAATTGAAGATGACAACACGTCATATCGACTTTTACTTTACAGAGATATACATTGTAAAAATTACAGATGCCCTAAAAACTGCATTTCATTTTATAAATTTGGCAGTACTTGACCCCAATAAACAATTGTGATTAAAAGGACGAACTGTTACTTTTACAGTGATGTATTGTTTCTTTTTTTAGATTCGTATTAACATTTTTAGTAATCGGTACATGTAAAATATACTATTATTGGCAGTAACTATATAGATCTTATGGCGAGAGTAGGTTGTCTGTGAATTATGATTATATTGATCGAAATGACAATGAATAACAATATTTAATATTGAAAAAGAAATGTATTGATAAGAAATGTATGATTATCCATTCTGAAAAAAGGGGAGGGAATTTAGCACATTTCTATTTCTTGGTCTGTCCCAAAGCAATGTCTGCCACAATTTCAGTTCTATTTTTCTGAAATACCAACATATGGAAATATTAAAATAAAGGGTCTTCAAAAAGAATAGCAAAGAAGTTTTAGGCATTGAGGAAAGTTTAGGTCCATAGGGACTGTATAAAAACATAGCCACTTGAAAATGTTAAAAGTGCCATAAATTATAAAAATAAGAAATTTTGGTTACATTTTTGTAACCGAAAGTTAATTTATATGGTTCATTTACAATTTGGTTATATTTGTTTGTCACCAAAGACATGGATAAAATACAGTTTTTAGTTATTTAAATATGAGAAAGTACAAGTGAAATGAGGAAACTGTTAAAGGTCAGTCATATCTTAATTTGACAGAATTTCAGTGAATGGATGTCAGTGAATGGATCACTAGTGTCGATGACAAATATATTGCTGAAATGAAATGTCAAAGTGAAGTTATTATAAGTTACAAAAAATGCAATACAAATGCTGATTATCAAAAATTTTATGAATAAGGTTTTTTACTCTAAAATAAAAGAGAAATATTTATATTGCAATATATGACATTAAAGTTTTAAAAACGAAAAGCTCAGTTGCTTTCATGCATTATTAAAACGCTTTTATATGATACAATACAACATGTTTAGGCATCGTAAATGAATTTTATTGATTACAAAATGTACATTATGGTGACTTAATACAAAAAAATGACAGTAGGGTATTCAAAAGTTTATTAATTGATCACCATATAGTACTAACAGCATCTTGCACCTTCTATAGTGTGGTGCTTAATGCACTAAAAATTATTTAATATATTGTTTTTGAAAACACACGGAAGAACTACTAATATATGTGAGGCGTAAACTTTCGATACATTCTTGTATGAACAAGAAATTGATTAATAAAAATATTGAGTATGGAATACTTCAATTCAACCAAGAATGAAAAGTGATTATGTATCAATGTATGGAATACTTCAATTCATCTACGAATGAAAAGTGATTATGTATCAATGCATAGAGTTCAAAATAAATTATTTTTAGGTGTAACATTCAGCGGTTTTCAATTTTTAACATCAACTGCATTGTCTTAATTTTCTATCACAAATAGTTAATTAAAATAGCAAATATAAGTTCCTTTACTTTTTTGTTCTATCTGTGCAAAAATAATAGTAGTTTTTAAAATGATAATATTTGTTTTCCGTTATTAATTTTAACTATGCATTATGATTAGGTCTTAATAGAGCAAATTAGGCACCTATTGCATTAATTGTTTTTGTTATCTATTCTTACTTAATAAATCCATCCCACAGGTACCCACTGGTGTTCTGATGAAAGCGTCTCTAAAGCTTCCAGTAGTTTGGAGTACGTTGCATCAATATCATCGTTCACTATTACCGAGTCTATGTACTTCTCGTAGTTGCGCTGCATGCATGCACTTTCTTCTAACGTTGCTTTCAAGTCTTCTTCCTGTTTGCATATTGCGGATTAATATTAATTGGGATTGTTAATAATTATCTCTTTATGGGTAATGTTTGAGGGTATTTGACTTCCTTCATTGTGCGCTGTTTATGTGTGGATTATACCAGGGTTTCATAAAAAATAGTTGTGCTTAGTCAGTGTACTACATTTGTTGCGTTGTTATATCTTATGATTACTTACAATGATAATTTGAATACAAGATAGTGCAAGTGTCTATTTCTTAAAAAGTATATTGTAATGAATTTCTTTTACAATTTGAAATAGATCAAATATTGTCATTCTTTGCTTGGAGGAAAATGTAGAGAAAGAAAAATGTTTAAAGGACAATGAATTGTATTATTATGACAATGTATCTAACTTACACCATCTATTTAAACTGACAGTTTTTTGGCAAAATTTGAGACTTAGTTATTTAACTTTACAAAAACTTTTCATTTTATTAATGAAAATAAAACTGACATTATGACCCGATAAAAGTGAAATATGAAGGCTGGATAAAGATTGACCAAAGTGTGTGTTTCCAAAAGCGGAAGAAAATCTGGCAAGGGTGTATGTAAAGGTTCTGGACAAAGTGGTGTGGAAAATTCTACTTTGCATTTCGGTGGTGATAAGAAAAATAGTGAGATAGAAAATTGCCTAACAAATTTCGTAAATTTTGGGACAAATCTCAGCTATTAGAAGTAATTTGTACTGAAATGTTCATGTTTTATTCAGTCACTTGAATAGGGTATTTGACTGATGTCTATATTTTTTGTAAAAATGCTTTAAAACTGTAGAGTAGGTTTAAAAAAAACTTGGGATGAAAAAAATAATGCATGTAACAAACAATTAATTGAAATTTCTAAACAGGAAAAGGTTTAACTTTTTTGTTCAAAAAATAATTAAAGTAATTTAGTCTCCACACAAAAAAATGAAAAAATTATATATGCTATATTGCATATTAGCAATATATAATTTAAACGCAATATTTAACGAGATACTAAATATATTTGATAAACTCCCTTATAATGAATGCTAAATAACAGGCCAGTAACGCCATAAACCAGTTGTTTTGTATGGGTATTTTCGCGTGAATCGTAGTTCATTAGTTTTTAAGTCATTTTAACTTTGTAATGAAAAGTCCTAAGTATGATATATTTATTTTAACCGTTTTTAATGTTATCACTTCTTCTATTTTAGTAATAAAAAAATATAGTCAAATACCCTATTACGGACTTATTTGAGTTGGCAAATATAATGAAGCCCTATTATGAATTAAATTGCATAATTCATAATAGGGCTGGCAAATACTTTGCTCAAGAGATATTAGCTATAGAATATCAATGTTACTACAAGACATTACTGTTCTACTTGCAAATCATTACTGCCAAGAAAAATAAAAATGCATACACATATATTAAAAAGCGAGTAAAAGTTTGAAATACTGAGAAATGTTCTCCAATCGTTTCTAAGTCACAAGCTTATTAAATTTACAATTTATGTCAATAATATTTTACTGATATCACATTCATAATCTTATATTTAAATACATCAAACATTTTTATAATACAATAAAAAAAGTGAGATGTAATGTATATAAAATATATATCTCACCTCATACAACGATGCCAAAGATTCCAGGGTACGAGCACGTCGTGAACTAAAGCGAATTGAGCTTTGACGATCAAACTAAAACAGAAATAAAAACACATGCGGCTACTATCTACATCTTATACAAAAAAATAACAATAAAGTAATAAATGCCAACTTAAATCATAGAAACATAACTTGTCACTGAAACTGACAACAATATAGTCATGCAAAATTTTGTAACAATTTTTTTATAACTAGCAAAACTTTTAGAGCAATTGTTTCGTCAGCCCTAGGTCTCTAATCACTGATATTTTTCATTTAATAAACATATTCAAATAATTTGAATCAAATTTATATTCATTCTATAGCATAAATACAAAACACAGAAGAATAGTGTTCATATTTAATGGTTCTTGCATAATTTTTTGAATTTGTTTACTGATTTGATGCTTGTTATTTATTATACATGCATATATAATATTTCCACATATGTTTCTTTGAATGTTTATTTTTTTGTGCATTTTTTTTCAAACGTTATATTTATGTTCATTCAACCTCTGTTTAGTTGCACACAAACTGTTTTATTGTTTTGTACAATTACAAATTACCTTTTTTTTTTAATTTGAGTAAATAATTTATAATTAATAAAAGGTGCAATTTGAATTTTTGGAAGTTATATTAACATTATGGTCCGTATAAATTGGCCAACTTCAATAATGAAAATATTATTTTAAACAATCTTAGTCTTTAGATTTAAATTTCCAGATTTAGGATATTTTATTTCAAAAATTAAAAGGGATTGGCATACAAGTAAATGATCTTCCATGTCTAAATGTTGTCAGAAAAAAGAAATCATAATACATTTGACTTTGTATTTCTTTGTACACTTTGGTAAAATAATAAAAAACATCATGTTGAACAATTCAAGTTAGTTTGAACAGTAATATTTTTTATTATAGAACAAAATTATTGAATAAATATTAATTATTTAAATTGAAATAGCCAAAAACTAATGAGGAATTGCGACACTCTTAAAATGTCCATTTAAATCATATTCTCAGCAAATATGTATGCTAACTAATATAACCACATACACATAGACATTCTACATTTGAAATAATTACATCAATATAAAATATCAATATAAAATTAAGAATTGTCGTTAACAAAAATCATGCATTCTGCGATGGTTTCCATAATAGTACAATTGCAAAAAGATTAGAATTAATTGTACTTTAAATAGCTATTGGTTTCAATGAAAGGTTTGAAAATACCATCTCAGCTATTATGTGTTGTCAAATAAAACAGGCAACTGTCGAAAAGCACAAGTAACTGATAATGATATATTAAACAGATTAAAGTGGGTTAAAATGCATAAAATTAGATAACATATGAGAGAAAAACCTTAATAAAAATATGGAGATTTCATATATTGATAAAAAAGAGTATATGAATGCCGTCCAACAAATGAAAGGACAATAAAAGTTTGTAATATGCCGATAGTCAAATAGAGAAGAGGTAGTGTAATAGTATTATGACGCTTTAGGGGTAACAAAACCTGGGAGTTTTAGGGAGAGAATAAACTATATAAAGGAAGTTATTAAAAATCTTCATCTGATGGATTCCAAAGAAGAAAGAACAATGATTCTAAAGCATTTATCCAAACTGTGCCAAAAATTCCTTGTGGAAAAAGGGAAAACTTATTAAAAAATACTGGATCTCTATCTTATGGGATTAGTATAGGATCAGCTCAACAGAAATGTGAAAAATTGTTGTAAAAGTGAATGGACAAAATCAAGTAACGATTATTTTAATACAAATAATAATCAGAATTTTTAAAGAAAAAGTAAAAAATGAAGGTGATAATTTTGACAAAACCATAATTTTATTTCACTCTCTCTATTGTGCTCACTTGTTCTATTTAGATTTTACTTAATTAGGTCTTTCATTGTTGAATCTTGTTCAATAGCAGGTAATTATTATGTTTACTTTTTCTTTTCAAAATCGTCACGCTTTCAAAGTTTTGGATGGTAGTGAAATTTAGCTGTTAATCAACATAATATTACAATAAAAGATTGATATTAAAAGCATTTTTAGAATGAGCCTAAGAATATTTAACAAAAATTAAATGTACATTAGAAAACTCCAATAAAACTCGAAAACAATAATTTATACAATTGGAATACTATTAACTACAGCACAAAATATTCTAAAAGCTAATGTTCAAAGCGAAATACCTGCAGGTTTCTATTGGAGGCAAAGGTAAGATTGCGTAGTTGTTCAATGCCTGGCGCTCCAATAAAAACTACATATGGCAGGAACTCTCCACTGTTATGAAGGAGCTTGAGGGACGTTGGGGCGCAATCCAGGATACACATCTTGCCTACAAAAATATATAGCTTTAAAGTTTTTGCACAGATGCCTATGAAGAAATGTATCGAAAAGTACATTTGCTTATTGATTACCTAATATTTTTAGCAACATATATGTAACATAGTGTACTGACCATCATGTATTTGGCAGTGGACCTGAACATCTGACAAATAAACATCACATATTTATGAATATTTAAATATATTTAATTTTAAGCAAAATCTGTAATTTAATATATGATCTGTAGTCCGAACGCACAAAGTGAAGGCTACCAGTCTGTGCTATTTTAAATGAAATGTGAAAACTTCATTGTCATGTTTTTTATAACTTCATAATTATAGCCGTAAACTATGGGCTGCTAGCTTGCCTTCACACTATAAATCGGCTCTTGATTACACCAATTAATCAACTTGTAATGCGAGGGCAAGCTCACAGCCCATAACCTATAGCTATATTCAAATGAAACAATTGCTTGATTATTGATCATAGAGCGTAACGCATAACGACAACTATGTGTTATTTACTGATTATCTGTCATTTAGAGTAGAGACACATTTGAAAATAGAGTAAAAGTACCAGTTACTTTTCCATTTCAAAAATACACCTATTATATTTGACAGTGAATTTAATTCGTTGAATTATTTATAATTTCCTGTTTGTGTTTATTTTATTTTTTTGTTACTGTAAATGTCCATTTTCATTGCATCGGAAAAGTTTGTTAATCCGTAGACTGTCATTCGAGATATTTTCTAAGTTATATTTTATTGAAAAATTAATATAAGTGAGAATGATAGGCCGAAGTCAGTCCTGAAAATACAAGTTCCTAATAAATGTACATTATTTTTATGTGCAAAACATTTTTGCAGTTAGCCGGCAGTTGTATTTTAATTAAAATGTTGTGCTGGCCTTGATGATAATTACATAAATACCAACATATTTAATAAAAATATTCGGCTTAGTATTAACAAAAAAAAATAATTTCAAAAGTGCTTTTACTATGAAGAAAGAGTTGTTAAGCATCAAATATATAACCTCTTTTTATGCAATCATTCTTGCTTATTTAAATTGTTTATTTGTTTTTTTTTTAAATAAATTCATGTTTTCTTTTATCCAGTGTTTAGTGTCACTAAGAATGGCAGTAAAATCGAAAAAAATTTAACAAGCAGTTTGTGGCAAAAAACGCAGTGTGTATCGAAAATATTTTACAAATAAATTTGTTATTATGAAATAATCGTGAGTGAAAATAATTTTTATTAAATATATTATTTTTAATGTATATTTTTTCATTTAACAACAACCAAGCAGTGAAATTTGGATTGGTGTTAAACTACATTTGTACAAAGTAAAAGTTCTGATAGACAGGCATTATTAGAGGATATTTAAAAAAATAGTTGATGACATATTAATACAAAGCGTGGGTGGAATGACCTTTAATGTGTTTCTTCGGTTCACAATTTAGCTCCATTTGCGTTAATATATGTACTTATGCGGTTTTGTTCTTGGCCTTCGGTCATCGAAAATGATGAATTAGTAAAAAAAAAAGTGTGCGTGTACTTATGTACGCGAGTGAGAAGTTATACTTCTTTGGCATCATTAAAAAATAGTTTTTAATTGTATGCAAATAATAAATTGCAATAAAATAATAAAAGGACTGGAAAAGGATAGTCAACACAGTCAATAAAGTTCAGTTTAAATTTGAAAAATTAAATAAATAAATATATATATATATATTTAATATTTCCAAAATAAAGAAATAAATTTTATAAAACATTTAATAAAAAATTTGTGATAAAAATTAAAATTAAACATCAAATTAAAATATTAATTTCCAATATTTATTATTAAATTGAATAAATGAAAATAATAAATATTTATAAAAATTAATGAAAACTTTTTGATAAAAATGAAAAGTGTATATTAAAGTAAGAAAATGATAACAATATTTAAAAAATGGATAAACTTAAATTCAATGAATTCAAATTGAATTTATTATTAAATTTATTTATTTACTTTTAAAATATTGAATTTTCTTTAATAATATTTAGTATTAATTATGTTAAATAATAATATTTTAATTTATATCAATAAATAATACATACGGATAGATAACCTCAATTATATTGGAGCACTTGAAAAAGTCTATAAACACAATTTTTTCACTAATATTTACGAATAGTAAATACATTAATCAAAATATTGAATTGAAATCACTACTGAATATAATTTATCAGCACATATATAAATTGCACTTATATGAAACTAAAACACATGTGTGAATGTAGACACTAGAAACATGTGGAAAATAAATATTATGAATATGAAAACAGTGAACAGAGGCGACGATGGTGCCAACTTGCGCGACTAATAGAGGTTCTATTTCTATTTTGTTGGTAGCTTTTGTTTCGACTGCAACCGCTACAACTTCATACTGTAACTTTTGTGTGACGAATCTTAAAATTTCACTCTCATCATTTTTTCATAACACGCCTAAAGAAGTATAACTTCAAAAATTAAAGCAAGAGAAGTATGAAATTGGTAAGAACTTTGGTAACAATAAAATAGAAATATACCCCACATAATATACATACATATGACTTTATATACATATGTGTTTATATATATATTTATATACATGCAAATTTCTTTTCTTTCTTTATATGCCTTGCTCAGATGCTTGCCCTATCCAAAAAGGCTCACTGCACCCCACCGGTGTTTAGACCTTTTTTCCACTAAAACTTTACAATTTTAGTTTAATAGTATCCATCGTTATCTAAAGTCAAACCAAATTGATATTGGTCACGGTAAAGAAGGATATTATTAAATTAAAATTGTAAATTATAAATTGAAACATTGTATAAATACTAATCTTTTCCAATGAAATCATCATTTATGTAGAACTTAACTCACTGCGCGATGCCTCAAAAGTGCAATATAGTTTTTACAGATATATTTTGTTTAATTAAGAAAACATTCTTAAGACACATCTTAATCCTTATCATAATCTTTAATGAAAATGGATAAAAAAATGGCCAAGTGCATGTCTGAACCCATATGAAGTAGGGTTTCATAGTAGTCTGTATCACATCTCTTGTAATTATTGATGCAAGTTAACTGAAATAATATTAAATAAAAATTACAATGAAAATGTAAGCATTAAGAAAATTTTAAATCTATGGTTAAAAAATTAGAGGGAAGAAAAAAATGAGCTTCCTTATTCCACAAGTACATTAAAATAAATTTAATATTTTGCTATATTTTAATTGAGATCTCTATTAAAAAATATTATCCACATAGGTCGGACAGATGGATAGATGATTACGATGAAGTTATAAGAGTTTCTAGTCTCACTAAATAATCCTAGAAAGATATCTCTATTTAGGTTGCAAACCTTAAAACATTGTACTGATTCCGAAAATTATCAAGTTGAAAGGTTTCTTCTATAGAAGAAAGATCTAGTTACATTGATGAGTAATGTTAAAAAAATATATAAAATTACTACATATTTAATGAACAAATACACAGGTGGCCCATTTACAGTGGTCCAAAAAATTTTTCAGGTAGAGAACATTGTGAAGTCATATAAAACATAAAAAAATATTAGTTCTGTGAAAATCAATAGTTATGATTTTTTTGGACTTTTTTGAAAAACCTTTACTCCAATCACACAAATTACTTTTGTTCGAAAATTATTTCACTGAATCACATGAAATTTAGTTAGGAAGTAGAGTGGTCAAGTAGCAGGGATGCGATGATCGATTTTGTGTTTATTCTTAGTTTCTGCTATTGTTTGAAGTTTTATGTTGATTTTTTATGAGTTGTTTTTTTAAAAATACATTTAAAAAAACAACTATCATAAAATCTGTATAACTAGATTGCTTATGATCTTAAAAACTATCTTAGGATGTGGTAATTGTCTGGACAAAAAATTAACATTTTCACCAAGGCACTAAATGTGAAATTTCTGCCATAATCCCAATTTTAGCAAAACTAAGTGCGTTAGTTCTTTTAAAAAAGCATTGATTCTCCTCAGATTTATCTAAATTATTCGCAACTCAATATTTATTAGCCTTAACATACATAAAATGTGTTGAAGGTAAAATGACTCTACAAGACAGAGTATTTTCATGTTGTGCAAGTGTCAGAAAGAGAGTGACATATCCTATTGTTATTAGTTATGTATCCATTTGACTAATCGTTGGTCAGTGGTCATTTGGACCAACAACAATGGCACTCAGCAGTTATTGTTAGTTTCCCACGTGCGCTTACTACGTCTATTCAACAGTATTAGTTATTTCCTTAACGATTTGTTTATGGAATGATCATTGCTCACCTGACTGAGTGATTTGGACTTTTTAGGGTGGTTAGTAATTGGAAAATTGTTTTGCTGAACCTATGGCTGAAAATCGATGTGAGCTTCGTTCTATACATCACATGAATACACCATGATGAATTATTTTTATAGCGTTGCAAGAGGCATTTTGCAAGAAGTTGCCAAGCTTTATTGCAAATTTGATGAAAATCAACCAGGCCCAGTCAATAGGTGCTTTCCAGTTCACTGGGTTTTTACGAGACTACATAATTCGTTGTTTCAAGGAGTATTTCTTGTAAGACGGCGGCCACAGACGAGTTGACTGTGGCCGCCGTCTTACAAGAAATACATTGTGATCCTATCGCTAGTCAAAGACGCATGGCAAGGTGTACTGGTATTCCAATATTGGCAATTCAAAAAACTATTCGTGCCAACGATCTATACCCAGACTATAACAATAGGGTGTATTGCTCTCTTTCTGATACGTGCCCAACATAAAAGCGCTTTGTCTAAGAGAGTAATTTTACCTTAACACATTTTCTGTATGTTAAGGTTAATAAATGTTGATTTGTTAACAATTTAAGAAAATCTGAGTTGAAATAATGTTTATTAAAGGAAACACTCTTAGCTTTGTTAAAATCGCAAATATGGCAGAAATTTTACATTTAGTGACTTAGTAAAATGATATTAATTTCTAAAGATTTTACAATATAACTATTGCAACATCTTCATCACTCCGATTTTTTGCTATCACAATATATTAACATAGTTTTTAAGATCATAAGCTTTGCTTATTATATCTAGTTGATCAGAAGCTTTGCTTATGATCTCTAGTTGTACAGATCATAAGCTTTGTTGTACAGATTTTGGACAGTGATTTTTTTTAAATGTTTTTTTTAAACAGAAAAAATAAGCACGTGTCAAACATGCTCAAGCTAAGAATTGACAGAAAAATTGCTCAATGCATGCTAACTATTTTTGACTATTCTACTTTCATACCAAACTTCATGTGATTTAGTAGAATAGTTTTCAAAGAAAAGTGATTGGTGTGACTGAAATAAAGATTTTTCAAATAAATACAAAAAAATTTTAACTTCTAAACTATTGATTTTCATGTAACTAATGTTTTTTGAATGCCTTGTTAGGATCTTCTCCAACTAAAACAATATTGGCACCAGTGTAAATGGGCCACCTGTGTGAATATCTATTTATCAAAATATAATAAATGAATAAATTAAATACAAATATGATTTATATATTAATGATATTCCGATTTGAATAGATGTAATAACCTTCTTTGATAACATTCCTAATTGAGTCAAGATGGGTGCCATACATGTGTCCATTGTGTTCACCATATTCTAGGAACCTTCCTGCAAGAGCATCACGCTGCATCTCCTCTCTTGAAACAAACCAGTACGATGATCCATTCTCCTCTAAGGGACGAGGGGGACGAGATGTATCTGAAATATATTATGTTGATTCAAAATCCATTTGTATGAGTTGTTATTTGCATTGTTGGTTATTTATAGCCAGAGTTGTGTGTTATGATAAAATGTTCAATTTGAGACTTGGCTACTTTTAACCTAATCTGCACTATGTAATTAATAATATAGTATGTTAAATTAATAGAAAAAAAAAACATTTTTACGCCATCATGCGAGTTCAGGTTTATGCTCTTACTGTGGTTATTTATTGAAATATGAATAGGCACATTTATGACAAAGTAGCTTTCACTCACCATTTCACTCGTGTAGATTTTTGATTAAGGCAGCGGATTTGCATGTAGATTTTAGACTTTCGAGCCCCATCTATTAACATGTTGTAGTATTCAATTGTTATTATCAATTGAACATCATACGAGTTTCATCCTACAGGAATTATGCCTTTCTCACATTTAAAAGGAGCCTATTTAAATCATGAACCATGACTCTACCAAATTTCATGAAATTTGTCTAGTTATTTGTGTGATTTAGTAAAAAAACATCTTAACATATTTTCATTAGTTTTAGTATTCTATGCAAGTGAAGCCTATGTATTAGTCGACCACATGAACAATGCAAATGCCAAAAGTGGTTGCTTGGTTGTAGAGTTATTAGATAATAAACAAACAACTCAAAGTTTGTATAAAACTTTTTATATTTAAGGTAGTAATTAGGATTTGATGTGATTAACACTCAATGTTGCCCTCAATAAGTATGTCATGCAGTTTGTAGCTAAGTTAGTTGCAGCTAAAATTGAATTTATCATACTCATAGTTTTGTAGCTAACTATGAGTATGATAAATCAAATTTATATAAAAATGAAAATGTTTTCATGAGACAAATAAGTGAATGATCAACAATGTTATGAGGCAGTTTTTTAATATGAGTAATGTCTATATTATATTATATCTGCACTTTACGAAGGAATATATTTAGTCTCAGAAAAAACATGGCCAAACTTTAATTTGGTAATGTGTAAAATTAAATGACAAAAAAGTGAAGTATGAGAATTTAATTTCATTCTGTTTCCTTATATTGAATGTGTTAAGATGTAAGCAGTGAAGTTGACTGTATAATGCAAATGTATTCAATTGTTTATGTTGGAACTGAGAGTTCACATTGTAAAAGTGGCTAAAGCACACACATCAAATCAAAAATATGTTAAACAATGTATATAACCTACCTTGACTTAATACGGCAAACAGAAAACCACAATGAAATTGAATAATATTTGGTCCTCCAAAGTCTCCAAGGTGATATTTCTGGAGGTTTCATGTTGTTCTTGAACAAAATGTTAGGTTTATACAAAGTAAAATTTTCTTAAATTCACTTACGTGGAATAACACCGCCGAACTTTGTTGGATCAGATGCAATTAGACGGTTTTTGAGAGTGCGACGCCCGACTCCCTGGCAACCGACCAGAGCTAATGTACGCCGCAGGAAGGGAGGTATGCGGGCCACTTCTTCGTAAAGTGCTACTTCTGCACCTTCAAACTCGGTACCGCAAGTTCGGGATTCATACACTATCTTTTTCTTCTTTCTCGATATCTGAAATTAAATTTACTGTGAAAATTAGAAAGAATTGAGAAAATCAATTCATTCTCACAACGATCACTTTTTTGTCAGAGAAGATGTGATTAAACTGAATTCACATAATTACATTTTTTTGCTATTCCCTATATCGTAATTATTATATTATAATTATTGAAAGTATAATACTAAAGAATGTGTCGTCAATATCAATAAACAATGAACTATTGCAATAAAAAAATCGCATGACATACAGAGTGAATGAAAAAACAGAAAAATTTAGTATGAATTATATTAGAACAAATTGTTTTGAAGTCAAATTTACATTATATTTTCTTAGCGTTTATATGAAAATTAACAATTTGCTTGAAGTATGGGCGTGGTCAAGCTGGGGCAAATAGAACAATTTCCACACCCCTCCACCCTAGTTCATGGCCATCATTTTTACTTTTTTTCCTCTGTAATTTCCATTAGGGTTGCTTTTTTTAAACAATCTACCATCTGTTATTATTTACTCATAACCTAAAAATTAAAAGAGTTGAAGCATTTTTTCCAGCCACAAAAAAAACACCAAAGGTACAATTCAGGTTCGCACCATAGATTTTTTGTGAAAACATTGGGATAAAATAATAATGTTTTGTTTTCTATATTTTTTCTCAGCCCTGAACTCTTTGGGTGTCCTTTTGACACAAGCTTTCCTCTGATTTGCGTTTTCTATATTTTCGAGCATTTTTACGATTCATGTGAGACAATGACCTTTAATTTTTTTGCAATTTTCCATTTTATACCAATTTATACATATATTCCGTTGAATATTTTTATTGTCTCACTTTCCCTTCTAATAATGTTCCTCAAGCTCTTCACAGTGATACCGAAATCAATATCCTAGCTAAATGTGTTTCCACGCTACACAAATTGATAACTTTACACAATGCTAATTCGCAACAATCATGCATATGCACCTACACTAGTCCGATGATATCACAGGCAAAATAAATGATGCACAACAAACATGGACAGACATGTTTTAACCGTTAGGGTTCAACCATTGTTAACGCATTTTGTAACAAAAGAAAGTTCGACAGGCTATCACAAGCGAATAGACATTTTCACATAGATTAAGTAAGTTTTGTGTGTGTGTGTCACACACAAATTTGAAAATGATTACGTCCAAGAAGCTGACTGTTTATCTAAGCTTGTTTATTATCAATAACGTTTAAAATATATTCAATTAACAAAAGATTTAATTTAATTTTTTGCAGCTGTCTAAACAAAATTTTGGCTAAGCTCATGACTTCAAAGTATTCATAAACAAATTTCATTAGACTTCTGGCATATTATGACTTCAATGCTTTTTATATTAATGGTCAAGCTACATAGAGATATGTTCAATAAAAATAACAGAATTACCAACAAGTTAATTATGTAATTAAAGTTGCTTTATTAGTAAATAGTACATCTAGCCGATAGGGTTTATATGTCTAGTCACATGCCGATTTAACAAGAAAGTACATAATTTAATGGCATCTGATGAAGCATAACAATGACGTTTCTAATAAGGAACAACGATACAATTTTGTAGAATGGTATCATTTTATTTATCAGAATAAGCGTGATAAATATGAATAGTATTGTAAAAAAACTCACTCTCGCTCCACATATACTAATTTTGTGTACAAAATCAGCTTCGGGTGGCACATATGCCTTGCGACGCTCTTCCAATTCCGGAGATGGTATCAAACCTACGACGTCTGGATCACCATATCTGTTGGCTTGCCACCAATTTGGATCTTTCCTATCTGAAATCTATAATCAATGCATAAATTTTATTTAGTGCCTATTAACATCAACTGGCCATTTTTGAAGAACATCGAAGTACTAAAAATAAAATGAAATAAAAACTGAACTTTGGAAACAATACATTACTACTATTTTTATGTTCACTTCATCTAAGTCATCATTCTAGCCTTTAAAGATAATTATAAGTTTGTAAAATTTGTCTAAAATAGATGTTAGTTGAAATAATTTTAGAAAGATTAGTGAGATTTTTAAATATTCACGATAATTTTCTCAAATTATATCAAGCACATCAAATGTGATGGTGATATTGTGTATTATATGTGTAATAAGAATCTTATTTTGTTTCGTGAAATTAAAAAAAAGTATTTTGATTTCATGCATGTTTCTTTCTAATAAATACATATGGGCCAGAAAGTTTTGCAGATTTGAAAATTTCATTTTAAAAAAGGCAAAAAATAGTATACAAACAAATTTAAATGTATATCAAAATAAAAATCTGGGAAATTATTTTCTAAAAATTAATTTTTAATAAAAAAATTTTTTTTAATAATAAAAATTTATTTTCTAAAAATAACATCATCCAGATGTAAACCATCTCACCGCAAAACTCATCAAGTCGGGACTTATCAAAACTCGCTGACACATTGCACATGGAATAGCGGCTATTTCTTCTCGGATATTAATCTTCAGTTGGGTAATGGTCGTTGGATCATTGCAATAAACTCTACTCTTCATATATCACCATAAAAAAAATCTAGTGGTGTCAGATCTGGATTCCTGGGTGGTCAAGGAATATCCCTCGGTGCGATATGAGTTTCTCTGCAAACATCTCGTTTACCAGTGAGTCATTAGATGTATGGCATGCTGTGCTGTCTTGTTAAAACTATGTTGCATGATTGTAGCCTTCAAATTCTTGCAATTGTGAAAAGAAAAGTTCTCATAACATGGGTGTGTATCAGTCAGAATTTATGATCACAGATTGTCCTTACTGATTCTCGAAGAAATAGGTACCAATGATCCCTTGTGCTGATATGGCAATTCAAACACTTATTTTGGCAAATACAGCGGCTTTTGATGTCTAGATCTTGGATTCTCTATGGTCCAGTAAAGGCAATTTGTTTGACGTGCCCATTTAAATAAAAATGGGCTTCGTCGGAAAAGAGAATATTATTGAAGCTCTGTAAGTGCTGCAACATTGTTTCGACAAAAACATGGTGTAAATTGTAGTTTATCTTTTGTCAATATGAGATTCATAGATGTTCTTGATACAGCATGCTCAGTTGATCACTTGCGAGTTGATAGTCCGGGATTGCACTGTACGGAAGTCCTAACTTTGTTCATTGTTTCTTCTGATCTTGTTGACCTTGGACGTCGTGCAGATTTGTGGTTGAGAGTCGAACCAGTAGATTTGAATTTCTTGATCACCGACCTAATAAAATTTTCATTGGGACACTGATTTAGGCTATGCAATCTGAATTCAGAGCGAAATAAATGTCAAACAACAGCGCACAAATCGTTATTTTTATAATGTTTCACACAGAACGCACGCTATGCACCTGTGAAAGTCTCCATGGTGATAGAATTTCCGAGAATCAAGCTACTCATCCCCATCTACCGAGCACCGCTCTTGGATACTGTTAAAATACGATAGTTTTTTCAAATCCGTAAAACTTTCTGACCCATTCTGGTGTCCCATATTGTAATATAAAAATATATTTCATTATCGTTGTTTAGTATTAGGTAAAAGATGACACGGAACAAATATAACACAGGTGAATAAGTAAAAGATGACATGGAACAAGTATAACACAAATGACACGGAACTAATATAACACAATTAGCACAGGTGAAAGCATTTTGCATTTTATTTAAATGTATTCCTGCTTGTGATGCTTTACAATGTGAAAATAAATTATAATACTATCATCATTTTCTCTTATTTTCACATTGTTTAATGTTTTTCCTACCGTCAGAATACTAAATGTTTTTGAATTTGTAAAAATAAACTTAATATAATATTTTAATGGAAAAATTTTCATTCAATTTAACTAAAAAAAATATTTTTTTTGTTTGAAGTCTGGTATACATTCAGTGGCATTTTGGGCACAAAATAGTATGACTTACTAGATGTAAGTCTTACTATGCTATCATTTAACAATATTTACAAAATATTTAAGCTGGTGTGAGTAATGGTTTGTATATTAGATTCCAAGCTTGTTTTCAAGTTTACATTCAAATTCACATTTTGTTTATTGTATAGGTATATTCATTATATACGTTTATATAAAATTATTATATATACATATATACGAGAAGCATTCAATAAATTCTAAGTATCTCATGATTTAACTGACAATGAGAAAGTTTCATAATGTCATTAGTTTATTATATTCATTAAGGGAGTAAATATAAAAAAAACCAGTGAATTAGCATCATTAGTTCTCTAGTAATTTTCAATCATATATGACCATGATGATTGAATTGGCAATGTTTATAAAAATTGAACCTGATTATAATTACAATTTAATGCCTTACTAATCAAGAGAAAAGTAAAAAAAATATCCACAAATAGTCATAAATCATTATCCTCCATTCAAATAGTCACGTGAATTTAAACGAGGAAAGCATCGAAAATGATTTTTTTTCGGGCCAGCCAATTGAAGGTACTGTGCCAGAAAATGTGGAATATTTTCTAAGAAACTTTTATGGTTAAAATTGCTTAAATAAGTATCAAATTGTTAAAAGGTCACTAACCTGTCATGTTTCATATTTGTAAAATGCACATAGTGTGCATGACAATTTTGACTTGTGAAAAATTAATGCAAGATAAATCCTGTGAATGCTCAAGGTGATTAAAAAAATAAATGCATGTAGCTGTAGTAAGGAGGTTCAGAGTTATGTTATGAAGATTTTTTAGGAGAGAGCTGGTTTTTCAGTAGAATTGTAAGTGGTGTCGATAAAAGGGTTCATCATTATGATTTTGTAAGTAAATAGGAATTCATATACAAAAAGGAAGTTGTACATAAACAGCAAATAATCGGACAAAAATTTCAATCACATTATCAGCTGGAAAAATCATGGCTATTATTTTAGAGGTTCTAAAGAGATTTTATTAAATAAGCATAAAACGAATAATGAAACCATGACTGGATCACCTATGCCACCACTCTGCACCATTTAAGAGAAGAAATTAGGGAGAATAAGAAGGGAAAACTCCATAAAGGCATGTTGCTTCATCATGACAATGCACCTATGCATGTGTCGCAAGTTGCCAGGCCTGTTGTGTTGGACTGTGGGTTTATAGGAATTAAACATCATACACCTCTGATCTTACCCCCAGTGACTACTACTTTTTCCAATTTTTCAAACATTAAAAATTAAAGTTCGCAATACGGGCAAATAGGAATCATATTTTATTCAAGGTATTGTAAAATTTTTTGCTCGGTCTAACAAAGGTGTCTATGCAAGGAGTGACTATGTTGAAAAACATACATAATATCAAATAAGTATATTTTTTCACGTTTATACCGAGAACTCGTCTCCCATAATTTTGATTCACCATAATTCTTGCTATTTAAACATTTATTTACTACTTTTGCTATTTAAATATTTCAAAATAATATACATATTGTATATTATATTCCAATATTCAGTAGAGTAGTTGTAGTCTCAGATAAAATGAAATGAAAAATAATTTTTTGCATGGCAATATATCCCAACTTTTTTTCCTTGGAAAAACAAAATAATGAGGACATAAAGTTCTCTTATAAACACTTTTTTACTTGGAAGTTGTCTGTTTACACTCGAGGCTAGTAGCTGTAGTAGGTTTTGATTATAAGAATAAAAACTGCATGCCTTCAGAATGAGAATGTCGATGTATGCAAATAAAATCATAATGAGGGGAAGAAAGGAAAAAGTCAAAGAATCACTCAAAATCACACACAAAACGATAGTCACCCTTTTTTCAAGATTCTCATCCGTCATTATCAATCATTTAAACGGTCAAATATCAAGTGAATTTAAAGGAGGCAAGGAGAGCATTGGAAAAGATTTATGTTCGGGCCAACCAATTGAAGCTACTATGCAAGAAAACGTGGAAAATGTCAAGAAACTTTTTGGGAAGAATAGACCTCACATCTTAACTGAAAAATATTCATGTAACTTACTTGTAAGATATCTCCTTTTTTAAATGCTAGGCCTATTTCCTTGCATGGTAGTAATGTGTCTTCTGTTGGATCATAATCAAACAATGTTCGGACGAAGCACTGAAAGAAAAGTAATTTTTCAATATACCTATTAAAATGCAAAGATGGGTTGTAAATAATGAATAAAAAGGAGGTAGATGGAATTTAGTTCGCTGAAGAATACAGAGGGAGGTCTTGTTTAATCTTTCCTACATACAGCAGGACGTAAAAAATGAGGGCATAAAGTAGGCATTGGGAGTATAAAATTGTCGTAATCTTAGATTATTTTAGTCAAGTACAAAAAATGAAAAATAATGATTATTATAAATAGTTGATAATAGAATTTATGAGAAACTACAAAGTAAGTGGTTACATTAAATTCAAGAATTTGCTATGTACATATATGAAAATTACTTCTTTAACAATAGCACAATGATATTAGTTTTTCTTTAAAACTCACTGCAAGCTTATTGGAGAGGGGCAAATTTTTGTCTTGCACATTTGGCCCAATTTTTAAAGTAATCCGGTCTGTTGATTTTGCAGCTGCTTCTCTAAGCTGATCAGCTGAAGTCAGTGGAGTGCCGTCTACTTCCAGCAGCACATCTCCTATAGCTAACAGAGCTTGCTTCGCTGCTGCACCTCCAGCTAAAATTCTGGCTACCACTATTTGACCATGTTCATCGGTTGTGACCTATTAATAAAGATATTTACCTCAATTAAAACCTTAGATATTCGAGAAACAAAATTTTTATAAAGCCTCGTTAAATAGTAAAAATTGAACAGTGCATTCACGTTAAAATATCATAAATATAAAAAAGTTATCTTGATAAATCCAATGGTGAATATTTAAATAAACTTTATAAATTATATGAATAACAGTTGTAGACGAATGACTCATTACAATCAATTATAAGCCATTAAAGGTTTAAGTGCATAAGGAGGGGCAATTTAAAGGTGGAATATACAATTGGATCAATTATAGTTTATAACTTAATTCTTTCATAGTGAGTAAGATACCTAATTATAAAATGATTAGGAATTATTTCTTATGGAAATATTCTGAAAGTCATAACATGTATTCAACCATAATGGCCCCTAAATTAAATTGACCTTACATATTTAGTGACGATGACTCAGATACTTTAGGGTCACATGACAATTTGTACTGCCATTATTCCCAGTCACTATAAGTAAAGAATTTTAGTTTAATTTTTACATAAAAGAAATACCATAAGCAATAAACAATTGTTGATCAAGAAGCTAGTGGTATATAAACTATAAATGTCAGGTGTTTAATGGCTTGTACCTAGACAATTGCGCAAATAAGCAGCTTTTTACTTCCAATACTGTACAATAAGTACTATCAATTTTGTCCTGGTTTCAGTCAAGAACAGTAGTATTGCCCATTTTTTTATACTGCATAATGTTACCATTTGATGTTTTCAGAAATTTAAGATTTTTTTTTAAGAATTGCGTTGTAAATATATTAATAGTTTTTGTGATTATTACCTGTTTACAAATTTACATCATTAACAGTTTATAAATAGATTAATTTATGTATGTCTTAAATGTAATAATTCAATCCTTATTCATAACTTCTAAGTTATTACTGTAATGTTATAGACAAAACAATATAGCTATTTATTTATTAGGTGAGAATATGAAAGAGTTATCTAATGATTACACAATTTTTAAAACACTATCCAAGAGGATAAAATCTCTTACACCATACATTTCAGAAATATTGTAAATAGACAAGTATTTGTCTTATCTTTAATATAACTTTTTTATATTGAATATATTTCTCTTACATAAAATTTTATACAGAAAGTAAGACAGATATTAAAAATATTGTAACAATAATTGACAATCTTATAGATAGTCAAAACATACTTACAGTGAGACCAAGTGGCTGGTTTGGACTTTTTCTTAAGCCGACAACTTTGACTGCTTCAGCCGGCATTTCGCCGTCGTCGTTCACAAAATTCTTGTTGTCAATTGTGCTACCTAATAAGTCAATACCAGATCCCCGAGTAAACCAAAGAGCTCCAATCTGATCGTGAGCATCAATAAGCGCCTGTAAACATATTTGATTATATGCTTTAATCATTAAATAAGATAGTAAAGATCAAATCATTATAAAAAGAATTGGGTACACATCATATGAAATAATCTTTATCGTAATTGTACCAATTTTTATTGTCAAAGGAAGTAACATCATCAGTAACATCACGCGGAAATAATTTAAATAAAAAAATTGACAACTGAAACTATGTCATGGTGAAAGTCGTATTTTTTGTTTAAACAATGTAAGACGTCATAAGGTATTAAAGCAAAATTATTCATAAACTTGATAAAAAATATCATGTTGGTAGTTTCGATAAGTAGAATATGAAAACATGATATCAAATAATAATTCAATAAGTTATATCTATGAAACACAATTCTTAAGCATATAAAAATAAATAATAAAATATAATAAATACCTTAAAGTGAGCTTTTGATAATAATATAGCAAGCTCAGCTTGCTCTATTGTCCTTATATTATTTCCTCTATATTGACTTAAAGATTTTATAATACTGACATTACCAAGCGACACAGGTTTCACTACTAGTGAATCCGACTCACCGTCTCTACACTGAAAAGAATATTAAGAGAATTTGGCATTAGGAAGTCGATTAACGATAATAGTATTCATATTAATTGCTGAGCATGTAGTTAAATACACAATTTAACGGTAATTAGGTTGTATTGACGATGTTCTTTTGTCACAGAAGGTGTGGCTGAAGATATCACTACGAAGTTATTGTATTAAACCTGAGTGAAATCGAGTATAATCGAATGTAAAAGTTACGAGTGGATACGTACACTTCAAATTTCTAATTGGAATTTGTACAAATCATAAAGGAATCGTTAAGATTTGTAACCAAGAGCAGATTGTGACTCTACATTTGACAACAAACAGTTTTGAATCCGTATACACATCGGCACATACACTCCTATAATTGTATACGTAAACAAACGAATACATAACTTGCACAATGCAGGTAACAACGCCCTTTTACCATAGACTGTTTTGGGAGTATTCCGGCTTATGTTACCTACGCATTGTGTAAGTGAAATAATGATTCCATTTAATTTTCATATATTTTATGCACAAAATTGTGATTATAATGAGTTTTTTTTCCTACAGCTTGATATGATATTTTTTATACGCCTCAAATACAATTTTATTTCGTAACCTCACTTAAATTATTTAGAAATAATAACGCATTTATAAATTAATTTCAATTTCTCGTTCGTCGAGTTTCGAGCTCAACAAAAAATTAATGAAATAATATAAAACATTTCACATGCAGGTTAAAATTCAAATATTTTGTAAAAGTAATAAATTTAAAATTAGTTTTCTGTTTGCAATTAAAAAAAATAACAAAAAGAAAAACACTGGCTTTTTATCACATAATAGAAGTGAAAACTAAAATAAAAATACAATAACATACGCGTTATTAAATTAAATTACCCTCAAATAAAATATTAAACACTATCTATATACATTGAAATATTACATTGATTATAGGTATACAATAACATATGCGTATTACATTAAATTATACTCAAATAAAATATTGATCAAAAATAAAACGTAATTTTTGAAACGATGAAATGAGTTATCCAGTGAACTCGCTTGATCGATGTCAGAAGAGGCTATTTTGTTCGAACAGTGAACTCGTTTGGTCGATGGCGAAGAGAGCCGAATTTAAGAATCTGCAAAACTAATTTATTTATTTTATATGACATTGTAAAAATTTTTTGGAATTTGAGGTGATTACATTTAATAATATTAGATATTTCTTATAGCGCTCTTCAATTTTGATACAACCTGTTGCGTTAATAAAAACTTGCGTTGTTAATTTGAAATCGGTGTATTGACATGGGCAACATTTTTTATATATTCTAAACCGGTCATTGGTAGTTAGGTCACGAACATTTTATTTATCATTCAAAGAAGCAATTTCTCTTTTGCTGCATATAATAGTTATGTAATAGACAAAGTTACTCACATCATATTTTCGAAGAAAACCTGGACTCTCCAGAATTCCCTTTAAAAATATTTCTTCATGGTTATTTAAGTCCTCTTCGACTTTTTCTGATTCTTCTGAAATAAAAAAAAAATTTCATTGTAAATAGATATTCTAGGCAAAGATATAAAATGGTCTTCGGAAAACCATGATAGACTAAATATAAAACATAGCAATAAGTTCTGATTGATTACAGAGAAATATAAACAATGTGTGTATCAGCTCCGACACGCCACTGGAGTTTACTTCTTCATTACGATTGTCTTGGAATATATAAAATAGGTAACATTGTATATAAATATAAATATCAATATAGTATATCAATGTATCTCTTACTATTAAGGCAGCGTTCATAAGAAACGCATTTGCTCGACTGTTTTTCGTTGACTTGTGTTGCAAAAGTGGCCTCCATGAATTTATTTCAAACGAGATAATATATCTATATATACCTATGTTCATCCTGAAGGTCCTTTCTAAATATTGGTGAAAGAATTTTTGAAATCGGATGAGTATTTTGGAGATTACCTCCTACATCCAAACTTACAAAATTTAACTTTTTTATAATACATGAAAAAAGTTTCTAACGGGACAATATACAATTTATGTTCGTCCTGAAGGTCCTTTCTAAATATTAGTGAAAGAATTTTTGAAATCGGACAAGTATGTTCGGAGAGTGCCTTCTACATCCAAACTTACAACATTTAACATTTTTATAATATATGAAAAAAATTTAACGGGATAATATACAATATATGTCCATCCTGAAGGTCTTTTCTAAATATTAGTGAAAGAATTTTTGAAATCGGATGAGTAGTTTCGGAGATTACTTCCTACATCCAAACTTACAGACTTCTTATTTTACTCCCCATAAAACTTCATACCGGGCGCTATATTGTAAATTTTTTTTGGAATTTGAGGTGATAACATTTAATAATATTTAATAATATTATTATTATTGATTGTTAAGGAGTAAACTTCAAGAAGAATGGGAAATGTATACTTGTTATACCCATAATAACACTTTTTAATTTGTCACATAAAATTAAAAAATAAAAAGCTCATTGAAAAGATGTTTAAAATATTTTTACGAAAATTTATTTCACGTTAACTTGTTGAAAGAAAAAGTATACGCTTACTGTATATTAGCTTAAAAGTACCTATTTATTTTTTATGTTATCATGACAGTAAGTGCCACTGAATGCATCTCATATTGCAATATAACTTTGGCTTGGAGGATCGTTTTTAGGCATCCAAGTGATGACCCTTGAATTTAAAAAATCTCGAAAAATGATGTCGAGTGACGTTCTAAAAACATACATATATTATTTTTATAACACGCATGGGTATATGATTGACAAAGAGCTCGTGACTCTACCTAACACAACGCCACGATTCCGCTGAAGAGTATGTCGTTCCTCAATCTAGGGATCCGTGATCACCAGGTTTTCAAACGGTTGAGAAAAGAAACGTCATATGTATGTAATTTTCCGTATTAAAACTATATATCAATACTTTCTATAGCCCATCGGTCAGAAGAGAAGGTTGTTTGGGAAGGGCATTACAAAATTCTCCCAATTTTATCGTAAGTTATTGTCTTATTTATGTACGATGTATGATATAACCCGGTATACACTTTCAACTAACAAAATTAAATGTCATTTTGTATGTAATCTTTCAAAACAGTGGAATAAATCAAAGTTTTATAAACTTACCGAGTCTATAGAAGCTAATAAAGTCTAGCTAATTATTTGGCATTATATTTATTTTTTATTTTAAGCTTTAATGCAAACTACAAAGTAAACTACTTCACATACGTATTTAATTTTGTGATTACATAATTTTTTTGGGTGATTTTTGATTTTCTTTGTCTTAATACGAAATCTTCGTTCGTTTCGAACGTTTTCTTTGTCTTAGTCCAAAATACGAAGCGTTCCGATTGAGACGGAATAAAATTTATAGGTCCAGAATGTGATTTTGTTATAATTACAGGTTCCTCAAATATATTTATGCCAAAAAGGAAATCATGCTATATGATGAAAATAAATTTGGTAGCTGCTGTTCTAGCTGTACGTAAAGGTTAATTCTTGATATGTGGAACATCGATTTTTCATGATTCCAAGACTTTATCGAACGAAATTACTTAGAAAGAAACTGCAAAAAAACTGCAAAAAACTAACGAAAAGTAGAAGGTCAGAAGAAAAGCCCAAAAAGAAAGAAAGGAAAGCCACAATGCAAAGACTGCTTTAAATGATATTACTAGAATTGCATATGTCTAACTAATGGATGATTTGGAACAATTTTTTCTCTAGCCATGATGAAATTATGGCTATTTATTTGTGTTAAAAATGTTATTTTCTTTAAGATCGATTAAATTTTCCATTCAGAACAATGTTAATTTTAGTTTCAAGACCCTATTTAAGTATAGTGTATTCTTATAATGTTATTTTTTTCGTTTATTTTATTTTAATTCCGAGAAGATACTACTATATTTTGGTTTCGTATTGCAAGGTGGTAATTTTGAATTTTACAAACTACCTTACAATCGGTTATAAAAGACAAACAAGGACACCTCAAGGCTCATTGGTTTGATATTCTGTTTTTATATTCTTTTGCTTATATTACTCAATGAACAAAAATTAAAAGTATGCTAATGAAGTTTTTTACAGTTACATCTGAAATTACTGCCAGATATTCTTAGTTTTACATTTGCAAGCTTTATTATCTGTCCGTAATTCAAAATGTTCATTGAGAAGGATTTTTGATTACTAGTTTTCAGCTTCATTTACTTAAAACACATTTATATTTTCTTGGATTAGTGCAGATAAATTAAAAATTAAGCCAATTTTTTTCTTCACTTCAACACTTCAGTTTACCGAAATATAAGGGTCTTAAGTAAAGTAGGCATTATCCTTAACCATACCATATATTTGAATAATTTTAATTAGTCAGTTTTATAAAAGATGCCATCATTCGAGTAGTACAAAACATTCAACGAAAGCCGAGAAAATATATCGTCGATCAATAATATATAGTCGATCAATAATATCTTCGATTGACGGAAATACTCACAAAGTGAAGAAAATGGTGAAAATGATGACGAGAATTCAAGCCTAAGAGAGTTAGCTCAGGATTTGGATCTGCCTTACGAATTCATTTGCACCATTTAAATTTATATGACATTGTTTCATTTATACGACATGACAGTGAAATGACTTGTCCGAAGAAGTTGAATTTTCTTCAGAAAGAGTACTGCATACCTTGTGTTTACGAAATGCGTCATAACGGGTGACTACCGTTATATTGTCCACTAGGGAATTCTTCCGGAGAGACAAACAGTCCATAAACAATATTATCTGGGTGAGAATGTTCGCCGGAAAAGGCTAAATTTGTGGCAGAATAGCATTTTTGTTGAAAAATGCGCATTAGTTCTAACGCGAATTTTTGCCATAAAACTAAATGAATTTCATCGATCAAACCGACCGTATTCATCGTATATGGCCTCATTTTTTGTTCCTCCCAACTTTACTTGCAGCATCGTCGAACACTTCTTGAGCCTTTTGAAACCATAAAACAAAATCGGCAGAGGGAGCTGAGGGCCATATCGGCAATTGCCGGTTAAAATTGTTTCGACGAGCGAACTAATAATCGTGGACATAAGTATATTGCATGGGTTCCAGTTTTAAGGTGACAAAATAAATTTGAATGAAAAATTAATAGTTCTTATTTTATTGAACGATACCCAATATTTTGATAGAATACATATAGTTTTTTGCTTGAGATTTTTTATGGTTTTAGTCTGAGTTTCTAAATATGTGTTCTACTACTTTTAAAATGCATCAAAAAATTGATTGCAGTAAAAATGTTACCGCTTGATATAAATAACTTTTTTTTGGGTTTGAACCTCAAAATCGTACTTGCTCTCATTTTAACTTTCGTTCATTCTAATTACTTAATTGCAAAGCGAAGACAAATAACTTTTGTTAAATGTTTAAATTACATTTTTTTATTGAATTACGGGTATGTAATTGAATTTAGGGTTGTCTATTTATTAATATTGTTTACATAAAAATTGTATGTTTAATACCGTAAAATATTATTTAATATTATCATAGAACTGATATCGATATAAAAAAGAGTCAAGTGTAAGCTACACTTGCACAATTAGTGTCTCGTGCTATCAGCCCCCACTTTAGTAATGTACTCCGTCCATCTATCCACCGCCTATGGCTTCATGAGTGATGATGACATTACATCGTGTATGACGGGAGTTGAGTGGTGAGCATTTTAACAATTAATCGCATTAGAATTTTTCAATCTTGCTAATTTTGATTCAATCTATGCCGAATTCTCAATATTCATGATTTTTTTCAGATTTTTCTGAGCGATCTCTTTGGTGATAAGGGTGAGGGACAGCAATTTCCCCCTATATGTATTCTTGAATTGGAGCTTCAATAATTTTTTATTTGACACCCAGTATGATCGTATTGAAACATGTTATACTTCTCAGTTTATCGCCTTAAATTAACTCCTAGAATCAAAATAACTCTTAAAACTTTATGCTTATAATTGGGCTGCTATACTCTATCTCAGTAATAAATTTAAATTTTTTATGTCGAATAGTTTCCTATAAATAATTAAATTGTTCATAACAAAGTCTTGAGGCATATTTGAAAAGAAAGTCAATTGAAATTAACTTTTTTTTAATACTGACGTCATAACATATTTGTGACAATTTTTTCCAGATTTTTTTTATTTATAAGTAGTATTTTGGAAGATAATGTGGTGGAATTAGTTAGATGAAATGTATACGATATGGATAAAAATAAACGAGTGAATGATCAGACGTTTATTAATGAATGAATGATCAGAAGGTCTGATCTTTGGTAGACTTGATGTTTTACATTTTCAATAATACAATTATTTCTATGTAAGTTGTAGCAAAATATATTTTCAAACCAAATGCGTTTAAATGCGATAATCGATAGAGATGAACGATAGTTTTTAATATTATCGATATTATACTTTCGTAACGATATCGGCTCTCCTAAAAAGAAGTAATCAATTACATTTTTACATTTTAGATGCTTAAAATAGAGAAAGTCAACAATCGCATCGTTTGTTTTTTATTCGAAGTAGGACTACTATTGTGAATAGTACAGGGTATAGTGAGAAGTACTATTGTGAATAGTACAGGGTATAGTGAGAAGTACTATTGTGAATAGTACAGGGTATAGTGAGAAGTACTATTGTGAATAGTACAGGGTATAGTGAGAAGTACTATTGTGAATAGTACAGGGTATAGTGAGAAGTACTATTGTGAATAGTACAGGGTATAGTGAGAAGTACTATTGTGAATAGTACAGGGTATAGTGAGAAGTACTATTGTGAATAGTACAGGGTATAGTGAGAAGTACTATTGTGAATAGTACAGGGTATAGTGAGAAGTACTATTGTGAATAGTACAGGGTATAGTGAGAAGTACTATTGTGAATAATTTTTACGCTTCCTCATTTACTTTCACATTTATATTTACTTTTTATTAGATTTTTAAAATTTTCTTTAAGCATTTTAATAGCACAGTTAAACTTTTTGTGTCTGTTGTTTTGCATAAATATAGATAAATGGAATATTTCTAAAATTTACTTAGCGTTTTTTCCTTCCTTTCTATAGTGATATTATTTTTTTGCGGGCACCGTTTAACGTAAAATGCCAGAATAAGGCAAAAACGGAATTAAAAAGTTAGTTCCGATTATATTAAAAACTTGATTAAACAGCATTTAAACAAAAAAACACTAAATTAGTTATTTACTCCTGTGTCTCGTTAAATAATATCAAGTAAAATCCGTATCTAACCTAATTTTTCTTACAAAGCTCTGACGCGGTTTCGTATCGCATTTGACCGCTTGTTTTCTTTTATTTTTTATTGTTATTGACAATAGCGACGTAAATAGATAACGTTATTGAACATTTATAACTTACTCCATCGGATTATCACCCGTTTTAGCGGATGATTTTAGCGGATGTACTTAAGTTGACCTTAATTTCACAGTAAATACTTCCACGCGATCATATTTGTATTAACTTAAGAGTGGACCTCGTCATCGCAGCGGGCATGCATTGTACATTGAGCTTTTGATCTGACCTCGGGACACGAGCGCTAATATATACAGTAATGCAAAATGTAAACAAACAATAAATTAGTTATTTTATTACGAGACGGGCACGTGTTCATTAATCAGTAGTCGCTCTTTACATCATTGGCGTACTGTTAAATTTAGGGCCGCACTGCTACTTTGCTGCGGACTTACGAAACGTCGTCTATTTCCTTTTATTTTATTCTGTTAGCAAGTATAACTCGCAATGAAAAATCTATTTTTTTCACTTTATAATAATGGCTTCAAAAGTAAAGAGCAGCGTTATTTAGGTGAATAAGGATGTGGTTGTGTAAATGGGTTAGATCGGATAGATCGGTGTAACATGAAAGTAGGGTTTTTACAATGTTGGTAATTGCTATTAACTTCACTACTACATTATGGATAATAGAGACCGATACAAAAAATAATTTTCAATTAATTATCTCACGACGAAACGGCACAGTTCGTGCTGTTAAAGAATTCATAATTGGAAAATCGAATTTACATGTAAAAATATTTGAATACCATTTGAAAAGGCAATTCTCTAATATAACAAGTTCATATAAATATGCTTTCGGTTATCGAAATTGTTTTCGAAAAAATGAAACGATGTAATTTAGACTGTTAATAAACAATAATCCAATTAGTAACTCGTTCTACATAGCGTGTCCTATATCGTTTAATGCATAATAGTATACATAGTATATTAGTGTATACTTTTACTAATATTGTAGATTTTATAAAAAACATATTTTTATATAATATTGAAAGAAGATTTTGTATTGTTCTCTTTTTGTGTGATCTGATTCTCGTTTTCCGAAATTTGCTCCAACAAGGTACTATATTTTTTTATAACGAAATAAAAAGCTATTAAAATAATAAAAAAAAAATAACATATTTATACACCGAATGAAAAAAAAAATAAATGAAATGTTAATATTATTAGACGCAAAAATCGAACTGAATTTCTATTCAAATGTTCATAGATTATCTATGGTTTTCAAAAGAAAGCAGGAAATCAGAAATTGAAGTCATGAAACTAACTAATCATATTCTTAAATTGATTTTCAAATTAATTACTACATCTGTAATTAATTTTGCTGTGCATCAATAGCACGCTACTGCTTAAAATTGATAACCGATTCTGCTACCAAGCGGTATCTCTTAAAACAATTAGGTAAGTGAATATTAATGTCGCAACAGCACACAAATAAGTACATAAATTTAGATAATGTTCCATATTTTGGATACTCGAGGAAATGAGGAAAGTACCGCTTCATCAGATGTTGTATTCATTCTACTTCCTAGAATTCAATCGTCACGGAGTAGTTGGTATTTTAAAAGAAACATTTTACCCTATATTCTTGTAATCGCACTTCTGATACGTTATAACGATTCGGTACATTGCAGTAGTTAACATTTATACGATTTCCTGCATAATGTTACATGTTATATTATGTAAAAGGTATTTTATTTTCATTTTCCAAAAGTTCAAAAACCTGGTTTCATTACATGGTTTCATTTTTTCGAAAACAATTTCTATAACCGAAAGCATCTATATTTATATGAACTTGTTATATTAGAGAATTGCCTTTTCAAATGGTATTAAAATATTTCTACATGTAAATTCGATATTCCAATTATGAATTCTTTAACAGCACGAACTGTGCCGTTTCGTCGTGAGATAATTAATTGAAAATAATTTTTTGTATCGAGCTCTATTATCCATAATCTTAATAGCAATTACCAACATTGTAAAAACCCCACTTTCATGTTACACCACATACAGGTTGATTACGGTCTAGATGTGAGCAATATGAATACGTCATTGAATAAAGATAAGATCGCAAGATCCGAATCCGATCTAACCCATTTACACAACCACATCCTTCTTCACCTAAATAACGCTGCTGTTTATTTTTGAAGCCATTATTACAAAGTGATAAAAAATCCATTTTTTATTCCGAGTTATACTTGCTAACAATAGAAATATCAGCTAGAATGTTCAGAAGTATATTATAAACACTAAAATTGTAATATTTTGTTACTAACCTGAGTGAATATAAATTTAATTAAAGCCAACAGGAATATATGTTTGTTTGATTATTTGTACGCTATTGCTTTTGTAGAAAAAAGTTTAATATTCGGGCAAGATTAAATTTAGAAAAAAAGGATGTTATAGGAAAACGTTTCAGTGGAGGTTTCTTTCTATTCTGCTTAATCTGTTATCTTAATTAAAATCTATTGAGCTGATGTCTATGTGATCTATAATTGCTTGTGACCAACGACGTTATATTTGTATTGTGCAGGCATGTCCTTAGCGCTTTAAAAGTGGTTCTCAAACGTTGAGGTGATCTGTCACTACTTAGCTGTTTTTGATATTCAAAAATCAACATTGCCGTCTTTGATCTTAAACTCTTAATAAATAGCTAGTATTGTTTTTAACCAACCTTAAAGATGCTGCTTTTGTTACTGTTGTAGTGTAAGAACAGAGCTATATAAATGTAAGATTGAATAAATACTCGCGCCGAATCTTACCGTTTGAAAGCTTTCTGTGTTTAAAGTAAAGTTATTAGCTAAATATTTTATTTCAGTATGTTACTGTTCTTGATATATAATAATAGAGTGGTACGCTCTCTATCTTATACGTGGACAACTTAAAAACGCTCTGTCTAGGAAAGTCATTTTTCCTAAACACATTTTGTGTATGTTAAGGTAATAAACATTTATTTGCGAATCATTTAGGTAAATCTGAGTTGTATTAATACTTTTTTTAAAAAAAAATACACTTAGTTTTGTTAAAATTGCGACTATGGTAGAAATTTCACATTTAGTGACTTAGTGCATGTAATGTTAATTTCTAAAGTTGTTATAATAGTTACATCACTACGATTTTTATCTAGACTATTACTATACTCTAAGATATTTTAGTAGTTAAGTGTAGTCAAGAATAGAAAAAAATCAAATAGAGTTTGAAACAATAACAAAAGTTAAGAATAAACACATAAATCCCTCATTGCATGCTTGCTACATGATTAATCTACTTCCATACGATTTGCTCCTTCGATTTAATTTCATAGTGGAGTAGTTTTCGAATAAAAGTGATTTTATGTGACTGGAGTAAAGATTTTTAAAAAAGTGCAAAAAATCATAACTTCCAATCTATTGACTTTCGCGGAACTAATGTTTTTTTTAAATGACTTATCACGATGTTCGCTATCTAAAAAAAATTCTTAGACCGCTGTATATGGGCTATTCTGTATAATAAGAGAACAATAAGAGAACATTCTGATATTAAGAGAACATTGATTCATTTATATTATATATTATTTCGCTAGACGTAATTCTTCCCAATGACATTCGATCAATGTAAATAAATTTGCCCAACGCCTTATTAGAATAATTTAATATGATATGGAATATAAAATTATAGGCAAAGGTTTTGTTACAATTTATAAAATGATTATTTTAAAATTTAAAGAAATTAATTAAGGCGAACAATTTCACACGCCTCCGAGACTTTACACCGACCCGAAGACACCTTGTTCAGTTGACTAATTTCGATGCTGTTTTTAAATTAGAAATTATATAATACAGAGAACAATTTCTGTTTCGGGAGGTATTCAAATCTACGAGCAGGTTTCATTGATGATTTGAGAATTTATATTAATAGATCACAGTTTGAAGGACAAGACCGCGTGGATTTTCAGTTTAAGGCGGTGGGATTTATACATCAAGTTATTAATTGAATCCTACAATAAGTCAACGTTTGGCGATTACATGTTAGCCGTTGACACATAGTATTCTATTTTGATTACCGGCTAAAATACTGACTTTCATTCTGCAGGACTTATGCTGTTTCTCGGGCAGACTTTATGTTTATTGTGTCTATATCAAGGTTCACGAAAATTTCTCCAGATTTTAGGTGTAATTTATTAACAAATATCCAAACATCCTTTCGTAATATATTTCATGCCAACGAAACCGCAGGACTTTGGTAGCGACTGATTACCCTGTTGCAGAGTTATTAATTTACAAACAAAATAAAAAACAAACCAACATGAAGATTTATAACATTATATGACGATTAGCGCTATGATGGTTCGTGAGAGGATTTGTTTCACAAATTTTTGTAAAATTATTTGTTCAACCAACGTTAACCATTTTCAATTCAAACTGTGATCACTAGTCATAGTGGCAGTTAAAGATAAACATTATACTAGTCATGTCTTTAACAGCTATAATGTTATTTATATCGATGGTGACAATAACGGAAAACATTCTAATTCACTATTGCTATTAAAACAAGATGTAAGAAAATATAAATATGTATACCATTATATGTTATCACTAAAAATATCTGAACTTGTGTAATTTGTCAGTGTTGAAATGTCAGCGACCAAAATGGAAGCAACATCAACCACGAAACATCGACATTTAAATAGAAACTGTTTCAAAACTGTTAATTCAGTTTGACGTTAGGCTTATCATTACACGTATTAGTACTTTTTTAAATACATTTTACGTAATGTCCGTCTTTAATTAAACTGAAAACTGTTAGTGCTTAGTAAAATTGCCGTTTTAACTAAATGTATTAAAAATAACTTTAAAAATTCCCCATTTTAATTTGAATATTCTTAAATGAGAATATTGTTTTAATTGATAGGTAGGTAAGCATATACCGCCGTGTCATCCGGTCAATAACATCGTATTGAGCGTGAGTAATTGGGTGATAACGGTTTGCACTGTGCTCTATAACTTGATAAGTTTAGAACGAGAATAAATTTTAGGAAAAAACCCTCAGTAGACAATTTGCACATCTTTTTTCTAATTACAATGATTGGAATGCGTGTAAAAATCCATAAATGATTAATTAAATAAACGGAGTAGAGCAAAATTGAATCAAAAAAGAAAAGAGCATTTTAAAAGTAAAGTTTTTCAAGTCTCTAATAAGGGTTAGGCATTACTTTTATATTTAATCATATTTTTTGTACTAAATATTAAATTTTACCTTACTATTAAAAATATGAACCTTATGCTTCTAAATTCAATGTTTTTTTTCTTTAAAATTAATATATTTATATCTTTTCAATAATTTTTACTAAACTATATTGAAATTTGAAAATAATTAAGAATTAAAATATTGTAGGTTTTTAATAATTTTGATTTTATTAATTTATGAATATATTACTAGATTGCAAATTAAATTTCATTTTGAGAACAAATGTTCACACTTTATTTTAAATCGATCCTAAGCAATTTAATATGGGATTTTCCAAAAATTCTCGAACTTTCCACGACATTCATTCTATATAATCGTTCGTACTTTGTGTAATAAAATTAAAAAGGAAATATTTGGAGTTGTTTTCTAAAAAAAAAAAGATATTAAAGTTGCATTTAACCGAATGTTTGTTAACATCTGACTAAACAATGTCGTTCTTGTGCTTATTGCAAGTCTTTTACTGTAAAAGTCTATTTAGCTATCCACATCGAGTAATATTTTCTAAAGTTAACTCGACGGCGGAAACTTAAAAAAAACGAAAGTCGGGTTTTCATCAAATATTGGTCAGTGGAATGAGTAATGCGAAAACGAGATGAACTACCAAACTCTAAATATCAGTGGACGTAAAATCGAAAAGTTCTCTTGTTTTGAAATTATAAGTCTATACTAAAATAAAAAAAAACTGACTAAAAATGTCAATTATTACATTTCTCAGATTTGGAAAACACTCGGTGGTATATTTTTTTCAAGTCACTCAAATGTCAAATTTTTCATTCCTCGTTACTATGGACGTGTGTACAATAAGTACGTATACATCCTTAGCAGTGACATTGCTTGTTCGATACTGTTAAATTCACTAGTTTTTGTTTTTATAGCAATATGATTCATATATAAGTCATTGGGAAAACAAGAATTACGTGTTTAACATAAAAAAGTAAACATGATAAAAAATATTATGTCAGATTCTTGATTTGACTCTTTGTTTTCGAATTTTGAGGTTAGAATAATGTCAGTGATTATGTTATTAGTTTTAATGAGACGCAGGCATTTTAAAGTTGGAAAGAATGACAGAAACATATCGACATATGGCTCGAAAATGGACTGACCTTCTTCCGGTGGCTTTTTACCCAGCGGCAAATCGCGAAATCCTCGCCAGTTGACAGTGTAGCGACCGCCTTTTCGTACCATCATTTGGTGCAGAGTTAAAATGACTTACGAAGAATGAACAGCACTGCACCCCGTACCGCGAGTGGAACTCGCACCGAGCGCTACATGGATCGCGAGAAATGAGGACGTCCGGCTTATGGTTCCGCTTAAATGTGTGGCGCGTGTCAATATTGCGCGGTGACGTAGGCGGGCGTCAGCTGAGCGGGCGGGCGGCGGTGGCGTCAGTGCGGCGTCGCGGCGCCCCCGCCCCGCGCGCCGCCCGCCCTCCCGCCGACTTTTATTTCGACTCCCGCTCGCCGCTGCGTTTATTACTTACGCGTTATTTCCGATGAGGTTTTTACAGGTTCAAATGTGCCGATATTACTCATAACGGCTCCGAGATGAAGCGAAAGGGCGTCCGTCTAGAGTGGTTCCTCGTAAAGTTAAATATGAACTAAGTGCGGCGAAGGTCGCGCGAAGATATTAATGTTCTACACTGGACCCAGCTTCACGCGTCAGCCAACGCACAATGTGGCCGACCACATTGTTAGTTTAAAACGAGATACGTTTTTTTGGCGTCGGCTATTCGCGGAAACGTGCATACTAATAGAATTCAAACAGTTTGCGGTTATCGAATGCGCACATTTATAGGTTAAGATTTATGACATAGTAAATGTCATCGCGCCTATTTCGTTGCAGCAATGCGTAAGTGGTACATAATAAAAGTTATAAGAATATTCTTATGGAGTTAAGGAATGTGATAAATTTGAAATGACGGGTTCGTTTAGTTTGGTGACGCAGGAGAGTGCTATGTTGTTTGTAGGTATATTTCATAACCTAATCATTTTAATTTTCGAATAGGAGAACGTCGGCCCTATGTTGCATCATGCCACTTTATGAATAAAGTAAACGTTACGGAGTTATTGGCTTTTAAGCTGACATCCGCATGTTTTATCCCTGTAAAACAATTATTTTGTCAGCTACGTGCGTTAAAATGGTTCTTTATTTCATTTTACATAAAGTATTGGCTGACTATAGTTACGTAAATGTTTCTTTCCATAAGTTAATAAATTTAGCCATTCCAGTAGAATTAATGAGTGGGTTAAATAGGTAAAACGATTAACTTTAATAGTTACGTTGTAAAAATTATGTTATGTATTAAATGAGATACCAACAAACATTGTTATATGTTTCATCTCATAAAAATTATGTTGCATTCACAGAAATGCTAATAAAGTCCGCAGTCGAGAATTTAGGAACGTTCACAAAAAAGTTATTTAATGCGCAACAAAACAAAATATATCTCTAAAAATACATCTTGTGTCATCCATGGATAAAGTAAAGAACTGTCATCGTCGACGAAATAGCTGCAACCTATCCTTTTTGTTCGCAAAATATATGATGATTTTCTTTTCTCTCAAGTCAACGAAAAATAGCATTACGTTAACGAGTAATAAAGTTTAAGATAACGCCAGTGCGTTAAGACAACCGTTATCGTCGTGCGTTAACTAACGTATACGTTAAGTAAAGTGAATGATACAACAAAGGGCTGCATATCAGTATAAGTGCGGCAAGACTTTATAATAATTAAATGAATAAATTCAATCAGTTTAATTTATTTTTAATTTCATCATCATATTGTGCCTTGATAAAATATCACCTTATGTTACTTTGTAGATGTCACTTTGTTGCAATAACTTGTTGACTCTTATTTCCTAGATCTTAACAACTTAATTGAAAGAATAAGAAAAAAAAAGAAAGAAACTCTGAAGTTTATCTTTTACCACACGCATGTTGGCGTAATAAGTATAAATATATTTTTTATATCAAAATTGTTTTGATTCAATTGTCGCTTAAACTATTGCTCGTCGACAACTCGCATTGTGTTTTTGAAACTTTTCTAATGGTCCAAAAATATTATCAATCTATATTATCAATCAAAGAATAAGGAAAAAAAAACTCTGAAGCTTATCTTTTACCACATGCATGTTGGCGTAATAAGTATAAATATATTTTTTTATATCAAAATTGTTTTGATTCAATTGTCGCTTAAACTATTGCTCGTCGATAACTCGCATTGTGTTTTCGAAACTTTTCTAATGATTCAAAAATATTATCAATCAAAGAATAAGGAAAAACAAAACTCTGAAGCTTATCTTTTACCACACGCATGTTGGCGTGATAAGTATAAATATATTTTTTACATCAAAATTGTTTTGATTCAATTGTCCCTTAAACTATTGCTCGTCGACAACTCGCATTGTGTTTTCGAAACTTTTCTAATAATTCAAAAATATTATCAGTAAAAATAAATATATAGTTGCCTCTAATCAACTACCGATACCGTTAATAGGCTCATAATTTCTTGGGGTCATCTACTTAGATAAATAGTGGTAGTCGTGTAACCTATTCTAGGCATGTGACTCGACGATGGCTCTGCTCATAATCTCTGTTGACATCAGATTCTAGGTCACTCTGTTTGTTTTGTTTACTGGTCAGAACGGTTGTTATAGTAGTAAATAATTGGAAAAGAGTATGGTAATTTCATTATACATTGCTGTGCGTCTTTCGATTATCGTATATTGTGAAGTTTAATACGATTAACATTTATTTATAAAA
This sequence comes from Druceiella hillmani, assembly GCA_039881145.1. Lineage (NCBI taxonomy): Eukaryota > Metazoa > Arthropoda > Insecta > Lepidoptera > Hepialidae > Druceiella > Druceiella hillmani. The sequence continues at coordinate 6,565,086 of JAYKKI010000074.1, read as the reverse complement.
CCATAAAAGACTGGTTATTTAAATGCGTTGATCGTTTTTCGCGTAGACTTCTTTATTTGTACTCAAACTTCTTGTACGGTCGCTGATTTGCATACAAAATTTCGTATTTAATTTCATTTTAGTAGGGAGACTAAATCCATACCTTAATTGTATCGGCAACAGATTAAAACATGTCTTCATTAAATATCTCGCAACCATACACCTAAAAGATTTCAATAGAAAGATGACGTCGAATAGAGTATTCGAATGTGATGGATGAATTATGCTAATTAAAAAAATATTTAGTAGCAATTAAGAACGTAAGGATGAAAAGATAATTAATTCTGCTTACTTGATGACATCTGAGCCCTATTACCGTAATATGCACCACATAGATTTGTTTCTCCACACTTATTTCGTACATTTTTACGTCACGTAAAATATGTCACACTATCTTTTAAACTGATACGGGTTAGTATCCTTTTTGTGTTTCTCGAATGTTATGCATTTAACATTCGAGAAATTTTTTTTAAATATTTTTTGTCTTGACTGTTGAGAAATGAATGTAATCTATTTGGTCGTGTAATATGTAAATTAAATTTTGCACGTATGTTTATATTTCCATATGCTTCATTTGGAAATTAAAATAATATGTAGCAAAATATTATTTATTTTTTCGCTCTATCGAATGATACCGCACTCAGGGAGAGAGAGTGAGAGAGAGAGTAAGAGAGAAATACATATTGAAGCAATTTTTTAGGTTATTCCCACAAAGCATTACTGAGCGAAGTGCAATATTTGTTACTTTTTTAATGGTACTTCAAGCAAAATTACTGTTTTCAAATGAAAAGGACTTTCCTTTCGCTGGAGGTTCCTTTCGCTATACATTATATATTAAATGAAATAAGTTAACAACGTTTGTATGTAAATAAATGAAAAAATTGAAAGAAATAAATGAAGGAATAGTAATAAAATTGTAATTAATAATATTTATTAAAAGTTATGAAAATAAATATTTTATTTATTATTAATGATTTGATGATGACTTTAACACTGGTACTTACCTGACTTTCATAATTCATTCTTTATTGGTAACAATAACATGAGTTTGAAAATAGTGAAGAGAGGTTATGAGTATTATGGCGGGCACGGATTGCTAAACACATACGCTTAAACAAATACAACTGATGCGCACGCCGTACGTCTATACTGTAATAATATACCTATCCATTGACATACGCTTATAAACACTCAAACGCTTGTACAATAGTAAAAGTGTCGGTCAAAATTTTACAGTTTTATACCGTAGCAAATATGTAGGTCTAAATCTTACACTTTTTTTGAGCTAGCTCTCATTCGCCAAGTGTGTAACGTGCGATAAAGAACGTCGTTCCAAAAAAAACATAGGTCTTTTTGAAAATAAGTAGTTATTATGGTTACAAGCTGTTTTTTCTTTCGCTTATATTTATCAATGGGTCTGAGTAATAAGTTTAAGCATGTTGCTTATAATATTAATAAATACATGATAGTATCTTATTTTTTGAGTGCACTTCACAATTATTTATTATATTTAACCGTTATTTGATGAATTTTGTTATTTGGTAACGTTAACTTTATTACCTCTTCTTTCAATAGATACATTCATACAGAAAACATATTTAAAAGTAAATTGCAAATTTTCTAGAAATTCCGAATAAATATCATATGATTTTTATATTTTACTGTGAATGGTTACAATATATATTTATCATATTAAGACATATTCAATTGTAATTCTTCCTGTCAACGGGAATTACCACTCATTTTCTAAAACTGTTCACCAATTACATATACAAGTTTAGTTTGATTTCGCTTTACATTTCAGACCTTACATTGATTAAAGTTTTATCTCCCACAAGCACTGATTACTGTTTTGCTGACTTTAAGCGATAGTACGCGTCCTTACGTTTCTTGTTCAGTGTTAAACGATTTTTACATTTTTTATCACTTAGATACGAATTCAACAAAACGACTGTATGGATTTTTGGTTGATTAAATTCTTTGTGGCAATTTAACGTTGCTGCTTCCTTTGTGACCGATTGCTTGTTAATGTTGTTCATGTTGACGTTTGTTACGCTTAGAGATCTTATATTATATAATTTAGTGAAGTGATTTGTAATTTTAACATTGCCAGGTTTGTTTGCAAGTATCTGCATATGTTGATCTACTTGGAACTATTAATTTGTTCACTTACTTTCTTGCATTTGTTTTTCGTTTATTTTTAGTTACTGCTTATAAATATTATAATTAGCAGATGAATGATTTCCTTTTTATCCGAATGTAAATAATCAAAGGGTGGACCCTTATTGATCTCCCGCTATGTATAATTACTGTCGATTAGTGTAAGTTTAGACTGACAAACAATTCTTTCGACTGAGTGGTTTTGATTCGAAGTGAGTCAATGGGGAGGCGAAGGCAAAGCGAATTTCAGATGGCGCTCTAGTTCTTTATACGTTTGTCTTTAGTTTATAATAACTTGTCACTATTGTCAATTTGAAATTACATTCGTATTACGATTTGATGTCGTGTTTTATATATTGTTTATTCGATATACGTCATTATATACATGAGAAGAAATTTTAAATGTATTTTAGATACACAATGGTACAATTAAAAGAAGCGCTATGTGCAAGAAAAATTATTACAACTAAGTAATATAAGTTGATCTTGTAGCACGGGTACATGTTGATTTAGCACGGGTACATGTTGATTTAGCACGGGTACATGTTGATTTAATATAGTGTGAATGTGAAATCAATATTTTTCTTTATTTAGTTTGTTTTTATAATTCCTTTTCTAAAAATGCAATGTATAAAAAGGTGGTGTTTTTATAATATTTATCTTTCTCATCTTGATTCAGTTTATAGATTGTTCAGTTAAATGTTAGTTAAAAATAAGTTAGGAAATAGGTTAAACATAAGTAAAATGTCAAAAAAAATATAAGTGTCAATTGTAACAGTTCCTGTTCTTATCTTGTTAATATTTTTTTTTCTTGTCGACATATCATTTAAATTATTTATTTTATTTATGTTTACTCGTAATCTTTTGCTTTCTATCCTTATAACAAGCATATTTAATTTCGGTTTTTTAGGCACACGACGGGTACCGTACCATGGCACAATATTAACACTAATTCTTTGGTAAATAACAAGATAGATGTCTCGGCAAAGCTTAATTAGTAAAAATCTGTAAAATAATTGGCTAATTACATCCGCCACACATACTTATGAGACAAGATACTGAAAAATATTTTAAGTTATTTGACAGTCAGTACAGAAATCTATCATTGCTTCTTATCTATTAATTTCGAACTTAGAACTAAGTACTTAGTTTTTCCATCGGTAATACTGCGGCCCGCTCGACCGCGCAGGGCTATCCCCGCGCGGGCACAAGCTCCGCACCGGCAGCGAGCGCCGCCGAGCAACCGCCGCGCCGCGTGGCGTGCCGACCGCTAATGTTTTGAGTTGCAAGCTTAGTCACCTATATTTTATTATTTTTTGTTTTACCATAGAATATGTACTAGAAGCAGACCAAGTTTGATGCCTGTGTGTGGCGCAGGAACAAAAAACGTCAAAAAATGCATTTATTTAAGATTTCTTTTATTGGGATGTCCCTTGAGATTTTACTTATTGGATTTTTTGTCGTGATAGAGATCATTCACAACAGGTATTCTATGAAAAATTCAAGTATTTACCTATTACGGTGCAAAAAACACAACCCCATGAAGGATCGACATATCCCGTTGGCACGTTTTGAATACGGAGCCCTAAAAATATATAGAATACTTACACCAACTGTTAAGAGTTCAAATATTTCATAAATTGTAACAAAGTTTCCATAACTTGTATCTATAACAAAACAGAAAAGGCAACAAGTCTATAAGTAAAAATATTTTTGAACAAATGGTTTTCAAAATCCTGCACTTTGAATTGAGTATAGAGAAGAAATCGAGCGTTTTTAAATTATTCTCTTTGCGCCTCCTTGTTTGTTTGTACATGTATGTAAAAGTACAATTTTTAGAAACTATGCAAATTTCATATAATTTATAATCCTAATAGTAAGTAAAATGAGGTTAGAATCATGTTAATATAATGTCTATAAGTTGATAATTAGCATAGGTTTTTTTTGGGTTTCTACATTAAGTAAAAATACTAAATAAATTTAGATGGTATTTTTATTTTTGTTTTTCGTGGTATTTAGAAACTAAACGTACGTTAATACAACGATTATTTGTTACAATGTCAAGAAGTTAAGCAACGAAAAAAAGTATCAAACTATTTTCGACGGCGATTTGTTTATATTCGCCTAGATATATCACTATCAAACCAAGTAATTTGCGGAAGCGAAGCCGCGAGTAAAAATCTAATTTTATTACAACGAAATAATATAAATATATATATTTTTAATCGCATTAACATTTTATCATAGTATTTTTGAAGAGACTAATTTAGTAGGTATTTAACCCTTAACGGACGTTGACGTTGACGTTTTATATATGACGTTGAGGTTTTATATATAACTTGTCTCTAGGTCGGAATTCTATTTGGTGCTTATATTAAAATATTCAATAAGAATACGTCCTATGGAAGCGAGTATTTGTGTAAAAAGGCATTTATTTAAACTTTCAGATTAATATATTTCTGTTTTTTATTTTTCGTTCTTTATCTTTTTTATTAAGGCTAAAATATAAAATCTAAAAAATAAAAGTATGATGGCTCAAAAGGTTACCTAAATGTCACTGAACATCTCAACTGTTCATGTCTATGTCTATTTCACAGATGACGTATTTTCAAATATTCTCTCTTGTCACGTTCGACATGACATATAATCAATATACGAAAAAGTATCAATGTCACGTCTGAGGTGACAAACGTTCGTTAACCCTTAAAAGAACGCACGCAAGTGTAGCTTACTGTTATCAGCTCACGTTCCGACATAGATTCATTAGCAAATGATTGTCATAGACTGATTGAAGGAGAAAAATGACAGTTATTTTGTATAACATAATTTTTTGTAATATTAGGGCGTACCCAAAGAGAATCCGAGTGTGATCTGCTGTCACCTTGCATGGCATCACATACTTAAAACTACAGCATAATTGTTAGCATCAAGAGATGCTTCTAAATATATTTATTTGTGTTTTTAAATAATCTTATCCGGATTCTAGGGTTTAGGTCTTTGTCATATCCATAACTGTCGAATGTTAAGGCGATAAAGCCAAATATTATTTTCGCATATTCCCATAATTCTTAGATCATCTGGTGCCAAAAATAAAATTGTGTGTAATTAACACCATGATCTACAAAATTACTCGTTACAACTTTATAATTACAGTCAGTGGGTTATTCTTATAGAGTAATCGTGAAATACATGATACATATTTAGTGAAATATTTTTTTATGCATAAACGTGTCCATGTTGCGGTGTCGTGTGTTGGATAACAAATTCAAAACACTTTTGAATATTCCTCGTTTTCCATCTATTAACTGATTAAGATAAAATCGTAGGACTAGGTAAACAGATATTAATATATACATATATATATACTAATAAATTCATACATTCATGAGAAAGTCCCTATTTAGGTGAAAAGACACACAGACACACACACACACATACACACGCCCGCACGCACGCACGCACGCACGCACGCACACACATATATATACACACAACAGTGACTTATCTTAAAAGTGTGGAGGTCCAAATGTACACCAAATCATAAATAGTATGCTATTATATATTACATTTATTGTAAGGACACAGCGGTGCCTTATTCTCGTCCTGGATTTTCGTTCAGATATGAATATGCATTAGCAGGTACTACCCTGACGTGTATTTTTTATGTTTGTGACCTCGGCGTGGTTACTCCCATTTTACGATCACGTTATCGATATTTATAAGACTGAATTTAAGATACTCGTATATGTCATGCGACACTTCTGAGAAATTCATGATATGAAGTATTTTAAAGGTTTTCCTAATACCCTTGCTCATGGTACGCTGGGAACTTATGAAGTGGTTTAGTCTCTGTTCGTGGAAATTTACTTCATTACGTTAGATGAAATACAGTACATATTAAATTCATTTTCTCACCATTTATGGACCACCCTCCCCAAATGTTCATCTCGCGTTCCATTTTGGGTATTGTTGGATATAGTTCCATGCAAGTGAGATAACATTTCGGTTCTGCATTTATTTAAAATGTTACTTGGTTGAATAAGTAAAACATCAGTATTGGCAACGGTGTCATTCTTATACCAACGAGGAACCTAACATTGCTCTGAATGCTTCATTCAATTTTGAAAGAGATGCTGCATTTCGACTTGCTTTGCTGTTCGAAACCGCTTTACATTTAAAATTGTGGAGAAATTGGGTGGTTCCCTATTCATTTGTAATTTCTAATTATGTTTTGTACTCATTGGATCTTCTCCGATTACTAGAGAAACATTATTTTTTTCTCTGTGAGTGAGTTTTTTTTATCAGTGATCTTTAATGGAATAACAAGAGAGTACTAATTTTATTTTTCCTATAGGTTAGCTTAAATGGTAGAAGGTACAGGTGTCCAGTGGCAGATTTCAATGTTTGAAAAATTGTAAAAAAAAACACCTCTAATACAAAGTAGGTTTATTTTAACTTTATAACAACAAATGCGGATTTCATTTTTTAAAAACCACGTTTTCCAAATGGCGGCCATCGAGTCTGACACACTTTTCGAGTCTAGCACGCATGTTTTCAAAAACGCGTTTCCAGAGCGACTGGGGTATCCTACTGACTTCGGCTCGAATATTTTCTTTAAGTTGTGTCACAGTGCTCGGATTTGTTTTGTAAACAACGGATTTTAAGTATCCCCATAAGAAAAAGTCACATGGGTTTAAATCGACTTCATTTATAAGCTCTCTGTACCTATCGAAATAATTACTATCACAGTTCGTAAAAAGTATCCCTTTACTTTCTTTATTTTGTTTATTTTTAAAATTTAAATATTTTAGTTTTAATGAAATTTAATAGAATTTGGATATAGGTTTTAGTGATTCAAAGGATATAGCCCCAAACGGATAGACGGCTCAAACACACATGCGAAATTAGGCGTTAGAAATATGGATTTTCAGGTACTATAATCTAAAAACGGATTTTAAGTTAAATATTTTTCCGAAAATATTGGCGATATTACTAAGGGAGTCATTTTAATTTAAGATGCTAAAAGATACTACGAAGAAAAACTTCTTTCTTTGAATTTTTGTTTCCTGTACTGTATAAATGACCAAATTTTCAAACAAGTGTTGACGGTTAGTGTCGCAATTCAAGTAAGACGCAATTTTGCCGATGTTCTTGGAAATGTGAAGGTTATCGGCCTTCTGGCAATGACAACGAAGATCAGGGAATAAAATAGAGTAGTAAATGTATCAAATGAGGCACAAGGGAAGAAATTATTTCAATTTCACTGGGGAGACACCGCGGTAAAGCGCATAACGGTGCGGAAGGGGAGTATCAAATTAATTTTAAAGACGTGTGCCATTTTTGTGAACTTACCATAGTGAACTTGTCTTCCTGTTTTGGCAGATCATTTTGTAAATAAAATAAAATACACTTTATTCTAAAATGCTGCTGCGTTTAATTAAGAATGCTTTTTATTACTTTCTGATCGAAATAATACATCTTTAATTTTGGTTTATACTTTTCAATCTAGTAGTAATTTAAAAAGTTGTCTGAACAACTTATGCCTTTTTGTGATTAATGTCGAGGCTACTTAAACATTTCATACGGCTTTTGGTCACATAATAACTTCTAGCAGTATAGATGAGCGTATATCTCTCGACAAATAAACAAATTAAATTTACATTAGGGACCACAACATAAAACATTATTATTTCAGTGGTACCCGAGGTCACTCAAATACTTGAGATCGAATACCTTTTTGAGAAACGAGACTCTAAGAAATAAGCGCAAGTGAACTTCACTTCAATATCATCAAACAAACGATTGAATGAACGAGCAAATATATTATATAACGAACCATAACATTTATTTTATATAACTAAATTGGAATATATAACGCCTTCCGAACTAAGATTTCAGAAAATTTGATCATAAAATTTCATCAAATTTGATCATATTTTTGTTTTTAGATAACGTCTCAGCTGACTGAAACAGGCGACAGTATTCAATGCTGTCGTTTCAATGTGTTGAAGAATAAGCCACCCCATATTATATTTATTCTAGATTCAACACCAAAGTTATATATTTTCTAGTTTCACGTTCTGAATCCCTTCTCATTCTCCTTATTCCCAAATACATATTGCAGTTTTTTATGCTTTTTATATATTTATGAATAGGTTGAATTTATCACAAGTGAAAAATATATTTTTACTGTGAAAGTAGCTTTAAAAAGCTTATTTTTTGAGGAAATAAGCCAATGAGGAATAAGAATAATAAATGTGTATGTCAAATTGGATGAAATATTTATTTAATATTTAAAGCGTTAAAAAGAAAGATTACGTCATTTATATATATATATATATATATATATATATATATATATATTTATATATATATATATATATATATATATATATATATATATATATATTTGTAAATTATCATTATCGCGAATTTAACAGGGGCGTGCCACGCCATCGCATCACCATTTTAGAATAAAGTGTATTTTATTTTATTTACAAAATGATCTGCCAAAACAGGAAGACAAGTCCACTATGGCAAGTTCACAAAAATGACACACGTCTTTAAAATTAAATTGATACGCCCCTTCCGCACCTTTGTGCCCTTTACGGCTGCGTCTAGCCAGTGGAATTTAAATAATTCCTCCCCTTGTACCTCATTTGATAGATTTACGACTCTCTTTTATACCCCCGATCTTCGTCTTCATTGCCAGAAGGCCGATAACCTTCACATTTCCAAGGACATCCGCAAAATTGCGCCTGACTTATATTAGGCGTGTCCTTAAGAAGTACTTAAGGACAAGCCCATTGCAACCGAAAAATGTCCCACTAGAAACAGTGCTAAATGGCAAAATTGGCAGCGTTTTATTTTAGTTGACGTTTCGATTCTCGTGCGTATATTTATCCCGAAAACAGTAAAAAAATGCCGGATTGTGTAATAAATTATGTTTAAATTACAGTTCGAGAATTTAAAAAAAGGCTGACGTGATAATCCTTCAGGCGGGATATTAGCAAAGATTTTTGCTAATATCCCACCTGAAGATGTTATAATACAACGAAACCTAGGTCGTGGTAAAGAAATTAAAGAAAGTAGCAATAATACTACATCACGTAGTTTCATTTAATTGCGAATAATGAATTTCTACAAAATGAACGCCAAATATATTCAATATTTTATTAAGTTTTTACCAACTACCTTCGATCTCGGTATCAGTTTGTACACTTCGGCGGTCTTAGACGAAAGTGTTATGTTACTAACTCCGGCATGCGTCAATTTAGGTCCCCTCTTTTTTCTTAACGACAAATAATCTGCCATTAGAAGTAAAAACTGCAAATTAACTGCTTTTCGCCGACTTTTTTCTAACTTGTTTTCTGTTCAGATTAAATTTTTAAATAATTAGGTAGTTCACGGCCAGCTAATTATTTTCACGTTGTTTAAACAAAAAAAAAACATATATATATATATATATATATATATATATATATATATATATATATATATATAAAATATATATGTGTGTGTACAGACGTTGCTAAATTAATATAGAAAACGGCCTCTACATCTTCCTGAGTAGGGAATAAGAAATTTGCAATCAATAGTTGTTTTCTGTATTTCATCTTGTTCTTGAGATGTACTATTTCACCGTTAACGCAATGGTTAAGTGTACTGGACGGCAACAACACCGAGCGTTGCACGCCGAAATGAAAGGGACGAGTTATGAGTTGCTACACGGTGAGGTGACTACTTGATGCAACTCCATTTTTAGAGTTAAAATAAAAATGTATTATTAAGTTTAATTACAATTTAAATTATAAACCTGAAATTCTATCGAGTACAACTAAGGAATGCACTCTTAATACTGCTTCGTGCGGTATATAAAGCATCTGTCGTCCGGTGTCACGTTCTCTTCCGATCTGCTGTGTCAGCTTATGTGTGAGAATTGTCGATGGGTCTTGAATTGAGAATTGTCGATGATTAGCAATGTGGTAGATTGTTTTGTTTAAGCATAAATCGTATTATAAGTTCAGTGTTCCGCTTGTTCATTTGATATATTATTAGTTCTGTTAATTTGTTCGGTTTCATATTCTCTTTCAATTTGCTGCGTTGGCTTGTCCGTGAGAATTGTCGCTAGATATTGTATGATCAGCATTATAGGTAAGTAACTGATGTCGTTAAGCATGACTCACACCGTGAGATATGCTAACTCCTCCGTCCTTTAGCTTGAAAACAATCCCGTGCGAAGACGAGGAACGGTCTTAGTGATTGTTTACAACTCTGGCGTGTTATGGTTGCGTTGGGGCTTCTTCTTTACTTCCGGATTTCATCTTCTTCCACAATTCTTGCCAAGTCATCGGTATCGTTGCGTAGTTATCTAGGTTATACTTTGTCACATTTTACCATTTTATTCATCACTTAACACTTTTAATACAAAAAGAAAACAATTATCTTAGTGTCTTAAAGTAAAAAGAGATGTGAAAAAGCCCATAATAAAAGTTTGGAAATATTCGATCTCATACTAAAGAAATTAAAAATAGGATGAAACAATTATTTGTATTAATTAGTATTCAATATCGTGATAAAGTTTTTTCATATTTTAAATAATATCGTTCGCATTTTTCAAGAAATTAAATAAGACGGCGGAAATGAATGAATGTAACGTGTGTTAATTGCCGTAATCCTACATATAGTGATTGTATACGCAATAGGTAAAATATTTTAAAATTAAATATAACGGAAATTCAAACGTTACACTATATTCTCTAACGGAATTTTCCAAATCCCGATTTTTTTACAAATAAAATTTTACAATTTTCAGTATCGAAATCATCAATAAAAATGGCGCGCTTCTGATAATAATAACCTACTTCGATATTTTAAAATTGCATAATTAATTGAAATGAAATTAAGTAACAGTTTTTACGCATGAAAAGTAATGCCCGTTTGTTTCTTTTGCAGGCCAGTGATATTTTTGCAGGTGGGTGGTGATATTTTCGCTTCTATAGCACAAGCCAGCATTTTAAGCTATATTGTCATGTAACCTTTCATTGCTGGGTCTTAAACACAGTCTTAAATTGCATTGACAGCCGTGTTTTGATACTACGCATTTTATGCGTAGTTTTTTGGACACACTACCGTGCGCATTCTCGTCTTCTGGAGTACTCTTTATTCTAAGCTAAATCGCCTACTTTATATGGTGGTTTGATATCTGTTATATTTATTAACTTCTCCCTCTTTTCTATTACTTATTTTGTTTAAAACTAGTTCGTGTAACGTACTTAATCTACGTCTATACTCTTCTATGAATTCATTAACAAGTATTTTCTCTCTGTTGATATCTAATATGTCCGGATGACTTGTATGTCCAAACTGAATTTCTTTAGGGGTCCTATCCGTACTCGAATGTATTGAATCGCTAATTCGCTAAAGTCACTAGTCTTATTATTTCTACGATAGAGGCATTTGGGTATTCCATTTTTAGAATACGGGTCATTTTTCCTAGTGTCGAGTGTAATCTTTCTACAGGTAAGTTTGATGACAGGTTGTATGGGGTGGTGATGTGTAACTTAATTTTGTGTACAAGTAAGAGCTCTTTTACAAGTGAAGTATCTATTTCATTACCATCTGCCACTATTTCACTCGGTATTCCTACAATTGACATAATAATAATTAAAGCTTCTGCAATGTGGATCGAAATCGTACTTCCCAAGGGTATAGCTTGAGAAAATTTTGAAAATATGTCTATAATAGTTAAAAATACCTCATGATTAGTTTTATATACGAGTACATCTACATACCGACGCTGCATCGGTGCAGTGGCGGTCTCAGTGAGATTCATTGGTATTGATACTGGGTGTCGTTGGTATTTAGATTTTTACAAATATCGCAGCGTTGTATGTATTCCGAAACAGTTTTCTTTAATTTTAGCCAATAATAATTCTTTGAAATGGCTTTATAAGTTTCTTCAATGCCACAGTGAGCAGTTTTACCACAATGAAAAGTTTCTACTATTTGCCGTTTTTCTTCATCGTCTACAATTGTATTTACCAGTTTTGAATACTTAATTAATGTCGGTCCTTTTTTGTTAAATAATTGTCTATGTCTAAGTGGTTAAAGGTTCGTAAATTCCGGTTTCGTAGAAATAACGTATGTAATTATTTTTTTCCGGTTTCGTAGAAATAACGTATGTAATTTTAGGTTTAAGAAAGTTTTTAATAATGTACCTAGAATTTCTTCCTTGCTTTCATTATTGACGTTAAAGTTTATGTCAAAATATTTTCCTAACTCTGTTATTCTGGGGGCCTAATCTAAAGAAAATTTTGTATTTTTTATCATTAATAATTTCGTCTAAAATAGGTATACCCATTGTCTCTTCATCCTCAGCAGAATTAATAGCTATAATTTCGTCGGACCTTTCAGGGTACATACTAGTTATATCAATTATCTCTAAGTTATCGTTATCTAGGTTTACAACATGTTGGGAATCTAAAATCTTAATTTCTTTTTTAGGTGGCGTTTCATTATAGTTTAATTTTATCCTACTTAAAGCGTCTGAATTAGTATTAGCTTTACCCTTTTTATACCCAATTTTTATATCATATTCACTAAGCTTCAATCTCCACTGAGTTAATTTAGAATTTGGTTCTTTCAAACTATTTAACGAAACGAGTGGTCGGTGATCTGTGATAGTGTATATTTGGTAGCCCAAACGTTTGCCAACAATTTTTTTCGGTAGTGGAATATTTGGTCTCTGTCTCTGTCCAATAATGTCCTCGAGGCATACACAATCGGATGATTGTTTTGTGATAATACAGCTACCAGTGCTACATCGTTAGCATCGGTTGTTAATGTAAATTCTTCATTCCACTCAGGATACTGAAGAACTGCTTCATTCGTTAATGCCGATTTACAGGCCTCAAATGTATCACTTTTCTCTTCACTCTATGAATCACTTTTCTTCCTTTTTTCAAACAACTAGTCATAGGTTTACATATATGAGCCATATTTTTTTATAAATTTACGATAGTATCCAACTAAGCCAAGGAAATATTTTATTTCTTTTAGTGAAGAAGGTATTGGGTATTCTTGAATTGGTTTAATTTTTTCTTTATTGGGTTTTACTCCTTCGGTAGTAGTCTCGTGACCGAGGAATAAAACTTCCTTGCGCAAAAACTCACTCTTATTCAACTGAATTTTAAGGTTTGCTTCTGGTAACCGTTCAAACACTTTACCTAATTTAATTAAATGCTCTTCTAAGGATGTTGAGTTAACACAAATGTCATCAAGGTATATGATACAAGTATATATAGTTAAACATCTTAAAATTGTCCACAACACGTTGAAATGTACTTGGAGCGTTTTTCAAGCCAAAGGGCATACGTTTGAACTCCCAATGACCGTTTTGGGTTGAAAATGCTGTTTTTTGAACATCGATTGCATCCATTTCTATTTGGTTATAACCTGAGTAGTAAGTTCTAGAGTAGTAAAATATTGTGATTTACCTAATTTGTCTAGAATTTTTTCAACTAATGGAATTGGGTACTTATCATCAACCGATTGTTCATCAAGTTTACGATAATCAACGACCATTCGCCATTTTTCCGTGCCAGTCTCATCCACTTTTTTGGTTTAAAATGCACTGGAAAAGACCACGGCGAAGACGAAGGTTGAATAATATTATTTTCATAAAGAATTTCTATGTTTATCTATTTCGGATTTAAGTTTTTGTGGGTGTCTATACGTTTTATTAAATATAGGTTTTCTATCTCTCATTATAAGTTTGTGTTTAATTTTGTTAACTAAGTGGGATCCCCTCACAAAAGAACACATCTCTGAACACGAAGCATAGTTTACGAATTTTACGTTTTTCTTCTTCATTCAGGTGTTCTAAACGCAGATTATTTAGATGCTGTTTTAATGCTACATCAATATCATTGTGCTTTTTATTTGTATTAAATAGATTATTTAAATATATTGGCTCCTAAAATTTCTCAACCTCTAAAGAGTGTTCGATTTGAAGACACTCCGAGAGTATTCGAGGTATTGGTAACTACGGCAGAGATGAACCCATTGTTGCTTCTTAGACTGCACTTGGGGTATCAATAAATTTATCAATTTTTTTAAATTTAATTATATGTGGGCCAACTGACATATCGACTGGAATTTTTAAAAGTTTACACTTCTTGCGTCTAATTTATATTTGTAAATTTCGTTCTTAATTTCTATGTTAAATAATTTTATCGATGCATGGGATGTTTCTAAGATTTGGCTTTCTATTGAAATATTAGCTCTTAATTTTTTTTAGTATGTCAGTACCGATTAAACCGTCATATTGGTCATCAAAATTAAAAATGTAAAATTTAAGACGTTCGTTGCAACAAAAAGATTTAAGTGAAGTTATTTCAATGACATATTTATGTTGCGAAGTACTATGTGCTGTGTAGACTGAAAAAATTTCTGTTATAACAAAATCTTTAAAATATTTTTGAACTAATCGAGGATGAATAAATGATTTAGATGAACCTATATCAATTAAAAATTTACCCTTAACTTCAGGAATTATCACATATGGCAATTCGCTACAAATATTAATGTTTAAGTTAATTATGTTAGGTTTTCGGCTGACTCGTCCCGAAGAAAATTTTGTCGAGGTTCATTTTGGTAAAATAGTTCTTCTGCTATAATATTATGCTGAGATGGATTATTATGCTGAGATGGCGTTTTATTTACTGTTCTCATTGACACGTCGTTTGGGTAGCGGTTGTACTGCTGCTGACTTATTCCAGAAGAGTATCGACGATTTTCATTGTAATTAAAATTATTACTACTATTATTATGACGATACCCGTTGTTATTTTTCCACGGTAGATGCCTATTTACCCATTTATGTTTCTCCGTTTCGGTCATATTATTTCTCCGCGGAATAAACTGATTACAATTTCCTTAAGTTAAATTACTTTTAGCATTATAAAATATTTTAGGCTTAGATTCTTCTACTTAGATAACTAGGTCTAGTGCTTCATTTATAGTTTATGGATTTTATTTTAAGTGTTGATTTTAAGTGTTTGTTTCACAATTTCCCAGTTATAATTTTGAATTGTAGTACAAATTTTCATTTGGGCTGTCCCCGTTAATTTACTTAACATAACTCTACACAATACTGGCTCTTTCATATATGTTTCAATCTTCACAAGCATTTAAATACGCGTATAATTCACTAGAATCTCCCTCATACATTGGAATAAGTGTATTAAAAACTTGACATTTTCAATGTTTTCCGCCATGATTAAACAATTTGAGCAAATATTAATAAATATAAATATATAAGACAGTCACACTCCAATAAAGTACGTATGGAAAAGCAAGAAAAACAAAAGGACATGGTAACATTTATGAAAGGATTTTACTCACAGTGTCGTCACCAATCCGACAGTTTGCATTTGCCCTGGACTCTGGTCCCGTAAACAACGCAAAAACGTATTTATTTCTTCGTAGGTAGGCGTTTCAACGACTTAAGCAGAGTCGTTGAAACGATTACCAAAAACTCGATCACGGTTTTGGTAGCAGGAACTACCGACTGTGACAGTTATGAGTTGTTACACGGTGAGAAGACTACTTGACGAAACTCAATTTTTAGAGTTAAAATAAAAATGAATTATTAAGTTTAATTACAAATGAAATTATAAATCTGACTTAATTCTATCGAGTACAACTAAGAAATGCCGTCTTAATGCTGTTTCGTGCGGTATATAAATCATCTGTCGTTCTCTTCCGATCTGCTGTGTCAGCTTATGTGTGAGAATTGTCGGTGGGTCTTGCAGGATCAGCAATGTGGTAGATCTTTTGTTTACGCATAAATCGTATTATGGGTCCAGAATTCCGCTTGTCCATTTGATATATTATTAGTTCTGTTAATTCGTTCGGTTTCATATTCTCCTTCAATTTGCTGCGTTGGCTTGTTCGTGAGAATTGTTGCTAGATATTGTATGATCAGCATTATAGGTAAGTAACCGATGTCGTTAAGCATGACACCGTAAGATATAAGATATAACTGACGCCGTGAACATTTCATTGATTATTCCTTCAGCTGTTAAAATGTTGATTTATATTATTGTAGCGATGAGTTTCTCAAGTACATATTATTATGGATCACGAAAAGGAGGAGCTATGGGTTTACATGAGAGAACCTGTGTTTGTGTGTTTGTTATCTCACAACTTTGATTAAGTTGTTATTTTCTTGTAAGTACAAGTCGTTATTTCTTCAAATTTTGTAGTTTTTACCTAATAATTTCGTTTCTACTTTAGTAATTAAACACTTCGAAAATATACTCACATTTGCCCCTTGGTGTTAGCAGAAATAATATCTTAGCAGAATAATTTTTTTTTGCTAATTACAAGGTGTTTTTATTGGCTATTTTTCTCTAATAAACGCTTTTCTTTTGCAGATTTTAATTTCTGGTAATTATTGTAATTCACAGTACATGTTTTGTGAAACAAGCTTTTCTTTTTAAATTTTTAAACGTCTTCTAATTGCCATAGAAGCTTAGAGCTATAGGTAGCATTTATAACTATAAATTGATATTGAATCTTATAATAAATAATGTCTGAGCAATAAATTATATTTAAATCGCATTATATAAGCGCTGTGGAAGAATATTCGCAGACACTCTCCGTAATTTATCAAATTATACCTTCTCTGGCGTTTCATAGAATAAATTCTGTTTAAGGTATTGACTCGGATAGCCGTCTTAGAATCTTTATTATGTTATAGATACTTTTTTAAAAATCGTGCCAGATATTCATATTTATTGTAAGGAATTTTAGAAATATTCCCAACATTGCATGTATAAAGATACTCTTCAATGCCTTATTTATGCCTTGAGGAGTGATATTGAGACGAATATGGTCATCTGGTCTATTTATGAGGACACATATATTCTTACGCTGGAGGTAATCTATCAAAAAATAAGCAGATTTGTATGTTTAAAAACCTATGGTTTCTATTCTTTTCTCCTTCATTTCAGCCATAGTCGGTAGTAGTGTAATTCTATTCGTTAGACGAAAATTACTGTGGACGTGCTCTGTATAAAATGAGTTAATATTACACAGATAATGCTTTGGTTTAGAATTTATTAATTTTGTATTCTTGGATGTTGTGTTTATCTTCTTGGAGACATTTTCCATTTTATGTTTCAACACTATGAAAGACTTTTTCGCTGTGTTTTATTTTCATACGTCTCATAGGCTTTTTAATTTGGTAATAAGTACTGTAGCAGGTTTCGGCACGCTTATGAACCTGAGGATCTTTAGGGTACTTTGGGATCTATTGCAATATTTCTACAATGCATTAGTTGTTAACATTGTTAATAAGTCAAATTTGCGCTTTTCTAATGGTTTGCGATGAAAAATAACGGTGTCGTAATGGCACGTAACGGCACGTAATGATGAAATATTTTAATGTAATGAGATTCGTTAATCGATATCGTAATGATATTCTCGATTTTAATAACATCCGTGCTGGTGGCGTAATGACATTCTTAAATGGTAATGACCTAATTTCAGATTCTTCTATAAAATTGGGACTTTTGCCTAGTAAAGAATGTACGACCTGATACTATAAAACCAAAGTTTTTTAATTTAAAGGGAGTTATGTCTAGTAAACGACGTGACCCATACTCTGATACTACAACACAAGTCATTTAATTTAAAGGGAGTTTTGTCTTGTAAAAGTACTTAACTCACACCCTGATACTATAACACCAAAGTTATTTAATTTAAAGGGAGTCTAGTAAAGGACGTGATTCATACTCTGATACTATAACACAAAAGTCATTTAATTTAAAGGGAGTTTTGCCCAATAAAAAGACGTAATTCATACCCTGATACTATAACATCAAAGTTATTTAAGGGGAGTTTTGCCTTGTAAAGTTGTAAATATGAGTTACTTACTCATACTCCGATACTATTATACCAAAAGCATCTATTTTATAATGTATTTTTTTTCTAGATCGTATAACAGTAAGAAACACATTTTTAGTATCATTTACAGTGGCAATACGAATACAATAAGTCTTACTAGATGACGTTTGAGAAATGGATGTTAAATTGGCCACTATCTTAGAAGGCACGTTACTGACACTACACTCTATTATCTCTGTTATCACTTCACTCTATTTTCATTTGTACTCACTTTCAATACGATAACCCAACAGTCAAAAAAATGAATAAAAAAGTAATCACCCATATATTTTATTTCGTCTCTCTTTATTATATAACCGACAAGTAAATTTGTTGAACAAATTACATCACTTGCACTTTGGCCATATAATTGCAATAAGATTGGCATACATAAATTCAATGTCATACACTTAATGAATAATAAGGCGTAAATTTCGTATTGGTAAATTTATCAATTCATTATAAAATTTAGTTATTTTTGACGTTAAATTGACGTCTAATTATGTTTTAAATTTAATCAGGGTGATCCTTATTTCATTTAAATAGTATGGCCAGTTACTGAATCAATTTAAAACATATATGAATAAAAATTTCAATTGTATTTATTTGCATTGCTGAGAAGTACTTCGATAAAGGAAATAGCATTGACTTTTGCGGTTGGTGTTTGAAAAAGATGCAGCTCCAAACAAAAATGTCAGTTCACTTTTAATTCGTAAAAAAAGTGAAGAAATATGGACAATTTCAGAAATAAATAAAAAACTAATTTCTTCAAACCATAAATAGTTTTTTTTAAATTTTTAACGTGAATGTTGGAAATTTACGTTTACTATTTCTTTGTGTAATCACAAAGCATATTTATATATATATATATATATATAAATATGCTTATATATATATATATATATATATATATATATATGTATATGTATATATATATATATATATATATATATATATATATCCATAACGTATAAGTATGTTCCTTATAAAATTGTTTAAAACCGAAAAATTGTTTTCGAATAAGTAAAACCAACCATATTTTAAAAACGCCAGTAGGTATGGTATAGCAATTGGAAACCTGGGCCTGTTATGTTAATTTTCCAAATCATAACATATCTGTTATCTATAAGTACTCGTAATATTCTTTTCTTTATTATTATGAAACTTTCTTTAGAACAGTGATAATAATGTATATTTTGAGCAAAATAACTTTTATTAATTGTTACATAATTAAATCTCATCACTAGTGAGTGACATGTATATATATCATGATCGTATTGACTTTAGAGATAAATAGAGAATATACAGTTATGAAAAAAAACGAAGATAAGGTCAGCGACGTTAAAGTGCATTCAACCAAAAATTGTGCGCAATAACGCTGCAACTCAAGCGTTTAGGACACACTTAAACGAGGGAATAAGATCGAACATAAAACAAATAAAACGTAATAAGTATGAATAGAAATTGCATTATGAGAGTTCCGCACACACTTTAGGTACATATAACCATTAAGTGTATCTAGTGTTTCTTTTAAGTTAGATAAAATATTATTTTTCACCACTTAAATATATTGCCTATTCACATGCATAAGAATGTTGTGGATTCCTCAAATATAGAGAGATTTTGATCATTTCATTGATAAAGTTTTCCCGTAAACTTTAGATAAAACTTTAGTGAAGCTTTCGAATTTTGGTTTTCCTCCGATTATTTCATTTTCTCCCTTTTAAAATGTCTATATAAATTGTTGAATGTTAATTATTGTAAATACATGCCTTTACAATAATGATAAATATTAAGTTTTTATGTTGAATTGTTTTTGAAAAAACGGCCGTGACCGACAGACAGGCGGCATGTGAGCGATTTAAAAAAGGTTCCGTGTTTTTCCCTTTGAGGTGAAGAACCCTAAAAAAGTATGCCTTATTCATAATTCCGTGATTCTTCATATATTCAAATGAATATATATTTTAATAATATTATAAATTATATATTTTATTCTAAAATCATATTTTACATGAATTGAAGATTTGAATTAAGATAATAATACTTATTCATGTTTAGGGCAACTTTGTTTTTTTGGTCCTAAACAGCGAAGGTAAGTTTTACAAAGTTTGCGAATCGCCGTTTGCATAATTTATGTTTACTATTTCTTTCTATATTTTTGTATTTCACTACAAATCAACCTTCGTGCCCATTTTAATTTATTTTTGGTATGTTTGGGGAATTCTACGAAAACACATGTCACCAATTTAAAAGAAATGAGTTTTAAATGCGCCGATTACTTTGCAACGTATACCTCGATCTCTGTTCAAAATGATGATGGAAGTAATAAATTCGTTCTCATTTCTTCACGCCTGAATCATATATTCATATTTAGCTCGCAATAAGTATTCTAAAATTTTATTGTTGTTTACACATTTATCTACAATTTTATTGTTGTTTAGACATTTAGCTCATCAACATATTGAACTAAAGCTGTGTTGAAAAATAATAATTAATCTATATTGTTATATAGATTAATTATTATTTTTCAATTCAATTTTAATTAATAAAATTATATTTTAAATTGCAATATTTACGGCTACAAAAACGATTATTACCATTTTATTTTCCATTTTATACAACGAAGTGATGTTTATCACTTCGTTGTGTTATATGGTTATAAGACTTATGGATCGTATTGACCCAAATAATTTTAAATTTAGTTGCTCGTAATGATAATATAGACAAAATATTTTAGAAAAAATATTTAACTGATTGTCCGGGAAATTATACATATTTATTAAGTATTTGCCGTTTTATGAATTTAGTACTACGATGTTATTATAAATCAAATAAACGAACATTAACGTATACCACTACACAAACGAACATTAACGTATACCACTACCGCTTTCATTAAATCGGTTACAAAATTATTTGAACGAAAATCTTCATACTGATACAAAAAAAAAATAATCAAATATCTTCGTGGATATTATACGAGTTAAAGCCTTGATTATGATTTTTTTCTTATCAAACTTAAAGCTTGAGTTTTAGGTTGAATTAATGGCTGAAGCTAAAAATACAACAAAACACATACAAGTAAACTAATGTCTTCCGTAGCCATGAAACATTTTTCCGTTCCATCGACTGCTATTTTTATAGCTATTTCATCAATGACATGGCTGGCAAACATTTGGTAATGCTTTTGGGTACAAATTGGAGTTGCTGTTGGACACAGAAATCTTCCACTGAATTAATTTACATCAAAACTACGTTCTAAAAAGTATGCTGAGCAAACTGTGTCTATCTTTGTAATTTTTTTAGTTTTTTTTATCCAGTGTCTTTAATCCATTTTTCCTTTATAGAAAGGTTCTTTCGGGTATCTAACATCATGCATTTCAATGAAACAACCCATTCGGTTGAGACTTAAAATTGATGTAAGGGTCGAAATGTTAATTAAACGTTCTTTAATGTTTTTAAATGTCAAAAAAATTATGTAAAAAAATTGTTCATCTAGATGTACGCATATGTACAATCATTTATTTCTTTTAACAGAGCTTTATTCAATAGTCGTATACATTATCCAAACAATGTACAGTTTAGGCTTTTATCGTTAATAAGTTTATTTAGTTTAACTTATTTTATGAAATTAATAAAAAAACTTACCACTCATTTATTTTGATATAATTATTATACTATAGAATTATTACGTAAATTCAACTGCTTTAAAGTTTGAAATTTTTATCTCATTAAGATGGCAATCCCCGAACATATTCATGTTATCGATTCTTATGCGATGATGACATCAAGCGTCTGCACTAGTGACCTCTATCGATGCAACAACGTCGCCAATAATTTTTTCATTTAAATTCCAAGAAAATTTATTCAAATCTACTTATCGTATGTAGATAATTCCGCAATTGGGTACATTCTTTTACTGGCTTTTATTTTGCGCGTGTAATTATGGCACAAAAGTTAGGGCCCTAATGAACAATAACTAAAAAATACGATAACGTGCAAAGAACAACATATGATACGCGGATCATATCCCTGGCGTGCGTGCCACGTCTACTTACCATCTCTAGTTATATTTAATTTTTATGCTCCGTGATTCCCATCATGCGCCAGTGAATATTTTTCTTTTATATTTCAGTAAAATGAAAGAAAGAAGAGTGTATCTAAGAAATTCGCTTGTGCATAAAGCGAACATGTTTTAAATTTATTTATTTACTCTTAATAAAATTTTAAATTTTAATTAAAGTTTTATTAACAGTTATATAATGTGTACACTATTTAGTATAGACGTTCTGATATTATTGAAAACGACTTCAAAAGAAGGGTTATCGATTCGTGGTGTATGTACGTGGGGTATGTCACGGTTATTTCAGAAACGATTAACATTATTTTAATTAAACCTATTATGTTTTACAAATACATTTTTGTAATAATTATAGCGTGATAATGATAACGTGCGGTTGATAATTATGTGACCTAACTCAAATGAGGCAAATTATTTTTGTTGTGGGAAAGTTACTTCGTATTTATTTTTCTCACAATTTGGAATTATACCGTTAATCATAAATTTAATTTAAGTGTAAAAATTATATCATAAGGTTTATATATTCGTAAAGAAATGATTATTTCTTGTTACTACAATCCTCAATATCCAGATCTCCACACCTATTTACCTTCGATTTATTTTAAACGCCTCCCGTAAAATAAATAATTTACTTACTGTTTAAACTCATTTACATATTCTCCGGTGAATATGAAAACGCTTCAAGTAAAGTCAGCTAACCCAATATTTTAAATACTCTTGACCTGGCCTCGTTTTCCAGCTCGACATTGCGGTAAGATTATGCGTGCTTAGGTAAAGTCGAAAAGATAAAATTCGGGCGACTGAGAAAGGCTTTTATTACTTGATGAATAAAGCAGTCGGACACGTAGTCAGACTTGCGCTCTGGCAGCAGCTGAATCATTTTTCTGAGTAGCAGTCGGATACGAATTGCCACTTTTACTTTCGAAACATAGATAAAAAGTATAAGGTAATTCCTTATTGCTTACCAATAAGTTGCAATATACATACGCAATCTTTGAATCGATTGATGTAAATCATTATATACGGAGAAGTGGTATGACTATTCTATTGTGTATATATCTATAGAATATACAAATAAGGTTTTGTAACCAACGTTCAATAGACATAAAAAAATTGTCAGACACGAGTAGAATTCGCACTACGAGAATTCCGTAAATATTTAGGCACTTATAAATATTTAAGGGCACATAGTTGTTGTTATTGTTGTGTGTCCACATGAGATGAAGAAGATCTCATATGGAAAATAGTTGCCAGAGCCTCGAAAGGTCGGACTTCTCCAGTTCCGCTTGATGAGCGGCCGGGAATCGAACCTGGGTCCTCGCGGTGCGTAGCGCACTCAACGGCAGTATGTCTTGCGATCAACCCAACACACCACGGCGACGACAAGGGCACATAATATTTCTGTGAAACTATTTACAAACATTAATTTTTAACAGCGAATATTTATTGCCTATTATATCTTTCACAGGCGTAAAGATGTCGAGCATATTTAACAAATTATAAAATCTAGGATAATCGCTATAGCTTTCCCACGATCTTTGCTTAGGCTTCTAAAAATCCTATTTATGAAGAAATAGAATTTTAGATTGAGTAGTTTCTGAAAAGAGTAATTTTTTGGCGGGAACCTATTTATTTGCGTATTTTTCGGTACATCTCTGAAGATATACTAGCTAAAACTATGTAAAATAATTCTTGGAGCCTTTATTTCTATTCAAACGATATATCACAATATATAGGGAATAAAAAAAATTAACTAAATTCCCTCTCCTCTCTAAAATTCCAACACAAATATTTTTGAGTATAGCCATGGGTGTGTTAATGTTTTATACATGGGTATGTTAATGTTTTATTATTACGTCAAATTTCATGTTTCAACTTCAAGCCATTTCTGAAAAAAAACGACTGTGACAGACACGTGATCTTATGAGGGTTCTGTTTTTCCTTTTGAGGTACAGAACCCTAATAATTGGTTTCGCCTTCTCTGAATCAAACGGATTGTATTATGGTTTGTTCAATCGATAAACAATTAGTGCAATTTGATATAGTTTCGAAAATTTTAAAAATTTAATGAAATTGATAATACGGCAAAGAGTAATAATCTGCTATTTCCTTTTACTGATTCATCTACTATTGAATTGACCTCTAAATCATTTACTATTAAGTATCCGTCTTGGTTTCAAAAAGAAGTGGACCATGACTGTGTTTAATTGTTTTTTAATGACAACCGTAAACGGATTAAAAGTTAACGGTTATATCGGCAGTTTAATTATTTATTCTGTGCTTTAGTCGAATTTGCGGACGAATTTTGTAGTGTGAAAGCGCTTGTAACAAGTTCTTGTAATAATTGATTTCATATATTACTAAAATTTTTGTAGATTTTTATGTTGTATATACTATGTCTAAATATCATTTGATTGTAGATATAACGGATTATACAATACAATTGAAAAATGTTTTATCCTTTCGATTTCATTACTAATATAATTATTCATTACCCACATAACCTAGAAACATGTTAATATGCACGTAAGCATTACGATAATAAAATGTTTGTAGGTAACATGATGATGAAAATAACCAAAACTTTTCTCTTTGTCATTTTAGTTTGATTAATTGGCAATGGAGAAGTCATTAAGTGCAAGTTTACATAATCAGTTGTTGTCTGGCAGATAATGTGTTCCACGTTTTCGATGTTATTATTGGACGATACTCTTGCGTAGGTACTTTAATAAATACATTTTTTTCATTAACTCGCCAAAATTACAATCTATTTACCAATCGATTGTATAGTACATTTTTTCATTAACTCGTCAAAATTACAATTTATTTATCATTCGATTGTATAATACATTTTTTCATTACCTGGTCAAAATTACAATCTATTTGCCTTTTGAAAAATTTGATGGAGATTTCGCATTACACGTATGGACGTTGACGTTAGTTTTATTGCTTTCTAATTGTTTTTCCTGCTATACCGAATAGGAATACCTAAGAGTTAAAAAATGTTACCGTTTTAAGTTTTCTAACGTCTACATGACTTAGTGATATTTATATGATTTACTTATTGGAATTGGGTATTTGACTAGTTTTTTTTTATTTCATTAATCATAATTTCAAGTTACAAGCTGATGAAGAGTGAAAACATTTTTTAATAATCTGCATAATTCACCGAGTTATAAAAGTTTAAATTTAATCTTTAGAGAAGGACGGCAATACTGTGTTGTGAGGTCATTTTTAATATTGCACATTATATTCTACGAGAGGAAAAGAGACAGGGATATACTCAACTGTATCCGAATCTTCAAATTTAGAAGCCTAGAACTGGCTTATTTTTCAATCAATTTTTGAATTTTTTTAAGACTGGTTTTTAATTAACTTATATTTCACAATATTGTACGAAAAATATCAAAATTTATAATGAGTCAACTACCGTATTGCAATTAACATAGACATAATTAACATAATTAAGTAAGATAATTTACATCAACCAGTAAGGGTGAGTCAGTTCTGATCGATTTATGCTGTTGGATTTTTTGTTTTTAAAACGTGATTTTTTGTCAAATACGAGTATCAAATGAATTTGTTATTATTGTGGTTTGGAGGGTTATCTTTCTTGAACCTAAGTCATTTATCTGCGGCGCACGATTAGTCAAAAATACTGTAGCATGAAATGTGCGAGTGTTTAGAAATAATGGCGATAAACTGATAAAATATTGCCCATGTACATTTCACCCTGACTCATATCATAATTGTGCGAGGATAAGGTATATATAGTTAAAAGCGTAAATAACATTTCGTCATCATTTCTGGTTTGCGTATAACAGTAATATAAAAGTAAAACATAAAAAGTAAAGTTAATTTTTGGATATTTGATTTTATACGCAAGTCGAATAAATAATGGATCACTTCAGGTTATTTTAATTTTCGTAATTATTAACACTTTTATTAATAACGTTCTTAACATTATTAACATATTGTTTAAAAAATGTAGGCAAGATATGAAATACTTCTACAGGGGTTAAAGTTTCCAAATTGCATTACATGCTGAAGTTCCCTCATAAGTGAATATGAAATTTACTTGAGTTTAGGTAGTAAAAACGATCGTCACAAGTTGTATTTTCACTCTTATATCCCGATATCGTTACGAGCGATGGTTAGGATGGTCGATCTCTCGATTACTGTTAGACTATTTTATTTTATAACAAATGTATCTTACATCCCAATTGCAAATGTTGTCTGTTGATAACTAGTGACAGAAATTATGTGCCAATCAGGAAATTTTTAACATGGAATGATATACACGATCTCATTTATCATGCTTACACACCAGTATCTATAGGGGGTAGTTTTGCCAAGAAGTTTTTTGAGCTACTAACAATCACTTTTAGAGTTTCAGTAATTTAATGAATCATGTTTGCTTCGTTCACGTGAATATAAGAACGAAACTACGAGCATATTGAATTTTCTCTGTAAAGATTTTCCGTAAACAATATTTGCAATTTTATTTTAGCAAAATATTGACAGTTGAATATTCAGTAAAGTAAGAGTTGTATTGGATGGTAACAATTTTAACACACGTCAGTACTAAAAGGGGTGTATGTTCACCGTGGTGTGACATAGTCGTAAATAAAATCAGAGTTTGCATAAGAATAAATTAATTTATTTGGAAATCAGTAAATAGTCAAGGAAAACGGAACAAACGGATGATTTCTTTTATATAGTACTTTCTTTCTGCTGCTGACGTGTAATATCATCTCTACTATAACCTAACCTAACCTAACTTGGAGCTGGAATGATGGGAGTAGTATTTTTGAAGTAAAACTTCTTTACGCACACTTGACTTAGTAAGCTGGTGAATGCGTGACGAGAGCGTTACGAAAAGTGTGATCGGGCGAGGCGAACGGAAGTTGAGAGGGAGATATAAGTTAGTGAATACAGAAAGAGAGAGAAAGTTACGTTTCGTATATTACTGTAGGGACAAGAGAGAGAGGTGCGAGCACACATTTTGTTTCTCTCTTTCTCTCATAGCCAGTTATGTTTCGTTTATCTAATACACAGTGCTAGTTAGGGCTTGCCTATTGTCTGCATCACACTGTAGGAGCAAGAGAGAGCAGTGCGCGCGCACATTTTCTTTCTCTCTTCCTCTCATAGCCAGTGCATAATATATATATATATATATATATATATATATATATATATATATATATATATATATATATATATGCGAGTTTGCTACCGTTACGCGAACGGTGATTTTGTGATTATTTTGTAATTTCATTTCGTTCTTGAACAATTTCACAAATTATTATTTTTTTCAATACATTAAATATTCTACGTTTAAAGTGAATAAAATTGTAAATTCATTTTAAAGTTTATATTTTGTGAATTTGAAGTTTTACTTCAGTCGTGTGGTCTAAAGCACACTCGTTTTTTTCAGAGGTCCATATATTACAAAATATTGTTAAAATTTTGCAATTTAGCTTTGATCCTATCTATTAATATAATTGATGTTATAATGTTTGTAAATTGAATATGATTCAGAAAAAAATAAGGTTTACAAATGGTTGAATTAATAAAAAATTAAATTATTGGAAATCATTCCAATAATGGAATTATTTGAATATTTAAATTGTACGAATAATCCGTATATTCGCTTCGGATTATTACAACAGTTAAATATACTATAATTTCGAATAACATTGGCACATCCCTAATAATTTAATAAATTGTTTTAGTAAATAAAAAAATTAATTACTATGTGCTACACTCTAGGATCATTAAGACTTCTTCCTGTTTCTAATTTTTTCACTTTATCACATATATTTCGTATTTTATCAAATCTGCGCTTTCTTCCTGGTCAAATAAAAAATATAATTACGTATCATTTATATCATTTTGATCAGGTTATTTATATGTCCATATCAATATTTTTCAATTAATTTGTTGTAAACGAATGGCTCGGGTTCGCCGCTCGTGTGCGGGTGACCTCGGAGTCAACATGCGCCGTATTCTTTATATTTTGTTGCCACATTGTTACTTCAAGATTTTTGCTTCCGAGTACTATCAATTATTAGTTTCATTGATATTTTATAAGAATCTATATTTTCAATAGTTTTGACATGTAGCTTAGCGCTGATGTACTTCTTTATTTTTTTAATTTTTGGCAATAGTGTGTGCTGATTAGCAATGCTGTAGCAATTAAGTACGTTAATATGTTTTCGTTATATTTTAAATTTATTCTTGGGCTTAAAGTAGTATACAAATAAGCCTTTTATATATTAATATGTAATTTAAGCACAAACATACAGAGATAGTGTTGCCTAATTTAACGACTTTGTATTAAATGATATCGCATTTTATTCTTGGGAATCTAATTTATATATGTTACGGTCTTAAGCTGTATTTTTCCATTATAATTTTCAAATGAAAGTTATTTAATTTAATTTAAACAAAATATTTGACTTCGTCTCTATATTCCATTTATAGTCCCTTAAATTAATTTTTTGAACATATTTTTAATGTACAGCCTTTTTAATGGGCTTGAAAAAGGGAGGCGGTTCTCAATTCGATAACTATTTATTTTTTACACGATTCCGCAAAAATGACTATTATGTGGTATTCTGGATTCTCATATACATAACTATGAGTGTTTCTTTATAACCTCGTAGTGACAAAATGGTTCATCCGATTTTAATAAATGAGATATCCTTAACATTTGCATATTATCAAATACTTTTTCAGCTCTCCGAAATTCATATATTTTATTTCTTTTTACAAGTATTTTGTAAAAAAACTTTAATTATGAGCCAGTCTTTATTGCTGAGCAGCTCGAGGTGGTTCTTTTTTAGTTTTTCACATTTGCATCTTTTTGGTGGTTGATGATTTTTTTTATGTGAAACTTGAATAATTTTGTGGCAACTTTTTTTTAGTCTGTTGTCCAAGGTACCAAACCTTTTTTTTCAAGTCAGTCTCGCCAATAGATTTTCCTTTAAATACATCTGCTTTCCTATTTTCCATAAGGATAAGAAGTTTCGAAAGCTTAGCAGTTTGGTAACCTATGACTTTTTATGTCCTTCATTGATATGATCATTCATTCATAAAAATAGCTAATAAATCCATATAATTTTCACACATATTGAATATACATATATATATATATATATATATATATATATATATATATATATATATATATATATATATATATATATAATTTCCCACATATGTTTTTGGCAATATAGCCAAATGTTTTCTGAGCCTTGTAGAAGAAATTTTTTTGGATATTTTGCCCGCGATAATCTTGCATACATTTCTGGTACTTTGTGGCCATATAAGGAGTTTTTAAAACCGGGATTACTAAATAAGAAGTTATTTGATATAGTAACAAATTACTTTCTCATAAACTGAAATAATTTAATGTCTCCTTGAACCCCTAAATTAAATAATATCCGGTACACCACGTCCAGGTTAATTACTGACAACAACTCTATTAATTTTTTTACCTGAACCGTTCGGTTGCAGTAACTGTCCGATCAAGCTCTTCATGCTCATCAAAAATATTGTTTTCAATTTCTAAGTAGTCATGCAATTTACTTCTCTGAAGTTCTCCTGGTCTTAATCTTTTTAGTAATAAAACTCTACAATACACTGTCTTCAATAATTGTACATATGAAGTAATATTATAACAACCGTCTTTAATTTGAGTTGGAGCTTCTTCTAACTTTGAAGGACACTATAGTAACTTTTTTCTATTTCTTTGTGTTGAGATCTGTTGCAAGGTTTTTAGGCCTGATTTTGTTTCAGTAGTATAATTTCCATGTATGATCCTTGTTTCTTTAAAGCAAATAAAATTGCTGTATCATAACATTGCTGGATGCTAGTAGAGATGTTCATAACCAATGTAGGTGTTTTACAACTATATTTTTCAGGATCATAGTTTTCTACAACTTTTGTTGCTTCTACTATAACATCGTAATTTATTAGACTTGAATCAAACAAATTGTTTATAGAGGGGCTCTTCTTGTTTGTTTCGATTAATAACTTTGTTTTCATAAAAGTTTTTCGAATAAAATTTTCGACAATCGATAAGTGGTATACAGTCTGTTAATTTGTGTTTGCGCATGGGCTTATTAATTTCTCCTGAATTTAGAATGAAGTTTCCTTTTTTACGCTTTGCCATAAAAAGTTCTTTCCTTTCACTACTTTTTTAGGTTTTGCTAGAATTTTTTTATTCGAAACTCTCGCAATAAAAATTATAATCTTTACTTCGAATAACAGTTTTATTTTTGCTTGTTGCCAATGCGCTTCTGTGATATTTTCATTGGAATGTGCATCTATTTGGAATTCATTGTCGATGTTGGCAGCTACATCATATTCAGTGGATGCTTTTATTACTTTATTTACTAATGAGGACAAAGGTTTTGATAGATACTATGGCAATAGTGCTGCAGGGTGACTTAAGTCATTATAATTTAAATTCGAAGGTTCACCGATAGGTTTACATGACAAAAGTGTGCACTATGATGTAATTTAATTCTTCTGACATATAAAATATTTATCACAAAACTGAGTAACTTCATTATATATGGAAACTTTGATTGATTCCCTGGTATCCTTTATAGAAGAGTCATCAGAATTAGTTCGTAAAAAAGTAACATTTGTAAATGTTGTAAATAGCTAGGTTTATGTATTCCAATAAGAGATGTTGCCATCAAGGTAAGCTAGAGATAATTTTGATAGGAATTTCAATCACATATTTCCTTAAACAAAAACACACCATTTAAATTTTTCGATTAGTAACAGAAAAACTCAAACTTAGCGTGGCTTATATTATGGACACCATACCGTGGACTAGAAGGGGGGGGAGGTAAACACTCACGTTCGCGCGTGCGCGCGTTCATATGTATGTGTGTGAGTGCCATAGCTGTATTCTATAACTACAATATAGACGTAGAACAATACATTTTTCTGAACTTCATAATATGATGAACTTGATATAATATGGTAATATGATGAACTTGATCAATTGTTGACTGATTATTTCTGAAACCAAATTGATGAGATTGTATCAAGAATATTGAAATGCCTTAAAATCACTTTGTCAAATAGTTTTGACATGACTGGCAAGAGTAAGATGGGTCGGTATGATTCAACCTTACTTAGATTTTTGCTATGTTTCGGTATTGTAATAACTTCAGCTGTTTTCCGTTTTTCCGTGCATCTGCGGGGGCACTTGAGGTAACGGTCGTTTAAGATATTTAGTAGCTGTTCAGAATAGGTATTCAATGCTACTATCTTCAGTAAGTTCCGTGAGAAACTTGTTGATTGATGGTTGTTTGACATTTTTAATTCTGTAGTTAGTTGTCTCGTAGCTTTGTTAAGTGACGTTTTATTATGGGTTTCTTGATTGATGGCAATTTCTTCTAAGCTTTCGTTTTTCTGACATTAGAATCTCTGACTACTTTCGGGTAATTAATATATTTTAATTTTCTTTCAATAACCGACTTACTATTCTATACAGCTTCCCGAGTAGCTATTGTAAAGGCATGTAAACTTTTTTCAATTAATTAATAGTCTTAAGTAGTACCATCAGGTTAATGTCATTTTGTAACAACTGATTAAAATAGTTTCAATCTGTGAATTTGTTAGGTAAATCGGAGTATGATCAGAGTTCACGTCAAGTCCCTCTTCAATTTTAATATAATTTTATTATGCATTTTTAACAACCAAAATGTGTTGTGTTTTTGAGCTTTATTAGGGTCTATGCATCGATATGTTGGCTTGCCAGTTAATGTGAATTCGCATTCGTGACTATCAGCACTCCTGCATAATTATCGTCCCGTATATAACCATATTAAAAGTGCTAATCACTTTTAAGAGAGATGAGAAGAGAGAGACCCGGTGCCCCAGAGGGTGTACATGGCATTGAAATTATCTTCAACGAGGAAGTGACCATTTCATGTTTAGAAGAGCAAAATGTATTCATTTACATAACAATTGTATCTAGGTGGACAATAGATTGGACTTACTCTAAGTTTTTGTTTAATTGTCTCACCTACTAAAATTGTAGCTTGGATAGCACTAGTCACATATAGTTCTTCTTCAAAGTGTTTGATATTGTTTTTGATAATAGCAGCACTACGATTCGTGTTTACAGACTCGTGTTTAAATATTATCTCTAAATTCAATGACGATTCATATTAATTGCTAAAGGCCACCGTTTTCTCAAGACAACCAATAATTTGAAAAAAAAACAGGAATATTCTAAGCAATTGGCAACACAGAATTAACATCAAAATCAGAACCCATGAGTGGTATTTCTTATGATTAATACCCACCTATACACAAAAGAATACAAACTTTTCCACATACTAGACCAAGCTTTTCCATAGATGTACATTGAAATAAATACATCTAAATGAAACACACGACGTAGAAAATTAAATATACCTTAATCCCGATATTTGCAATGAAATTCAAATACAATTTGAAAAATATATTCATGATTACCCGAGGACAATAAACACCAACATTTTCATGCAGACTCCGTAGAGAGTTACTCATAAAAAGGGAATTACCCTATATTCAAAACAGAATTTCCCACTTAATCAGTTCTTTCACCCGCCATGATAAACAAATATTTTAATGTGTTTACAGTAAAAAATATAGACATTACTACAGATAATAAATACACGATAAAACTGCCAACTTTCTAAGAATTCAATGAACCTGGTTGTCGTAAATTTTATATCTATAAATTCTATAATTCAACCTAATGCGGCTCGATTTCTTAGAAAAATTCCAAGTTAGTGTAGATTTTCACAAAAATTATTGCACACTTCAAAATCTGTAAACAAAACTCATATGGTTAAATTAGACACAATGAATTACACTTCTACTATCAAATCATTTTGAACCATTAAAAATCTCAGTAAACCATAAAGAAGATGAAATTTATATTCCAGAAACCTATACCACACACCACTTGCAGGTACTAACGAACACCCATAAGTAAATAATTTGCCCTGAAATTATTTAATAATAAGTACAATGGCACCCCTTAATGTCAAACTGTTAACTAAAAACATTATACCTATGAATTTTGAACTTTCAAAACTAACAATAATACTGACATTGAAAACCTAGTATGCACTGTACATCTAAATTCCAAAGAAAACAGTGAAAAATTAAATTATGCAATAAATACTGAAAAATCACGAAGATACCATGAAGATAATCCACTAACCACGGTACCACGAAGATAACCCACTAACATAATCAATTGAAAACACGTCATAAAAAGGACCAAAGAAATTCGAGTTTCAACAAATCCATATCAATATTAGTTTATTCACAAACCTGAACGTTGAATGACAGGGAAATAAACTAAGGCGCTATCCTCCAAATACGTCCGACCATATTTATGGCAGAAAGTTCAATGTTATAATAGGCTACAAAACTCTTCAATGCTTAATATTGCCGAAAGAACCACATTCACGCCTCGTTATATGCAGATTAAAGCTGGAGAAGTTCGAGTATAGAATATTATACAATAATTTTAATTGCAGATGCACTTTCCAGAATAGAGATAAACAATAAAGATATCAATCCCCTACTAGACCTGAACTTATCTGATAAATTTCTCACAAAGGCGGAAAGTCTACAATTAAACTTAGAAAATACAAATTTAGAAATAATATATTCAAATTCAGCCCTAGACTCTTGAATTAAATAACTTGAACAAAGATATTGCATGCTTATTAAAAAAATATGTAAAATCAGACATTCAATACGGTATTTGGCTTTCGGACCACAAATATGTACTCGAAATTGCAACCGCCTTATAAACTACATTTGAAAATTCTACCCATAAATTAACTGTGTGCGAAATAAAATAAACTGGCACAATTGAAAGAAAAAGAATTTTTATGCCAGATTCCTTCTAACAAAAACCCTAGTAGCAGCAGGTGCAATGAGAAATTATTATGAAATTTAAAAAATAAGGTAAAAGAAAATATATTAATGTTAGAAAAGCACATTTCCACCCTTATAGAAACACTCCATGATTCCAAATATATTCAATATAATTTACTAACCCTTATAAAGAAATATATTTTGATTAATTAAAGTAAGTAAAATTCCATTAGCAAAGTTAGGTCGGATAGAAGAGAGGACTTATAGATGATTTCATATCGATAATAAAAAATGTAATTGGTAGTCTAAATCAAGAATACAACTTAGTAATAAATACCTTACAAAATACTAGTAACCAGGAGAAAATAACATAGTGCATAAATAAAGGAATAAGCTTGAATATTCTAATTTAAAAAAAATTACAACTCTGTCATTTAATACATTGTGAATAACCTAAATGCAATCACTTTTAAAATAAATGATTTAATTCGAGAGATAAACATAAGCTCAATTAAACAACAGGAACAAAGAAATTGCGCCCTTATTTAAAAAAAAGTATGTAAAATCTAACCTACGATACGGCATTTGATATTTGGATCACAAATACATATCGGAAATTACAACCACCCTTCAAATTATATTTAAAAATTCACCCATAAACTTACCGTGTGCATTTTACAATAAAGAAATATTGTCAAGAAAATTAAAAATAAGTGGTGAGATGAGGTGCTGTGGTTCGCCCTTATCATACCACCAGAACGATGCGGAGACTGTATCTTCGCATAAGCTTATCGCAACATATCAACTTCATCCGGGCAAATTCAAGATGCTTTCCTAGCTTATTGACAATCCAGAACTAACTCTACATTTCAGGGAAAGCTCACCGCAGTATACCGACTCTACATTATAAAAACGGTAGCTCTCGACTTTACTCTCTCAAGTCAGATCTTTCATTGACTACACTAGTTTTAAGTTATATATATTTTTACGCTTGTCTTTATTGTTATGCAATTATTTATTATTTTTTTATTTATAATATTGAGCTTCTTATTGTGAATTAAATATATTTTTAAAAGCCTGAAGATTGCCAGAATGTTTCATTCGGCATAAACGGATGGACAGATTGAAACTTGTTGTAGGCAAATTTTATTATTCCAATTAACATTATGAACCCGAGATTCTGCGTAATTTCTACGAGGAAATTCGCTGTTCGTGTCCGTAATCATAATTTAATATTACGAAACGTCATTAGATCGCGCAACGTGTACTTTCTGTTGTACACGTGTCGAGAGAACATTGTAAAGCTTCTGATCTTATAATATTAAAAAAATAGGCGCCGCGATAGTTTCATATCTGAAATCAGAACTGAAAGTGACTACGGACGAAGTCACGGGCTAAACCTAGATTGTAAGAAAATATTTCCTTAGTTACTACGTCATTATACCTATATACCTATTATATAATAATTATGTCTACCATGTACTCACTACACGGTGGATTAAATAGCCGAATTCTAATGCATTAGTAGGCAGTTATTAATAAATTAATGTCACGAAGAGTTTATTTCATTTTAGTTATGGTTAAATTCTGACACTAAGTGTACTAGACATACTAATTTCGATGCACTAATGTTCTATTTTAAGGCCATCTTCACACGTTATAAAATGCGACATGTATCTACTTGTATATTCATTTATAATTAGATATATGTATATTAAACAAAAAATTATTAACTTTTTAAAAGATTACATTAGATTTATGCCATAATTATGGGAATCACGAGCAAGCGATAGTGAACTTAACAATTATTTGTGAGATCTGATTTATAGGCGACTTCTAGCCTGATTAGATTATTTTGGGAGAAATTTAAACTACAGTAATATTAGAATTACATGTTATCTATATATACCTATCAACGGACATAAATATACAAAGAAAGGTAAATAAGATATTGAAGTTGACTGTCAAAATGTTATGACGAATAACAGTACATTTAGTAGGATTCCTCTTTACTTTTTCCACTGGAATGTCGAACGGGTAGTTAAAATGTAACATTTAGTGCTACAAGGATTCCGTGCACACATACGCGTATATGAAAGTTAAAACATTTAAGCGTGCATAATATTTCTATCTATTTTTTACTAAGTAATTATATATTTTACAGGATTAAGAAAAATGACTTGGTTACTTACTTATACCTCTTTGATTTATTAATTCATATGACTGAAATAATTTTCCATTGAAATACTAACTAAATGTCATTATCCTTATTTTTTCCGATTCTTACACACGTAGTTAAAGAGTTAACCAAGGGGAGAGAGGGGCGGGGGTGGTAGGTGTTGGTGTTATTTTTGCGACTTACAGTATAACTTTTCGGAGACTCATGTTTAGCGAAGGAGACGCTGTCCATAAAAAAAATTACTACATTTTCGAATGGATACATCTTGAAAGATGTGATTCATGAGAAGAAAAATGTTATGTGTACACATCAAACTTGTGGAGGTATTTCATAAAACTTATTATATATTAACTATTATATATTAACTACATATTTTTGTAAAATTTTATCGCATTTGCTTTTTAATCCAAAGAGCCAAGATGGTGTGACTTGCGGATGGACTACTACGAAACTACGAAATCACAAAGATTTCTTATTTATCATCTGGATCCGCAACTTTAGAAATTATAAAAGTTCATTTCCCATCCACTTCAACAAAACTACAACGAGAAAAATAGAAGACAATTCCTCTATTGTTGTATGCAATTAAAATAATATTAAAGGCAACTATAAGTAGTCTTGAAGATTGTGAAAATTTAATAAAAATTGGAAAAAACCTTGCACGGAGTTTTGTGGGCTGTATATTGTATTATTGCTACTATAAATGAGCCCATCAGGAGGAAAATTGGACCCGAGCATAAAACTTTTCTCCAATGCATTACAAATTCAATGGTTAATTTATATAAGAAAACTTTAATTCGTGTAATAACTTTGATACAAAATAAATTCGCGTGAGGTCTGCCAACGTGTTTATTGTCTTTTATTACTAACGGACACTTATGCTGAAACTTAATTATATATTCTTTTTGGCCTAATTTTATGGCATATATACTATTTTTAATTTATTACAACCAAATACAACAGTCATACTCTACATCTATTTATCAAACGCGGTCAGTAGTATGATTCAATCGAGTGTATAGCAGTTCTCGCTAGCGTTCTCTCACTTGCATGCAAATTCCTGGGCATGTTTGATAAAGACAGCGTATTAGGAAAGCTTGTGTCACGAATATTAAGCTTTTATACGACGTCGATAGTTAGCATTGGGGACACTAAAAGCAATGATCTCGTGGCCTAATATTATTGTTTTCATTTCTCGTTAAAATGAGTTGTAAGTTGTAAGATTGTCAAATATCGAAAATCTATAAATGTCTTAATAAAAGTGTGTTTACGTACATTTAATATCGAGTGGGCTATAATAAAATTACTTCGGTTTTTCGAGGCACGTCATCATTATTTTTAAAGTCAAGTACTTCTATTTATATTTGTTAAACGTAAAATTTAGATAACTGATGAGAAATTAATAAATAAAAAATTCTTTTTACAACGAGATTTTCTAAGAAATGTCAGAAACAGTAATGAATATGACTTTATTTCAAAGACATTCCGATTTTAAAGAAAAATATATTTACTCTAAATTAAATAAAATTGAAAGCCGATTCTCAACATATTTTCATAGATAAATAAACATAAAAGTTTTATTCAGTACAGGTCATCAGAGTGAACTGACGAATGTCGGAATATTATTATGTTCTGTTTTCTTCGAAATTAAATTATTTTTGCTTTGTATCTAATCAACAGCACACACAAAGGGTTCGCAAGTTCTTTTACTTTTTTAACTCTGTCAGAATATGAAAATTTTTGTTTAAATACCATTCTCTTTTCTTTTAATTATCCACTTGGTTGATTAGAGTATAAGATAAAATGATTAGGTAATCTAATTTGGTACGTATTGTTTAGACTACACTTTTAAAGCAATGTTAACTGCGCCGTCTCGAAGCGTCATTTGAGGCTTTTATTTTATAGCACTATATAACTTTTTTTATATATAACTTTGTTTTTATAGCACTATGAAGAAAAAGAAGGAAAATAACACCAAGTGTGAATAAGGTAAATATTTATACAGTACAATATACGGTTGTACGCATGTGTAAGTTTAATTGTGTTAATGTGAGAGTAAACTTTTTTTTACGAACATTGTCTAAAGTAGGTTATTCCGGGTAAAGATGCTGCGAACTCATAAGTTGTGTTATAATACTTTAAAAATATTAAATATAAATATTTAAAATCGCATTTTTGTCGAAAAATGTTCCAAAAAAATAAAATTAGGGTGGTGTAATTTAATTTAAAGAAGGATATATTTAGATATTAATACTCTCAATAAGAATATTACATTTAAAAAAAATGCGTCTGAAATTACCTTACTTATATTTGTGACTATGTTCCTGACGTAACTAGAGTCCATTACTTGTTTTTCTTTAAATCGCAAACGTCTGAGTAATAACTGAAAATAATATTAATCAAATATTTTATTGAAAATAAATTATTCATCATTTGCAAAATCGCATTTCCGAACAATGTCTAAGCCAAAAAAATAAGGATGGTGTTATTTAAGAATTAATTAGAAAGTTAGTTACTATTAGTTAATTAGAAGGGCATATCTATATGTGCATCCGAGCTTCCCTTGCTGGCTTCTGCTACTAGTTCCCTATAAAAATGGATTACGTCATTTGTTCTGCTTTAAATGGCAAACCTCTAAATCCTCGATTGCAAAAATCTAAGGATACAAATTGTTTATTTGAGATAGTGTCCTCAACCCAGGCGGGTTGAGTCAACGACATACGCAGTTGTGTATATAATATCCTTACTCACTCTTTGTGCCTGACGTAAGTTACATATAGTTTACTTTTCCAGTAGGTTACTAACGTCTAAGTTATCTGATTAAAGGGACCCCCAAGTGGTTAGTGATAAGTAGTAAAAAAAGAGACCTCCAAATTCCAGGGTTGGGGTCAAAAATCACATCGCTGAGTAACCGAATATGTGTTTTATTCTTATAGATAACGATACGAGTTGCTCACCCGCAAATCAAAACCGTGCACCCAACCCCACAAAACTAACGAAATACTGTGACGTACGCAATGATGACGTAATATTGATATGATAACATATTTGTTAAATAGCTGATATTCATTCTTATTCTTAAATAAGGCTATTAATTTTACGTAAACAACATGAATGTACTTATATAAGATGAGTAAAACGAAAGATGATTGAATAGTGTGTTTTGTCACGTGACCGCTATACTTAAAAGCTACGAGCAAATGTGATAAGAAGCTCATTCGATATTAAAGGACTGCACGATAATTAGTCTCGTGTGCGTTATTAACGAATACGGACGTCTATTACTGTTAGAGATTGATTTTATTTTTCTTTTATTTCAATTTACTCGAATTCATTCTATACTCGAAGATGCCGTGGAGCAGCGCAAATCGGTGAGTCGCCGTATGATTTTCATAGAATTTTTATAAATTAAGCAATCAATAAGAAAAGTCACTTTATTCCGAATCATATAAATATAACTTTTACCTCGCAAAATTTCTAAAATTCACCAATAATTATTCTTTCGTTTTTTTGACTAAACTTTTGGACTAAATTGTAGTTTTGTCAAAATTCGCGCTCTTTTAATATACGATGTATATTTCTGAGGACTGATTTAAATATTTTAATATTTATTTTATATTTTTTCTTCTCTACTTTTATAAATTTATAAATTCTTAATGTTCAAACTCTCTTAGCGGATGTGTTATAAAAAATAGTAATTGCAAATAATGATTCTGTCGACTTTTTCCTTCTATTTACGAAAATTAAAATTATTGCGATCTAGACGTTAGAACATATTCTATTATAATAAACAATGTATGATCTAACATCAATTTTAGTATGTTTTTTCTTTCAAGAATATTTTCATAAAACAAATAACTTTTTCTACAATGCATCACTTATTTTTAGCGGCAACCCGTTTCATTGTGAATGTGTTAATGTGATTGATATCTACAAAATTGTGTGAAATTAATTTTATTACCGATAAGTTAATAAACTCTTATTAGGCCATTACGAATGTCTTTATGTGGTCAGTTAACTCGAATATACATTGTTTGTATTGAGATAGACTTTATCTTAATAAAAGTTATGACGTGATTAAAGCACTTTTTAAGTTCTCAGATTCTGATTTATTTTAATTCAGACGTCTAATATATTTATTTAATAGTTTTGAATAAAAACGGTTAATACAAACATGTTAGTTAGTTTCGAATACGAAACGTAATAACCCTTTTTAGTTGGAGTATGTTCCTACATTCGCCTCCGTAAATCAAACAAATGTTTGCAATCAAGTGCTCGTTGTTTAAGTACATCCTATTGTCTTTTAGCCGCATTCAAACATGTCGTTATGAATTGTCGGTGCTAAAAAATTTATGAAATATCATATCAGATCATATACTATTTTACATAAGTTCTTAATAATCAGACTAAGTTTATTTGATACAAAATGTTGGCTTTAGACGGCAGACATACTCATTCAACTCTCCACAACTTATTTGTAGTCTGGACGTTTTATGTAGCTACTGTTCATAATTTTTTTTAAAATAAATTATAATATAAATATAAGGGGCGAATGCAAAATTAATAAATAAAGTTATAACTAATTTGGGTTGACTAAAACAAAGAACTAACAGCGAACAGTGCAATGTCAAAATTTTCGGTTTTCGAAGAAGTTTGCTGTGAATTTCGAACTTTTTAATTCTTTATCTGTATTTGCTTAGCTCAGAAAATTAGCAGTCGCTGATGGAATTCATATAGTATTAAATAAAGTTCAAAATGAAACAGTGGAAATTCTGTAAAGCAAACTACAAGCTATTTAAAAACAATTGTGACGAAAATGTTAAATACGAGTCTAAATAATTGCGGTACAATTTTCTGAATCATTTATAGTATTCAAGTATTCGGAATTATGTAATTGATCTGCTTTGTCTATTTCGTCCCACAGTATCTACGCTAAACCATCCGGTAGCGGCGAGAATGGTGAAGTGAGACAACGCGCAGAGGTTTCAGAGGCTTCTGCCGACAGCGGCGGCCGCTACGAACTCGCGCGCCACGGCTACGGCAAGAACGACGTAAAGTTGCTCCACGTCCAGCGCGATGGCGATTTCCACATTATCCGCGAGTACGAAGTCAGCACCGAACTCAAGCTTACGACAGAGAAATCTTATGTGACGGGGGAGAATAAGGACGTTATAGCGACGGATTCCCAGAAGAATACGGTCTACTTATTGGCTAAGAAGCATGGAGTGAAGTCGCCGGAGGAGTTTGGAGCCCTGATTGTGGCGCATTTTCTATACACTTACCGGCAGCTGGCGGAAGCTAGGTGTAAAGTGATCGAGTATCCGTGGGAGAGGCTGCGAGCTGCGCAACCCCACAATCATGCTTTCCTATTCTCTCCGACCGCTACGAGGTGGTGTGAGGTCTCGCAGAGACGTCATGGTGAGTTTTTTTCATAAGGTACTTTAATTAGATAAACTATAACTTCAGGGTACACAGGCTGCACTTACAATCGATAAGATGTCCATATTTTTTGTTGTCAACAGACTTACAGATGTGGAAAATCAGGGCTTTAGTATAAAATAAATAAATGATAAAACTGGCAAAATACCTGATTTCACTGTTATATTAAATTAATAGTTATAAGAGTGTTAGATGTTTACGTTCTGGTATAAATTTCATCTTATGCACTTTTTATGCCAATAATAATTTCAAAATAAAATTGAAATGGGTGATTACGTATATTTTTTAGTATGATTTTACGTATATTAGAAGGAATACTGTTATTATTAGAAGGAATACTGTTATTATTCTATATTTGTCATTATTACAGACACTGCGGGACGCTTGCTATTCGCTTGCCTTTTATTTATTAAACTATGATGGAAAGCCAAGTTTTTCTACATATGTGTACTTTGGTTGTAACTATTAGGTTTGCAATATAATGCGGACACAATGAAACAAAATTATAAAATGAGTTCTTGTTTGATTGTAAAGTGAAATTTAAAAAGTTTTAGTGCAGACGTCATTTGTGATTATATTAAATTGTATTAACAGGAATTATGAGAATTTTATACGTCTTAGTTCAACTAACCTTTACGTACTCGTAGGTGCAGCGTATACTGTTCGGTTGAGACGTAATTTAAGTGCGTAAAATGTTTTCCTAAGTTATATTAATATTTAATATTATAAATGCGAAAATGAGTTTGTTTGTTTGTCTCACTCAATTATTCAAACGGTTTTCGTGAAATTTACAGGTAGTCTTTATTATGGTGATGAATATAGAGTATTTTGATGACCCCGTTAAGGATAAAAGTATAAATATATGTGTATGTATATTTATTTGTAAAGTAAGTGGATAATATTTATATTATCTTAAATCTACAAATAATAATTACATAATCGTTTTTTTTTTCTTTCTCGTCCGAGTGATCCAAGCTTGGTTTAAAGATAATTATGTTTGCGCGATTTTTAAAAATATTGAGTTAGAGAAAACAAATTATTTTTCTTAACTGCGTTAAATATCACGAGAATAACATTTCAAGTTATGCAATAACAGCCATATTAATAATTAACTGGACACGAAGGGAGGCGTCTACAAAAACATCAGCTCGCCTCGCACGCGCACCAAAATTTGTTTATGTTATTCATTTAGTTACAAGATAAACACTAAGATTAACTATAACATGACCTATGCGCTCATCAAAACAGTTTGCTCTGATAATGTATGTCGATTGTATTTTATTTGAGTTTCTTCTACTTGTTAGAATATTATATGAATTTGTTACAATTTGATCTTATTTCAAGTGAATAAATAAAAGTCTCTATTAGATTTCTAATTGGAGAACTCTGATTATAGCCGCAAAATTCCAAATATATTTATCGTTTTAATTATTATATGTATTATATAATATAAATATTTAAACTAATTCAGAAAGAACAAAAAGATTGGGATAGTGTTTAGAATTATTGAAACGCTTTTTCAAATATGTCGTTAAAATATCCGAAACAGTATTTTTTGGAATATAAATAAAAGTATACGTGACAAAGACAGATACCCATATACCCATATACTGATACATTTTATATACTCATATACCTATAATATATAATATATAATACCCATATACTGATATATTTTGCAATACCCATATACTGATATATATATATATATATATATATATATAATAACCATATACCCATATACTGATATATTTTGCAATATAAATAAAAGTATATGTGACAAAGACAAATACCCATATACTGATGTAGCGGTGTGGATTCTGTTTCCTGTCGGTGACCATCGTTGTCATTGCCATTTGGACAATAATAGCAATGATGGTTTTTACAGCTAGGGTCGAAAAGTACAGTTGGAAATCGCCAATGTTCATTGACATTTCAATTCGATCAATTCGTAATGATCGATTCAGTAATTTTAACGTGATAGAATAAAAATAAAATAAATATATAATTTTTTTGACCAACTGTCAACTGTTTTTTATAATTTTTTTGACAATTTTTTTGACAGTTGTTTTTAAAAGTAAAATAAATATATAATATTTTTGACAGTTGTATTGTTTATATTATTTATAATTTTATTGTCTTGGCGGTGGTCCGTTATAATTAATATCGCGCTATATGAGTTATAATTAATAGCCCTTTTTACTTTCAAAATTGCACATAAGTATTTTAAAAAATTGTGCTTCCTGAAATTTTATTTTTTCGATTCTTGGA
This sequence comes from Druceiella hillmani, assembly GCA_039881145.1. Lineage (NCBI taxonomy): Eukaryota > Metazoa > Arthropoda > Insecta > Lepidoptera > Hepialidae > Druceiella > Druceiella hillmani. Next base: position 6,521,050 of record JAYKKI010000074.1, on the reverse strand, counting down.
ATTTTACTTTGTAATAATGCGATATATCGAGCATATTGTGGAAAACTTTTGAGTTTCAACATTAAAGAAGTAACATTTAAAAGTATCTGGTGTTGTACTCCTTACGCACACTGACTACAGTTTCATATTTATTAAGCGATGGTGACGCTAGCTAATATATTATTATTGTATTAATTGCAGAATCAGTTATAGTAAAATCGGGACTCAGCGGGTTGAGGGTGTTGAAGACGACACAATCATCATTTGTTGATTTCGTTCAAGACGAATATACCACACTAACGGATGCAGCTGAACGAATATTCAGGTAATTATTTCTTATTTATAAATAATTTTATGTTATTATAAAGATTAATATATTACGTTCAATATACTGTAAGTATTATTATTAATTTTATTGCTTTTTTATCATTGGATATAAACAAGGAAAGTGATTTATTTGAAAATATGATACTTGGAAATACCCTTCGATTATTATCAATTTAATACACCAAGTGATTCTCTAGTTGATACTTCTAGAATATAATTTTAGCTGTGGAAGTTGAAAAATAAACTTATTCAAAATTTAATTAATCAGTTTTTTTAAAATAAAGAATATGGTATAAAAATTTATTGGGCATACCAAGTATTTGTAAAAAAATTATCCACAATCCAAATATTTTAGAGGTAGAGCAATAAAATTGAAATAAATTTATTTAAATATTTTAATATAAACTAAGATATCTCAAACATGGTACTTGTCGTGATTATTGAATTAAATCTTTTGACTAAATTCATTTTAAATTAGTGAATATCCAGGTTTTCTGACGTTGATTAAATGAAGCTCCTACATATTATCAAATTTGATAATAATTATTCATGAAATAAAAACGTATTTATTTTCTTGATTTTTATTTACACTTTAAGTGTATCAATACTTGTCTATTATATTAATTATCAATACTTGTCATACTTTTCAATTATGGTACGTTGAAATATTTGTTATACCAACATTATAAGATTGGGTTCGATGAACGTTTGAAGATATTGCACGCTTTCAATATTGTTATTGACTATTTGTCTTATTCACATATTTTTTGCGTATATAAAGATAATTACGATGCACACTTGTACAAACAATGATAGTAATTATTTCTTTAGTTATGTTGTGTATTGAGTTTTGCTCCACAGTAAACTTGATATATATAAAATTTTGCACTTTATCAGTCTCTGTCCTACATTAAAAATCGATTGATCGATCGTAATGGTAATAACGTCGCTGTTTTCTATTACAGTACAGTTGTCGAAGCGGAATGGGAATATGAGCGTGCTAGCAACGTCAACTTTGATGATTCCTGGCTAACTGTTAAGGATGCTATTCTGGATAAATTCGCAGGACCACCGGACACAGGGATCTACTCGCCTTCCGTTCAAAACACCTTGTACTTGGCTGAAAAAATGGTTTTAGACAAAATTCCCCAGGTAAATACTGACATTGACTTATATGTTCTCTATGATATGCACATATTTCGAAGTTTGAAAGAATAATGATAAGATTTCAAGAATTTTAAATCATTTTATATCACTATGAGTCTTGCATACTTGCCACAGTTTTACGCCACTGTACCTATGTGTATTTACAAAGGCACTAGGCTAGTTAGGAAAATTTCGAAGCTTCTCCAATAGGTTGATGTTTCAAGTCGGACATATTGTAATTCGTTGTTAGCCACTCCTATCTATAACACCTTTCTATCGTCGTCGTGACAACGGTATTCATGTGTTTTGTACATTGAACTCGAGCAACATTATCGCAAGCTCGATGATAACATGAAAGCAAACGACTAAAGAGCAACTGGTTTTAATTACCCCTTTTTACGTCAATAAGTCTCAAAATATGTCTCTTGGAAATTTATTATTTACAACACGAAACGAGACTCAATATAGTATACAATATTTTATATTGAGAGAGCGGGTAAATCTAAAAGTACTCCAGACAGTAACGAACCATAACTGGGCTAGTTTAGTCCCCGTCAGATATGGCTTTTAAGAAGTGCTGTGAGGTGAAGCGCGCGATAACCCGGGAGCCAATGTAACGCCCGGTCACGAGACACGAGCGGTCTACCTACCTTCTGTTCGCTTTCCATATCGCACATAATACGCAGATAATTACATAGAACATACCTTTGCATAGAATAATAACTTAATCATAGTCCGATGGACGGGGCGTTCATCGTTGTGGCATTGAGATTCCATTATGTATTCATTCCGCTTTAGGTTTTCTCTTAGATATTGTTTACTCATTAACTCGAGTAACTATTTCAATACATAAAAAGGCTTAATGATGTGATAAGTATTAAATAAGGATAATGACACTATATGAACGAAGTATTACGATCCGCATGCGTCCGGTCTTAAACTCTGTATTGACTGGAAAACATGTCTGTAAATACGGTTACTTATCAGAAACCATTGACTTGTCAAAAGCAACAGTTGAAGTCATAAAAAGATAACCGTTATTATTAAATATAAAAATCATATTAAAGTGGAAACATTGCAATACCAAATGTGTCCACTTTTATAAAATGCATTAAATTACGTAAGATGAACTCGTGTGATAATCGCTGAAAATTGCTTACGTACGCCGATAAGTATAAATCTATGTTAGTATAACATAAAAGATAAAGTAAAGCTCAAAAGTCAGTGTCAGAAAAACCACGAGTCAAAGAGGTAAACGATAATTTGAATATCAAAGTTTGAAGGATTTCAACCTATATTAAACAGTATTGTACACCAGTTTGTATGTTTCTGAGTTCAATGAAGCTATGCTCTATGATTTTGAGCAAAGAATATAGCGGTTCTTGAATATCTGTTGAATGACGGCGGTATAGTTCTTTTAATTTACCAAGAGTAAAACATAATCTAACCGAACCTTTGTTTCCACACATCAGGTGTCTTGGATCAAAATGACGATGCCCAACAAACATTACCTCAACATCGATCTCTCGTCGTTCCCCGCCAGCATCACGAAGGGAGATCCCACGCATCACATTTATCACCCCGTGGATAAACCAGCCGGTCTTATTTATGCCCAGCTGCGGCGGAAAACCAAGAGCCAGTTGTGATGTTTGAAGATATGAACCCGTGATGGGTACGAGAAGTGTGGAGTATGGATTTAGTTATTAAGGGTGTATATATTGTGGACAGTGCCGTAACTGGACCCGCGTGCCACTTCTATTTATTATGTCCCTCAACAATAATTTTCACATTACCTGAAGTCTGCGCTATGCGTCACGGCACCACCTACGCTGACTTATTTTGTTACGGCACTAATTGTGGACGTCATTTCTTTTAAGTTTATTGTTTCTACATATAACTATGTACATAAATAAATATCAGCTAACTGATAACCAAAAATTCGAATAACGTAATAAAAATAATATTTTTTTGGAAATTTCTCTACTTGTTAAAGTATCTAGATATTTTTTCAATATCCGTTGTTTTGTTCGTGAAACAAAATTCATCCGTAAGGATACTAGAGTTTATAAGTTGTAGTTTATTAAGTCGTGGTATGATAGCCAATAACAATGGAAATTAGGGACAGGCATTCTGTGATGAATTCGCAATTTATGGTTAAATGTTCAAATACAATATCCCAAGAGTGATTGTTGAATAGTAAACGCATAAACCATGTTCATTTGTATAAATCTAGTCTAACATTGTTTATGTAGCAGTAAGCTCTTTAATTTAATGGTATTGATAATGTTGTACTGTAATATTTAAGTAGCAGGAATATATTTTGAATAAGGATTTGTAAGTATTTTAAATTATAAATATGTTACAAAAATTGTTCTTTTTTTCATTGAATTTATACTTATAGGGATTAAAAGATAGAGCCTATAGATCAATAAATTTTTACGACCTTTCAGGGTGCACTCCTTATTTCATTTACAGTTAAATATTAAAGGCAAAACTGATTTTTCTTAATTACTATCTTTTTTAATTGATTTGTGGTTTCGTATTAAAATAAATTCAAACAAAATCCTACTCACCCAATTTTTTTGTTTGTCTGCTCGTCTAGAGGATAAGTGAATTTTGAACAATCATGGAAGTTAAACCTGCTACAGAATATTTGTTTATCTTTCACGTTTTAATGACATAGCAGATTTCAATGAAATTTTGCGCATAAATAATACATATCCTAGATATAAATATAAGTTATATATTATAATTAACACAGGGTATTAAATACAAATGCTTAATCACATTCCAGCCCACGAAAAACTGAATACGCAGTTGTTAATTTATATTTTAAAAGTAGTAGAATGTGTTCCATTTAACGTGCCAAATGTATGGGTTAATTATTGCTAGGCATTTCAATCTAGATTACTATCGGTTAACTCTACAGCAAAATGATAGTCTGCTCTTTAAAATTATATTCAAGATAATATATACTTCTTAAACACATAACTGGTGTGATTGAAATATAAGATGAGTGATTTATTTCTTTCAAAAACAAGTTTTTTATATATTCCTAATAACATGCTGGCCAAGGCACGGCAAGACCAAAAGAATAAAAGATAAAAAGTTTGCACGCTTGTCATTAAAAGGTTTAAAAACATAGAAAAAAATGTTACGTCTAGAAAATGAAATGTTCCATGAGTGAAATAAGTTCCAGTAATTTATTTGCATTCTAAAAATTAAATAAAACATTAAGTAAAAAAATTAAAGCCACCATTAAAAATAACTGTAAAAATGGTTAATCAAAGAAATACTGCCTAATGAAATAGAATGACAAAAATAATTTATTATTTATTTAGGTACAGTAGTTATTATATGTAGACAATATCGTTTTTAATATTTAATCACAGGCACAAGTTTGTTGTAAGGTAAACCGGCATTCATAGATCATCTAGTAAATAAACTGGCATTCATAGATTATCTAGTAAATAAACCGGCATTCATAGATCTTCTAGTAAGTAAACCGGCATTCATAGATCATCTAGTAAATTTACCTAGTTCTTATATTAACCCTTCAATTTTGGGTTAAAATATTCACATTAATTATTTACAAAATTCGTATTAATTTTCATAAATTTATTTAAATTTGAAGAAAAACACTTATTTTATTTTACTAATCCTAAATAATAATCGTATTATTTAATTTTCTACTGCCTGCCATACCATTGTTATAGTCTTTTAAAGATTGAGAAAAATGAACCGTGATTAATTAGGGAAGAACAGCATAATTTATTTCTTAGCAGGATTAAATTTTATAGTCTTACCGTCTGTAATTGAATTCCAATGGCTGTGTATCGATTTCTTACCAGATGTCTGACGAAACACTATTGTGCTGTCGAAGATCATGCACGAGATCAAGTCACACTCTTGGTGTTCACAATTACATCTTCTACAAACTATAATTTTGCATTTATCTAAATTAAAATAAATTTATTTTTAACAATTTAAAAAAGGAATTCAAACCTTATCAGTATCATAGAATATTATTCGGGCAAAATATTCAAAGTGATAATTCGCATATAGTTGATGTTCGACTGGCTCAATGTTAATTTTATGTGGACTGTATTACGTATTTCAATTGATATGTCTTATCATTATTGACTGAATAAGGAAAACATTTATCAAGAGAGGACTGTTTCTTATAGTGCAACAAGCGCAACCCTCATGTAATTATGAGACTTCTCTAGAATAAATATTATTAATTGAAGGAATACAGTGAGTATGTTAAAGAGAATGTGATTTGAATTTTATCTACCCTAAAAGCATTTTTTGTGTTAATAGTATTAATTTGACTAGTAAAATGAAAAATAAATCTTATATCCATTCTTACATTTACCTCTATACCGTTTATAAGAGCCTTGCACAGAATGACTAAAATAACTTCCGACGTTACTTTTGATACACAGTTGTAATTGAACATTGCTTTTTAATTACTGTATGGAGAGATTTAAACTCATTAGCTGTGAGGTCATCTTGTTGCGTGTTATTTTCAACATTTATGCTTACCAAATCGTAAACAATAGATGCCAGATATTTCTACTTGTATATGTTCCATAAATCATGGACCAATCGAAAAATGGAGATAGGCCAGGTGATGACTAGGTGGGTAGCAATATTTACCTTAGTAAAAGTCTTTTATTTTTCGGGATATGGACACTTTTTTAATATTTGTGAATCATTTGGTTGTTACGGCTACAAATTGAGACTAATATTTCTGTCACTGAGTATAGTTGAGTGTTTCTGTTACTGAGTATAGTTTTATATTTTTTTGTGGTTAATAGCAGGTTTTTATCACTCTGATTTTTGCATTATATGCGCTAAATTTTTAAAAAAGTTGCCAATTCTGAGTAGTAAATTTTTTTACTGCATGAATCGTCATAACTGAGCGACAAAAGTTACGAAATCCTAAAAAGTGGATTTTTGAATTTTTTTTGAGATAGCGTAATAGTTGGCGTAAAATATTTAAAGTAATTCTGAAGGCCTATTACTCAACTATATTTAACAGCAAAGAAATTAACAATAAGACATAATTTGTAGTAGTGGAGCTCAAAAGATCGAGCCAGTGTAGCGATTTTCGCAAGTTTTAAAAATGTGTCTGTCTCGAAAAATAAAATATTTTTACTAAGGTCAAATTTTATTAGCTACTTAGTCATAGCCTGGCCTATCTCCACTTTTCGGTTGGTCCATGATTTATAGGACATCTGTATATAAAACTAATGTTCTAAATATAAATACATATGAACATAAAATTTTCTAGTCTGCCTAGATATTGGGACGTACGGCCTAATGTTCGATAGGAGTTTTGGACGAATCAAATGGATGAAGTTCTTTTTAGTACAAAAAGTTAGTATTTTGGTGTGACAATCTTATTTTTAGTGTTGTTTGCGGTTTACATGATATGTGAAAGTAAAAAACAATTCTTAACTTCTAGTCAAAGGATAATTCGTCACAATAGTATAATTTAAAAATATATATAAAAATAGATTGTGGAGCCATTGTGCTTCTATCACATGTGTATGTATTTGACTTATATAGATACTTATATCTATATATATATATATATATATATATATATATATATATATATATATATATTTGACTTATAATTATTTATATTATATAGGTATTTCAACTGTTCAAAGGTTCTACTACACAGATGCGTCTAATTTGACAAGTCAAAATATTTATCAGTTAGAGTCTGAAAAGCCTTTAGACTATTTATGATGATCGGAATCCTTCTTTTTTGATCTATAGTTTCATCAAACAATAACGTTTGAATAATAACTGAAGATGTTATAAACCTTCAATACTCGTAAAAAATGTACAGCTGCCATTTGAACAATTTCAAATGGTTAATTCGGGTAATTTTTTTTGGAAATACTTCCCATGTAATTGCATGTAGCAAAAGCTGAGACGGGAATCTGAAACAGGAGTAATGTTGTAAAAATATTGACAGTCAATTTTACCCGATTGTCGTGCTAAGCGTGTATTTTGTATATGCAATTTGCACAAAACAAAAATATTAATCTATGAATGTTTAGGCAAAGACTAATCGTATGACAGCTGATTAAGACCACTTATATTTAATAATTACTTCAAAAAATTCCTCATTATATGGTAATTTGAAACGAAACTTTAAGAAGACATCATTTTTGAAAAAAAAACACTTCATTTACGCTTCATTTCGGTATTTGCGCTTAGCACGGCAGTATGGATGTCGCATCAATTTGAAATTATTTATTTGTATTTTTCCTTTATCTTATGGCTTATTTGATAAAAAATTAGATGAAATCGAAAGTTTAAACCACATACAGAATATGAATAGTCTCTGTGTGACGACACAGTACATTACGTAACCACGATTAAGCAAACAATATTTTTTCAATTCAATAGTTCTCGTTTGAATTACGTACCTGTGTGAATATACTCTAAAATATCACTTAGTGATATATAAAATAAAATACAGACATGGTGATCATATTTTTCGACTATTTTATTATTGACAATATTGTGATATGACGCAAGCGAAAGAAAAACGATGGTGCTATCGTTATCTCCATTATTATAAAATTTTTAATAAAATACTTTATAAAAAGATAATTCTCAGAAGTTATTTACTAAATATGATATATTAAATAAAGTACAATCAGGGCAATAAGGCAAACATTATGCACTGTCGCCGCATTGACAATGACGTTCGTCAAAATGATTTCGTCGAAGCTGCACACGACATGTCGGCGCCACAGGGTACCAGTCGCAAGTCGCATTTGCTGAACAACCTAAGCGGATTCAAAGCTTCCGTCTAAGGCGTGCATACGCTGACAGCGCAATGAATTTGCTGAGACCGACATGCCAAACTCGAGGTCGAGCTTGAAAAGATAAATTTTTATTTCAGAATTGAAGGTAGACTCGCGATTGAGTTTAAAATTTGGTTTAAGTCAATTTGTATTGACTTACCCATCAAAAGATCTTAGCGTCGTATGTTGAAGGATTGGTAGATTTTGAGTTTTGTAGTAACTTAAATAGTTTTATAAGTAACAATTTTGGTACCTACTATAATCTTTTAATTTACTAATCATGTTTTCGTAATATTTCGTACTATGGGTTATGACGTTTTTTATAGCTATATAGAAAGTTATTCGTTATTCTTATCTTATCCTTGTGTCGCTGTTACATTCGGATTCGCTTACTTAGTCGATATAAACATTAGATGTTTTTATTATAAATAAATGTCTAATCCTTTATTTTTATTAAATTATAATTATTTTGTGGAAGATACGTAGATGGACGGTGAAGAAACGAAACCTAGGTCGTGGTAAAGAACTTAAGAAAGTAGAAATAATACTACATCACGTAGTTTCATTTAATTGTGAATAATGAATTTCTACAAAATTAACGCCAAATATATTCAATAAAGTAATATTAAGGTTTGTCATTTACACTTTTATTGTGTTTATAAGTGACGCTGTCTCTACCGCCGAGTTGTGGGTGCTACTCGTTTCTTCACGACGAAAATATTTGTGTTTAGTTCTGTGCGCATAAGCACAAAGTCTTAGTTAAAGCTTTCTCGATCTTTTTAGTCGATCTTCTGCTTTCGTTTTAATTTACACTTTGTGCTTATGTGACCGAATTTAATGCAATTATAATAAAATTAAAACGAACTATAACTATTTTAAAATATTTATTAATCGCAAATACTTTTGTGTCGCTTTCGCTCGGTCAGACATCATGAAAATATTTTGCCTTGGCTGAGTCAAGGTTGATTTTCATATCGATTGCTATAATTACTGATTTGTATGAGTTGTGTAACCTGGAGAAAACCATTGCTCCGAGTAATTCGTCGTCCACTTTAAATCCAATGGTTTGAAGTTTGTGCGCTGCAGTCATTATTTTACTAATCTAATCTACTCTAGATTTTGTGGTTAGGCGAGAGTTGTCGTACATAGAATACATCTTGAAGTAAATCCATAAATGTAAATATAAGATGTAAATATAATGTCCATAAAAGAGAGAGTAAAGAGATATAAAGTAAAGGAAAATTACGGTAGAAGTAAACATTTCTGTTATAGCTTTGTTTTTTTTATTAAATGTAATTAGAATTTTTGGTAGTTCTAATAAATTTAGTTACGCATTTAGTGATAATGGTCACGTTTTTACGTGGCCGTTAATTACTCACCAGTATAATCACTACAACCTAATCGTTGAGTTTATTAACCTTAATAATTTATTGTAATAACAATAGACTATTATTTTAATTATTATTAAGACAGTTATTAAGATATGATTGTATATTAATTGTACGTATGTTGTTATTATGGGATATTTTCTAAATACCAAAAAAAAATATTCTTACACTACCCGGTGTTCACAAACGAAATGAAAGCGTACAAATTTTGGATACACGATAATATATGTTCTTTGATGATAATCATATATTAATGTAAATTAATGCATAACATGCTAAGTTAAAATTTGATAGTATTTTTAACTTTAGAATTTATCATATTTTCAGATTGATGTACGGGAAGTGCTTTTGTGCTTAGCATTTGCTTTGAATTTCAACAATTTTTATTTGACACGTTTCTAATAGATATAACATTGTATAGTTATAATTTAGTACGTACGTTTTATTTTTCCTTTTTGGAGATTTTTTTTAATAAAAGTTTTATCAATTGGCTAAGCCGAGGTAATATTTTGACATAAAAACTCCCCCCTTTTCCCCATCAACAACTTTTCTGTACCACTTTTTTCATAACATGTTTTGTAAATCTGCCAATAAAGGAGAGCTGATATCAAGTAAAGTGTTGTCAAGGTTCAAAATCCTGGTTTTAGTGAACAGTGATGGCTAAAGCCAAAAAATTAGAAATTCTTGCCGGTAAATAAATGTTCGACTTAGTATTTAACATTTTGGTTTTACCTTTTTTAAATCATAAACTAAACAAAGACTAAATCTGTTACTGTCTTTGTTTGACTTTCTTCTTCGGTTGTAATTCCAAAACTAGTTGTTCATTCAGGTGGATTGGAACGTAGTAGCTTTTATTGTAAATCTCAAATTAAGAAATATATTTTATCATGTATTTGTTATGTTTATATTATATGTTTTTTACTGTATTTATTTTATGAAAAATGTAAATATAAAGTAAAGTTAATAACATGTCAAACTCTTCTCTCTTCGAGATAAATTTGATCATAAGTTTGTCGACGGATTAAGACCAACTCAACTCATGCGTGGTTTTTTAAATAATTATAATCATAATCTCAAGACACTCTCTACGTTCCCAATTTCATGGTGTTAGAATTATTAAAAGTAACCTAAAATGTTAATGACCTGTCAGCGTGTGAGTCAGTCAATGAGTGCCAAATTTATATATGTTTCAGGTCCATATCTCAGGATCTAACTAATCTAGGACAATGAATTTTTTTGGTATTCTGCGCGAGAGCTAGTAGAAAAAATCTAGAGCATATTTATCTCAAATAGGAATAAGCTACGGAAGGTTAAAAGTAGCTCAAACTGGTTCGTGTAAATTGTGCCCGGTATGCGTGCGACCGGTGTTTCGGTAATTTGTTCCGTTTACTCAGGTAATTAAAATTTTAGGATCTGGAGAAGAAAACATAAACAAGTTTTAAGCGCTATAACGTTATATACGTTTGTATGAAAAAATACGCCTGTATTTTTTTAAAACCTTTCAAGACTAACATTTTGACTTACCCATTTTTTGAATTTGTATTTTTGTGGATTGTACAGTGCTTCAAAAAGGGAAAAACGAAAGTTAATTAATATACATTGGTCGAAAATTTTTTATAAAACAAATTACTTTTTACAGTCATTTATTTATTTTTACTTTACATGACTTACAGCTTATAGCAAGTTAAGGACAAAACAAAAAATAATAATATAATTTCTCCGATTTAAGGATGTCAGACTTCGATACTTCGGCAGGATATATAAAACATCTTCACTGGTACATTCATTTGAAAATTAAGGCCTGTGTTTGTCAAAATTTTTTATTAGCTTTATTTAAATATGGAGATGTGTGTTATCCAGATCTTACTACTTATTTAAAGAACAAGAAAAAAATATTTGTCAGTTACAAATTGAGCCTCAAAAAATACGTATTATTGATTGGCACAATCTTTATATCTCTTTATTGCTTTATAACATTTTAAACAATCCACACAGACCTTTTTACTTTTGTGCCAGGTGCACGGACTTATCTGCCCATGGGTGAACGCTCTAAATAACTCAAAGGGCGATCCATTCTCAACCAAGCCTTGGTCGCCGCACGCTGCGATCTTAGCGCCACCCATCTAACCTGCTGGAGCCGACGCACCGATATTGTTGTAATGGAGGTGATGTTATGGAATTTAGGGGAATGTCGCTTGATAAATTCGATCCGATCCATCCTAAATCCCTCAAATTCCAATAATGTACTTTTGAAATAAGATATTATCCATAACCATACCGAGGTTCCGATCATTGGAAACAGGCATGAGATAAGAACCTGTCTATTGAGGCGTCAATGGCTTGGTGAGACATCGAGTCTCGAGAACGAGAATGGTCCATCACTGAGCACTTACTTACATTAAAAGAAGCTAGTTTTTCAGACTACATCATAAAAAATCTGAATTTGTGTGAAAATATGTCTGTGAAATCATTTCAAATTTAGCAAAGGCGAAGAACGGCTATCATAAGCTGGTGTTATGCGCGAAGCGAAATGTTGTAAAAAGTCTTCACTAGACGGAAACCTAACTATGATTAAACAACTACACTAAAGTTAACACAAATAAGTAACACATGGGTTTTCTAAAAAAGGTGAAAGCCAATTTGGATAATAAGTTCGTTTTAGTTGAAGTTATCCGAGGACTAGTAGAACAAAATCTACCTACCAATATAAATATGATGCGAAAAGGCAAAATCTACGCGGACTATGCGTTTTGCAATTGCCGCATCTACTGCGTTATCTTACTTCTCTTAACAAGACTTATTGAAAATAAATTGTAAACGGGCCAGGTACGTCCGCACCGGAGTAAGGGATCCCAGTGAAAGCCGCGGTCAGCGGAAACTGACTATCTGAATGCTTAGATCGATTGTAGGGCCAGGTTCCTTTAATTCACGTTCAAGTTCGCGTTTCAGATCGAGTTGACTCAATTTTTCTTTAAATGTAATATTGAATATATTTGGCATTAATTTTGTAGAAATTCATTATTAATAAAGAATTTAAAGAAAGTAGAAATAATACTACATCACGTAGTTTCATTTAATTGTTTAAATGTAATTTCAAATCAACCTTTGTTTGGGACAGATGAGAGAAATTTAATAATTTTTTTTGCTTTATTCAACTACAAATTAACGGTTATGGATATACGATTAATGGTTAAGGAATATCTAGATGAAGTATTATTTGCGAATATACAAGGTCATGTTTAGAGAAGATTGAAATAAGAAAGTGAATAAGTTTAAGTTATCTTTCCTTATTTGCATATTTTAATAACTCAATAAGATTAAGTAACTTATGTTTGCAAAATTCTAAACAAGGATGTGACCCACTGTATAATTCTAACCTACTAATAATATAAGTTATCGTACTGAACATGTACTTCTTCATATCAGTATAAAACCTAAATAAATTCTTCATATCAGTATAAAACCTAGATATAAATGTCTTTAAAACTTAAATTCTTGTCTGTTTTTGAATGGATTATTTCCTGTATTATTTCCCAAACATAAATACCTTAATGAGAAACTATTACAAAATTTGATTTATCGTGCAAATTTTACCCACTATATTTTCGTATCTACAATTGTAAAAGAATTATATAGCAGCATGAATCTCTATAAAATCAAGTAAGACATGTATCTGATTTTGTTGTTTCATTGAGAAACGTTACGTCTATTAGATAAAAATAAAAAATAATTTTAAATGAATTAATATTATCAGAAAAAATTTACGGAAATATTTTATTCGTAGGCAAAAATATCCAATTTTAATTAATACAAAAGTAACAAAAACTAAGAGATAATCAATGATGTCCATGAAGGTTTTTTTTATGAGTTTTACTAACTTATCCTTCGTGTAATAGGATCCTAATCAATGATATTACAGGAAGAAGGTCTTTTCCAAAAAATTGTCTTTAAGAAAGTAGGGATATATAGGCAGTTTATTTCTTGCCGAGCTTTGCTAGAGAAGATTGAGTCTCTATATTGAATGTTATTCGGCACATTTGTAAACCTGAACGGAAGTACACAGACTAAGAATTCTAATGAAATAAATAGGTTCCATAGACTTTCCTGTGAATTACTGACCACAATCAAAGTTTAAAAATTTGGATTTTCCTCGATAAAATATCCCGTGATAAGTAGATATTTTTGATCATACACGCGTACTTTTATACTATAAATAAAACATGTCAAGCAGGAGTAAATTCGCTTTACAAAGATTCCGTACATATTTAAGCACTTATAAAAATATAAGGGTTCAGGGTACGTAATAAACTGTTTAAAGATATTAATTTTTCACAACATATATTTCACATTGTCTACCAGATTTACCATACCATATAATATTACTAATATCCCCGTTATTTGCAAAATAAAATCCGTTTTACAAAGCCAAAGTGTTAATTTCTAAAATTAAATTGTTCTTGCAATTACCAAACTTTAGAAGTAACTATAAGACTGATGAGAATAAAGAAATAGCTTATTTGATCTTAATAGTTCATTTATTTAGTATTTTTAGAACCATATTTCTGGTAGAATTTTGTTGTTAACAATCTTCAGATTTTAGAATTTTCTTTTCATTGGTACTTTAATTTCTAGTCTACCTTTTCCGAGAGTGAGCTATAGATTTGATAATCTGTCCATAAGTGAGTGAGTGAACTTGTTGGTATTTCATGTCAAATGTGACGGAAAATGCTACAAATTTCAAAATTGTAACACCTTATAACCAAGTATTCATTTTTTCCTACTGTAAAAATCAGAGTTTGCTCCATTCTCTGGGGCTGATTTATGTGTTTAAAAAAAAACTGCGAATCGCTTCTTGCCTTTACATAAAGTAGTATCTGATAACGTGGCTCGAGATCTGACGGTACACAATCATAAGTTTAATTGTTACTCTTTGTATCAGTTTTATGATTGGATAGAAATCATAAAGCTGATTTTTGATGATAATAATTTGCCATGTCATTTCATGTGGTGTCACATATAAAGCAGTTTTTATTTTATTATCACACGGAAAATATAACATGTTTAAGGCTTTTTGCACTATATTATTTTTTGCAAAATATATAGAGCCTATAACCTGATAAGTAATCATGATAAGTGTATTTAAATTAGTACGGAGATATCATCCGTAATGTTAATAAATTTCATCACAGTTGTCAAAGGCTGGGATTCAATCATAAAGGTAATTTATGATGACTGTAATTTCTCATGTTATTTCATGTCGTTATCTAAAGCAGTTTTTATCTTGTTATCACATGGAAAATTGAACATATTTCAGACTATAAATTAGTATGGAAAAATAATTCCTAATGTTGACAAATTTCAAAAGGTTGGGATCCAATCCTGCAGGTGATTTTTGATGACAGTGATTACCCATATTATCTAAACCAGTTTTTATTTTATTATCATACGAAAAATGTAATATGTATCAGGATTTTCGCACTATATTAGTAATCATGGTACGTATTGAATGGAGTACGGAGATATCGTCCCCAATGTTGATAAATTTCATCACATTTGTTGAAAGCTGGGCTTCGATTCAATTTGTTACTGACATCAGGAGTGTGTAACACTAATCTTTTATGCTCCTTTTTCAGCGGACATATATAAGAACTCAATTTTCTAAATGAACTTTTGTAATACTTTATTGGTTACAATATGTATAATATTAATTGGCTCTGCTGCGACATTAACGCATAAAATAAAAGTATTAATTAATAGCGGTGGTAATAATTTTCTAGATTTTTTTTGTTTTAACTTATCTACTTACTTACTAAACACAAATAAACATGCGATGTTTCGGGATATTTACCATATTTATATTATAAAACACAAGTACAAATTAAAGCATGTGGTTTAAATTATTTTAATAGCTCACTTACTATCAAAGAGAGCCTAAAAAAGAAAACATGACGTAAAACTCACAACGCAGATTTGTTTCGACAGTTACCTTTGAATTAAAAAAAACTTAATCTGGAATTCTGAATATTCTTAATAACAAAAAGTTTTACAAAAAATAATGGACAATCATAAAAAATAAACTCTTACGCCTATACTATCTTAGATATTCAAAAAGCATTTATTGTATTTTACACTACTCTTGGATATCCAATGATCTGATCTGCCATCTGGTACAACTCCTCCACAGTCTGCAAAATTAAAAATATATTTAGATGTCAATATATTATACAGTTATTATTTATCTATACACGTAAGTAATTATATAGTTTCCGATAAGGACAGACTACTTTGCGGAAAAAACATCTTATTAAGAAGAGGAAAATCTCGTATAAAATTGAAGTAAATTGTAAACGTCCGTACAGTATAGCAGTGGGACTAGTAGAGCAATGATTATGAGATTATCAATATAAATAATTTTTAAGCTTAAAGAAAAATAAAATAATAACATTTATTGCAACATAGCGGGAAAACTATATACAGTTTTCCTATTTACGAGATAGTTTGTGTAAAATGGTTGTGCGTTTATTTTAATTAATTTATTTAGGCATCGGCGAGTATTACTTCAGAGCCACATATTTCTATAGGAGACAAGGTACTGCAGGCTTGAATGATGGATCAAGATTAGATGCTTCCATCTCATTGGGATGTCCAGTCATAAGTTTTCAGGTTAAAGTGACTGCCATACGAGCTTGAGCTCCTTCAATGACAGATATAGGCAATAGAGGCAAATTCATTTATAGATACAGTTAAAACCGCGGCGTGCTCAGATTATTTCAGACCGTGGAAGCAACTGAACTGTTTGTGATTGTGCCGAGTTATGGTGATGTACTCACAGAGACACATCATACGTCCAATTTGTTTTGAAAGAATAAATGTTAAAAATCTGTAACAGTATACTAATTACATAATGTAACATTTTATGGCTAACCTTTATTTTCTTAATGGCGATAGAGACATTTTGAGGCATTCCATGGTATTCGTGGCGGCATTTAAAAAAGAAAGGTCTCCGTCATGTACGGAAAATACAAAGAGCAAGGGCGACAATTCGCCTTTCTGATCTTCTTTTGCGACATTGTGACATTTATAGGAATGTGCTTTGAAGACGCCCTTTACTCAGAATTTATCTTACAGTTTATTAAATGTTATTTTTAAATTATTTATTGAAAACCTTAATTGCAGCGAATTACACGCACAAAATAATTGCTAAGTTGAATTGATGGTGTAAACATAAGACAACATTAAATAGGTAGGTCACGGATCACGGTCTCAATATACATCACTGTTTCTTTTCACGTAAATTTGTTTGTTTCTTCTTATGTAAGAGTGTTCCCTTTTGTTACTTATTTTAATATCCCGTTTTACTTTATACGTGCTTCTTAATATTCGTGATGAAATTTTTTTCAAAATATTTCTCAAATATCTAATCTATTTGTCCAAAAAGGTCCACTTTCAGATTTTGTGATCTCGTTTTCAATTCAAGCATTTTTTTTAGTATTTATAGATCGTAGAAAGTCGGTTTAAAATTAATCCCTCATCAAACTTTATGTATTAGTTGTTTACATTAATTTAATTAATTTACATAATTACGAATGGTGCAATTGTCGCTATAGCAATGTCCGTTTACCCCTTTGTATGCGTGTGTGTATATATTATATATATATGAGGCGTTTAAAGTATGTGCTAATTTTTGTTGAGTGTGAAGGTAGTAAGTTGTTCTATATCTTTCGTTTTAAATAGTTTAGCAATAAAGGATTCACGTAACATGTAACATTTACCGTCAAAGCTTGGGCGAATTTAAAATTATGTTAATAATATTATACCGGAAAATATACCGTGAAGGTGTTCACGGTTATGTATAAGCCCAGACTATGTTTCACTTATAAAAAGATTCATATTTTTTAAGTATACTTGCTATTGCCTAGTTGGCTAATACTAGTGCAAACATTACGTGAAGTTTACGAGGGTTCAGAAGCAACAATACAATTTAAAACGTTACTCACCGTCAACCTTTTTAAGTTCTTCACGTTTTCCGCTTCATATTTTAGGCTGTCGTAAACAGCGTCAGTAAATACGTAGCCGTTTTCCAAATCCTCTTCCTTCGCTTCCTCGACGTCTCGCCTGCACTGCTCCAGCAAGGCCTCGCTATCCACTTCCACCTTTTCCGTTTCCGATTTCGCCGAGTAATGGGTCATCTCATCCTCAAGCAATAGTACGCTCGTCCGTTGGAAGGCCTTTAATTTCTTGTAGAAGACGTCGGCGCGATGCTTGGAGGCGAGGCGGACTTCCTCGTTGACTAGACGCCAAAAGACGAAGACCGGGTGATAGTAGAGTTCCGGCGGGCATTCTTGCAGAGGCGTCTTACCGCAGAGTATCAGCCGTTTCAACCGTTCCATCTCATCTTGCTGAAATACCAGCGAAACGTTACGAGTTATTGTAATTTATTATTACTATGGTAATAAAGTCGGAGACAACAATATCTTATCGTCAAATCATATATTTCTTAATTCTAATAGATCAGCCAATTGCGAGTGGAACTAAGCACAATGATTATACCGTACTAAAATACTGTAATTACGTTAGTTTAATTAGTCCTGTAGCATCACCGATTTATATATATGGGAACATATATATATATAAATCGAAACCAAAATACAACGAAACCTAGGTCGTGGTAAAGAACTTAAAGAAAGTAGAAATAATACTACATCACGTAGTTTCATTTAATTGTTGATCAATATTGTAAATAGATAAAAAAAAACTATGCAAATATTTTTTATGTATTTTAATATGATAAATTTTTATCGATGATAATTACTTTTCCACTGCCATTATTGCTTTAATAAAAATGAATAATCACAATTTATATTTTACTACAGAACGATGTTATTTTATAACTAGCTGTGCCTACGACTTTGTTCGCGTGTAATAAAAAAAATTTGTTTTTTATTTTTCTCTTATATGTTGTTACTATTACCATATCAAATTTCATTAAAGAAACGTACAGTAGATTTTGCGTGATACCCACTCAAATTAACATCCAGATAGACAAAAATTCTAAAAAAAGTTGTTCTGGCTTCTATTATCATTCTGTACGCTAAATCAATCACTTTTTGAAGTACAGAATTCACTCTGTTTTAATTATATGTATAGATTATAATTATTTTAGTAAACCATATTCTTGAACTTTACGTACTTACATAATTTTAATGGTTATATCTCTGCATCAGGATTTGGTGATGGGTTTTGAAGAAAACATATTGCAAATATTTATCTATATTTGGGCAGGAGCCGAAAATGGTCAGATAAGAAATATTAAAATGAATTTTTGGTTGTCGAGTGTACTTGTCGAGTAATTAAATTAAATTAAATATTTCTTATGTTTTTAGGAGTTTCTGTTTTCTTTATAAAGTTGAGACTGTTTAAATGGCGTCGTTATTAGTATGGTATCAATTTTACAGATAAGGTTTAAAATGAGTTGGTTTAAAAATACGTTTTTGCAATATTTTTCAAATAGAAGATCTTAATTCATGCTTATGGTCTTAGAGTGGAAGAAAAAGAGCCAAGTCGATAAACGAAAAAAGAGTGGTTCCATATTGATTTATATCCTTTGAATTTGTTGACGTAAGTAATTGAATTAATTTTTTTAAATATTAGAGTCAAAAGCTAGTAACCAGTAGTTTTTAGATTTTTCAAACCATGGTTGAAAAATGATAATACTTTATTTTTAACCTTAATTTTTCATTTTAAAAGATCTTTTCAATTATTACCAATTGATTGAAAGGAGGGAGTAATTTTTTTTCTCATTTAACATGTATGACGGTTAAATTAAAAAACTTTTTTTAAATTTTATGTACATAATAATTGAAATAGTATGAAGCATATACTTGCAAGCTTTCAAGCATGTACTAAAATTTATGCATATACAATATCTATAGGGTAAAATTATAGAATAGAAAATAATGTAGAATAGGAGAAGAATAGAAAAGGTTGTGGTAGATAGACAGATGGATACGACGGATTTTTTAAATTTTCTTGTTTCACTACTGAACCTTAACAAGACCTATTAATAACATAGAAGCCCGGAAGTTTTCTTTGATGAGGTTGCGTTAATAATTTGCTACATGACTGGAGGAAAAATTAATAATTTAAATATGAATTTGGGTAAGTGCAAAATAATAGCGTGGAAAAATAAATATAGGAAAATTGACGGTAATAAAATCAGAAAACTTTCTTCTGGGCTAAAAATGTGTTTGTGTACTTAGGAAATTTATATATTACGTGAATAGAAGAGTGATTGACCTTGACGAACATTATGAATCATTTCATTCACTTCTCGATGGTTCTATACTTATGTTTCCGTTGTTAATTTTTTTATATGATTGTATAATTACTTTAACTGCGACAGCCTTTTAATAATGTCAATATAGTTAAAGAAATGTTAAGATTAATTAGTGTTGTATGATGTTTTGAAACCTTGTCACGCTGTCCTGTAAATGTAAAAAAGTAATTTGAAATGTTTTTCCTTCGGGTTGTCGTTATATTGAGTGCTTTATGCAATTGAAAACGAATAACGAAGTCGAAAAAATTGAGAGTTGCTGTGATAGATTACATTAATACAAATTTTATTTCCCATAGCGATTTGTAAATTCTTTAAAGGAAGTTTGATGGTAAAGCCAATGATGAAGTAATAAACAAGATAATTTTAGAACTTGTTTGTTTAATTAAATTATAGGATTTATTACGTTATGTGTTCAATAAATCTGTTAATTAAACATAAATCGCATCGAGAGTTTCGTACAAATTTTGTTACGCACAAAGTTTTAAACATTTAAGGCTATATAGTATTTCTATCAAACTATATATAAATATATGCTGAACGAATAGATTGCATTACAGGTAATATATTACGTGCGTTCCGTATGCATTTAGGTATATATAAAAGTTTAAACATTTCGATTAAACTGTTTACAAATACAGCCATTACTTTTTACCGTGTAAACGTTTGCTTTGTACATTTTCACAGACATAAAAACATGGTGAATTTTTAAAAAAAATATTGTCTTAAGAATCATGGCCATAGTTTTGCGGTAAAATTTAGATACATGTCTAGATACGTTGTTTTTTTTCATAATTATAATTTGAGCAGTTACGGGGTTAGAAAGGAGAGTGGTGGTGGTGGTGGTGGTGGTTGTGGGGGGGGGGGGGGGGGGGGTTAATAAGAACCATAAGTTTTCTATTTAAATTTTCTATTGAATTCCCACCTGAAGATGTTGTAATACATCGAAACCTAAAGAAAGTAGAAATAATACTACATCACGTAGTTTCATTTAATTGTGCATAAGTTTTCTTCTATATTTCCAATAATACTTCTAAAACTATTTTATATAAAATCAAAACGCTGAATAGTGAAATCCTTAAAACAAACCTTCCAACTGATTACTCCACCTGACATATGAAATTAAAAAAAAGTTTGAAAATTTAATTTCCACTGATCTCTATAATATTTATATTTTCACATATTAACCGCTATTATATTCCCAAATACTGAGAAATAAATACTCGTATATGTGGGTCAATATATGGCTGTAACACATATGAACTGTAGACAGATAGACGTTTGCCTATCTATAAGTGAGTGATCTTATAAGAATCTTATAATCTTCCGTTTTTTCCTTATAGGATACGGCAAACGAAAAATAATAATAATTTTTAATTTTTTAGTTATCTTGTGACTTGGCTACTTAGAACAAATTTATAAACATTTCTTCATTGTGCTTGCTACTAAACGAACGAATAAGTTAGAACCTGATATTAGAAATACTTCTCAAAATATGTAAGGTAGCTGCAAATTTCGTTTTTATTTTTTAAATAATTTCCTGTTTTCATTTTTCACATGTAGTTGGTTTCTATTAATTTGTTCATTAATACATGTCTGAAATTTTCGTATCTGAAATGGAAAAAAGGAAATACTGTTGCAGCCGTTTTTCACAGAAACCGTTTGGGGTAGAAACTTAAAATTAAGGCGTATTGAAGCAGTTAACACTAAAAAATATGCATCTTAACTTTAGAGGAGGCAAAAGAAGTATTTAAAATATAATGTTTTTAATTTCACGTATCGTTGGGGATTTCAGTTAAAACAGTGACTTATAAGGACTACAAAACTATTTATTTTAAGATTTTATGTGAGTACCCTTAAATATTTACATACTCTCAAGTGTGGGGGGAACCCTCATAGTGGCAGTTCTAATCTATTATATTCATTCTTAGTGGTCTTGTAACAATAATTTTATTAAATGTGATCTACATTTAATAGAAGACAAAACAATAAAATATTTTCATACTGAAAGTTTGCAAAAAAATAATGTAAATATGGAGGAAGCAAATGAATGGAAATAAGATTGTAAGAGACAGTTGAAGAAAAATTAAAAATATTTTTTTAAAAATATTATCCTCAGATATTTTGTATGAAAATATGCAAAAAAACATGTATTCACCTATCCGGGAGGAGTAGGGTGAACATATTTTTATCTCCTTTTTTTCACACTACAGAACCAAAAGTCATTAAAAAAACAGAGTGTAGATCACTTGGCGTACTTAAATGTTTAAACTATTAAATGTATTGAAGTATGTATGAAAACAAGTATGTTCGGTGAAAAATACTGTAAACATATATACGTAGTTCAATATTCATTTGTATGTAGATCACTTGGTATACTTAAATATAGAACCTATTAAATGTATGAAAGTATGTACGGTACCAAGTAGGTTCGGTGAAAAATACTATAAACAATTATATGTAATTCAATATTCATTTATATGTAGATCACTTGGTGTACTTAAATGTTTAAATCGTTAAATGTATCCAAGTATGTACGGAACACTCGTAGTTAGCATTCTACTCGCACTTTACAGGTTTCTTTCATTGTGTTAGGTTAAGAAGTAGTAACGTTGTTCACATTTGTCACAATTGTCTTATACAATTTAATCGACTGACGTATAATGTTCCTTCATTATTTTGCGTATAATTTCCTTCATTAAACAGGATTCTTATCTATCTACTGTTAGCCAAACAAAAAATTAGGCATTTACGAACAGATACAGACTGCCGTCTAATAACAATATACAATATTTGTCATTTAAGAAGAACACGAACTGACCACTTGATATTTACGAATTGTCACATTCGACGGAAATCATATTGCAGAGTTCACAGTACGGGTTAAGGTGGGCATCAATATCGTACACAATTTAATATACCCGCAGCCGCGACGTGAACTGGCGCGATAACACCCGAACGATAAGTACAAGCAAATGTCGCAAATCAACTTAATGGTTCGTCAGAAAACTATCTAAGTACTATCACTTGGCTAATATTTTACTCGAATATCCGTTACATTGTCGAGTTACTCAAAACGAATTTTGTTCCCACTCTACCTCCTTATTTAGTCGAGTTTCAGGCAAATACGAGTATATCTTCATATATTCCCATTTCAGCTTTATCCAGGGGATGTGTGGCTAAATTTTGTAACACAAAACGACCTACAGAAAAATATCGACAATAATTGATTATATCGATCCTTTTATCAAACAAAATATTATGTAGCTATCAAAATTCCAAATTTTAGGTAGCTATCAATATTCCATCTAAATTTTATATAACTTCAAAATTATATAACTAAAAAAATAATTCAGCGTACTTTAAATCCTTGACTTAAATTGCACATTAGCCACACATAACTTAGAAATATATATTGTCACACATACATATCAGGATGCGATGACAAATGCTCCATTTTATTGAAAACATAAAAATAAACAAGTGAAATCTTTGTAATATTAGTTTCATCAAACTAATACTCGTATATTTCCTTACCACAGGTTGAGTACTTTAAGCGTTACGGGCAATGGTACTAGGGACGCTGTAGAAATTCCTTTTAGGACTCGAGCGATCTTGAACAATTTTGAGTGAAAGTCACTTAAGTGAGTAGTGGACGCAATAAAGAAGCATTACATCTTGCCATTGTTAATATCGTCGTAACAATGTTTAAGTGAATTTTGGTAACATCAGACCGAGCAAAACATTAAACAATAAACAAAGGTTAATCTAATCAGATACACACTCCTACAAGCAATATGATTTTAGCTGATTTTCGTGGAAAACTAATTTCAAATGAAATGAAAATTAACTTTGTGTACAGGAGTTTAAAAAATTGTTCAATTCAAAAGCAAATTAGTTCATGTGGATTTAATGCTTGACGTAATGCACGTTACGTTTTATGGTCGCACTTTACTTTTATCGTTCACGTTAAAATCGTAGCATACGTAATCTATTTAAAATCTGATTTGACGAGTTATAAATTTATGTAAAAGCCTTCATAGTTAAAGTAATATTAGGAAATTTCATTTTCGTAATTAGAGGAAATTTAACTACTTTTCTTTTAATTTTAGAATCACTATATCAATTCCCATTCCTTTTCCAATTTTCACGTGTACAGAAATCATTACACTATGTCGAGCAACACATTCACGCGGATAAAACTATGTGAGAACTTTAAATTATAATATCGTTATGCATAACATGGATTTGCTTGATTATAACCTAAGGAAATATTCTGATGATATTAGAAGAGAAAAAATATTCATTACCTTAAGAAGTTGAATAAATATTGCTGACAATCGGTACGTTATTTTTGTTAGTTTAAAGATTGCTAGGTGGAGTTGAGAGAGTACCTAAATGCTTCTCGATGGGTGAGAAAATAGAAAGTGCTTTGAACGGAAATGCTTGATTTATATTGATTTTTATTATATAAACTTACCGCTTTATTGTCATATTACTTCCATACTTATAATCGGTATAAAATTAAAACTTCCACAAAATCATGTTCATAAATTTTCACCAATATTCCATAATTTATTTGCAGTTGTTTTTATTTCTAGTCGTTTCTTTTATTCGATTTATTTATTCCATTATATGGAGATAAAAACACTTTTAAACGTGACACTAGGCTTTACAGAGTTTACTCACATTTTTCTATTAAAAAATCTATTATCTAAAAATCATCACAGGCGATCATATTCATAAGACATTTCTGGAAGATATTCTCCATAAAATGCGAAACAATATACATAACTTGGTATTAACACATCGTCTTAATTCACGATTCTTATAGTCCTATGTAATTTGTTAGATATTGCATTAAAAAAAACAAAAAAAAATTGTAGCGACATCAAATTGTATACTCGTGTGTGCCATTACATTTACATTGTTAAACTAACTCTTTAACAGAAAAGGCAACATTGATTAAAATTTTTATTATTATAAAAAATAATCAATTGTTTCAAGCATAATTATACTGTAAAAAAATAAATAAAAGCCACTTAATATAAACGTCATGATAAGATTTAAACATGGGTACGTCAAAATTATATTGATAGTAAACATATACTAATATATTTAAACTATATGCATATACGTACGAGTATATAGAAACATATGCCGTGCAACTCATAGGAGTTTGGGCGAGTGTCATGGGAGTGCAGTTAGACGAAAGCTATGAAAAATTCACAATGTAAATTTTTCATAGTTATCACACAGGTTAATATTTCTAAGGAAAATCTAAGCTTGGAAGGTATTTGGTATATTTTTGTTAGCATGATATGTGTGAACACCCCGCCCGTACCTTGGCAAGCGTAGCTTTTCAATTAAGGCGTTTTTTAATTTATATGCAGATATCGAATTCTCGAGATACGAACTTTCGAGAACCTATATTAAGGTACAATCAAATTAGGATTAAATCTAGGAATGAAAGGAGGTATCGTATCCGTTAGTCAAGACATCAAAGATCAAAAGTCACGAAAATCAGTTTTTTGTAAATATCTTGCTTTCTATTATATTCATCAGAAGTTTAATAAAACTTGCTGATCATACAATTTTCTACAAATTTGCTACACTTTTTTTAAGATTACCTTTTGTATGATTATTTGTAGAGCATAACAATTTCTATAAATCTGCTACAATTTTTTTAAGATTACCTTTTGTATGATTATTTGTAGAGCATAACAATTTCTATAAATCTGCTACAATTTTTTTAAGATTACCTTTTGTATGATTATTTGTAGAGCATAACAATTTCTATAAATCTGCTACAATTTTTTTAAGATTACCTTTTGTATGATTATCTGTAAAGAATAAAAATTTCTAGTAATTTGCTACACTTTTTGTATGATTAACAATTTTCGAGGTACATCGTGGAGAGTGGGACGCATACATCTGTTTATATGACAACGCTGTGTAAACTGTGAAGTTAGATGCTTAATACACTTTACAAAGTTAAGTTTATACAAAACTATTAGTGTTATTATTATTATCATTAAAGTTAAAAATTTTTTTATTTATAAATAAAAAGTAAAGTAAAATGATATAAACAGTTAGTAATTGCAAAGGATTAATTACAATAAAGTGTTCATATATATTACATATTGAATTTATTTATGATTATTTATAAACATTTTTTGCTACTAGTGTGTAGTAGCATGCATTTCCTTTATACACATTGATGCGTCTCAAAATGAGTAGCTTTGGAATGCCTCAGAATCTGTCAAGAAATAGGAATTTTATCGGAAAAAGTCGCCCATAAAAATAACTCTGAACTTAACAAACTCAGCGTATTCTTCCAAAATATTACAGGATTACGTACGAAGCTCGCTGATTTCTTAAGTAACTTGCTGACCAGTTTGTTCTCCGACGCCAAACCATTCGGTGAAGGATTTATCATGGTGCGTGCGGACGGCTGGCACTTTCGATGAGGTGGTGGTGTTTTCATCGCTGTACATACTCTCTATGAATAAGGGCACTTTATATTGATGGGCGTTAGCTGTATTGTATGCGTTACGATAGCATAAATCAGAAACTGAAATTTCTTTTTTGATGAGTTCATATATAAGATATATATAAGATAGAGTATAAGATTTGAATTGGTAATATGTTTAAACCAATAATCAGTTTTCTAACAATTACGCAGCCATTTACATGAAATCTATATTGATGTATAACACGAATAGATTTCACAAATATTTATTAAATTCCCTTCCATCATTCGAATATCGAATTTAAATAGAACTCATTCTGACAAGTCACTAAACAGGAAATTGTAAATCAATACTATTCAACCACGTATCAGAACATGTTTTTAGTTCTGATTTCCACGCTAAAACAATAAATATGTACTTATACGAAAACATCTTAAAGTTTGAATAACGTCGGCAAAGCTTTTCTCATCTTTATATTATACAATTAATTGATTAATTAAATTACTTTAATTTATCATTAAAGAAAACGAATGCATAGTTAATAACAAAAGAGCTAACATGGGACATCTAAAGGAGTGGAACAAATTCTCTGTAAAACTTTGCCCTTCCCAAATGGACTTATATAAATATAATCGATATCGTAACTTACGTATTCGCGATGACATCTCGATTTTACTTCGAACTGGATTTAACCGCCCTGTCGACGCATTGTACTTAAATATTGTAGTATTTGTAATATACATTAGGGCTGTAACGAAAGTGTTAATAACCTTTTGGATATTATGACTTCGGTTTATAACCGAAAGGTTATTATTAGAAGGCGTCAATTGAAAGTGTTAATTATTATTATTTTGAATTCGAAAAAAGCAAATGTTTTCGTGAAAACGAACTTGAAGGCAGCCCGAAAGCTCATTGATTTCTATTAACGAACAAAAAACTAATTGGGGTCGTTTATTTTTGATGTTTTGGATCATAAATATGTCTCTAAAGCTGGAGTCGAACTTGAGTGATAACAATTACACCGGCGAAAAAGATAAAATTTATTATTACACTAAAACGATGTGCATTCTGTGCAATATTCCACTAGACACAAAGAGGAGAGACGACGAGAGAGAGACGCACAGATAGTCAGCTTCTATCTCATTTAAAATTTGAGAGAGAATAAAGAGACGGAGATTCTGCGTACATTCTGCCCCTCTCAGGTTTGCTGTCGATATTTTTGTAATATAATCTATTCTATATACTTATTGGAAGAAAGTAATCTAAATATTCGAACTTAAATAAAGAAAAACATCAGGTCCATTAACTGTAAGCAGTTTCTTTCCGCGATATATACTAATTAATTTAAACATGTTTTTCTGGATCATGATTTGTTATGTGTTGGTTAATTTTTGGTATGTTTATGAGGGATACCGATAGCGAAATATAATTCTAAAAGGCGGCATTTTAAAAAAGTGGATGTAAATTGGAATTTTAACAATATTTGCCACAACCCTAACTTAAGTGCAGACTAAACAAAGTGAGATACTGTAGTAGGGGATGACTCTGTTTATGCAATTAATCAAGTTCTCTTTGATATATAGGATGTTCCTGGGGGACAAGGTAAAGATTTGCGCAAAATTATCTTTGAATTGAGCTTATTTTTATAAATTATTCTGTG
The DNA here is from genome assembly GCA_039881145.1 of Druceiella hillmani. Lineage (NCBI taxonomy): Eukaryota > Metazoa > Arthropoda > Insecta > Lepidoptera > Hepialidae > Druceiella > Druceiella hillmani. The sequence goes on along the minus strand of JAYKKI010000074.1, from coordinate 6,492,905 downwards.
TAGGACGCTTTCAGGTATTAGTATAGTGTTGCCATCAAAATAGGTTATATAATATAATTGTAAAGTCGCGTTTATAATTAACATTATGTGATGTAAATCCAGACAACGATCTTATAATAAAAATACGTTACTCAATTTTTAACTAGTAATTCTTTCTAAAACGAGAGCAAAATTAAAATGTGGGTTACTGCAATTACAATTATTTAAAAAAAATATCATTTTTAAGTTATACAAGTAATGGATAGTGCCACCTGTGGCATGTATTTTAAATTTCAATTTAAATTGTAACGATTATGAAAAGTTAATTGTAACGATTTTTGAAATTTTTGAAAATGTTGAATTAAAACATTATAGAAATAGTTATGTAAATTATTATAGAACCAATTATAAAACCTAACATTTAATTTAAAATATAAATCTTTGCTAATATCCCACCTGAAGATGTGAATACAACGAAACCTAAGTCGTGGTAAAGAACTTAAAGAAAGTAGAAATAATACTACATCATGTAGTTTCATTTAATTGTTAAAATATTATATAATCTAATAGTTACATAACCTATAGATAGTATTAAGATAGCGTCATGTCCGTAAAATGCTGTGGAACTATCACGAGTTTTCTTAAAAAAAAAAACAGACGCCGTGGTTCTCAATACTGAGTTAAGTAGGAAAAATTAATGAATATTTTGAATTAGAAATGAATATTTTAGAATGTTAGTGTGTTGTTTTATCAGATGTTTTATCAGATGGATTCAGTAAGGAATATAAAACAAAAACGAGATATAACCGAACTAAATATTTATTGATACATGATCGAAAACAACGGCTATTGAATTTAAATAGAATTACATCCGATGAAGTTTTTTACTAAATAAAAAAATAAGAAAAAATGACTCTTTTGAACGGATATGTATTTGTCTAGGGCGGACTAATGGGGTCGGGGGAAATTGGGGGGGGGGGGAGGCTCTCCTCGTTCTTCTGGTCCTAGCGGATCTCCAAATCTCGAGAAGCACTTTCCAAGTCTCAAACAAAGCCAAAATCTGTTCACTTGTTACTTACGTAAGTAGCAATTTAGAATTGGAATCCTCGTACGTATCCAAAATATAAACTTAGGTAGATACCTACGTACCTATTATAAGGCCATTTCAATTGAAATGTCAATATAGCATAAATCTCGAATTAGTTATAGCTAGCGCCATAAAGGGGTGTGCATCCCGCTAGCTCTAGGGCGGTTTTGGTGCGATACATAATAGATCCGAACAATAGAAAAATTTTGTGGTGATCTTTTTCGTAATATGAATAAGATATCTAGTAAAGGATAGCGATAATGGCAATAAACTTGAACCTTATGGTCGAAAAACTACATTATTACTTGTTGAAAGACCAAATGGGGATAGTAGTCGCTGAGAGACAACCTTAACAGTTAGAAATTCTCGGGGAACACTCGTTGAAGCGGGGGAAAACCGAACAGTCCTTTCGTGCGTGCGCGGTCCCCTTGAAAACCTTGAATGTCATTTAACTTCACTTCTTTGTTATAATAAAGCTTAATTAGAAATACGAAGTAACTAATGTAAATTACATTCTTGATTTGTGTTGTGGCGTGTTGAGTGAGTTCAGAGTCGAGTTTAAATAGTGATCGTATTATTGGGTATCTAACAAGGGCCAATAAGTAAGTACCCACGTTATTAATTAGGTTACCATTAACTCGTAGTTTTCTAGTACGTACCATCGGGATCAAAAGAGCATGGACACTTAAAGTCAGCCGCAATCTAAACGCTGCACACGACAGACATCAAAATGACCATGCATTTATCGCGATAGTACCTACCTACACCCTACCACCTATAGGGAGAGGACTGCAACATAAAAATTACTGTTATAACTCAATGAGCACGATGAATTTCGCCTTTTTGGGTATTTTATAGAGAATTTTTTATAGCTTTAAAAATAATTTAATTTCTTGTGTGTACTAGACAAACCATTCTTTATGGACGTACCCATATCAGGCGATACAAAAATTTAATAAGTCAGTTCAAAAGCACTCTTGTCGTGACCATGCATTCTAATGAGTTCCCCCTAGCATCACCTTTTTTGAAACTGTACAGAAGTTAAATTCATTCTTCTCGTCCTCTACACATAAAAAACTACTTGTAAAAAAACTAGGCAAAAGTTTGAAACGTTCACCTGTGTGCTCATTACGATTCATTTAAAGTCTTAAAAGAAAACGTGGAAACAACTGTCAGCACTTGTTCCTTCCAGCTATATGTGATCCTTCCAGCTATATTGACCTACATTAAATTTTGGCATACGATATTGGAGGAAGAAATTTAGTTCAACAATACCGATAACCTCTAAAAATGACTTTGGATAAAGGATTCATCAAAATAAAAACCCTGAATTAATTTTTGGTGGTGGAACGAATTACAATTACAGACCATGGTGTTACTTTTGATACTAAAGAATGCAATGATATGGATATTAACATTGACCGACGAGGAAGAAGGAGGGTGAAAAAACAATGTCGGGTGAACTAACTCATGATACTGGATTATCAATTCAAGAAGAAGTTTGTCGATCAATGATTGAATGCTTAGAGTGACGACTACAAGAATTGTCACGACTATGTAGAGTCATGGAGGAAATCAACATTTTCCATGTTGTTGAAAAAAGTTTATGCTTGAAGTGTCCGATAACGCTCAGCTGTAGTACTGGAAAATCTGAGAGATATTTATGATGAGGTTGATAAGGAAAAAAAAAATATATATTGTAGGCTTCTATGTGCAACCGATACTAGTGTGGATGTTGCTGTTAGATCGATAGCTCACGAAATCTTTCCATTTATTTTTAAATGGAACTTCCGTGAGTTATTTCCCTGTTTATCACTTATAATCCAATACTTTTTGACCAATTTATCTTAGTCGCGTCATGTGAGAAAATTTTTTCTGAACTGAAACTTAAAAATTGTCTTCGATCTATGATAAATCAACAACGACTATTTAATCTGTCCATCCTATGGTTGAAAGAAAAGATTCAAAGGAAATATATTTCAATGTCGTTGAGGAGTTCAGTAAAACGTAAAAAATTATACCTACTGCTAGTTGCTGTTCTGAATGCTGGTCCGTATTCTAACTTTCTTACCCATATCATACGTAAGGCGTATATTATAAATTCATAGACTATGTTACAATTACATAGCGAGTATAGCACACACATTTTAATTACTTGTTTTTACAGAATATATATTACAAATACATTAATTTTTGAGCAGACCGGAAGTCTCATTTAGTGTTGTCGCTCCGGACCTCCGGCGGGTTTAGTCCGCCATTGTATTTTCAGTAGCTAACCAGAGATAAAATGAGAGAATTAGTGATGAATCAAGTGCGACCACAAATTTTATGGGGATTTCCCTTTATGAACATTATGACCCTATATTACATATTTATATGCAACAATTTATACATATAGGCGGCCAAAAGTTATCATTACGCAAAATGTTTCATAAAAAACTGTTTTCTCGAAGAGTCCAATTGGTTCAGTCGGTGTCTAGGCGATAAGGCGGCGGACGTGGGGAACCGGTTCGATCCGGTATCCTATCGGCGCGTGCGTCAGACACGAGCCAGAGACCATACATCTTCAATAATTATTAAATTAATGATAACATAATATTGAAAATAATCGAACTGCATAGCAATGAAATTATTTGCAATAAATATATCTGCTTCAAGTTTTACATAATTTATTTTACGGTGTATGGAATCGATTTTGCTGTGCGGCAACTCTTTCGACATTGTAAACCTTTGAAGAGACATTGTCTTGCAATTAATTGGCTTAGACAAAGTTATAGTTTGTAAAAACGTCACCGTAATTAAGTGCGTAAACTTGGGCACATCTAGATTATTTTTTGCCAAAATTATAACTATGTTTTTACTTGCGCAGTGGGAATAATAGTAATAATACCAACTGGTTTTAATTTATATGCTTTTAAGCTGACTTTTAAGGTGATTTTTTACTGATTGAGATAAAATTATTTAAAAGTCATTTATTTCTTGTGATAAATATTTGCATATTCCTTCTCAGTATATTCAGTCTTAGTTTAAGAGTCTTAAAGTCCAGTTATACTAAAAGTTAAACTAAAATTAATAGTAAAAGTTTAACTAAAGTATTTCCATAAAAAATAATCTTAAGCCTTATGTTAGATTATTTGCCGAAAGTGTAAAGCACATAGAACTAGATTTTTTCAAAGGTCTTTAACCCTCTATTACTTTTGTGGCATCATCATCTTTTTCAGTAATAATTTTGTATATTATACAATTTTTTTATGATTTCATAATGTTGCAATTCCTATCTTATTGGATTTCCCATTTCTATGTGTGTATATATATATATATATATATATATATATATATATATGTATATATGTATGTGTATGTGTGTTGTGTATATATTTCTTTTTTTTCAATTTTATATCTTTATTAATTTTTGACAGATAAAAATGTAGAATTGTTTTCCGATAGTTGGATAAAAGTGAAAGCGGAAAAGCAAAAGTTTGTACCTATTGTAAGAAAGGTGGTGTTTTTTTTATTGACAATAGTTTTAATTTTTTTACTAGCCATATATTTCATTTTCTAAGATTTATGATAACTTTGTAATCACATTAATATACTTTTAATTATTAAATCGGAATGGGATCCAATTTTGATGAAGGGCTTTTGTTTTTCCGTTTTTAATTGTAATTAAATTTATAATAAATAATGTTCCCGTTTTTAACCTATAACTGCATTAATCTATATTTATAGAGTTTGCACATAATTTAAGTTAGTAAAAAATTATTAGAACATCAACAAATGTGTCAAAGGACGTGAAATATGAATGTGAAATTTCGCGGAATTTGTCTTCATCAATTTTTTTTTGTTGAAACTTTCCCTTTTTATCGATGTATTATTTTTGAAATATAATATTATTTATATCGATGTAATTTTAGTAATGAAAAAGAGAATTAAATAAAAAACACCCTTCCAATTGACTCGTTACAAAACATAATTCGTGTCCATAACAATAACAAAAGTTTGTTAAACAGTGACAAAAATTATGTCCAAAACAATAAATACTACAATTAAAAATAATGTGTAATATAAGTTTTATTTCAATTTAATGAAGAAAAATAGTGAAAAATATATTTTTGGCGAGGATTAACATCATTTTATTAACTGATTGATAATTTATTCAAAACAGTGTTTTCAAACGTTTGCCACCGACGATTTTCTTGATTTAAAAAGTTTTACCCTATCTACAATATTTTCCGTATCAGATTATTTTCTTTGTATCATTCATATTTGTTGAGAATGGCACTTAAACTTTTAAATAATTTTTTTTGTTGCAAATGTAATTGGTAAACTTAAAATCAAAAATGGTTTACGCCATTTTAACGTTTATTGGCAAATTTAAATCTGAAGTAATTTGAAGAAGACATTTTTACTACAATATTGAAATTCTATATCCGCAAGTTTTAAAAGTTGGAAAATAATATTTAGTTCACTTTAAAGAAAAACTCAATATTATTTACGTTAAATATTAAATGAGTTTTTATGACAGATATTTGGTACCAAGTATCACTATTAAAGGACTACAAACGAAATATTCTCTATTCTTTGTGCACGAAGATAATGTGAATTATGAAACCAACGGCAAATATTGTAGGATTTCGACAACTAGTAAATGTATTACTTTGTCCAATATCACCTCAATATCTGAGTTAAGGAAAAGAAGACTGATTTCAGATTTTTAAACATCATTTAAAATAAGTAACGGCATTGATTTTTATTTGCGAAGCAACATGTTCCGTAACCATCACCACCTGAAGGTGGTGATGATTTTTAAACTTGTAACTAAAGTATCTAGAATAGATATTTCCAACATTCATATATTGAAATTTTTAAAAATTGTTTATACATTTCCGTCATGTGTACTAATAGTGAGCTCTACTTAATGTATAAAGAATATATCTATGTATGGACCTTTATATCAAATCGGTTAATAACAAATTAATTGGGTTAAGAGTATAATTTTCTTTATGTTATCAACTTTAAAAGCTATTTTTTAAGACGACAACAACTTTATAAATACGGGTTTAAGAGACTTTATATTTGTCGCATTTTTTTTTAGGAAATGCCATAAATAAATTGGAAAATTCAAAATGTTATTATTTTCATTCTAAACCAAACTAATATCATAAAAGCGAAATCGAGTTTTTTTGTTTATTTGTTGGTCTCGCTTTCACACTTCAACTTACTCAACTGTTTTCCACGACTGCATGCGTGTAGTCTGTCATGGAGATGAATTATGTTTTTTATCTAGGAATAGAATTAATTTTTTTTACATTGTATATTTACACACGAGTGACGCTAGTTAGTTATTATTTTAAAGTTACAAAGTAAAAAGTTGTATGCTGAATGAAGACAACAGAGAAGTGCATCGAGGCATGTAATAGCGTAGAGGTGCATTAGGTATTGATGATCTTTTCATTATTACTTTAATCACTTACCACTTCTGCTTATTGCATAAAAAATAACAATGAATAATAAAACTGACCTTCAGTTACAATTATATTGTACTTGTTTATTACTATTCGCAATCGTCATTCTGCTTATTGCATAAAAAATAACATTGAATAATAAAACTGACATTCAGGTACAATTCATTGTACTTATTTATTACTATTAGCAATCATTTATCAATCGCTAACTTTGGGACTAGACCGTAAACAATTTTTTTTGAGCTTTCTACGGAGCTGATATTTTTAGAAATTGTTTAAAAATATTTTTTTTAAATAATTAATTAAAACTTCTCTCAATGTATTCTTGATTATAAATTTTTAGTAAGCCTAAAATAACTTTAAAGTTTTCTCTCCAATTCTAATGTACAATTTATTTAATTTTGCAATATTTGGATGTAAATTGGAAGTATTAATGGGAGTACTTTCACTCTAACAATTGTGTCATTCTCTTTAATGCATATTAGTTACCCACGTCCCTATTTAGCACACCATCTCTTACGGATATATCCCAATAGCAACTGCATCCGTTAAATAGCAGCTTTTGGCAAACGACATTCGCCACAGAGACAAAATCGATCCGAATCGAGCGAGACGGCGCGCGCAGCGGTCGCACGCTTTGCGCGACCCGGTCGACGTGCGCGTCTCACTAACCGGATCGGACCAGACCCTTTGTTTAATTTTACTCTTTTCACCGGCTGCCGGGTCAACAAGGCGCCTCCTATCTATGTAGAATACACGGCGATAATATCACTCGTACTGGTACGATTTTGCGCTTTAATTACGGTCTATGAGGACACTAGTTTGTCGCGAAATAAGTTATTTAGACCTAGGATATCGTTTTATAAATTGGTAATTGATTTAGGATCGTCTTGATATAGGTCATCCAGATATTTTTTTAAAAAATATGTTTAAACTTAGTATCAAATATTATTATTTGTTAAATATCTATTCAATTATAGTTTTTTTTTTGTATAAAATGCCCTTCAGTTTCATGTCAAAAACTATTAACGTAACAAGTTAAGCATTGATATGTAAAAGAGTCACGGAACATACCAATTGTCTTTTATATTATTTTATAATATTTTTATAATATTAATTTAGCTTGTAAACAGTGTATTTAAACCCAAATTCAACCTAAAGAACAGTTCATGTCTCTGCACTTTGAGTTAACTTTCAGATTTAAATATGGATATATGGATGTATGTCGCACTTAGAAATCATTGAATGCACTTAATGTTTTTATTTTTAGATTTAAAAAAGACAGATATTAATAAAATTTGGTTACATCAATCACGTAGGTGTCTGTTTGTACACACAGCATAATAACCTATTACTGCATAAATGTGAATTTGGAGCAAGAATAATCTAGTGTAGCTCGTTTATCTCGTCTATTATAACGATCATGCGGTGGCTCTCTCATGAATATAAATTGGAATCCATCCCTGCACCCAACCTTGAACTTTCATAATGTTCGATCAAAAACCTTAAATTTTGTTACAAATCTCATTAGGTATGTGTATTTTCCTCTCACAAATACAAAATAATACTATTTATATTTTAGAATATTATAGAATAATTTTCAATAGTATCTATTTAATAATTATAATTAGTAGATAGATATTATTCAACTTTTTACTCAGCTTATAATTATGAAACTAAGTGAAAAACTAAAATTATACCCAGGTTTTACACACCACGACTATTTACATACACCCAATTTATAATGAAAATCGATGTCGAAAAAAATATCCAATTTATAATTGTTGTGTATATGTTTCAAAAAATATTTTCAAAATTGTCAATTGTCTATTTTTTGTATTTTTACGTTAGTACTATGCTTTTTTCAATTCTTCATTATGCCAATAATTCTAATTACTTTTTCTGTTCAATTTTGAAACTCTGACGAAGAATAAATCTTAGAGATTCAAAATTAATTTATTTGAATTCTTTTGTAAATTTTTTGCCTTTTGTAAAAATTAAAGTTGTGTTTACTATTAAAGCTGTATATTATTCTAAGTTTATTACATAATTGACTTAACAAGTTTTCGTCTAAAATGCAATGCGTGCGCACTGAACACTGAGAAATCTTTACCAAAAAACCGACTTCGCTGTGTAACCTTATGCCATTTTCACTTCAGCGGCATATCAGGGTTGAAAATTCGCCTTGTTCTGATACACTTGTTTTACTTTCTTCCTCGCTTTACAAATCGTCAGAATCACATAACTTTCAACCTTGATTTCAAAGTACCGGTTAATCTATAACCAACGTAAAAATGCCTAGAATCCTGATTACGTTAGCTAAGAGCAGCTGAACAAATATGAGCATTCCATTTTGTCAACCGCATTTATGTTGGTAGTTTACCGAATTATAATCTTTGAAGACACTAACTATTTAGCGAACTATCTGAATGAGAGTTATCTAAAGTTTTGAGTTGATCTTGAACCGTTGTGAACCTGGTGGTACTGGTAAGTATATTAAAATCCTTCATTACCTACTGTTCACCAACTCCATGACTTAATGAGATTTCAATGAGCTACTATCGGATTTTGGTGCGTAATGTACATTAGTTTAACTTCAGTGTCAAGAAAGAAAACAATATTTTATAACATGTAATATATATATATATATATATATATATATATATATATATATATATATATATATATATATATATATATATATATATATATATATGTATATATATATATAAAGAAGTAGACATTTGAGTTAAATTTGAAATTGCTTGACACAGTTTTAGTGTTAAATTATTACGCTGTGGTGATTAATACTGATTTCTAGTATTATACTATTCACCTTTATCAGCTTTTGATGTTACGAAAATTAACTTATTAAACTTTGCTTATCATATTTAAATACAGAGTCATGAACTACAATAGGCATCATTTTAATTATAAACGGCGCTATAATAATTTTTATTAAATTTTATGTAAAACTTAAAGTTGAAATAAAGTCTATAATTACATTTCGACTTAAGGGAAAATTAAAATCATTTCAGTTAATGCTTTGTCCCGGGACTAGACTGGCAAATCGAAAAAGTACATAGAATTCTATTGCAAATCTAATACATTATAATATGTACTGGAACAAAACAAACTAACTACGAATTTGATTATTACAATAGAGAAAATGATTAGTTAATTGGAATGTCGTTTGCGGCTCGCGAGCTCATTCACATGGTTGTACGAGTAAATTCCGAATTAATTCGTTTACTAAAGTAACAATAGAACGAACTCAGGAAATATGTTGGCCGTTGATTAGCCATAGTTATACTTGACTTCCTGGTATATCTATTGTTGCGTTGATATACAGAGTTTATCGTTATATCGTCATGGATGTAGTGGCGCTGTTTCTATACGAAAAAGCTTAATTTGAGGTTATCACGTAACACCGTAAGTTAGCTTTTGGAAAGAAAGAATTATCTATTGTGCGAGTAGGTCTTGTATTATAGTACAAGATCTACTCGCGCTTTTAAGCTTCATTCTTATAATTATGTTATGTTTGTCTGTCCGTCTGTATATCACAATATTATATCGCTTTCAGTTTAAGAATGATTGTGATATCATCTTGCGGGCAGGTGTAGTTGAATACATAAAAATAAAAAATAATATTATCAAAAAATATTAAGTATTTTTTCTTTATACCTATATTTTTTTCTCACAGACTCCACTGAGTATAATAAAAAAAAAATTTCCTAATTTTTTCACTACTAATGCCAAAAGTTGAAAAAAAATCTTGATAACGGAATATAGTAACTAAAATTATTTCGATCAATTTGTATTAATAAATTAAACCATATAGGTTATTTGCCTTACGCCTATCAAAGATATATATACTAGATATATAGATAGATAAATATTAGATATCTACGTACTAAAATGTTAGATCAATATTTATAAAGAGTCTAATAAAAATACAACGTTTCAACTTTTCCATGCGTCTGAATGTCTAGGGAAACATTCGTATTTATTTGAAGAAAGTTCTCTTCGTACTTATTTTAAACTCACCTGGAAAAAAAATTCTTGTTGCAACAAATTCCCATTGTGTACATTTATATAAAATTTGTGTATATTATGTATAGTTTACGTACATTAAACTTTTTAAATAGGGCAACATTCTTAACTTTTATCGAGTCGCTGCTTGTTAGTGACATTATGATTCATGTCGATTTACCGAGAGATAATTTTATAATTTTACAGCCAGGTAACTTTCTAGACACGACGATCTCATATTTTTGCGATAGACGTTCATGGAGTACAAGGATGAATGCGTCATAGGCCGTCCTAGTAACTGGGCTCTAAAGAAAGAAGCGATATGATCAAGTCTCAACTGAATGTCGTGGCACACGGAAGTTAGTTTATAGTGTACTTGTCGTATAGTCGGCGGTTTACGAGACGCACTTCGCTATACTGCTTACTGTCTACTCGCACGTCTTGCCGTTGTAACATTCTGGAAATCCTTTTTCTACGCTAATACTGCGCAGAACATTCATTTATACTGTGTCGGTTTTAGAATCTGTTTCAATTTAATTGCACTTAATTCTCGCGTCTGTTTTTTAAAGTATACCTTTCAAATTTGCATTTGAATAAATATATTGACATATTTTCAAGTAGGTGTACAGTATTAAACCTAAGTTCACTGTTGGTGCAACAAACGGATGGACGGATAAGTAAAAATCTGTTAGGCACGAGCTGGACTCGCATTACGAGGGTTCCGTGAATATTTAGGCACTTATAAAAATTTTAAGATACATAATGTTGCTATTAGACTATTTACAAATATTAATTTTTCACAATGTAAAATAGTGCATACTACATCTTTTACAATCGTTAAACATTTTCAAAAAATATAAAATCGAGGATACTCCCGATAGTTTTCCTACAACCTTTGCGTAGGTTTCTAAATATAATATTTTTTATAATTTTAGGTTTAGTTGTTCGGAAATAAGGGTGGGAACATTTTTATTTTGAATATTTTTCAGCATATATTATCTAAAATTATGAATATATTTTTGAGATCTTTATTATTAGTCCTTTCAGACGATAACTCACACTATAAGTAGAGTTAAAAAAAATTGAGTATATAATTTGCCCCATGCCCTAAAATTTCCATATATATATATATATATATATATATATATATATATGTGTGTGTGTGTGTGTGTGTGTGTGTGTATTTGTTTTTTTGAGTGTTAGCTATTGAGATATATTTGACCTACTTATATTTAATTAATATGCAAAATTTCGAATTTCCACCCCAAGCGGTTTCTGATTAAAACACCTATGATGGACAGATGGGAAGATAGAAGTGATTTAACAAGGTTTCCGTTTTTTCTTTGAGGTATTTGGAACTGCGAGACAATTAGAATTGGAATACTGTCATACACACTTGCCATTGTAAAAATATATTACTTATAATAATATCCCTTTAATTTTATTAAATACACCGAAACATTTGCCTTGTATAACCTCATAGAATAACATCCATTTAATTTATTACATTCACTAAAGTACTTGTATATTGTATAACTTTCGAAAATATAATAAAAACTACATCGCTCACCTATAATAAACTTACTAACTTAAGGAGTGGGAAAACCCGCACAAACCCGGTTTCGCTATTATTGTGTGTAATATATAAATGCTGTTGGATGTTCCTTACAGTTAATCTTTGCCAATTGCCCACCTGAAGATATTGTAATGCAACGAAACCTAGGTAAAGAACTTTAAGAAAGTAGAAATAATGATACAAAATTAACGCCAAATATATTCAATATTTGAATATTTGTTAGTTAATTTTGAAATGCACCCTGCGGTCATGCAGGTTTTTATAAGTAGTCGAATATTAGTCAAATCAAGACGTGATATGTTCATTACCCGTTGAATTTAAGGTTTGTGTAAGAAATATATTTTTTATAGTTTTTAGACCTAACTAAAGTTCGGAAGTAATATAAGTAATGTATTTCCATACATCGAATTTGGGAATGAAAAAGCTTTTTACTGAAAATGTTGCAATAAAGCTAGTGTAGGTTTTTTACCCGTAGGTAATAATACCTAGGAATGAGAAATTGAACATTTTTGTAAGTATTTATATCAAGATTCGACGCATGAGTGTTGTGCAACTGCTCGCTGAAACACTTGGTTCATACATCAGTCATAAAAATTACGACACAAATTACGGGTCACTAGCGATTGACAAAACGTTTTCTTGAAAATATACTTAACCCTACATAAAACGGTAAAGACAATTGAGCCAAAGATATCCCATGCGGTGAAATACGCGCATATTATAACGGGACGGGCTCCACTGTTACCGACAGCCCATAAAGCGTCCCCCGCTCGTGACTTTACTGCGATATGTCGATATGTTGAACATTTATTTACATTCAGCCCTAATACCGGATATTGCTTCTTATAATATTGACAATATTATTACAGTACACAATAAGTAGGACAGTTACTCAGAGAGATTGAGTTTCATATACAGTATGTTCTTTTTTAAATAATATAATAACAATTGATATTCTCATATGGTTATTGCATGTTATCCAAAATGAATTACGAGAATTTTCAAGATTAATATGTATGCGATATTAATATATTTTATTGTTTTTTTTTTGTGTTAAAAAGTCAACTAAGATGATACTAATATTTTTAGCGGGATTAGAGTGTAATATCTTCTTACTACTGTTACCTTACTTTTTCTTTATACTTGGTATATAAGTACTAATATAAAGGTTTCAAAACTGCTCATTGAATTCATACTGTAGGATAACTAATCCTAGGGATAGGATTAAGCCAAAATTTGTACTTTGAAAAAGTTATTCATTTATTTCAGAAAAGAGTTATGACTCGCAAATATTATTATATTTACTTCTTATTTGTGTTAGATATGTATAGTGAGTAGATTTAAACCATTTTATAACCGCAAGATTACATGCTTTCAGTATGACGGAAAATTCCACGCAGAGAGGTATTCTTATTCAGCTTAGAGATGTTATTAAAATTACTGAATATAAGGTGAACACTTTCATCTACTGTGCACACCTATATCCAGACTGTATCTAATATAGAAACGTATGTACGTTTATTTAAAAGAGTATACTTTAAAATTAAAAAAAGATTTGAGAGGTATACTTATGTGTTTGCAATATAATTCTTTTTTCAAGCAAATAGACGTCATGACGTTAAAAAAGAATCTTATATAAATAAATCGTTAAAAATTAAAAATAAACTGATAAAGCATAAGCGATATTTCAGTAGGAATCAATTAATTGAGGTATTTTCTGGTCTCATTAACATAGCACTCGGGTGAATGGAACTAAATAGTTTTCCCAGTTTTCATTCTCAGGCAGAAATTTAGCTAATTCCATTATTGTGGGTAAGTTAAAACATTCTTATTTCTATTCCCTTCCATAGTCTTTTGGTAGATCAATTGAACAGTAAAATTTCCATTTACTCTTAATAAGCCTAATACAGCCTATTGTACCTGGACACAAAAAAATCCATTTATACAAAATTCACCTCTGTAACTATGAAAACATAAGTATTAAATGCGATGTTCACATCAAATCCTTAACGTCTCGATCCGGGATCAAAAGAAAACTACTCCAAAATTCCCCAATAATTATTGTCAAAACAAACCAACCGTCGAAGAACAAATCTAGCAACGATCCCCTAGGTTTCCTTTCCTTTTTTCCCATCAGATGGTCTCAACCGGCTTCAACTAGTTAAGAATTAAAAAAAAATGAAATGTATACTGCAAGAGACATGTGCCTGTCACAACACGTATAAGTTGTGTTGTTACTTATATTACAAAACAATCTTTATTAATACAACATACCCGAACTAAACATATAATTTATCCACGACGAAAGAATGTATTTAATTATCATTTTCAACATTTTTTAAATTTTGTTTGCATCAATTTAAAAATGATATGGAGCATTTATTACAAACAAGCTTAATATTTTACAAATAATATTTCAAAATAACCAGTGGCTTAATTTCATTTCAAAAGACACATCGAACGATATTCCACTCAAATGGCTGTGGGAGAAAAACATTCGCCTTCACATTCGCCACACATGTTTGGCTAGGAAATTTTAAAACTGAATCTTCAAAGGTATTTTAAATCTTACACATGCTAAATTAATAAATCTTTCTAGAAGACCCTTCTTCACTTTTACTTCCGACTTCCGCGAATATATTATGGGCTTTTATAACATTTTACTTCAATACTATAGCTATGGTGAACCTAAGAGTAAATTTCCTGACATAATACGTTTGTACATCGATACATAATTTTAATATATGTATATATATATATATACATATATATATATATATATATATATATATATATATATATATATACATATATATATCCAAATGTATGTCTTTACTATAGCACATTTTTTATTCTCACAAAGAAGACAACGTTCATTTTCAAGAGTGCAGTATTCATCTCAGATATTTATTATATATTATAAAAATATTTTGATACAGATAAAATTTTTAAAACACATGATAAATCTTATTAAACACATGATAAACTTGTACATAATACTTCATCTTGTCTACTATCGTCTCGAACATCTTAAGGACATATTTACTCAGTGCTATAGTTCGAGAACGGATATTTACCATTCGTAAACTCACTAATACACGTGTATTAGTGAGTTTACGAATGGTAAATATCCGTGATACTGCTTGTTGGTGTGCAAAAATTTTTAAGTTCATGCGATTTATTTTGAACGTTTATTTAATATTACGAATAAAGTTGTTGTGTTTTATATTTTTTAATAATCGGTTTTATATTCTCTTATAACATTAAAGTAACATCGATACAAGAATACAAAACATTAGTATTATACCAGTTTTGATTCGTATGTTATTCCTTGACCAGACCAGCTAACCGCGCCATCCTCAACACGGAGTTTTCTTCGCAGATCGCATTTTGCGATTTCATTTCTATCGTTATAAATTTACTTTTTCTTTTTTATTTATAAGTATACACGATTACTCATACCCCTTTAAATATGGTAATAAAGATTTATTACCATTTTATTGTACAGTATGAGTAACCGTTTACATTGATTCCATGTATAGAGATGTTGTTAAATTGATATGCCAGTAACTTCACGAGTACAAAATAAAACAATTATAACTAACAAAATTTTCTTGCATCTCACCCCATTCTCGATATACTCTACGAGTATTTCAATAATTTAAGCATTATAGAGAGCATGTACACTAGGTTTCGAGATGCGATATAATAAACCCCTTAGTGAGTAATGAATATTGAGCGATACTGATAATTCAGTGTTTTTTTTCGGTTTTTTTTTTCATACGGTTCTAATTAGGATAATGAAATATTTAAATATAATTAAGTATGATTAAGAAAGTAACGAAAATAAAAAAAAAATGAAAAATAAATTATCTCTTCTTAACAAAGGCGAAAACTTGTCTTGTATGTTCGAGATGAATCAGAAAAAAATATTCATCCAGAAAAAAATATCCACCATTAAAAAAAACAAACATTCTGCTTACGTAACGGGTCTACATATAACAGACACTATCGTTAAATTGTTACTTACTTACCCAAATTATTTTAAATCTTTTAGCAAGTCTACAATTAAAATATCTATATAACGCACATGCATTGTTTCTAAATATAATACAGCTTCTAGCGATGTATTAGGAGTTAACTGGTCCATTAAGTATACTGCACGTTTTTTTGGCTTAATATATCGCATTAATTGGTTTAAATTTCGCCATGGTGTGTTGGGTTGATTACAAGGCATACGGCCTTTTTTTGCGGCGCTCCGCGGGGACCCGGGTTCGATTCCCGGCCGTCCGTCGATCGGGGCTGGACTGGTGTTATGGTTGGCTGTAAGGAATTGCTCTCCTAGTAAATAATTTGCTGTAAGAAATTGCTCTCCTATAAGTCCGCCATATGTATCAATTGGATACATTAAAGTAAATAAATAAATGTTTTAAAAATAACTTTAAAAACAATTACAGAAAAAATCTCTAACAAATCGTTGAGGAACTTCTATTTAATTATAGATGCTTCTTGTTAGAGACGCTTCATTGTGGCCTTTATGTGGTATTATGTAAATGTAAATTGGAAATAACATGGAAAAAATGTTCTTTTGTAATATTCCGAACAACATTGGAACTGTAAAATTCTGCAATGAGAGAGAAATTTACCATAGTTTTCTCTCCAGATTGTTGATAACAAGCCCACACTACAAGCTATTTATTTAGAAGTACCGATGTTGGAATTAGATTTGGATAGTTTACAGGAACTTATCCGATGACAATATGTACTGCTCCATGTAATTTTATTTCTTTATAAAAGATCTCATTCTAACTGTTAATAAATATTGGGGCTACATTGCTTTTTAAGCAAAAGTGGATGGGTATATATATCCCCTTTCGCTTCAAAAGCAATGTTGCAAAAGTGGGTATAACATAATGGGTGGTAAACACAGTTGGTTCGACGAAAATTCATCACGGTCCTGTATTCATACACAACGATGAAAGCCATTAATCATTATAATAGTCGCCGTGTTTCGTGTCTATTAACCCGGCACAGGAGCCAAATGATGGATTGAAATATCAATACCACGAAGGTTTAAAAGTAAATAATACTACTACTATTTAAATAGATTTTTTGATTTAGTAATGTCATTCCTGGTACATAGGTTACTTAGTTTTTTTCTTGAAAGTATGACGGGCGTCTATATTTGTTAATCCAATAAATATATAGTCTTCAATTCGATAAAGGTACTTGCATATATCCTAAATTTAATATTTTTGTCCTTTTTCGAACGTTTCACCGATGCTAATATAAATATTTATTTGTAATTGAAATTGATTGATGTTGTTAATAAATATGGTGTTTTAAAAGGCGACTCCTTGAAAATATAAAAATGTTATTATCATATGTCAAATATGAATATCACATTACAAATATGGAGACTTCCCGAGAATGAAGAACTTTTAATTGTTGTTTCTAATAACCGCTAACTGTATTTATTTTTAGTCTCTTTTTTTAATATTATGTCAAAGACAACAACAAGGTTTTTTTGATATTGGTATAAAATTATTATTTGGAAGATTCAAGCAAACCGGATGGGTAACGAAATGAAGTCAATGTTTTTTCTCGAAGGGCGGGCAATATAAATTGTTTATTATGTGATCTGTATAGATGATGAATTATCAATTGGCACGGTGATAATAAAACATAAGTTTATTGTCGTGTGTCGTATTGATACTTATAATGAGATAAATGTAGTTAAGCAAGGCAGCAATTCTTTGTGGACCAGCTATGATGCTAATATTATTTTGTCATGAGTAATTCTGCAATTATTAGACACAGAACTCAGCAGTAAACAAAATATATACTAAGCAATAAACCATATGAAGTGCATTAGATATATTTTCTAATTAATCGTTTATTTTTGCAAAAGTGTGCTCAAATTACTTTTCTAGAGATCTACTTCCCTTCCGCTCTCCCTCTATTTTTCGTTTTCTTTTTCTGTCTCTCTCTTTTTCTGTCTCCCAATCTTTCTCTACATGCTAAATGATTATACTCATTATACTAAATTAGAATGTGATAACAAATTGTAGAACTATTTTTTATAAGATTACTGTATCTGTTAAAGTGGAATGAAAATGTACGTGAATATGTTATACTTCTGAAACCTTTACTTCTATAACAACGAAATACAAAGCAAGCTCGACGCATGACTCACCTCTCTAGCTGCGATTCTCCTCGCGAGATTCTCTTCGTTGACGCGCCGGATGCGGTCCTCCAGGGAGCGCATGTACGCCTTGTCGGTGAGACGGACCAAGTTGGAGCCCATGTGGCGCTCGAGGCGCGCGCGCACCGTTGGCCACACGAACCTGTCGGGCAGTCGGTTGTCAGTGGCGCGGGCGCTGACGGCCGCCGCGGCCTAAAAGGCAGCAGCGGTGGCTTGCGTCCGCGTCACTCGCAAGGTAATTTGGCACAGAAATAAAGTTCATAACAACAGAGATAACTTTTCAATGTACCTACTCCGTTTCACAGTAGCCTTAACATAGGGAAATTAATATTACAAATGATTTCTCAATAATTAAATTTAGAAAGCGTGGGTATGAATACCTTTGAAGCTGAGTACTTTTTGCATAAATAAATAAGTTATAACTTCAAAGTAATCACTACACCGAAGTAAAAGCTTTATAATAATAACAACAAAACGGCGATAAGAAACGTTATTCGGATTCGACATAAAATATATTTTTATTTATCAGTAGTCCCTTCAATGATTGCTCTAAGTTCAACTGACAAATTTATGCGGGATAAAGAGTCATTTATACCTACCTGTGTAGTTAACATTAGTTGATTAATTTCAAATATAAATCTGAAACTAATTACATTTTCTAGTTACAAACCGTCAAGAATACAAAATTAGAATTCGTTTAATCCGCATAGTATATAGGAAGAAAATATTCTTGCTCAGTGAAATTATTTTTTCCTTAGTCTTTCTTAGTGTAATCTCTATTTCTGTGAATATTTAAGATCCATATATTTTATATGTATGAACATTTATATCCATTTGAAGTGTGATTATTAATCTTATCCGTGGACCTAAATATAAAACAAATTCATCTAAACTTAATATTATTTCCTAAATCAATAGTTTTCTCTAAATTTATAAGCTACATATATATATATATATATATATATATATATATATGTATATATATATATATATATATAGCTAATTTATAAATATGTATTCAATTTGCGGTAAAGTATTTTTAAGCAATGAGAATTTACTATTGTAAATGCTGCCTACAAAAATAATGTAAAATTTATTTGAGTTTGTTTCAAATTACATAAATTAGATGAATTTTACAAATTTGTAATTCTCCATAGAACAGAATTTAACCTGCAAAGCAAGTAATAAGTATAAAACGTAAATATTATTAAATGTTTAAATGTAAAAAAAACTAGGTGTAATACAACCAACCTAATACCACTAACGAACTTAAGTTGGGTACTCTTACCTCTCTTTTATCTTTAATAAGCTAGTACTTTTATATATGTAGGTCACTAAATGCTTTCAGAATATTCGAAGTACCTCAAAAAATCTTGCTCTTTATGACCCTTACCTTTTATGTTAGAAACTTATATTACCTTTTATAATCCTCGTATCATAGTATGATATATAATTCCTTCTACCTTTATCTCATTCTTAGTTTTCATACATAATTTGATTTGATATTTTTTCCAATATATTGTATTCGTTTGCAGCATGATTATACTCAATATTTATTGCTCTATGATTAGCTCTAAAATTAGTTCTTTCGTCTTCAATATTGACAGTAGAATAGTATAATAAGTAAAATATTTTTTTTCATAGTAACGTATGAGTGAGTACCATGTGCAAAACCCAGTGCCAAATTGCACCTACCTGGGCGGCGCCCGTCGCGCCCCGGTGGCGCGACGTGACATGTGAGCGTCGCGGCGCGTCGCCCAGCAACCCTCCCTCATTCATTACGCCGCGGCCCGCCACGGCATACCACCATATATCACTCAGGCATTACAACTCTCCGCTGCTGAGGAGGGTACTTCACGGCCGATGTAAATTATTCAAGTCACGGTATAGCGAGGCGGCCCACAGAGCGGCGCTTTGCCAAATACCGCAACTTTACAGTAATAAATTACGTACGCCGATTTCGGCCTGTACTCATAGCTCGCCGATACCGATCGTATTGAGTATTAGTTATTAATGGTCGACTAGATTTACATATATTTGCCGGATTGTATTTAGATCCGTGGTTCTGTCGCATTCGTTTGGCGTAACGCGAAACGATCGCATTTAGGTATCTGCATAGCGTATCATAAAACATAACTGCCTATAATGACAACATAAGTATTATTTTACATCAGTGTTCTGTGATTAGAATTGGATATATTGCAAAGTAACGTTAGAGATCTATAATTCCTAAATTACATGAAAATATGTATATTTATTTTAACACGTACCTACGCGTATATAATCGTCACGGGGGCGAAAAGAGTTAACCCATAATTTTAAGTAAACTGAGTTAAGGCAATTTCCACATGTTATAGATTATAATAGTGAAAAAATGGAATGATATTCAGTATGCCATTTAAAATTTAATGAAATATATTTGATATTTATACTAAGATGTGTTTTCATGCTATCGAATAAATTAATTAGTCAAATATTTCAAGATGCTTATTGTGGCTTAGTTCTTAACTATTAAGATAACTATATGCATATGTACATCTTTATACAGTTTTTTTTCACTTATAAGTACAATGTATGACCAACTTCATCTTCATAGACGCAGACAAATGACAAAAACAGAAACATCATAAATTTGTCATATCTGGTTTGTCCGTCCAGATGTTGGTCCATCCCTATGTCATACCGTCAGTACTATTTCACTTTAAGAGCAGTCGTGTCGCGCAATTTATATCAGGAAGGCGTAATTGAATTACGTGAACAAAAGGAAAACATTTTGTTAATTCTTGTTAGGCCGCCTTCCCATTGAAATATGTTGTGAAATATCCGTTACAAAATATAATTGAAAATATGCAAATAGTGTGCAGCGTTTCTCCATCCTCAAGTTTTAATACGCATGTCAAACAATTGAAAAAAAAATTAGAAAAACGCATTCAGTACGTACTTCACTATAAAATTATTTCGGTTAAATTGCATAGAGGACATAGGCAAGCGAGCTGTTGCACGTAACAGTTTTCTTAAAAAATATGTCATAGTAAAGTTTTTAAAATGGTACATTTACTATTTTTCATTTTCAAAAAAAGGGATATTTAATCGCAAAAAAAAATCGTTGTGAAGTTACTATAGTAACAAGGATTACGAATACTTGATAAAGTACGGAACGAGTATATTAGAGGATCCTTCAAGGTCGCACCCATAGTAGATAAGACGGTGGAAAGTCGTTAGCGATGGTACGGGCATGTGATAAGACGGGACGAATGTAACGCCGTAAAAACTGCCCTGGCTATCTATAATTCCTAAATTACATGAAAATATGAACGTCTGATTTGGCGCCGGAATACGAGGAGGGCCGACCCCAAATAAAGGGAAGAGGCACGGAAGAAGAAGAGTATATTGATGAAAATGTTCGAATTGTTTGCTACCTATTTGAATATAAGGTGACATTTTCTTAAAATTGATTGTTTGTATGAAATTTTTTTAAAATTGATGTTCGAATTGTTTGCTACCTATTTGAATATAAGGTGACATTTTCTTAAAATTGATTGTTTGTATGAAATGAACATGTTCGGAACAAGTTATTTTGTGCAGTTCTGTAGATATTTATTTTCAGTTAGAGCAATGTTACCTTATATGAGTTCCATTTTATTATAATAGGGTTTTGCCCACCTTCTCTTTTACGCAATACTACTGGTAGAAATTTATTTACGTGGGGGGGTCACAAAATGAGACTAAGATGCACGATCGATCTCTGTGGATGAGTTTGGTAGATTAGTTTTTTGTACGATATTCATAATCGTACTGAAAAACCTTTAATTAAAGTCGATAATATAGTCCTTCTGTAAAATTTAGTAAAAAAGATAATTATAATATTATGCTACCCGTTACCGTACCAATTAGTTATGCTACCCGAAATACTGGCCAATATCTTGTAACAATGACATTTTGACTAAAGTGAAATTTAGGTACACAATTAACATAAGAAGTATGCTAAAGATGAGTTGTCACAAAATACGGTTGCCACACAAAATGTATGCCATAAATTCACCAATATCAATAATAAAAATACGTTTTTGTCGTTCATCATCGGTCTCCATAAAAAGGTAACATTCTATACGGTTAGTGGTCCTCATTCGCTATAGATGAATTTTTCGTAGTTCCGTTAGTCTCAATAAGCTGACCTGACCGAAGTACCTACAAGTTAAGCCGTAACATTTTTATGCCCCATCGCATCACACGAAGTGGATATCTTGGTAATAGTAAAAATATATTATTCTGGAAAAGTCAACATAAAAATAGCGTCGTAAATTTTATATTCGAGTTACAAATTTAAGAATACCATTTTGGTCAGGCCTTTTTCAGGTTACATTTATTGGATTCGAGTTATTGGCACATGTGGATTTATTGCTTAAGCGCAATTTGTCCTTTAACTTATGTGATTAGGCTAGAAAAAAATGTTTTATGAATCTCAAACACACGGATATAATATAAAGTTTTTTTTATTTGCCGAATTCCCTATACATGCATGTAGGGGTTGTGCATAAAGTTTTACCATGCGTGAAATTAAATATTTACGTATTAGCAGATAGTAATGTTTTCTGGGGTTGGCTTCCGCCAAAAAATATATTAGGATTTAGATGTCGACGGGGGTGACAAGCGATGACTATGGCCTAGCAAGCCATTCCTAGTTTTAGGAGTTCCGTACAATAAACTAAAATATGGAATCCTTATTAGATCAATCAAGTGTCTGCACGTCTGTCTATCCGTCAGAGTATATTTTATGAGAAATCATGAAAAGTAGAAACTTCAAATTTTGGCATTGTAATACATCTAATTAATCGACATATTTTGCACTAACCTTTTTAAAATATTCATGTAAAAATTACGTAAAGCTTACAATTTTTTTTCATTTTGTATGTGATAAGGGGTATTATATGAAAGGGCTTATTAGGAGGAATGCAAATATTCAAAACTAGTCCCTTATTTCCAAAACTACTGAACCTGACTAGAAGATTATAGAAAAACTATAGCTATTATCCTAAATCTTATAATTTTTGAAATAGGCATTAAGTTACATAATAGCAACTGTGGAAGGTATAGAAGCAATATATTTACGTTGTGAAAAATTAAAAATTCTAAATAGTTTAATAGAAATATTGTGTACCCTCAAATGTTTATAAGTGCTTACATGTGTACAGAACCCTCCTAGTGCGAGTTCCGTTCCTACTTGACATGTTTTTATTATAAAAAAAAGTTCCACGTTTTTTATAGTAATTTCTCACGGCGACAAATTTTGAATTATGTTTTAACCTAAATTTAATTGTTAAGGACGATTGTGGCGTGATATTACCGTTTCTAACTACTCACCATTTTACTATTATTTCATTTATGTACGTATTTGTAGAAATATAATCTAGTTCTTGTTAACATGTAAATTAATCTCCTTACTTCTAAATAAAGTACCATTATCTAGGAGTAATCCTGCAATATGCTGCCAAACATTGGAACACATCCGAGGCGCCTACTTAATTTACGTTTCAAAAGGCATCTGGAAAAGTTCGCTTCTTGTTACAGTTTATATTTAACCTCTGCTAGCCTATTCGCCCTTCCCTATTTCACGTTAATATGTAAATTATTTCACGTTAATATGTAAATTATTTCACGTTAATATGTAAATTATTTACTAGTACAGTGAATTTCTCTTTTCTACGAAATTATACTCAATGTTCAACACCGAATGAGATGTTCGCCACGTCACTATGATGATGCCGTGCGGCACACGGTGTGAATGCATGCCACGACGTATAACCCTTTCACTAACGCATAGTGTCTCGAAAATGGGATAAGGCACGAAACATTTCGTTGATTATAATCATCTTCTTTTGTATTTCGGAACCTATAGAAGCCGGCTTGTGGTCGTCGAATTTGTCAATTTTAGGCAAGCCAGAGTCTCAGGTTATCTCCTGGTCATTCTTGCTATACCACAGTAAAAGCACGATTAAAACGCTCTATTCATTCCCTGGTTTTAGATGTATATAGGAACCACGAACTCTTATAATTTCATATTTGCGTCTATAAGCTCGTCACAAATTTATAACTTAGTCGTTTCTCAACCTTTTGCTCAAAAATTTGCAGGTTTTGGTTTTTTATTAACCAACAGATCAACGTTAAGTCAAAATTAAAAAATAATTATGGTACTATTTTTTAGGTAAAAATGTGATGATTTTTTTTACATATTCCATTTAATAGTTTGTGTTGGATAAACCTTTAAAAAGTATATATTACATTACGCACTATTTTTTATGCCGTCGCGTCATTTGTCAGATGTAAGTTTATAAAATTGTTTGCAATATGTAAAATTTACAATATGTAAATTTACTATTTGTAATATTAACGTTTAAAATACCTGAAATCATTTAATACAGCTTTTAGCTAGTATTTTTAAAGAAAATTAACATGGCTAATGACTTGATTAAACACAAAAAATCTTTATGTTGGGTAAAACAAAAAATAATTGTTAAGTAAAATATTACGAAGAAAGAGTTTATTATAAGTACTTGTAACGGTAGATCTCGAACCGTAGGTACGGTAGGTGTACATTA
This sequence comes from Druceiella hillmani, assembly GCA_039881145.1. NCBI lineage: Eukaryota > Metazoa > Arthropoda > Insecta > Lepidoptera > Hepialidae > Druceiella > Druceiella hillmani. Next base: position 6,467,965 of record JAYKKI010000074.1, on the reverse strand, counting down.
GACTGCTCCTAGATAAGACTTAGCTGACGCTAATAGTAAATGCTGCTGTGCCGGAATAAATAAGATATAATAACCAAATATGAAATGCTAACCAGAAATTACGAAAAGACGAAACTATAATTTTGATCTAGATGTGATTTGTATTGACGCATTCGTACCCCGGCACGACCATACTACGAAACAGATTATGTTTAGAAATCACGTCTTTGTTCGCTTTAGTCATGCAAAATGTCGAATTTTAAATTGTGGCAACCATAACAATTGTCTTAGGGCGACATGAATACTTCAAGAAACTTACTGAAACCCTTCAAGCTTACGAGTTAAACTTTGTTCTTATTCGAATAGAAAATTTAAACCGAAACTTATTTTTACGTGCACGTGTTTACATTAAAGAAGAAAATTTGAGAAATTCGAAAGTTATTCAATTTTCTTACTTTAAGGGGAAGAACGGGACATTTAAATATCGAATAGAGTTTTGATAATTGTTAAGTTAACGATAGTGTTGACAAATTGCTAAAGTTGTCTTAATTTAAAAAAAAACCGTACTGGATACAGATGTTTGTAAGATTAGATTCTCAGATTTAACATTTAAAAAGTAGCAATTCAGACATACAAGTTTTAGTTCATTAATTAAATGTTTAGCTAGGAGACTTTTTATGCTTAGGCAATCCCAAATTAAATTTGTTTAGGATCTCAAACCAATTAAGATAATAATTTTATATTATGCACTAAAAGGCCCCAGGTTCCATTGCCAAATATATCAAGTAGACACCTACGTGATTTTATATCATTTCATATGGGCCTATAGTCAACGTGAAAAATAAAACTAATGCAAGTAAGAAAATTACGCATTTCGTGACTGCCCGACATAAATTATCAAACATCCAATTTTGTCCTAATGATTTTTTCTTGGTGTTTCCAATCTTCAGTTCGAATTTAACAAACGTAATCACGATCGTAAACGGCGCCCATTTTCTATCGTCATGAAATCGTAAAAGGCGAGCGCGCTGGAAATTGAAATTTCCACGACAGAATTTCGCTTAATTTTCCGAACTTATAATAGCAACACGCGCCAAAGTTTAAACGCCCCAGGTGCTTTGTACCTCTCGCGACTTGAATCTACGACAGACATACGATACGTAAGGCCTGTTGTAATGTGAATAATAGAAGTTATCTTACAGATATTTTTTTGTATTCCAAAACGGTTTAAGGGATAGATGTAAAATCATGTTTACTGTTATTGGTATCCTTACGCTCGTATCCTTACCCGTAGTTATGTTTCTAAGTAGCCGTTACATATTAGGTACATATGAGTACACTGGCCAGAATATCATCTTGAAAAGGAAAACTTCTTATACAAATTATGATTTAATCCTAAACACTTCTGTCACCGTTTGGAATCAGATTAAAATTGTAAATTTTCTATCCATGTTAAGTTTCAAGTAATTTTAGATAACATCCCTCGGATTCCTACCTTCGATATGAATGTGCAATAGAATCGATGATACGTATATATTTGTTCGACTACTTTTGCCTAACGAAGAGATTTGACTATTTAAGAAAGACATAAATGCTATACCAGCTATAGTTTATATAATACGAAGTTGATATGTATTTTATGTGAAAACCTTTTAATACAAAGTTTAATAAAAAAATAATAAATGTATTGCTTACGTTTCTGAAATTATATTATTGGCATCATGGAAAGTAATGAAGTAAAATTAATAATTATAAGAACGAGTGAAAGATGTGACGTATTAATTAAGTACAAGAGGAAAGAGTAATTCGGTATTTGACAATTTTTTTTTATTTCATTAATCATAATTTCAATGTACAAGCTGATGAAGAGTGAAATTTTTTTTAAATAATCTTAAAAATTGACCGAGTTATGAAAGTTTAAATTTAACCTTTAGACGAGGACGGCAATATTGTGTTGTGAGGTCATTTTTAATATTCCACATTATATTCTACAAGAGGAAAAGAGATAGGGATATACCCAACTCTGTCCGTATCTTCAAATTTAGAAGCCTATAACTGGCTTATTTTTCAATCGATTTTTGAATTTTTTTCAAGACTGGTTATTAATTAACTTATATTTCACAATATTGTACGAAAAACATCAAAATTTAGAATGAGTCAACTACCGTATTAACTAAACATGGTAGCAAACAAAAACAAACAAAACAGCGTCTCCATAGAATGAATTCAAACCCTGTTAGTGTTTAACCTAATGTGTTGTGCACTACAAAATAATATCGTGGACGTCCACGGTATACCCATCGTACCGTTGATGGTTGTTATAATTTAAATATCCTAGTGTTTAACCTTATTTTCATAGTTTTACGGTGAAGTATCTAACCAACAACGACTACGTCTCCTATATTTATTTTATGTTATATTTTTTGTTGTATTTGGTATGATTTCCAATGTTTTTTTGCCTAAATCCGTCAATAGACTTGGTCTGCAGACATGATTAATGTCACAATGTCATATTTGAAAGCAATGTTTAGTCAGACAAATAAATAATGAAAAAAAACAAAGAGCGTGTAGCCGACGCTGCGTAGAGTACAACATTCGCGCGCAATGCGGGATCGATGACACAGACTTAAAACAATGTTTACACGGTCAAAAGACAGCGGCGACAGTAGTCGTGACAGTATTCAACCATGATAATGCAGGCAGTGACGCTGCCACGACAGTACCTGTCGTACGAACTGTTATCGTATAAACTTTGCTTTATAGTTACGCACTATACTCTCAAAATTGCCGCGACTGCTTTACATACTAGGTGTGCTACGTCGCCTGCACGTTATATCGTTAATCTCCACGATATGGCGTTAAAAGAGACGGAAAATTAAAAGCGGTTTTATAGAATTTCAAGCATTTTCCCTCCCCTTTATGTCGTATATCGTACCGTGTCTTTTTCGTGCTAATGTGTGCATCGGGCGGGCTCTTTTACAAAAGACGGCGGGGATACAGCGACGGCACAGGTACAATAGCAGTTGTAGCAAATATGTATAAAAGTATAAGGAACGCATTTTTACACCGGGCGGCGAGGGCGACGACACGGTGGCGGTAAAGTCGTCCCCGTGTTTTTTGCATTGTGCTTGCCTTTTAGTGTACATAAACTCTCCAGATGGCACGAGCGTGGAACAAACGCAGTTTGTGGCGATGTTCGGTGTAATTACCGCAGCATCTTTCGCATAAATTTATTAGCATATTTAAATAAGAATAAATCCGCCAAGTAATAAATGTTAGCCATAATGATTTATAGGGGCTGGAAAAGTTTCAATTATATCCATTTGAAAACTGTGTATAATAATAGGATAACATATTAGGTTGGCAACTCATAAACTCGGCACTTTTTTCAACCGATTTCCGGAATGTTATAGAAGCTTCTAGAATATTTATTGTAGGGTATATAAGCCGTATGGCATTAGAATTTCTGTTCAGTTTGCAATTGACTAATAGGCGATTAAAGAATAAATTAAAAACGGAAGTATTTCGATGTGATCTTAGAGGACGTTTTTATCATGACAAAATACTAGCCAAGCATCACGCAATATATACACAAATATGGGTGAAGGTATGCACTCTTATGACACAGCCAAGCATTGGTTCCAAAGATTCAAAGAAGGGAATGTTGATCTGTCCGATAAACCTCATCCAAAGCGACCGCCTACAATTGATTTAGAAAAGTTTAAAAGTCTTATTGAAACAGATTCCAGATTAAGTTTGCATTGTTTGGTAGAACTATTTTCTTGCACTTATACTGCAATGGAAAAACAACTTCATACTTTGAGAAAAAAGTGGAAATATTCCGTTTGATTACTACATGAATTAACATCCTTTCAACTTCAGAGGAGAGCTAATACGTGCTTACAGCTACTGAGTTCCCATCGTACCAACGAGAGATATCTGGTTACAGAAGATGAAAAGTGGGTGGCTTATTTTAATATTTGGCATAAACACCAGTGGCTAGGAGCTGGAGAAGGTGTACCTAGATTAAAATATAATATTGGACAAAAGGTATCTTTGAGTGCATGGTGGGGTATAAACGGAATTATTCATTGGGAACTCTTTCAACCTAACAGTACAATTACAGTTAAGATTTATTGTGAACAGTTGAGCAAAGTCACCGCGAAACTTCCTTTAAATCAAAGCAAAGTTTATTTTTTTACATGACAATGCTTGAACCCACGTAGCAAAATAACGCGTGAAAAATTACTATCACTTGATATCCACTGTACTCCCAGATCTTTTACCATCTAATTACCATTTATTTCGCTCTCCGTCTAATAATTTACGTTATAGAAAATTTAAAAACGAAAGTCATATCAAAATCGAACTTCACCGGTTTTCACTCAAAAGCCCAAAGATTTCTACAAGGACGGGACTTTAGTTCTAACTACACGTTCGCGACGAGTGTTAGATATCGACGATGCTTATATAATTAACGATTGATTTTATTGACTACATATAAAAAGTTTGTGTACAAAGATGACGGGTTTATAAGTTGCCAACCTAATATTGTTGATATCTGTTATTTTTTGTAACATATACAAGCACATTTTTCAATCTAAATTAAGATTTTCCGCTTGCAGACTTCTTAAAAAGGAATTCTTCGAATTCTTAAAAGGGAGATTGGGTAGCTGTCCCTTATCTAAAACTATGCGGCTTGGAATTAAAAGAGAATTAGTTTTGGAGGTTTTAGACATTGGCACAAGGCTCTTTCATATGAGATGCCCATTTGACCTTGTTGCTCTACTTTGAAATTTCAAATTAAATGAACTTATTTATTTTCATGTTAAATGAAAATAAAAATGTTTTCATTGTAAACAGACGCAGATACACAATTTCTATAAATTAGCCAATGATTGCCGAGAAAAACAACTATAACAAACGCACAGACAAACACCAAAGTCTCACCACGAGGGTCCCGTTTATACTTTTTAGGTAAAAACTACTAAAAATAGTATTTAAATGCAGTTTTTTACATTAATTGAGTTAATTACATTAATTGAGAAAAAAGTGATTCACTTTTTTCTTTCTTAATTTTTTGGTGTAGTTCCATTAATTGGTAATTAAACATGTCTTTATTCATATACACCACTTGAAATTAGTTTTTGGATAGTTAATATTTTACTTATCTACATAACTCGGGTTTGTAAGTCCAATATTCATCATTGGCTACACATTTGTATTTGCGAATTAAAAGTCACGTATATTGTACATATAATTTATCACGGGATGAAGTCATTATAGCAGGCTGTACATGACTGACTGAAAAATATTCAACTTGTGCATTGTTTTTTTTTAGTTAGATTAAAAGACCGATATGGAGAGGTCGTCGTTATTGGTCGACAGTAATATATTGCGTCGTCGTCACCCCGTCGTCGTTAAAAGACTGTCACCGCTATCGCGCTGTTGACATTCAGTATAAAAATATAATTTCATTCCCACGCCAAACTTGGTATTAATGTGTCTACATTTCTCATTATGTTACATGTTTAAAACACTTAGAAATGAAATAGTTATAAATATGTTAATCATACGTAATATCATTTAAAAGTAAAAACGGAATATTTAGCAGTAAGCCGTGAACGAATATATTAGAAATAAACCATTCGTAAATAATTTGAAGTCATCTTAAAAATCGTACCTTTTCCAACTTCCTTCTTTATTACTATAACTCTTTTTAATTCCTCTGTCTTTGATGACCTTTTTCTTTTTAATTCCTCTCTTTTTGATGACCTTTTTCTTTTTAATTCCTCTCTTTTTGATAACCTTTTTCTTTTTAATTTCTCTCTTTGATGACCTTTTTCTTTTTAATTCCTCTCTTTTTGATGATCTGTTTCTTTTTAATTCCTCTCTCTTTGATGACCTTTTTCTTTTTAATTTCTCTATTTTTGATGACTCTTTTCCTTTTTCGCCTCGATATTTCAAATAATTGATATAACAATTATTAATAGCTACTTATCATAACTGTAATTGTTTATATAACTACGAAAATCTGTAATGGTCTACTTAGCTACTCATTATTTGCTATGATGAAAAGATTGCTCTTGTAATAAAAGTCTATCGTATGTAAACTTTTCTTACATTAACTGTGTAATAAATAAAATAAATTGATTAAATGTATATGTAATTAAATATATATTCCCATTTTCGTTAATTTGATTACGTAGTTAAGCGCCACGGTAACACGGTCCCGGAATGAACCGGAGTAAATATTTTCATTTAATAATTTTCATTTAATCACAAGTTAACAGCCCATTTGCTTGCTTAAACAAATTAAAGGTAAGTCGAACCCGATTATTTATATGAGAATATCTTAAGTATTAAACTCCGGCTTAACTTTTATTCAACGCAGGACGCAACCGGCCACAACGACATCGAAGCGGTGGTGAGAGTAATTAGGGTAGTTCCATCGACGGCGGCGGCGCGCGCTGGCGTGCGGCGCGCCCTTCGTGCCGCCGCCGCCGCACCCGCTCGGACGATAAACGTTTTATTCATTCCGCAGATATTCGTTCCATTATTCTTTCATTGGAACATTACGCCTACATTTGTCGTTCCTGCGCCGATAGCGCTTCTTAAACAACTTTCGTGTTGTATACATCACATTTTATTCGAATAAATATATGACATCACTTCCGATTTATAAACATTAAACGAATGAAATATTAATATAATCAATATTAAAATGTTACTAGTGTGTTTAGAGATCAGGGTTCCAAAATTATCAAAATAAATATGTTCTTGATAATTATCGCGATAATTATCATGATAATTATCCGATAATTCTCTAAGAAATATGATTCAATCCATCGTTATTTAACTGGTATTATCAACCAAATTTTACGTCAGAAGCAAATAGTTTAGTAATAAATTATACACATTTAACAACCAAGGTAAAGTTTTATTTATGTTGGCTTAATTAAATTAAAAACTTATAAAACAAAACTATCAAAGAAAATTAAGCAAAAATCAAACGAAGTATTAATTAATAAAGTTAATGGGTGGAATAACATCCTCATACTCCTCAAATGCATCAACTATTTGCGGATTGTCTGAATCTGAAGATGCCGAATTCAAAATAAAACTAAAATCTGATTTCTGATTCAAATGAAGAATGACTGATAGTTACACCAATAACCAATACAAATGAAGAATGATTGACAGTTTAACAGGTACGAATCACGACATGGGGAAACCTCCGCCATACACATTAAAATCGCGTACCCATATTTTCTTAATATTAATTAACTATTACTAACAACTATTACAAAAAAAATTAAAAATAAATTATTTCTAAAAAAATTAAGAGTGGTAAATTAAATATTTTCGATTATATTTATCAAGATACTTATCAACCTATTTTATCTTCATAATTATCAAAGGCAATTATCGGTGACAATAATAACTATCGCTTCGAACCCTGCTACAGATAAATTTTTATAATGACAAGATTTTTTTACAGCAAATTGAGGATATTGGTATTGTATATATACATCGATATAACACAGAAATTTGCAAACGAAGACATATTTATTTTCATAAATATGTCTCGTTAAGTACGAGGTAGAATTCGCACTACGAGGGGACGAGTATAAACGGACATAGATATAGAAATTTTTACATTTAAGGGTACAAAGTGTTTCTATTAAACCATTTATAAACGTTATCTAATTTATTTATTTAAAAAAAAATTAATTAATTAAAAGCATTAATATATTGCATGGAATATTTTTCAAAGGCATCAAAATATCTTGACTTTCCCAAAAACTATAAGACTTAAATAATCATCATTATAATTTTTCTATAATTTGGTGATCAGATTCTACCAAACTTGTTTTTTAATGAGTTATGGTTCATTAACTGAACGTCTGGGAGGAGAATGCACTTTTTCTGAATATCTCTAAGGATATGCCACTTCAAATTCTAAAAAAAACTGTCCTTGAGTTTCTCTTTTCTTCAGTTTTGTTACATTAGTTGAGTTGATAGAAGCATTTTATTCTTAATTTTTTTACTTTGGGTTCATTTATTAGTAACAAAAGGTGTATTTATTTACACACGTGAATCGGAATATATTTCTGAATAGTTAATATTTGACATTAGGTACTCGGATGAACCCAATATTCATTACTGGCTGCATATTTGCATTTGCGACGTAAAAAAATATCCGTTAAGCATAACATCAGCAAAACACTAAGGAATTTTATGACTTCCATTCTTTCGAGTAGTTAATTTGTCACCTTTAAAATTCCATGTAAATATTTTAAAGTGTTAAAGTATTGCAAAAAATATTATTTAATTTGTTATAAAACTATACCAAATTTTAAGTTTCTAAGTCAAAATCAGAAAATCATCAAATTTAGGCCAATTATTCAAAATCCACATTGTATGAAAATCGAATGTGTGGCAAAAATCGGGTGTGCTCTAAATGGTTATTGTTTATGTGTTTAGTTAGATGAGAGTAAAATTTAAAAAAAAAATTGTAAATCCTTCTATTTGTTTAAAAATAGAATACCATTACAAGTAGAGTTCGCACTACGGAATTACGTACACGTTTAATTTCACATGAACATTTAAGGGTATATAACATTTCGTTAAACCGTTTGCAACTATTAATATTATTTTTCACCACTTCGTATGTTACCTAATATATTTGTCACAAGCATATAAATGTGAATTTCTCAAAAAGTATAAATAAGATTTATATCTCTATAATTAAAGTCTGAAAAAATCTTACTTTATAATTCTTTTATGCAAATATTAACATTATTTTTCATCATTTCATGTTTTGAAAAATATTTTTCACAAGCATATAAATGGGAATTGTCTCAAAAAGTATAAATAAGTTTTATATCTCTATAATTATATGAAAGTCTGAAAAAAATCGATGAAAAATCATGATTATAATTCTTTTATGCAATTATTTTAGAATGTTAATTTGAAATACATGCAGATCGGTATGCTTTATTATAATGCCAAATTGCAAGTTTCTATGTGGTATGATTCATGAACAAAACGGCTGTGACAAACGGACGGACAGATAGATAAGTGAATTATTTTATATGGACATGTGAGAAATCTTTTAAGGGTTTTTTTTTTCTTTTGACGTAAGGAACCATAAAAAAGGAAATTTTAAATCTGCCCAGTCTCTTTTCGAGATCTTCGGGGTTTGCGGGTTGACGTTATGTTGTTCAGTTAATAAAAATGTTGGAAACAAGATCAATTCTTCATATTAAATGACGCCAGTTTTATATTATTAACAATGTTTAGTGGTAAAACTAATCAAAGTATATTACAAAATACAAACATGTTTGATAATAGATTGATACAACACTATCGTAAAACCTTGTAAACCTATTGTATTGAAAGCTAAGACAGTTAACGTATTTACAAGAGTATTTAAAACTATTTTACCAGATAAATAGAAATTAGAGATGTTCTACGTTCAATTCAGTCAGCATATTTCTCTATTACCTTTAACAACATTTAGACTGGTTTCTCTTTAATACTGCTTACTTCAGCATCTTTCAATCTTGAATCATTCTTTCCATAATTGGGTTAAATTGTTTTTATGGTTTATATGATCTGGATTCATGAGTTCTTACTTTAACTTCTTTAATTATTATTTATTGAACTTGACTTTAGGCTATTCGATGTATACTAATATTTTAAAATCTGTTTTAAATCTTAAATTCTTAGTTACCATTTTATAGTAAATGCGAGAAAATTAAATAAAAATGGTTTATTCTACCATACACAAATTGGAGGACTGCTGCACAAATATCTACATATGTTTCGTATGAACATTTTGAATAAAATTTAAAATATAGAAGAAATTATTTATCTGAACATAGGGCCATCAAAATAGAAAAATAATGCAAAAATACCTATATAAAACGGCGCAGAGAAAAATTATAGAATTATGATATATGACACATGATTGGTTTAGAATTTCATTTATAAATTTCTTCATTCCAATGATACCGATTGATAAAGATTTGATTTTTTTCACCGGTGAAAAATATATTGTAATATTTTAATTTAAAAATGTTTATCTTGATTCTTGATAATATAGGCACATGATTGTATTATGCATCTAACTTGTCTAATGTTTTGGTTTATGCTGTAAGTTGGTCAATTTTTTTAAATAAATAGATTAATAAATATCTTTCCATCTTGATCTCGATTAGGTTTGATCTTAAGCTTTGTGTTAAACATTCGTTGTAGGTTGACAATTGAATACATCTTCCTTAATTTTCAAGTACTTCGAACGCGTTGGTTTAAACACACTTTTTCTTTATTTATTCCGAATCATACTAGGAATTACAGTTAATAGTGCATAGCTTTGTTTAATAAAAAATACATAAAGCATGTGACCTACTTTACTATAATCATTTATTAACGTCAAGTTCACTAGGTTATAATCTACAATAACTCGTTACCTATCACATCACGATGCCTTTCTTTTAAATGAGGAAAATACCTTAATGCTTTCCTTGTTATCTTACCATCATTTTGCTTTTATTTGACACAAAAAGTGAAATAGCTTAAAGGAGACCGGTAAAGGTCCATATAGTGTTGGGTCTGTATAACAGTGTCATTTTTATTCTTGTAACACTTGGGTTACAATAATAAAAATGACACTGTCATACAGAAAAAAATTAAAAAATAAGCTCCTTAAAAGTTTTATCAAAATTGTCAATCAGGCAAAAGAGAAATCTTGTATTTTTTATGAAAAGTTAGGTTATTTTTCATAATAGATTGTAAATGTAATTTCTACGGAATTCTTTGAACTAGCGAGATAAAGCAAAGTGCAGATTGTGTCTTGTTATATCCTCCATCCACAAATGTACCATATTAATTACGATACTCACAGGCATGACAGGATCGTCGAAAAAAATTACGTAAACCTCAATAAGAAGGAAAAAGCCATTCATTTTGACAACAAAAGAACCATTGTCAATGTTTGTTTGTTAACTGTTTATTTTTAATTAATTTAGGCAATGGCCACACGTTACAGAAAGCAAGAAGCGTTGATTATTTTTTGTAATTGTTTTTAAAAAGTTATTATGTATTTTGTTAAATTTTTTTTATTATTTTTATTTCTAATTAACGATTCTTTACATTTTAAAAATACAAGATATACGCATTTATGAAGATAGCTTTTTTGTTTTGTATTATGGTTACAAATTGTAATTCTATTTTTTATCTTTCCTGATTGTCATTTACTGAATTATTTGTTTTTTTATATTATAAAAAATACCAGCTTTTTTACAAATTATGCTTTATCTCTGTAACGTCTCGACCCATTTTTGCCGGTCTCCTTTATAATTATACTAAACTTTTTATGTTTAACTTCTGGAGTAATTGTAGATTGTGAGATTTAACTTCAAACAAACCCGGCGAAGAGTAGAGGCAACAGCTATCTTCACTGAAAAATCTTAATAACTTTATCTTTAAAATAAGCTATACCTTCATCTATGAACCGTAAACTTATTATTATATAGTATTGTAGTGCCCTATAGTTGAAGCTGAGCTTACAACATAATTGGCTTAGTCAAAGGGGGCGCAATCAGCACTACCATCGTTACTAAAACGTAGCATATAGCAGAAAAAATTCACGGTATGCGCTAGGCTTTAAAACCTCAATGTTGTACATTTTTTATGAGAATTAAATTCATTAGAAATAAAATTTTAATCCCAGACTTGTTCTTAATACTTTTGCGGTACACTAATGGTTACCTATGTTTATTTTTTATATAATTGAAATCAACCAATGAGGATATTGCGATGTGTATTCGTTTAGCAAGTCTACGCGACTTAAGCTTTTAAAGCTCTTCTCAAAGTAAATAAAGCGTTCGAAGGCAGATGGCGCCACTTCGATGTTTACACACAAGTAGAATTTTTAAAATACTCGATGTCAATTGTAATGAAAAACGTAGAAATATTTATATAAATTTGATTATTTATTACGTTTCAAAGTATTAACGGTTTACATAATTGTAACGATAAGTTATTTTACCATGTACGAAGGTGACAACATACATTTTATTATTAAAAAAAGACTAAATATTATGTACTGGCAGATTATAAGATGCATCAGAAGTAACTTTATTTCAAGAAGACGTCACATCACATTATTCACTCACCAATGAGACTAATTTGCCAAAAGAGGTCGCTAGTTACCTAGTATGAATTATTTGGTAAAATTTGACAAATATTTAATCTTCATTTTGTATTTCACTTTTAGCATATTCCTTTGCAGGTTACTTTTGCTATTTCAAGCCGTATACTACGGTCTAGCGAAAATTAGTTAATCGCCTTTAAATCGAAAGCGCATATCCTACATATTGATTGACTGAATGTTCAGTGTCCTTTTGAAAATAATTTAGTCGAGAAATAAATCGTTTCTATTAACAAAATGTTCTATTATTATTATTTATGATAATTTTAATATAATATTGTATGAATTTTTTGAAAATACTGGTAAGAAATGTAAAATAAAACAAAGGCAGTACACCTGCATTAGACCGCTGTAAAGGTTGATTTTGTAATTCAATGTATAAGAGACGATGAAAATGAGCCAAGCATGAAAGAACTAGAAAATCATTTTTTAAAAAAGCTGTTATTTTTTAGAATATAAAACCCAATCAATTCAACGATTGACAATCAGGAAAATTTTGTAACCATATTGATACAAAACAGAAAGGCTATCTTCATAAAATATGAGTAACATTATATTTTTAATATGTCAAGAATCGTTAATGAGATATAAAAATCTAACGAAATACATAATAACTTTTATATTACAAAAAATATCAATATCGATTACTTTTTAATGCCAATTTTTGCCGACGTTAAACAAAGTTAAGTTTAATACCATCGCCTAAATTAGTTAAAAATAAACTGAGTACTAATGCCTGCTGACAGACATTGACATTCGTTCCGGGTTGTCAAAATGAATATATTTATAGTTTTATGTGGACTTTTTCTGTAACCCTGTTGACTTGCGAGTTTCGTGGGTTAGTATTTTATATTTGTCTATGGAGGATACAAAGGCACTCTTTGAACAAGTACAAACCAAAGAGTTTCGTCGGTTGTCAAAATGAATATATTTATAGTTTTATGTGGACTTTTTCGGTAACCCTGTTTGACTTACGAGTTTCGTGGGTTAGTATTTTATATTTGTCTATGGAGGATACAAAGGTACTCTTTGAACCAGTACAAACCAAAGAGTTTCGTGTAAAGAGCATTTACAAAATGTCGTGGTAAGTAAACTGACTTTTCAGAAAAAAATCAAGATTTCACATTTTTCTCTATATAAGAGTGTCGCTTTTATTCTTATAACAGCTGAATCCAACAATATATGGCCTTAACCTGTCTCGGTCTCCTTTCCATCAATCTGTAAATAAAGTTAAATTTTAGACCCGCTCTTCATGAAAACGCAAACCTTATATGCGTTTTCTACTTTAGATGTATAAGAAGGAATGTTAATTTCATGGGTCATTTAGAGCGCTGGGCGGTAATGGAGCTCATACACTTCGTTCAATAATATGTACATATTTAAAAAAAATATTAATAGCTACAAAATTAAAATAAACAACAAAAAGGAAAAGTGGCGATACGCCTGCAGGATGTTTTTACATAATTCTGTTGGTCAAATAGAGTAGTTAATTTACTTAGTCCGCAAACTCAAACAATAACAATCATACAAAAATCGTTTATATGTTGCCGGTGTAGTAATACCGCTACTCAAGTATTTTTGCAATATATTGTCAATATTAACATAAAATTATCAATAGGAAAATACGTATGTAATTTTAAAATATGCCTATTGATGTAAGGTCTTTTATGAGAGAACTGCGAAACTTTTTACCGTTTATGTTGTCGTTTATGAAACCATAGTAGATATAGGGAAACTGTCTTAGGTGCCATTAGGTCTATTTTATGGAAACCATTTTGGCAGTAATTTTTTTGATGAAATTTTCAAAATTGACAAAATTTTTTTTATGTGAAACTGGGTCGTTTCATGATAGTGTAATTTTATTGCACAGGAGGAAAATAATCTCAACAGAAGAAGTTAGTCAAATATTAGAAAAAAATGTCCATACATTTTGTGTAAAATTATTACCTAAATGAAACTATTGCTTCATTAAATGTTCAATATGGCCTCCATTTTGCTGTATTCAGCTACGGGCATGTTTCGAAACATTTATAGTGGCTTATGATAAACTCATATGGTGAATATTGTATATATAACAATAAATGTTGGAATAGAATGTTAGTTACTTCACTTAAGGGAATAATTTCACCCATTTGCTCCACGACGATATTCAATATTTCTTGGTATTTTTGACAATTTAACGTTCCACGATTAGTCTTTATTAAGAACATTTTATTACGTAATATCGCACACCAGCAATTAAAGGAAAACGGACTTGATTACGCGTTTTTCCGTAGTTCTAAGCAGATCAGTACCTGACCAGTAATGATTATTTCTCCTATTATACATGCCATTATGAGAGAAATAACGTTCAATAGTCAAAATAATCATATTTGTAAAAGAATAATTTCTTACAGCCCGTGGGACAAACCGACGACAAAATTCTAATCTGAGGCCTTTATATCCACTAACACTTGTGAAGGTCTACCTTCTGTGTAACACTTGTACTTGTATTTCTTCAGTATTTTTCTCACAGTTGATTTATTCATACCGATGTTTTCAGCCGACCCTCACAATGAAGCTTTTGAGAAGGCTTTAAAGAATCCTAATATGGCATGATTGTAAATTCATTTACGACTGTTGTTGACCTGTTGCGTTTAGGTTTAAAACAAACTTCTTCTTGTCTCAAATAAAAAAAATGTAGAATATATCTTACGATTAGGTAGCTCACGGTCAGGATACTGTTCCCTATACAACTTCAATGCACTTTCTGGGCTTCGATAGTTACGAAAATACGCTTCGATTAAATCAAATCTATGGTTGTTAGATAACGCCATGATGATTCACAAGCAGTTTATGAGAAATGAAAGTATTAATTAAAAAAATGTAAGTTCTTTAATTAAATTTTATTTCTTCTAATTTTTGTTCAGAGATCATGAATGGCACGGAGATCGTAAATACATTTGCAAATACATTTCTATCATCACAAAAAGGTGTTTGCTATTTGAATTTTTTGTAATATCGACAAATTATATTATTTTCTGTGGATAATTTGTACTTGAAATTTAATGTAAAATTCAGATAAAGAACTAACCTCTGCGCAATAAAATATTGTGTGTTGTGTACCACTACAAAATTTACATTTTAATAGTAAGATTAACCAACTTCTGCTGTTCATATTTATATATATATATATATATATATATATATATATATATATATATATATATATATATATATATATATATATATGGATCAGCGTGATTATTTGCAGAATAATACTTGGTGGTCTGGAAAATGAGAAAGGCTACTTTTTATCTCATTTATTTGGGAAAATTCTTATTTAATACTGAAAAAGTACATAAACGGAATAAAGAAGCAACGTTGTACCGGAGCACGTTATCGACGTACATTTTTGAAACGCTATATACACAATATAAAGGAGCAACAGAATCACTCTGTTTGATCCCTAATTTAGAGGAAAATAGCTCTCGGGCTATGATGCTATGATCAGTGTAACACTAACATGTGGGATGAAAACAAAATATCACATAAAAAACAATACAGGTCTTGAACCGAACTCTACAGGATATGCGAAACAATACAAATATTATGGTAAGAACTGGGCTGGGGACTTCCGCCAAACTTTATCGGTGATTCAAAGGGACGCACCTGCAGTTGAAATCAAAATCTAACTCAAATCGTTAAGCTTATGTGTTAATATCAAAATTCAGCTTAATGACAAATATGAGAGTGCACCTCTACTTCGATACAAGACATTATACGGACACACTACAAAAAATTAGAAATGGGCCCTTGGAAAAAGATATAGAGATCTGTGCGTCACTAAGCAGAGAATTTTATGATTTAGTACGGAGTGATGCAGAACGAACGGCTATCGCTTGATCAGGTTTATAAAGTAATATAAATAACGATCGGTGGCAATGTCAAAGAACAAGTCTTGCGCCATAAATTGTATCATAAACAATATTAATGGTAACACTTTTAAAGGGGTTTAAGGAGAAATTTTGGAATATTTGTCAGTAGCGCAATCACGGACACAAAACAGCACATTTCATATCCTATATATTTCTCTGTACTTTTTTGATGTGCCTTCATATAAGCTATAGTGAAAATTAGGCGTTACGGTCATGTCTATTCGAAAAAATAACCGCGATTAAATAACGGGACGAGGCTTCGTATTGCACAACTAGGGGGGAACACAATGGGTGATAGTATACAGACAGAAAGGACGCAAGCGTTATTAATCCCCAAATCTATAACCTACTATATAGTATATATAATTTTCATTGCAAAATCTCTTACAGTCTACCAATTAAATATCAATACCAATTGAAAGAGATTACTCATATAGCTATAAGTCCGCCATATCTATTATGCATAAAAGTTGGTAAATAAATAAATAAATATAATCCTCATAGACCTCACTTTCCAATTCAAAAGGCACCAGTTCCCTCTCAAGCTTAGTTTTCTTATTACCATCAAAAATACGCAAGGGCAAACATAGCAAGTAGCAGGGGTGCGTTTGGGAAAACCGTACTTTTAACATGACCAGTTTTATGTCGCATGTTCGTGTGTTTAGCAACCTAATGCAGTGCACTATTCTGTGTTAATGACCGATGTATATCTAATGGATAGACTCCCATTATTTTTCCCTTTAAGTTCGTAACTGTAATCATGCAACTGAAGACGCGGGTACTAGTAAAAAATAATAACGTCTAACCAAAATAACACAAATATCAGCACTTGTAACCACAATAAGTTAACAATTTCAGTGGCATGTCTATGGCACCTTCGAGGTCGACAAATCAATGGTGGTGTCGACAGATTAATTGACGTAAAAATATAACTATAAACATATAATATAAAAAGTAAATATTTTAGAATCACAGACTCATGAATTATATCTTGACATAGGTTCGAAATAGTTATACCACGTGTAATTTTCATTCAAACGGAATAAAACTGATGTTTGCGTTCAGTATACAGTGAATAACATTTTTAAAGTAACAATTTAGAATGTCGATTGTTTGTAGTACAAAGCTTTTACTGGAAGTGCGTTTCAGTAATGTATTGGAAAAGCGGCTATTACATTTTAGTAACAATTACGCCTTAAAAAGGTGAAATTTACGAAAAATGTGTTTTGCCTTTGCTAATAGACAATAATTTATAAGGGGGTGTTTCGGATTGCGCGATCGATCCGAGTTGTGACTGAAAACAATATTGCAGATAAACTGAAATAAATATGTTGTCTTATATATTTTAATGAAGTAATTTTCACATTTTAGTACCCACCTTTAATAATTCTTTAAAGATTTTGGTTTTGCAACGATTTAAGAAGAAAAGCGGTTAAAATTCAAGTACTATACTGATGGACGCTGGATAGTATTCGCATCCTGATAAGATTTGTTTGTTGATAAGTTTTGTATTAAAGGAAAATGATTCAAAGTGAAAATGTGTTGCGAAAGTTTATCGTATTTAGGGTTCCGTATATCAGTAGAAAAAACGAAACCCTAAGATTCGTTCCTCGTGTAGCTGCTGCGTGACACAGCCTTTTTTCCAGAAACCGCTTGACATAGAAATTTAAAATATTTAAGTTTATCAAACTTATTTAATAAACTTGAAATATATTATTCTTCTTAATAAAATATTTATTCTAATAGTAAGCGTAGAAAACTGTTTATATAGGAATTTTAGGAGGGAGGGAGAGGCAAATTAAGTACTGGATTTTTTTAAAATTTCGTATATAGTGTGGGGCATCGTTTAAAAGGACTAGCAATAAGGGTCTTAAAAATAATTCAGTGTATTGTAATTGGTAGTGTATATTCTGAGAAACACTGAAAAATATATAAATAAAATTATAAAAAATAGGTTTTTAGAAGCCTACACAATGGTTACAGGAAAATAATTGCGATTAATCCTAGATCTAATAAGTTTTGCAATATGCATCATGTTTTAATGCCTGTGAAGGATATAGACAATATATTTTGTATCGTAGTGAGGGTTTGCCTCGTGCTTGACAGGTTTTTTATTAATCTTTTATAAGTTTTACGACTTTACAAAAAAATTATTTTAAAAATGTAATTTTGGTTCGCAAGATATTGGCCCAAGCGTGAAAATCTCTTTACATGACTCTACTTACTAAAATGTTTTTGAAGTACTAAGAAAATAAGGAAATGATTTAAACTGCTCCGATATGTTTAAATAAATCTTACTGCTTTAATCTTGAATGACCTTACATTAACGAGTGGTACGCGGAATCGATAAAAGGGTGTGACTCACACCAATTCAATGTAATTTCATCGTATTAACTTCTTCATAACTTCGTATTCAATCGTGTTGTAATTGATTGAACAGGGTGTATAAATGAAGCAGAATAGGTGAACATGAATTGAGATTAAATTTTTGTCAGTGGGGAATTTTGCATGCGTCTGTAATGAAACTTTCTCTATTGCTTAGTTTGTTGGTTTTACTAATCAATACAATAATATAGATAATTTCCATTTACTATAGTAAAGAAGAAGAAGGGAATTGAAAAGAACTTGAAAATGTAATAAATATAAAAAATATTTTAAACTTTTACCACATTTTTAAGAACAATTTTTATGTATCGTTTTAATTTCTTAACAATATTATTTATCGTATTACTCTATATTCCTATCACTACCAAGTATCTATGTTGACGCTATTCTGGTGGTTGTAAGATACACTGACATTATATTTTAATAACTTTAGTTTTATCTTATATTAAATATCACTCGTTTCTATGAATACCAAGATTGTAAACTCGTCTGTATTATATTTCAAATATAATCGTTACTAATTATCTCGATTTTAACCAACTTAGTTTGTCCTGAAGATGACATAAATCTATCTAAATAACTGATAAATTGACTCAGAAAACATGAAACCTTCCGAGGTGGTTTTGTACTAAAATATATAATTTATTGTTATGAAAATACAATGATAAAAGATTAGTATCGTCAGTGGAAACGGTTTTGTGTATACTTTTAGAAATTGCATACAAATCAAAACATATAGAAATAATAGAAATTTGATGGTACATTTTTCAGGCCCCTGACAAGTTGCAGCATAAGTCATAACAGCGGTGTGTGAAGGGTTAATTATGAGAGCTGCTCATTTATAATTTTCATGGGACATAACATTTGTATCTTTGGAATATATCTAATTTGTATAAAACGTGTCTATCCGACATCCTATACATGTACTAAATTTATTGTGGCCTGTTTGTATTTCAAATTTAATGCGGAACAAATGTTTCAACAATTGTTTTCTTTTCTCTTCCGCTCATACTTTATTGAAGTATAAAATTATACTTCAAATATTTATGAAACAATGTGATGATGCAATATGGGTCGTCTCGTTGTAACGTCCAACATTCTCATGAACTAAGTAATATCTGTAGGTGTATATGTATTTAACATCATATTATTATCAACGCGTGCACCAAATAATTTTTTCCTCAATGATGTCTAGGACTTTTGTTGCTAAAATATATAAATTTATCGTTATTGGTTATCGCAGTTTATATTTGTGTTTTTTTTTATATCAATCTCTACATATCAACAAATGTAAAGTCTTTTCACTTGAATATTTAAATGTGGTAGTTTAAAAGCAGTACGAATAAATATTTATTTTAAATAATATTAAATTAAAGAAAAGATAGAATAAAGATAGATAGAATTTCAGGGTGTATTAATTGCGATAAAATATTTTAATGTTACATTAAATGTATAACCGTTGCTAACGATTTTATCAAAATTGAATAAACCGAAATGAAAGATGAAAAGAAAAGGGTTAACTGTCCAGAAAAAAGGAAAAAAAAATATTGACTTTTGGTAGACTTATATTATATAGGCAAGTGATGTTGGCATTGCAGTTTCTGGATTTGTTATGTATATGATTTATAAAATTGGACAATAAGTGATGATCGTCTTAAATATATATTTTCTTTGAGAAAATTTGAGAACATTCTGCGGTCGTCTAAAGAGCGCGCCACTTTCTTCAACGTCTTTTATAGTTTGACTATTGACGAGTCAACATCGATAAAATAATAAAAAATGTTAAAATCTATGCGCGTCACTACATGCTTCATGGGTTTCAATGTAGTCACTCTGTAGTAGAATTCACGCGCAGCATATGCCAGGGAGCAGTTCCCGATGATGTTTCAGAAGCTACTACAAAACGATGTTTCCAGCGTTTTCAGAGTGGCAATTGCATGTTAAGGAAGCAATTCAGGTTCCGAGTGACCCGACTTAATTTTGATATTGGTAAATTAAATCATTATTGAAGAATGTTAAAAATCTTCAACGTACGCTTCAGCTACCCAACTGTATCGCTCTCCCATTACGCGAAAAATCTAAAAATATATTGTTTTGATACCCCCATGAGTTGAGTTAGAATCAACTTAGCTGCCACGCAGACATACGAATACGTACAATCTTTATCTTTTCAGAGTTCACGTGAATCAGCGATTGGCCAAAAAGTATCGAGCTTATCACAAAAAGTAAATGTGTATTTGATAGGATTTTCGTGAATCTTGTAACATATAGCGAGGAAGTGAATATATTTTCTTTGGATAGTATTTGAGCTAACACTGGTGAACTGAGATGGTGGATTTACTAGTTGCTAAACTTATAAATAAAGCGTACTGAACGTGTGTACTCATACACAATAATTAACACAGTTACTTTCTTTTACAAACTGCTCAAAATTAATGAAATATTTAACCAACTGCACATCAAGTTTAGGTAAGAAGCTTTAGGAAAGCTGAGTGAGGCTTTTGAGAACACTGATAACCTACTCATTCTCAAACACATCTCCTTTAGAAACCTAGCGAAATCGTAGATACACAAAGCATCGCAAAATATCGAAATACGTAGACAAAATAAGCTCAAGGATTATGCTCTAACAGTAATAAGAGGAGTGGAGCAGCCGTGCACAAAACTGTTGGAATGGAGACCGAGGACAGGACCCAAAAATATAGGCTAGTTAATCAGCACGTTATTCAGATAACTTCTACAAACACACTAGCCGCGCTTAACAAAACCTAAGTTAAATAGTATGGTTTAATAAAAGTAAAGGTAAATTTATATTTATACACAAAAGCCTTGATTACCTACATGGTGACTGTTGGTCCTATATGGTTACACATGGGGCCGTTAGAAATTATTTAGGATATCATACTAGAATATAACGAGTGAACAAGGTAATATACTAATTCATGAATCAAACGTAATAATAAGACAAGAAGCCTTGAATATACCCTTATTTACCACACATACGTAAAATTGTAATATTATCTCTAGAAGTCAGTTTACGATATCAATGAAACTGAAAGAAGTAGAATACGTTCATGTATATATATATATATATATATATATATATATATATATATATACACACACACATATACACATACATATATACAAGTATATTTCAAGGAGAAAACACATTTAAAAAGTGCGAAGATCATCGAGACAAAAAACATCGAGGGCGTGGTCGCCGAAATGCTAATGTCACCATTAACCATTCTTTTATCAAACATTCATGTCAACATATTTTTGTAATGAGAATCAATGCGTCAAAACATTTTGTTAGTACCGAGGTAACGCAAAACAACGCATTTGTTCTCTTTTATTTTATTTTTATAAGCTACTCTTATGTTTACCAATTTTCCCACAAATTAAATGTTCACTATTACGTTGTTATTCAATATTTTTTACGTCATTTGCATAGGATAAATTTAAGATTTTGACGTTACTTCCCAAAAACCCAGCCAGATATTTTTCTAATTTATTTTTAAGCTTCCAAGATTTTCCCATTCTGACAAAATGAGAGAATGTCATGGGCGGACCCACACACGGAACGTAGCGAAAGTCACATTATCTTGACATTAAATCTTAAACTTTCCAACATTATCTATCTTAACGAATAATGATAGCAACATCACAATATAAATGTCAACGAAAACTAAAGCTGTGTTGTATGTTGACATTTTGAGATAATTCTGATATTCATTTAAATTTTATGTATTTACAGTAAAGGAAATTGTGTTGCATTTGAGTAATGTTATTACGGGTTGGATAATTTTTGTTTTGTGCAATAAAGCATGAAGTAGGGCGGGTGAAAAGATGTTTATAATATTTTACCACATCAGGATTAATTATATCTTATTTAAAGAAAAAAATACGGAATATTAAGGCCTAGCTGAAAGACAAGAGTAGAATCTACGGGGACTGAGTTAACATGTATCATGTATGCGTGGTTTTGAATCTCGCTTGAAACAAACATATTTCAGATGTTGCAGGATTTACAGAATAGGGGAGAATGGAAGAATTGCAAACGCTGTGTAAATTCATACAGAGCAATATTTTGTTGCTTTACGCCTCCTTTTCTCTCGTGATACCTTTGCAAATATTCTTGTCACGTTGGGTGGTGAACTAAAACTAGAACAGCCAATCACTCATCGTTGCCAATGAGTCTGAAATTTATTTGACCACTTTCTTATGGTATTTACGGTAAGATGATGAAAGCTTCATAATGTCATGTATAAAAAGTGACATTATTCCAAGATTATGATATTAATTCTACAAATTAAAATGTTGTTAATTTAAGTGGACAATGAGAGTTAATAAATATATCTGAGGGTAATTTTTTTCATGATAGCGTAGTTCACATGTTGAAAAACGAAATCATAACGTGAAATGAAATACAATAGTAGTGGGGAGATGGATAAAGTTTCCCCCTTAAAGCGTTAATTAATTAAGAAAACAGATAGCATAGTAAGCCTAGCTAGTACCACTTCTCCTTAGTCTTAGTGTATTATTACCTCTGTTAATTTTTGGCGTAAAGAGAATTAAATATTAATGATAAAATGCGTGTATTTACGTCAGGGGTCAGTACGTTATAAAGACACTTCAGAATAATATTATATGAACAAGTAGCACCCACGTACCCCTTTTATTATGCCAGATAAATGACCGCTTTGATGATAGTTGACGGTTTTGATTAAAGTTTGATTAACTGTTATATCAATAATACTAGTTTTAGTTTCCTAAAGTGTCCGCAATTCGCCCACAGTCACTGTTTACAAAAAAAGGCTCCTGTCAAGCGATGGACATCATATTAACGCTTTATCTGCTTGATAGGAAAATAATATGGGATTGGTCGTTGGTTACCTGGTTGGGTAGAAAAGGCCATACCATTTTACCAAGTTATCCCGCCAGGACCAGACAAAGAAAAACGTACGTGGAATACGGCACAATATATGGCTAGACAAGAGATCGTGTGTTTGTTGATAGTATAAGAGTTTGGAATATTATAGAGAGTACTTGAAAAAAATTAATGCCAACAAATAGTCAATTAAACGTCAATATCGAATGTCACAAAGTCGAGCGTTCTGTTCGTCTAATAGCAAAACAATTACGGAAGAAGCGTATGGATTTGAATAAACTAAAATTTTAATAGTAATTTATTTGTAGAATGAATGCATTATTCCATATGGTATACTATGAGACAACGAATATAATGAAGGATATTTTGGACCATAATCATGTCATTGTGGTAAAGCATATTGACATAAAAATTCAGAAAAAAAAAGAAAAATAAATATATATATATATATATATAAATATATATATTTATTTATATATATATATATATATATATATATATATATATACATATTCTTCGCGATCCGTATGGAAAGTAGGATATTTCTAAGATCAAAAATAAGACTATTAGCAAAAACGTATACGAAATATGAAATAACTTATCTACACTATTCATGAATGCGAATACAAATACAATCTAACCTACAACGCTAGTTCAAGATTTTATAAATGTATTTTCTTATTAAATATCGGTGAAGCTGATTGCGGAGGGTTGACCTATTTTCTTTGATATTATTTTCATAAGTAGCTTACCTGACAAACTTTTTTTTGTACTAAATATTTTGTCACTGCAAGAATTAAAAAAAATAATTTAATTTAAAATTAGATACGTAACTGATTGGGGTTCTGGTAAGTATTTTTTTTAATTTGATTAATCTTGTTTGACAACATTGGATGTTTATTATTTACTTTATTATACTATTCGATTAGTATTCGAGTATTATGTACCCGTAAACATTTAGGTGTACTTAAGTGTGTACTGAAACCTTCTATCGCGAGTTCCACTTAAAATCTGATTTGATAACTTACAGGAATCGAGATATATGAGTAATAAATGAGAAATATTTGGTTCTTTGACTGCTTCCTTTTTTCATCCACTTCTATTCCAGATCTCTAAGTTTTACTAACACTTAAAGATTTTTTAATAGCACCTTAACAGTATCCGGTTCTTTGTACCGCACACATATTAAATGTTGAAAGAAACTAAATATTTATCATTTTATTACATTCAGCAAATATATAGCATTACATACATATTACTGGACGGAGCTGTATTCTACGATCAATTGAAATATTAAACTGGTAGTTTGGTAATTCAAGAATATGGAAATAAGCAGACACCATATATTGATAGATATCAAACATTCACATACTTTATAACTGTTGTCCAAGTCGTGTATATTAAATTTTCTGAAAATATTGACGTATAGAGCAAGCGACAGAGACATAAAATTATAATGTATTTCCGATATTGAGAGAAACCTGAAACTATTTTTATTATATTTGTAAATTTTTCTAACGCAAAATTTACAAGCAGGAAGACGCCTCTGAAACTTCTCTTAATTTACTTTAGTATCTATAATTCACTTTATACTTTATCTGGTTGTCGTGAACACATTGGGATTAATTAAAATTAAATTAAATTACCTCGTGCGGTAATCGCTTTTTAAAAAGTTTATTAGCTTCGAAACCGCTGTTTTTTTCATTATCGTTTTACTTTTCGAATACACTATTTCTTCATGATCGTTTTAACACTTACAGGAACAGGCTGCATGGATTACAATTACTAATTCTGTTTAGTCAAGCGAAAGTTCCTTCGCGTTAAAAAATATTTATTTAATTTCAATTAATTAATTTGACATTTGTCTTTTACTGATTAATGCTAGGCATTGGATTTTAAAATGAAAGTATTGGTTCCAAAATATCAATGGCCCTATGAAGGTTCTCACCTAGTCTCTGCGCCAGTCACGGAGTGTGGCTTACGGAGAGCACGCTTTGTGGCCCTGATCGGCTCGCCCTCATCATCCGGCCACGAGCGACGTCGAGGGTTATGTCCCGCCAGCAGCCCTATCGTTGTCCAAAAGTTTGTTTCCGATGACTGTGTTCGATCCATTATTATTTCTCTTTTCGTAGTTATTTTTTAATTCCGAACTGTCCAGACACTTTTTGACACTACCTATGAACTTAAGGTTTTTAAAAGTTTAAAGTTTTATTAACTTCGATTAATGAAAAAGTAATTATTTTCTTCTTTTTATATAAAATACAAGTATCTTTTATGATAACATGGAATGACAATATAGATAAGACGAATTATAAAATGTATTTATGTCTCACAGCTCTAATTTAATGGTATAAATAAAAATACATATTTTGATTTAGTAATTTCGGCCTCAATGTGACGTGTTATATATATCATTATTTGTGCAATTTAAGCGTTAATTGACATTTCGAAGTTTTCGTAATCACAGCTACTTAATTTGACTTCTTTCTATACTAACAATTTTTCTTCTATAATACCACGAATACACCATATAATTTAAAAAAAACACTCTATTTAAAAAAATTCCAACAGTATTGATAGACGACGTCCATCTAACTCGCGTAATGACTTTCGAGTGCAATTGCACACGCGAGTGCAACGACTGCCAGCCGACAAGCAGTGCGCTCTACACCACTCTACGCCGCCACGCACCGCTACTAATTGCTACATACGAGTAGCTACACTCTACGGTCGTAGTAGGCACGATGGACTAGTTCCTCGTAGACTATAATTATGCTGACTCATTGTACTGGATATCGAACTTCGGAGGGTGGAACCTTTCACAGGGTGATTGTTTATTGGATATTAGTTGTCGTAAATGTGAGTTGAATTATTAATTAAAGTTGTGTGTAACAGTAGCTTAGGAAATGGATTTCAAAATTCTATTTTTTTAAATCTTAGAATCCGTTCTTATTTACTGATTCTTTGTAAAAAACCAAACCGTCGAAAAGAATTGAAATATTATAGTAATATTACTGATCACGATTTTATTGTGACACTGTTCATGAAAATTGATAGCAAATTTAAATTTAAATAAAATTTTATTGTTATTTTGTTCATAAGTATATGAAATACTATATCGATTATAAACAAAATAATTAATGAACCGTGAATTTTGTAACAAAAATAAAAAGCATCGCTTATAGAAAATTTTAGATATAGTACATGAGTAGATTCTATATATTTGTTGCCCCTCTATTAACATGTTGGAGCACTAAACTTTATCACTGAATAAAAAAACAATTTCATCCTGCAGAAAGTATGTTAGCTTTTTTAATAAATATCAAACACCTCGAAAGAAACTATGTTTATCAAAATCTCAGGAAAATCTTATCAACCGTTTGGACGTGATTGAGTAAAAAAACAATCGAAACACACTTCGTAATATTAGCACATCGTACGATTGAAGCCATTTACAATATAACAATTTCACCCTGCGTAAAGTATGCTATCTTTTTTAAAAGGTAACCTACACTTCAATTCGAAACATAAACTATGTTTATCAAAATCTCACGAAAATATTATCAACCGTTGGGACGTGAATGAGCATCGAACATAGAAATACACTTTTCGTAGTATTAGCTCACTGGGCGATTGAAGCAATATTAGTAAGATAACAGAAAATAATTTTCGATGATTGTTAAACAAAAATATAAAAAAATATTGGTTTTTAGTTTCTAACATCCGTATACGTTCTTGATTACAGACGCATTTGGATCTTCCCAACGGTCTTCGTGTATAAGTCAAATCTACGAGTAAATTGTACGTAGAAATTTGCCTCACATGACTTCAATATAAACAATGTTAAGTCGGCCGAGGGTGATAGGCGCAAAGTCGGACGATGAGGCCGGGGTCGGGTCAAACGGTTACCGGCCTGGGTTCGAGTTGCGTTATGCCATTATCCGGTTGCCAGGTTTTAATAAATTACAGCCCCTTTTGCGCAGGGCAATTTCTACGGTTATGGAAACAATTTAGCTAAATTTGCGAATGTAATTGTCGGAGTTATATCTTCTAGAGTCGGGCTATTTCAACTATTTCAGTTTAATGAATTTAAGACGGATTAAATATAATTTCATTAAGAGGGGGCACCTTTATGGAATAATATTGTAGTAGATCTATATCTAGGCTGAAATATTAGGTTTAATGTATCATTACAGAATTTTCAGCCCCTTTAAAAATATTATGAGGATCTCAAACACAGTGACATTTCGGAATGTCGTTATAGTTCTACATTAAACTGTAGTTAAACTAGTAGTAACCCTGTTTTTCTCTTAATTTTGATTTTACACGGTATAGGATGTACTTTTGTGGACATTTCAATAATATTTCCAGAACTTTCTTACATAAGGTTTTGAAGAAAATTGTCCAGAATCCTTATAACTTATCATTGCCTTTTAAAATGATATCCCGCGCTATGAATGGAATTAAAAAATCGAGTATATTATTTGATCACTCTAAAATTTTACATGAACACTTCCTAATGTTAACTACTATGCTAAACAAATTTTCAACGGTTTCTGAGAAAACTTAATATGGCAGACGGATGGACAAGTGAGTAACATAATGTTATAAGGGTTCCGTTTTTTTTCCTTTCGAGGTACAGAATCGTAAAAAGTAATAAAAATTTTAGCCAAATGTTTCCATTTCTCTAATATAAAAAAAATCAGGAACATATATGTAACAGGGTTTAATTTGAACGGAAGTTTTAACTAGTACAATATATAGAATTAATTTCATTCATGGCACGAAACAATTATTGTGCCAGTTTTTTTTTGCATTTGACCACGTTTCACGGCAAAACACATCCAGTTTTTACGTATTTACTCTAGGAAGGTTATCTTTCAAATACGAAACCCTTGTAACTACTGAAATAAGGACCTTTATAACTTCAACGTGTCTGTCCATCCGTTATAGTTTCATAGTATTTACAGATTAATTAACTAATGTGTATGAAATTTAATTGTAGTAGATGCTTCAGTTTGGGATCTTAACTAATATGTATCAAAATATTAATATTACTTATTGTACCATCGGTATAGTTCTCCAATAAACTTTAGTAAAATTTCCAGCAACGCTATTTTTTGTTTCATAATTTTGACCTTAGCGTATAATATTTTTATAACTTAACGTAAAGTGGAATAAAAAGCTTAAACTTGGAAAACAATTTATTTTCACGCACTCCATCGTGGGATAGTTGTTTTAAAACTAAATTAACGGTCCTTTTGCTTAATTTTCGTTTTTAAGCCGGGTTTGCCAAATATTATGCTTCAAAGTGACGTGTCTGGCCTCTTTACTTTCTCAATCATAGATTTGAAAAAATTGATTAATAATCTAGATACTCATATCATTTGATCAGATCTAAAACAATAAATTATTTCTGTTGATTTGTATCAAAAATTGAAAGAGATCCCGAATTTACGTATGTTACGACAAGCAATTGGTCGGTATTTACTTCTTACATTAAATATGGAAACATATTTTAGTGGTTTCATCCACAGCTACCAATTAGCATTTTTCTTGTTAAAGCCATTTATACTAATTTGTCTAACAAGAAGTAACAAGTTACATATTTGACCAATCAATTATAATTAAACAATGAATTGTTGCTTAATCTATCGTGTTAATTGACTCAGCTGTTAAGTCGAATACTTTAAGTAGTTTTCGTTATCTCTCTTCTAACCAAGGTTACATAAATTTGATTCTGAGGTCAAAAAGTATCTTCTCGGAATGAAATCGATTTCCTTGTTATAGGGTAACCTAAGTTTCAAAATCTTTAAACCTATGAGAAATATCGCAACTTTTGTTATTACTGACACATTTGAACCATATTTTATAACTGCCACTTTCCTTACCAAATAGAAGGTATATTCTTACAAACAACTTTGTCATTCGTACCTCTCAAAGGCTTTCGACCTATTTCCATTGTACTTATTATCATTGTTGTTAATTAATGGTCAATTGTTATTTGTGGTCAAATTTATTAGAGTAATTTATTTCATATCAGTATGACCGTAAGTACTCTTCAAAATCTTCAGATACTTATTCTTAATAGAGCGATCTATATGCAGCTGGCATACCCCAAAGAGTGGTTTTATAACAACCGTCATCAACACAGTCAATGAAGACCTTCAATCTGTTAAAAGTATTAAAAAAATAGACCTGTGAGTTAATCAATACGTCACAAGCTATCATAATTGGGAGGCAAAGGCTTTTTTCTGAAATTAGACTAAAAAATATTTAATATCAATCGTTAATTGTAAGATATTAGCCGTCTCATCTACAGAAGTATATATCTTAAGGATCTTCAAAATTGTCTGGCTGTTTCCTTCCGTGTATATGGAAATCTATGATAATCGAATTTTACTGAGGATCATGTTAGGAAGTAAAACTGTTTCCAAAATGTATGCAGTCATTTTATATTTAGTTTCAAAAAGTATAACTGTATTTCTGAATACAAAGTAAAATTTAAATCTGCATTATAAAGTAAATGACGTCAATGACGAAGTTCAACCAACGCCATGTATATGCTTTCATCAGCCAATCAACTCCATGTACATATACTTTTGCTTTTTTACATTTTGAACAATTCAAATCATCCAAATTATCTCCATGCTGATTTAATTACTTGTCTGCTCGTGGTCTAGGATTACGCTCCGAAAACTTGTCCAATCTTTTTTTTTCAAAGGGTACAACTCGATTTTATGTAAACCCTTATCTTTTCAAACCGCAATATTGGAAATCAACAGGATTCTTATACCTGGAGCTAGCAAATGAAAAATGTTTTCAATGGTAATTTGGAAAAGATTTCCGCCCCTCAACCTTACTTCTACTTAACTCATCTTTGTTCCCTTCTATTAATATTTGCAAATTTTCAATATCTGCAAATTTCCATTGTTATTTTTTATTTATTATTCTTTAATTTAGTAATTCTTAAAAAGGGTGTAATATTTAGTGCATTGATTCTGTGCAGACATACTGGCGGATAGACAAGTGAAACCTATGGGGTTTCAGACCTTTAAGACCAAAACCGAAAAAGAAATGAAACAAAATAAAATTGTTGTAATTAATGTAAATACAAAAAATGGATTATATTAGGAAAAAAAATTAATCAATTATTATTCGAATGAAAACAAAAATATAACAAAATATTTTAGAAATACTTTTTATACAAACATATCGCTATTCCGAAGAAGTGAGAAATGGAATGGGGCCATAACGAATTCCAGATGTTTTTTATTAAAATTTTCGAAACTGTCACATCGATGAAACATTCATTTATAAAAAACCAATGTCGTCAATGAACTAGATCAATGAACTGCAATAGCCTTGCCCTTGTTTGCTAGAGATTATCGGACATTATTAAATGAAATGTGATTACGAAATATGTTTTCATTTTAATATTTCTTTATATATTCAAAGTATCACTTTTAAAATATTCCACTCAGCGAAATGTGACCAGATGCAGTAGGTACCTTAATATTTCGACAGTTTTTTTAGGTTTTAGAAATTATTAGTAATTTAGAAATGTATTCTTTTATAGATTTCTTTGGAAATAATTTGGAATTAATTATTTGCAGATTTATACTATATACTTTTGAAATTGATCTAAAAGTTTCATGAGAGGATAAACATTTTTTTCTGAACCTAGCTTTTTTACTGGATATTGAATTAGGTGTCCTATTGATTATCTCCAATGAACCTCTGGAAAAAAAATTGTTAATCTTTGGAATAACACTAATAAGTCGATATATCTTTGCGCTTGGTCTCCTGTATTATGCCATATTTCGGGTATAGTTTTAATACATAAGATATCGTAGGATCGAACTTTATTAGTTATTTTTCTAAATCTATTTTCAGTGTTTCTGGGCTTACATTATCTGGGGTTGCTGTTTTGATATTATCTAGTGAAAATATAGTTTTTATATCACTGTTTTTTTTGCAAAAGGAAGTGTTTTCTTCTTCGTTTTCGAAAGTGTAAAGTTTTTCTTTAATAGTTTTATAAATATATTATCCTTTAAATGTTGATCTGCTTTGTTGAAAATTTCATAGAATTGGTTACCTTCTTTGAGAATATTTCTTCTTAGTGTTGTTTTTTATTATGTTTATTCTATGCATTCTGTTTTTTTCTTCAATGCATTCCTTTTACTTACTTTTGGATGCTACCTAACCCAACACGGGTAAATAACATTAAATACGGTTTATATTTTTCTTATGAATCATTATATATAGTAAAATAATAAAAAATGTACTGACATTCTTATTAAAATATATTCCAAATAGCTATAATTTCATTTTTGAGAATAAATCAAACAAGTTTACTGAAAGTATAATGTATATACTCGTATATATATACATATATATATATATATATATATATATATATATATATATATATATATATATATATATATATATAAGTGAAATAGATAAATAGATACTTCTCAGATTAATAATTTTTCTCTCAATCTAAAAAACGTGGCCACATCGAATATGTGAATGCTGCTTGCCTTATTGTATTCACAATCAAGGTCGTCAATGGCGATCGTTACTGTGTAACTGATATACTTGTCCGATATGTTTCACTACTGTTAAACAATTACCATGCGAAGGTTTTTCATAATCTATTATATATACTATATACATATATATATATATATATATATATATATATATATATATATATACATATATATATATATATATATATATACTATGATAGTAAAACATCAATTAGTTTTCACTCAATGTTTAACGTCAATTTAGAGACATGTTTATTTTTGGATTTATTTGTTTTTTTTTTATTAAAACTTTTTCATTTACAGTAATTATAGTAAAAACAATAATACAAAACAATAATAGTAAAGTGGTGAGGTCAGGATAGGAATTTCTGTGAAATAAGTCATTCGGGCAGTTGACAACTCCTGAATTTGCTATTTTTAGTAAAATATAAAAATAGCAGTAAACTAAAAACCAGTTGGAAACAAATTAAAAAATTTAATAAAAAATTGGGAAAGTTATAAGTTTGTAAATTTAATGGTAGTGATAGGGTACGGATATCTACCCATATTATTAGTTCCTGTGGAATATAAGGAATTTTATTAAATACTACATCACACTTTTGATATTGTTGTACTTATCTAAAGATTAAGGTTAAAGCTTTGTAACTCGATCAATTTTGAACATTTTTAACTTCTCATTAATTCATATCTTGAAGTAATAATTTACAAAATAAAAAAAATTAAGTAAACTGTGTCAAATATTTTATCCTTTTCAGTTTAGTTCTTACACAATTTGTTAAGGTCGTATTATAATATATTTTGTTGAGATGACACTTTAGGTCATATGAACAATTTATTTCACAGATTTATATAATCAATATAGATTTATTCATCCTTCCAAAATTTATGTTTTCACTCCCTAAGTGTCGAAAAATGTTGATGTCTTGATATGTCTTGATAATTTTGATGTATTGATGCTTTTGAAGTATTGATTAAAAAAAATTAATGTATTCTAAATTCTTGTTTAATTTAGACAGTATTTTGCACCTTTAAACCGCCTATTAATTTATTCCAATTCTTCTATTCCTCATGGTCAAGATGAGAGCTTTAACACTTGTGTGTAGTAGTAAAATTAAGTAAAGGAATATTACATACATCTTACGACAATACTATTTTCTGCGCAGTTATATAATTATTGGCATCTAGTTCTTTAAGTTTGGAGATCGGTTGCTCGTGCTACTTACACGTGTAGTCGATTACATGTTATTATAAGATAAAAAAGAACACGTAATAGGAATATTTGTTACTGATAATTGCTTCGATTTTACATGAATCATTCAATGCCATATGATGTAACAATAGTCAAAGAAGTTCGTGGTCAATTATAAGTCACTGTGACTATCAGTTAATTGCCTTTAAGATACCCGTAAGCAGTCATAATTTCTAGGTATAAACGTAATTTTATTTCTGAGAGTACAAAGAGTAGTTTTCGAATTAGTTGGTTTCTCATGATAGTGTCCTTATTCTGTATACCAACTTCATATGA
This sequence comes from Druceiella hillmani, assembly GCA_039881145.1. NCBI lineage: Eukaryota > Metazoa > Arthropoda > Insecta > Lepidoptera > Hepialidae > Druceiella > Druceiella hillmani. Next base: position 6,434,487 of record JAYKKI010000074.1, on the reverse strand, counting down.
GGCTCTCCTTTCCATCACAGATGTAGTATCGACTGATGTACATGTAATAAGCTGTTACACGCAAATGCATTTTGATTTAGTAGATTGTTACTTCTTCAGTAAATACCAAATAAACGGGGGTGTGCTTATTATATTTTAGCCATAGTTACGAAAATATCATCAAAGGGTAGGGTAGTCTTTGGTGACACATGTTACTTTAAATTTGAATTGTCTACATTTATATACTGTCTTGATTTTCGACGGAAGATATAAATTATAATATAATTGAGGATAAATTTAAAGTTGAAGTCGCGTCCTTCTGGTCATAATTCTAACGTTTGTTCCCCCAGTTTGTACGAAAATAACATCAAAGGGTACGGCAGTCTTTGGTGACACATATTACTTTAAATTTGAATTGTCTACATTTATACACTGCCTTCGACGGAAGATATAAATTATAATATAATTGAGGATAAATTTAAAGTTGAAGTCGCGTCCTTCTGGTCATAATTCCAACGTTTGTTCCCCCAGTTTGTGCGAAAATAACATCAAAGGGTATGGCAGTCTTTGGTGACACATATTACTTTAAATTTAAATTGTCTACATTTATACACTGCCTTCGACGGAAGATATAAATTATAATATAATTGAGGATAAATTTAAAGTTGAAGTCGCGTCCTTCTGGTCATAATTCCAACGTTTGTTCCCCCAGTTTGTGCGAAAATAACATCAAAGGGTATGGCAGTCTTTGGTGACACATATTACTTTAAATTTGAATTATCTACATTTATATACTGCCTTCGACGGAAGATAACAATTATAATATAATTAAAGATAGATTTAAAGTTGAAGTCGCGTCCTTCTGGTCACAATTCCAACGTTTTTTCCCCCAATTTGTACGAAAATAATATCAAAGGGTACGGCAGTCTTTGGTGACACATATTACTTTAAATTTGAATTGTCTACATTTATATACTGCCTTCGACGGAAGATAGAAATTATAATATAATTGAGGATAGATTTAAAGTTGAAATGGCGTCCTCCTGATCATAATTCGAATATTTGTTCCTCCAGATTAGAGGGACTGTTACCGGGGATGTGAAAAGTATTAAATCATTGGCAAAACTAAGATTATACACTTAATCAATTGTTTTATTTGTTTATAATCCGATTCGACTTCTTTGTTAATGAGTTTATTTATTTATGGCCCTAATAGTCGGAAATTATGAAAATAATACATTGTAATGTTTGAGTAAGATTAGGGTTGAAAAAGATATATAAATAATGTATTTTCCATTTATTTAATTGCGTAAAATTTCCAAAAATTGTATAATAGTATTTTTGTACAAATAAATGCACATAATATATAAAAAAAAATGCATAGGCTTAGATGACAAATTATAATAATTCGAATGCCCTCAGCGTTGTTGTGGGGTGCATACTAGTTTGTGAAAAAAATAGTATTACGTAGTCGTTAAGAAATAAGTTCCAAGATTACTTTAAAATGGGTGATTTGATTTATTTTCAGTCTGATGAAATTTTACCACAAAAAATCAGTCTCCTTCATTATTGAATTACCTGCAATAGGATGAACGACTTTTGAGGAAGGGGCTAAGTTGTACTCTGGATTATTTGAAATTAGTGAGAAGATAAATTAGGGGTTGCACTGCTGCATACCCGTATTAATGTAACTTGATAAGTTTGAAAGAAATTGTAAAAGACAGAAATAATGAAACAGTTGTTAGGATTATTAATTTATTTATATTTGTATGACTAAAAAAGTATTTACAGCGGTGGTGTGTAGTGCTTTATTCTTTATCCTAGGGTTTTATAATTTTGCCATTTGCCCATTCGCCCGTTAGTTTATCATAGCTTCACAGTTTCTACACTTGTATACCTATGATGATGAATGAAATTTTGCTACTAGATATAAAGATCTCACTTAAAAGTAAAATATTGGAAAAAAATAGATCTCATCATTTTTTGTTTATTTCATTGTGTAAAATGTCAATTAATTTCATAAATAGTAATTTTTTTATAAAAATATACTCTTAATATAAAACAAAATCAAGGCTTAGCCCTAACCATAGCCATATAGGTAGAGTGGGGGTGAATATTGTTTCCGTAGATGCTTGTGAATGGGGTATCATTGGATATATCTTTTAAAATAAAACTGATGTTCAATTTACCATTTTTATCAAATCAAAAATTGTGAAATATTAAGCTTCGAAATAATTTTCAATGTATCATATTTCTCTAATGTTTAATTGTGGATTTATAAAGTCTGAAAAAAATTGATATGCCTGATCAGAACAATTGATTAAAGGTTTCATTAAAATTATTTCGGTTAAGGCGCATTATTCTTCTTTACACATGTTTCGACATGCACTTGAGCGGTTTTTTATCGAGGCGTGTTTTATCGAACTTTTAAAATGACTTACAGCAATATCCGGTTTCGTCATTTATTTTCGACCTCTGTGGAAAGTTAGAAATTTGCGGTAATTGGAATCCATCATTCGTTAACTCGATATTAAACCTTCGACTGTCAGTAAGAAGGGAAAAGCAATAAAATTTCCCAGTCAATCGACTGATAATCGATTGGGAGTTCGGAGATGGGCGCCCAAGGGCGACGGGCGGGCGAACACTCTTTCGGTGTGCCGACTCTTGGTAGCCATGGTTTGATGCATTCGAAGGACGAACTTAGGGAGAAGTGTGGCTATTGCTAGGTCTATAAAACCGAATCACTTATATGTCTATATGTATATACACTGACGTATGCTACGTATCATATTTTATTTACTTATTGTTCATTCCGAATGATGCGGGAGCGAAGAAAATTTTCTTTCAGTAAATCGACATTAAAATTTGACGGTTACTAACAAAATATAAAAATTTCTAAATTTAAAAATGGCTTTTGTGTCGCACAATCTAGGGTCTAAATCAGGGTTTCCCAACCTTTTTTTTGTTGAGGCCCCCTGGACCATAAATTATATTTTTATGCCCCCCCCCCCCTTTGATTTAGTAAATTAAATAAAAATGGTAACTGAAGTGTGTAAATACAAAAACTTTCCTTTTAACAGTGAGACACAATAATTTTACACACTCAAACTGATCTCTCAACAAAAAATGTATGCCAAAACGTCAAATTTTTGGCAAGTTTGTGGTAATAATAATGAATATGATGTTTAATTTAATTAATTTTATGCATGTAAATTAAACATTACATTGTAATGTTGTTTGTATATTTTTTTGTTTTTTTTTTCTAAAATGCAAACGCTTTCCGCCCCCTTGACATCTCTCTATGCTCCCCTTGGGAGGCGCGCCCCCTAGTAGGGAACTCCTGGTCTAAATCATTAGATGGATTTGGATGAAATTTTTATAAATGCCTTTACTTCCTTACGAATTGATCCAACTATTTTCTTACAATTTTTCATCTTGTTGTTACTTTGTAGACTTAATAATATACCATGGCACATTTATTAGGATAAATGTGATTAAGGCGTTTTACCAATTTTAAGTAAATTTCTACAGCAGAGTGCGCGACACTTTAATGATTAATGGTTTTTGAGCCCAACTATACAAATGTTTTATAAACGAAACGATAAAGTAAAACAGTAATTTTTTATGCATTTTGCTAGAATGTGTGTGTAACGCGGTTGTACCGTTTTATTTTCCAATAAGATTTCAATTTACAGTTTGCCGCCAAATTAACAATACTCAACATAAAATAAAAACAGTGAAATAAAATTAATAAGATGATTGTAGAATATAATTACGTCAGATACTGTGAGTAGATTTAATGCCTTTAATAGAAAAAGCAAAATCGATCGAAATTAATACCGCTGTCAATACTGAGTTAAGCATAGTCATCGAGCGAACTAAAAAAGATTGCAAATACTTAGTAATATAAAATATTTGATGTCGTATTGTTAATATGTATCAGTTTCGAACAAAAATTGGGAGCAATCTCCACACCGATGAGCTGTCATTGTAATTAAATAAAATTTGCAACAAATGCAAATTTTCTTTACTTACAATGTCAGCCCATTTATATCGAGATTGCTATAAATTTTTGTTAAATATGGTAAAAGGGCCACTATTTTAAGAGATACAACCACCCATGACAATATATATTGTTAAAAAGAAAAGAAGCGGAAATATAGGTATGCTAATAGTATTAATAAATCGTTGGTAAAACCAAAAATAACCCGCATTTCTTGTCGTTTATTAAGTAAACATTTGTAAGAAAGAGTTAAAAATAAAAAAAAATAAAACAGCAAGGCGCAGAGAGAAGGCGTAAGGAGATCTGCCCAAAAAAGATGCCGAAAACAGTAAAAAAAGAGTTAGTTACCAATCGATAAAAAATCACCAAAATCGATCAAGAATAGTGATCTATAGCGTATCTTATACGTATATATAAGTACGTATAGTCCCACGGAAGAGGACGCATGTCATTTTTCGGAGGCATATTTTGATCGTAATAAACATATTAAAAGATTACAAATGAGTATCATTATTAAAAGTTGATTACTTGTAAAATTACCCAACTTTTAATTATTTCTATCGACAGAGTTCAAGATGAGCACGCTAGTCGATAATAAAGCACACATCCGCGAGGTGTGCAACTGAAAATAAAAAAATTGTTTTATTTTTATCTTGTCGAATATAAGGAAGTAACTTTGTATGAAAAGCAGAATAAATGAGTTAGTTTTCATCCCCCAATATTCGAATTACGTTATCAAAGCGGCCTGATTGTCGGTCGGGTTCTCATCGATTATTTCGTGCGTCCATCAAATACAATTCATATTTCATCCAAATATATCAAAATAAATCATCAATACTTAGTAAATACCTACGTGTAATTGAATATATATGGCGTTAATTTTGTAGAAATTCATTATTCAAAATTAAATGAAACTACGTGATGTAATATTATTTCTACTTTCTTTTAGTTATTTACCACGATCTAGGTTTTGTCGTATTACAACATCGTCAGGTGGGCTATTAGCACAGATCTTTGCTAAAAAATATTTGTTAAGAACTTAAAGAAAGTAGAAATAATACTACATCACGTAGTTTCATTTAATTTGACCTACTTGTAATTAAACAGAAATGGTAGATAGTGAGAACATAAAAATAGGTAGGTACTTTCGAAGTACTTATTATATACTCACTTTTCTATCTTTAATGTATTCACTTTCTACCATGTTCTTTCTTTAGAAAGAAACGAGCTCAGGAGTTACATGGAAGAAATTGACAAATGATTAATTGTTTGTCTGTGTGCCTGTCTATTTGCACGCAAATTACACAAAATGTATAGAATGGATTTTGATGCGAGTTTTCAATATTGTCTTAAGTTCCAATTATCTCAAAATATTTTCAATATTTTAGGTAAAATAGGAAACAAGGCGAGGTACGTATCACCTCGACCAACATCGATAACATAAAAAGTAAAGAAAAACCTTTAATCTAGATAAAATATTAAATTATTTCAAATTACAATGGAAAACTTTTAATATTCCCCATTTCCTTTTATATTTTTTTATTAGTTGCAGTAGACGATAGAGTAAGCGAGTAAATATTGAAATAATGTTAATAAATATTGGTATAATTATGATTTAATACTGGTATCGGAACGGATTTAACATATAAAACTTAAGTAAGTTGAACAATGTTTGCAACTCGTAAAACGGGAGGATTTTTTCTGTCATCGTTCAGGACGCTGGAGCAGAAATAAGAAAGTTTCACACAAAAAGCTTTATTTCTTCCATTTTTTAAAAATAGACAATAAATATATATTATCAATGATGTTATATTAAATAAATATCGTATGAATGCTCAAAAGTTACCCTCAAGAGACAAGATATTTAGCCAGTCTCCGATTAGCTAACATTTAGTACGAATTTGCGTGGGTGTGTGGTTGTTTGATATCATTACATTGCTTTATTGAAGTAAATATTGAAATTCCCTCCTATGCTATAAGAAATTATTTTAATTACATATGTATTAATGTGAATAATATATAATTTTAATATCTTCCGATATTTATTTTTGATTTAATTGTACGTCGAGAATACGAACGTGAAATTGCAAATGTGGTATATAGCAATTAGCCGAGTGCTATAAACCCAGGCTGAACATATCGATTACTTTCGAAAAGTTTCAACCTGAAACGCTTACGGCGACTAACCCATTCGCACTTGCACCCTTCTCGTTTATCCATATTTAATGACGATAATTATTTTGAAGTACTTTCATAATAACAATTATCTCTTTTATATATTTGCTATTTTTGGCTGTCTACCTCTTTCATTAGTGACATTTTATGATGCTTTGCGGATAATGAGTGGGGCTTTCCTTGGATCGTTTTTTTGTTCGTTTTATAATGGTATATAACGTCTTTTTAATCTAAGTCGTCGTCACAGAGGTGAACCTATGTTACGGCTGATACTTTTATTCTATTTATTGGCTAATCTGTCGATATTTGTTATAAGACGATTATTATAAGACTTAAAAGATTAATTAAGATTAGAAGAAGATATCTTAAAGATTAATTATTTAATACAGTTTTGACATTAAACGCCCTAATGACCAGTTATGTCAATCTGTGAGACCAAGTAGGTATACTTGTTGTGAATGTTTTTATGGGATCTTTCAGTCTTTTATTATCATGATATACTTATGGTTACAAATATGATATAGTTGTGTTTACAAATATGATATTATAATATACTTATGGTTACAAATATGAACATTTTTATTCAAAATTAATTGTACTTAACATTAGTTTAAAAACAGTTGGCTTTTTGAAGAAGATAACTTTTAGAAACTTGAGTGTTAAGTGCGTATTCATAAAACTTATTGAAGTTATAAAAATAAACTGATTTGATACGATTACAACCTATGAATGTAATTATAAAGATAAATAAGTAAAAACGGCAACAAACTCACGCATAAACGATACATTCCGCCTCCCACCACTTCTGGACCGGGATAACGGGTAGAGGTTGTGTTATTTCCGGTTGTTTAACAGTTTCCTCCACTGCGATTTTCACTTTTGTCTTGTTTTGTGCACCTTCTGGGGCGTCAGCCGTAGTTGATTGTTCTTCAGCCATTTTGATTGCTACTGTTGACTTGTGGTCTTTTTTATATGACGGTTTCTTCGACCTTGGGGATATTAAGTGGTTATTATTATGAAAGTTTTACTTTCTAATTTAACTATAGCCCTTAATTTAATATTAGAGTCATATATTTCTACAGACACTGATATAAACATTAACACAATTGATGGATAAGGCATACTATTAACTTTAATTACCAATTGAACCGCGAAGAAATATCTACAATTTTAATAATATAATAACATAACTTTGTAATTAGACAGAAAAGTTAAAAATTGTGTAACCCAATACTCTGCAGTGTTGTTACATTTTCAATTTTACTTCAACTTCTATCTAAATCGAAGTAGATTTTCCACAAGTATGACAAAAAAAAATAAAAAAGCACTTTTAGACTGTATTCATTTATCAGATAATTTTATAGCAAGGAGATTCATTCTTGATTTTACCACATATTTATTTATTTATTTATCTACTTTAACGTATCTAATTGATACATATGGCGGACTTATTGCTACAAGAGCAATCTCTTACAGCCAACCACAACACCAGTCCAGCCCCGTTCGACGAACGGCCGGGAATCGAACCCGGGTCGCCGCGGTGCGTCGCATCGTCAAAGGCCGTATGCCTTGTGATCAACCCAACACACCACGGCGACGACCATATGCTCTTGACCGTATGCTCTTACCATTAGTGTAAATAAATTGTACAAGTTTTTACGATTTCTTCTGGCCACACATAAGTGTAGCAGGTACAAATGGTAAAATGGTTACTTAATAATTTTTCATTAAATATTAGCTTAAGAAATGCATAATTAAGTATTTTTATATCAAATTGATAGTTCATTTTGCTGGTGTAATTAAAAAACTGAATTATTGGACGGATTTGGCAAAAGCGACAAAAGACAGGTAAAATAATTTTCTTGCACTAAATTGTGGCGATTTAGGATACAGAGGACTGGAATTCTTGAATGAAGAATTAATTAAATAGTTTTGACATTTTCATTATATCTGTCAACAATATGTAATTCTCTCACAAGATTGATTAACTAGGAAAAACCTGAATGCTTAAATTTCTCTGGAGAAAAAATCAACTGACTGTAATTTTAAATTTTGACCATACTTGAATTTGAGCATACTTACTCGACTCCTTATATTTTTGGTGATATATTTTCAGTTGAAAATGAGTTTCCAAAAATTAGATGAATTTGATTGTAGATAAACTTTTATAATCGATTGTTTAAAAGCAGGTCTTGTTTTTACTTTTCATCTTGTAAATACAACTTATAATTTTTTAATTCACTAAAAATTTAAATGTGTTTAATGTCACGAAATAATTTAGATAAAATCAAATAAACTACTTGGGTAAGCTTTCTAACAAAAAATTTATGATGGATTGATCATTTACTTTTCGTAAATTTATTACGAGGCGGCTTATTTTTTTATGTAACGGCCTGTTATATTCAATGTAATTGCATTGATATAAATTACTACGCAAGTAAGAAAAGCAATTACTTAGCATTATTTAGTAAAAATTATTTTTTATTACGTTCACTGACTTGTAAATTTGTTGGTAATACTTTTTGGTGTAGAAAACCTGGTAGACCATTATAATTTACCGCGAATGAAAATTTCACTTTTTTGCTCTCTTTAAATAAAAATACTTACACATAAAACATTGTTTTGGATAGTTTTAAATGTAAATAAAAATATATTTACTAAAATATTTCTCATCGAAAGTAGTAAAATACTTTTATGACATTGTGAGTATACAGTATCAAACTTTTCAAAGTTAATTTTCTCGAAAATTATAATTCTCCTCGATGGGAATGTAAAATAACCTCTTACCTTATCGCTATTCCGCTTCCGCTGGATTTAGATCACGACTTTTTAAATTCAATTCAACTTATTTTTTACTAATACTCTTTAAAAGATAAGATATCGTAATATAATTTAGAAAATAATTAGTTTTCGTTTTACCGGTTTGTGCACATTTTTCTGAGTTTTCTAGATTTAAAATGGAAATTTTCTAGATTTAAAGGAAAAGAGGCCTTACAATACTGCGTCGTATATATAGAGTTGGAGCTGCTCACGTTACTACTGTGAAATAAAATGTATATGGAAATCTAATTACTCGAGTTTTCATTGGAATATGACGAAAATTTGAATAGTGGATCTTGGAGTCGCTTGATCGGGATTTTTATCCGGAAAAAGTTCACTCGCTATAAGGCGTATCGTACCGTCCTCGTAATTGCAGTTACTCGAATGAAAATGATGGCAAATGATTTTGCCAGTTAACATTCTCAGACTGAGAGTTTTTCAGTTCCACTAGCGTGAAGGATTCCTTAAAACATTCTTATTTCTCTATTCCTTTTAATAGCTTTTCAGTAGATGTGAATCTTTTGAATAGCATGTTAAAGGTATATACGAGAACTCAATATAATTAAATAACACTCCCAAAAATACCATCCCAAAATAACTTCCATAACAACGCCCCTCCCTCCCCCCACCGATTATTATGGAAGTTTAAATGAAATAGCGAATAAAACAAGTAATAGTAACATTACTAACTGTTTAATTGTAAATAATTATACTTTGGTTTTTCGTCTTTAAATTTAATAGCAATTACAATTAAAACTCACCCCTACGGAACGAAAGTATTGCGATTAAACTCGTTTTGTAGCCTCTTAGGCATATTTGGATACGCGACATGCCAGTTATAGCATTTTAAAAACCTATGTCATTTATAATCATAGTTATAGTTTTCCGGTAAAATTTAAATAAACTTTTTGTAACATTGTTTTTTTTTATAATTTGCTCTATGTTTTTCTACATATTTTTAGCAGTATCTCTAAAACTATATTTCATAAAACTCTGAAAATAGTTTCGGAATCCTCATAACTAGCCCTTTCGATCTGTATTTCGCACTACACATTAGATTAAAAAAGGGTTAATATATTTTATAACTTTTCTAAATTTCAAGTTTCTACGACGTACGATTTTTGTGAAAAATGGTTCAGTTTCTTTTTCTTTTTGAGGTAAGGAAGCCTTATTGGGTAACAAGTGTTTTTTTTAAAGTTCCAAATTGTTACGCAATGGCATTATTAATTATAGGTCATAAAAATATTATATTACAAGTATTATAAACCTCAATAACTTTTTCATAAGACTTATCTTTGCAAGGTTATCTCGCACGCAATAGCCTATTTGTATCCGTACTTAATACAATCCCCAAGAGGAAGGGAGGCGTGAGACCATCAAATATTGTTTTGACCAAATTCATTCTGTGTCCTCCATTCTTCCCTGTTTCTAAGGAAATTGAAGAATTGTTTTTAGTTTCGTAGTGCATAATTAAATAATTCAATAACTATTACACACCATTACCTGCTGAAACTATTGTGGTTTCATATTAACTCATTTAACAGATTTGTAATTAACAATGTACTTCCATTCGCCATACGAACCTCCCCTCTTTTAAAACTGTTTGCATTTAATATATTCATATATTATCTCTTGTAATGGTAGATATAGGGTATAAAACATCCTCAAGAAAAAATTTGGTAGGCCAGATATAGAAGATTTCAATCGGACACTGGTACAAAGATTACGCAAGAAATCTTCAAGGTTTTCGTTCGTTTTCAGTTGTCAGGCGATATTATCATTGGAAGAATACTTTTCTTGGCCACTGAAGCCTTATTTTTAGACCTCGTGTCCAAAGACGGCTCATTAGGTTGACCAGATTATTAATACCTTACAAATGACCATCTATGAGGCCTTGAGATTAGTGCAAGATCGTGAGAACTAGTGCCAAGCAATTTATTTCTTCTTAGCACCAATCATTGTAGTTCATTGTAGTCCCTAGAAGTGAAGGAACCATTAAAGAAGAAGAAAAGAAGAAAGGCTTATTCTTTCAGCCGCTATCCTCAGGTGTATTGTCAATCAGACTGCACTTTATTTTCCAAAGGCAAGGCAAGAATTCACGAGTAATGATTACAAGATAACAAATTCACATGAAAAGAAAAGAGATAAACACTATAGGAAACTCCAAGATCAATTTGATCTATCCTAGTCCTGGCCTGCAAGAAAATTCGGAAAGGTTTTTCGATTCTATTCCTGTGGACTATACGGGCCCATTCTTTTGTACTTTTTCCGCATATATTGAGGAAATTCTTAAGGTTTGGATTGTGCAGTTCATGTCCTGTGTAGTCCAGTTGATGGTTTCCTCGACATGTATGTCTACCCTAAGTACTTATAACTGGCATAAAACGCTATCTCGATGCCATGATATTTTGCACGCTGATGCCTGATGTGAAGATGTCAACTCATGTATAATAAACGAAAAAAAAATTATTTCGATCTTTATCCATGTTAAAAAAGGAGTAAATTTTGATGTCATTGAATTGGTCTTTCAAAACAAATTTAAAGTTTCATTGAACGCTTTTTTTTATTTTTAAGCCTTATTTATACAATATTAAATTTCTAGTGATGTATAATGTGTACCCATACTGACTATAAAAAAAACATGGACAGGAAGATAGGATTAGACTATGTTATGTACTGTTACTTTCTTAAATAACGTAGTTCTAAAGCTTAGCTTTAAAACTATGAAAGTGTGTTTATTATTTCTCCTAATTATCCCACCGCTTATCTTATACACGGTTCAAATATTTTACGTAAATTATTATATTATTATTTACGTATTTTAAATATTATAATTTCCTATTACAGATGATGCAGTGGAAAATTATCCTGCATTCTAAACTAAGAAAAAAATGTAATCTTATGCGAATATATGTCTCTAAGACCTATGTTTTTATGTAATTTAGAATGTTGGGCGACCGACAAATATGGTTGTCACTCGACAAATTACACGCACCAGAAATGCTCATGTTACGCTAATTAGCAGGTATGAATTTTCTAAATAAAACCAGAAATGAAAACATAATAGGGAATTTTAAATTCGTTCTGACAATAGAAAAAGTAAAACACGTCAAATGGTATGGACATGTCCACTGATACCCGGATAACCACATGGAGTGGCTTCCCCTAAACTTGCCAGAAACGAAAAATGGACGTAAAAGGCCATTTTTCACCTGCTTAGTGATTATCGAAAAAGACCCGAAAGAAGCAAAACCTAACGCAAATACAACGACATTCAATGTGCACCGGATGAAAAAAAATAGCGAAACAAATGTAGTACTGGCGTTTAGCTAAAACTTTAAATCATATTTATTTCGATTAATTTGGGTGAACCATAGATATGTAGATAGTTACGGAATCATAATAGATGCGTGTACTAATACGCACCTGATCGGTTTCTTTTCTGTTATAATTTCTTCATTTCAACATCACACGTCTTAAAGTATAAATTGTTTTCTGCTAGTTTATTTTATAATTAATGAAACCATTAAAACTACTACAGAGATCTGCAACCAGGGTTTTCTTTTGAATTTTATGTATCAAGCAGTTCTAGCGACTGATATTGAAATGTAAGTGGAGTTTAAATACTGTGGTACGGTACGACATGGATTCTTTTAATGCATTTCTTACATGACTGAAACCGGGAAGCTATCGGGCTATAAAAATAATTTCCTTAAATGAACGTTTAAAAATACATAATATTTATATATATACTTTATCACCAATTAACAATACTAAAAAAAATTATTTGACAATGTCCATTAAATCGACACGAGGAGCTTTGTAAAGCGCTGACTGTTTCCAGGCCTCGCGTTCATCGGGGTCTGCCGGACCCCACTCCGATGACGGTTGACAGCAGGACTTTATACGCTGTGGAATAAAAATGCTACTTAAGAAAAATGCTGTTTTTTTTCTTTTTGTAACGCATTATAAAACACTTGCAGTATAGTCATATAATTAAACTGCGCATGGTTCGTACATAACAGAATATCAAATAAATTTCCTGTTTTAACATTATAATAACATATATTAAGCGTATGTTTGTAAAGTTCTATGTATGTTTGTAAAGTTCTATTTGATGTATGTTGCAAAACTATTTTAAATAAAAATATTATTCTTGAGAGTGAACATGTTGCTATGAATGTATCTTAATATAAACTGGTGTATTTTATAAATCATCAAGCTTACTGGCGAATGGCCAAAGTTATTGTAGAAATATTTGTAGGCAAATGAAGAAGGAAAATGTTTGTGAGAAAACAAAGCTTTCTATTCTTAATTTTTCAAACTTTATTATATTTATATTAATTCGTATAAAAAATTATAATTAAAAGAAATCAAAGGAAGCAATAGCGTCATAATTTTGCTGTGAAAGTTTCAGCAGAGTTACGTCTATGCACTTTTCGTTTTTTTTTGTTTTTAATAAATAACGTTGCTATGCTGTTTCACTTTCGTAATTTTCACTTTGGTCGGTAATGTCAAATTACATATTGTAAACAACCACATAAATAACCCAGTTCTATTTACTATAACGCAAGTTGCCATCAGTAAGTTGTCAACAACACCGCCTGCCGTTAGTTTTAAATTAATCAATGAATCTGTATATTAAGCAAAATGTGAACTAAAGTAAATCAAGTATTTTTGTTTTGATATACCCAATAGATAAATTTAGATTCTTATTAATTTCTAACTCCATCGGAACTATGTCGTTTGTAACAGCTACCATTTAATAAAATGATAAACAACTCATTTATTAAATGGTAGCTGTTACAAACGACATAGTTCGACATAGTTATAAGATGTCGGTAATATAAAAATAAATTTTAAGTATGGGTTCGCTCACCTCGATTAAACTCCCCTTAGATTTGTAGAGCAACCGGGCAGCGTAAATGGGTATGCAGAGGGCGGACGATAAGGTAACGGACCACCCTAGCCTCACCGCCCAGGCGGGGTAGTTGCGACCCTCGTACACCACATCGCCCGTCCACCACATCGCTGCCCACATTATAATCTACGGAAATATTCGTGCATCAATATTGTTAGCATCCAGTTCACGGCTGTGGTCCAGTAATGTTAAGGAGACATAATTTTTATTTTTAAATTCAATTTTTTCTTCCTTGAATTAGTCTGTATTCTTGTCATAGCCAAATGTCCCATGAAAAATGTCCAATCAAATGTCTAATTAAATAAGTGAAGATATGTCCCCTAAATAACAACGTTTTTAAAATATATGAATTAATGAAATAAAGATTATTTACCACTTTATTTATTTTTACATTATATTTGCTAACAGGATATCGAAAGTGCCATTTTGTTTCAAATTAGCTTTCGCTCGAGATAGAAATTATGGCCTAAGTTACTGGTGTTTTAAAAGAAATTGATAGAACTGTTTTCAAGAAAAAAGATTACGATGTATTTTTTACTTAAATATTATCGCACGAAAACAAATGAAGGCAAAAACTCACAACCAGCACAATGGGATTAATATACTTCCACACGTAGAGCCATAGTGGCGAGATAGGCTCGCGCGTCATGAATTGGACGTCGCGCCCGAAGCGCGTCACGCCGTACGTCCACGCCACAGCCCCCACCTCGAGCAGGCACACCAGCGGCACCGTCAGCAGTGCCACGTACCAGTCCAGCAGTTGCACCACGTACATGCCACCCTGATAAATGAGCAGTGTTTCTTTTTACTTAAAAACGAAGCCATATTTGACAATGAATTCAAATCAATTCTGTCAAATTTCACATTATTAGTATTATTATAGAACATAAATGAATAAATTTATAAATTAAGACAAGACACTTGGAAAGTTATTATTATCATTGAAAACTATATACGAAATACATACTAACATGATGAAATGTAGAAATCTTTCCAAATCGTCTATCACAGCTTCAGAACAAAATCAACTCAACTTAATAGTCATAACTTTGGTTAGATCGAAGTTTTAACATTAAGCGTATTCTGTGAACAATTGGCCTCACGCCAATTAGTATAGACAGTTGGTATAAAATCTCAGTGTAAAGACAGCCAGATAGTTAATGTAAAGATATCAAGGTACACATGTTTACTACAATTGTAATTGTTCAGATCACGGAGAATGCTTTCTTGGGACTTTTATTAATATTAATTCAGTTTTCTTTCCTACTCATTTTTTAAAGTTAGGACTGTTTCATTCCGAATGTGCGATATTTGCACATAATGATATTTTCTAATTTTGAGAATGTTGAGAGCTAAGTACCACGCGTGAAACATTTATTTTTAAAATAATAATTTCCTAAGATATAAAATTAAATTTTTTGACCTGTATGAATTATTTGAAACTCCGTTAGCAAAAAAGAGGTTATCCATTTTACATGGGCGTTAGGGCTAACAATTTTTTTGTGTGGCCGTGAATGAAATTTATTCCTTTTCGAAAACTTTTAGTAAACACATATATATATATATATATATATACATATATATATATATATATATATATATATATATATATATGTATATATTATGGCGAAAAAGCCGCTAGGTATGGAAGAGTAAAGATACAAAATAAAAAAGTACAAGGGAAGTGAAAGCCACAATAGTTTGTTAAAAAACATTGTATAAAAAAATAACCAAGAGAAGAAGTTTCTAATTTTTTTATTTTTTAGGCAATCAATGGATAACTACTAATTGGATTTCGATAAAATTGCTATTATTGTATATCTAAAGGGTTTTGAAATAATTTGAAATTTGTTTAAAAAACTTCAGGTTTTATGAGCGTGAACGTAAAGACCAATGTTTAAATCAAATCTCATAGGTATTGTTATTATATTTATAGGGATTAAAATAAAAATTAGTTTTGTATATCAAGGTAAATATTATATTTTTGGTGTTTAAAAGAACAACAATCTTTAATTAACAAAGTAGTACTTTTTTATTTTTTTTCAAATTTATTTTATAAATTATAATTTGGTCACTATAATATTTACATTTTTATATTAACAGGATACCTTGTTTATCTACCTCTGTTTGTATACGTAGGTTATGTATGTGGGTCTGTCAAGATGTTACTTTCTAGAGCTGGAATGGATAATTGGTAGGTAAGACAGAACTGAAAAACAAATTCCAGAACAAAACCAATTCAAATAAAAAAGATAGAATCTTTTTTATTTTTGAAATCGGGTTTTTTACTTCTATTTGCAGTTCATATATATATATATATATATATATATATATATATATATGTATATATATATACATACATACATATATATATATATATATATATATATATATATATATATATATGTATTTCTTATACTTGCACCTAAATAAGGAAACAAATAAGGGAAGCCCCAAAGTAGTTTTACCTTCAAAATATGGACACGTTATAGATCACAAGTATAAGACATATGATAATTCATTTTTGCTAATGGTACTAAACTTCATATCCAACTGGTTGACTGAAAAAAGAATAGATACTCCGAAGCGAATTTAAAACAACGACCTATGTCACGCAATAAGTGAGTCCATGTAAAGAATACAAAAACTGCGTCTTCCTAAAGCATAAAATACTTTTATATTGCAACTGAAAACAAAGAGAGATTCCAAAAATACGCTGCGAAACAAGAATTATTCGCTTTGACGTTTTATAGGTATTCATTGCGACTTCACGCGATGCTGAACATTGTGTTTATATTCGATACGTTCGAAATAAAGGTGACAGAAAGCACATGACACACGAAGTGCATTAAAATGTCTATCGCGTGTTCGAGACCTATGGAAATAAAACTTTTAATAAATTTCTTTGTATCCTTTCACATAGTAGTTACCATTCCGACTTAATGTTGTTTTAAGTGTGTTTGCCCTTATAAAGCTTAATATACATTTAACAGAACTTATTGCATTTAATTTGTATATAGAACGTGGTTCTCATTATCTTTAAATATGTTTTAACGTCCACCACACTCAATATCTCGTTCGTACTTTATTTCGCCTCTTAATTTATCTGACGCACACATGTTGAAAGACGCTGATCGGTAATTTACGATCAGTGACTTTTGAATGAAACGCTTATAATTCGCAAAATATTTAAATGTTTTTTGAAAAGGCACTGTTGTTTTCGTTGTCCCCTCGTGATATCACTTTAAAACGATTTAAGTTTCAAAAATATTTTTATTACCACATGATTTCTTGATATTGAAATTACTCAATAATAATGTCACCTTTATTGAAATTACAATTTAGTGACTGTTCCTGAAATAATACAAATTTACGAAATGTCTATCAAAATGTTAGATCATTTTGATAGGTCTTATAATGAAAACATTTTATCTTTCGTTGTGTGTATCCAAAATATCTTTCAGTTTTTTGGTCTTCTAAAACATGGTTTATTACTATTTACATTCTTTATTTATTAATTAATGTTTTAGTAACATAATGATGCGATTTTACTTTATTCATAATTATGCGATTTTACTTTATTCGCAAATATTTACACTCATTTTATTACTCTCGCCATAATGATGCGATTTTACTTTATTCGCAAATATTTACACTCATTTTATTACTCTCGCCATAATGATGCGATTTTACTTTATTCGCAAATATTTACACTCATTTTATTACTCTCACCATAATTAATGACTTACATCCAATGTCTGTATTAGAAGCTTTGCTATCTTGCAGTATGGGTAATTTTCAACTAATTTTTCCTTATTTTTAATTACCATCATGAAATCGGAAAATATTCTAAATCTTTAATTATATATCTATACAAGTGAAATGACTTACAATCGTATAAATAGGCATTGCCATAACGATTTCAAAATATCTAATTTTAATTGCAGAAATTTCGCATTGAATCTTTCGGTCAATATTTCTTCTTTAGTCTAGACTTAAAGATATAATTAATTAAAAAGTATAAAACCTCTGTGCAGCAGACGATGGATGCGATGAAAAGAAGGACGCACGTCAACATCGTAATGAGACGCTTCCGTCTCTTGAGTTGGGGGAACTCGTCCATCACAGATGCAATAGCCGCTTCGATGGACACGAACTAGGAAACAATAGAGCTTTGATTATATGAGTTCAGAGGATAATTTAAGTAAGGAGTCTGATAAAAGCTATAATTTAACTAAGTGACTTACGCTACAACTCCAAATTAAATTCATGAGACTTGTTTGAAAATTGCCCCTAACTTCTATGTTGAATTGGCCTCTATATTTTTTTATTAACATTTTGTTAATATTAAAAGATATGCATGTGTATCACATCATCACATTGCTTTAGCGCATATTAAAATTAAAAAAAAATTATGCGTGTCAGCTCCGACACGCTATTGGAGTTTACTCCTTAAGTACGGATTATCTTGGAATGTATAAAATAGGTAAAGGGGGTAAATAAACGCATATCTTATGATAGTAAAAGCATATAATATATATATATATATATATATATATATATATATATATATATATATATATATATATATATATATATACTTATACTTTTGTTCATATTTATTTACATTGATTACTTATATTGCATAAAGACACGTAAAATTATTTTTAAATAATATATATTTTAGTCATATTTTATTAATTTGTGCATTAAAATTTACATAAAAATATACGTCGTCGCAGACTTTTTTATAGTCCTTTTTAAGCTCTGCGACTTATCTATAGAAAGCATTCATATATCTCTTACATATATATATATATATATATATATATATATATATATATATATATATATATATATATATCTTCTACATCCAAACTTACAAAAGTTAACTTTTTTATAATTATGATTTTTTAACGGGATAATATACAATCTATATCCATCCTGAAGGTCTTTTCTAAATATTGGTGAAAGAATTTTTGAAATAGGATAAGCAGTTTCGGGTATTACTTTCTACATCCAAACTTACAAAAGTTAACCTTTTATAATTATGATTTTTAACGGAATAATATACAGCATATGTCCATATTGGTAAAAGAATTTTTGAAATCGGATTAGTAGTTTCGGGGATTACCTCCTACATTAAAACTTATAAACTGTTACACTTTTTTTAACGCTCTGAACGTCTGATTTTATTCCTCATAAACTTTATACCGGGCGCCATTTATGAAAATCGATTCTTAAGTAGTAAAGTCCAAAAAAATAAAGAGTTTATGGTCAGCCTTGTAAAATAATTTATTTTTTATTCCGACTTATATTTTTTCCGTATTCTTTCGACTTCAGTCTATTGCAATATTCCATAATGTACAGTATATATTTTTATTGCGGATGAGATTGATCTTATGTAATAATAAGTGATAATGTATATTTTTATATTAAAAACAAAATACTATTACATAAAAATAGGAGGTTTCGATGGTTCATAGACAAGGTCTCTATCGATAGTTGTATATTACTTTACTTTCATAACCAAATATTATTAACTTACCTATAAAATAACCGTAGAACTCGCGCTTCAAGGGCTCCGTACACGCTTAAAAAAGTATTGAAATATAATATTTCCTTGAAACTATACATTTACAAATATTAATTTTCAAAGGCTTAAAAATGTATAATGTACATTATTTTTTCCAATTTTTATATTAGCTCTTAGTAATTGTTAAATTCAGAATATTATATGAATTCGTTCATTCTTGTTTTTACCAATCTATCAGGAACGTCTGTCTGCATCCATCGAAACGAGCTGCCTATCTGACAAACTACTTTACCGTAACAGGATTTCTTTCGGAATCTACGGCATTTTTATGGTACCTTACCATAAAAATTGGTTTTAGTTTACGTCATAAGAAGCACTGTGTTCTTTCAAATGATCAACTTTTATATGTAGGTATCTACACGTATGCAAGAAGCTCTCGTTCTTTTGCTATTTAATGCTTTTATTTATGTTAGATTTTTCATTTTATTTACGGCTGGATAATCATTTTCACGAATTTTTTCGAATTTTAGAGATCAATAGGGTTTTTTAAACGTTTCTATTAAGATCGCCATTACCGATAGATGCGTCAGAGAAGATTTTGTATAACTGTTGATACATAGGCGTTGATGTAGGAGATGTGCAACGTGTCTGCAAAACAAAATAACTGCACTATATTGAGACAAAGCGTAGTAAAATATCGATCGAATATATCTATTATATTTTCATCAAGCTTTACCCACCATGGAGTCAATTCCCAAGAAGAACAACATCAAGAAGAACATAAACGACCAGAATCTGGACCAAGGCATCATAGCTAAGGCTGCCGGGTACGTTACGAAGGCCAGACCGGGTCCGCTGGTTGCTACACGGGCCACGGCCGCTCCCGTCCGCTTCGCCAGGAAACCAAGAACGGAGAACACTACGAAACCGGCAAATATGGAGGTGCCGCTATTTGCCAATGGTACGATGAGAGAGTCACTGAAGAAAGGTAAAAAAAGTTTTTAAAGACCGCATCGGAAAATAAACCGCATAAGGAAAAGATTTTAAGGTCCGTATCGTTATAACCTTAGTGGAAAACCCAATCGGGGCGGACATCTGTGTACTAATTTATATTTTATGCGTAAAATTACGATGGTAAGCAGTTAAAGAGTATATTGATAATGATAAAAGTAATAATATAATGTAGGTACGTATCAAAACTTAAATGCGCATTGTTTTTGATACAATTGAATGTTGAATATATTTGGCGTTCATTTTGTAGAAATTCATTATTCTCCATTAAATGAAACTACGTGATGTAGTATTATTTCTACTTTCTTTAAGTTCTTTACTACGACCTAGGTTTCGTTGTATTACAACAACTTCAGGTGGGCTATTAGGTTTGTTAAAAAGATCTTTGCTAATAGTAGTAGTACAACATCTGCAGGTAGGCACCTGCAGATGTTGTACTACAACGAAACTTGGTTCTGATAAAGAACTTAAAGAAAGTAAAAATTAATACTACATCACGTAGTTTCATTTAATTGTGGACAATTAAATGTTTTAACGTTTCGTTTAACGTAAGAGAAGAAATAGATTAAGTCTTACAGAACGAAGGTTCAATACCATATTTTTAGCTTCTTTTATCATAACAGTTTTTTTTTAATGTAGCCTTTTTGCATGTATATGCGGCATCACTATATATAATTAATAACTATTTTAAATTGTTATTTCTGAACTAAATTTTTATATACTTCGTACTTTAGATTAGGTATTCCTTTTATTTAAATAGTTCTTACGTTATTGGTTTTAACTAAAATTTTTTTTTGCGATCAAACACTGCCGAGTGGCGTTTGGTGTGGCTGAAATTCAGGATGCTTAACACTTGACGCTTAACGCTTTAACGTTTTCAAATTCGTGGAATTGGTAATTAGGTCATAAGTGAGGGTACCGTAATGAGTTCAGTGACTCATAGTATAACTAACGAGTTTTATATTAATGGGTCATAGTCTTTGAACATCGTCATGCTGATTATGAAGAAAGTGAGGAATATGGAGAAAATCGAATGTCGCGCTATTATAAAGTCGAAAAATTAATATTGGAAGATGCTAGACTAAGGAAAAAAAGAGCTCACAGAAATGATTGGAATGTTGAATCCAACCATTTTTAAAATTCTTCACAATCATCTTGGGATGAGCAACCCTCGGTGGGATCGGTACCCATCTTGAGCTGACCAAGATGGATACCGAGAATGCTTAATCCACCTCAAACACCGCGTATATATATATATATATATATATATATATATGATATATGTGATATATATATATATATATATATATATATATATATATATATATATATATATATATATGAATCAAAGGTTGAAAATAATAAACAAATTAATATTTCCAACCTTTAATTTCATAAAGGGTACTCATAACATTCCACATAATATGTTTACATCCTCAACAATACGGTATCATCTTACCATGTTATATTTATCTAGGTTATTAAATCTACAGAACTATAATTTCTTATAATAGATAAAGAACTTTAACTGCTCTTATTTATTTAACTATGTTATAAACATATATAGACAACTATAAAAACAATCCTAATTTTGAAATCGCCGTATTGAGTTCAAAATGTGAATTAGCTATTCTAAAAGATATGTGTAGTTAAAAAATTGTAGCATGCGTGATCTTATATTAAAACACGTGATCAAAGTCTATTACGGACCGTAACGTTTTGTGGCGGAAAGGGTTGAAGCTGGCCATGCAAATGATACCGCCCCAGCCAGGACCTAACGAGTAGAATAGCTGTATTGCAGCATCAGTCCATACCTGTAAAAGTAGAAAGTCTAGTTGTAGTTAGCCATACTGCCTTTAGTAGATACATAAGTCCATTTCGTGCGGCCACGCCTATTACGGGAGATAGGCGTTTTTATTATTTTTAGGTATACTAATTTATTGTACACAATTGTGATACATTTACTTTTTGTAAATTTCTAATGAATCCAATTTATTTTAGCTTCACTCATGTGACTCATATGTAGTTCTACCGAGAAATATAAAGCATTTGGAACATAATATGAACCCATATAGAAAATGCCATTTCAAATTGGTCCTAATTAAAACGTTTTATATTTATGTACTGGAACTAGTGCAGTGAATTTGGGAATAAGTTGGAATATTTTTTTTGCATTCTCCATACCACTGGAACTAGAATAGAACTAAAAAAGCTTCGAGTTTTGTGTAGAAACTTAATATTACATTTAACAACAATTTTGACGAAGAGCAGTTTTAAAGAAATCAGGTGAGGGATTTTTCAGATGCACTGCGCGCCGTCAATTTCGAACTTTCGATTGGTCAGTTGGTGTATCGAGGTGAGATGTGACCTCTACATTTTCAACGAATTATGGTACGTGCAATTTTGGCCACTTCTCTTAGAGACTGGGTGCTAAATACCGAAAGGTGCATGCGTATAAAATTCATCTATATAGCACGAGTAGTAGCTGAGAGGAATTGAGAAAAAATTTAGAACGCAGATCTGGACCCGGCGTAGAAATGTAGACCAATAATTAGCTTGTTGATCGAATGACACCTTCAAACTGGCGGACAAAAGATCAGTGAGACAGGGTTGACAAGTATGGCGCTATCATGAAGAAACTTACATCCAATAGTGGGCGAATAGAGATCGACACAGAAAAGACGAAGAAAAATACGTGTTTCTTGATATATTTAGACAGGCATAGTGAGTTTTTTGGCACCGCACATCAAATGTGTTAATAGGTTCATATTATCTATAAGGATAAGTTCCGTAATGCATACCTTTGGATTCTTTAGTGCTGCCCATTCGGGACTGACGTAGAACTTGATGCCTTCCCACGCACCAGGTAGAGTAACCCCTCGAATGAATAGGATAACAAGTATTATGTACGGAAAAGACACTGTAAAGTATACTATCTGAAACCAAAAGTATTCAAATAAATAACTATAGACACAATAAAAACTTATATATATATATATATATATATATATATATATATATATATATATATATATGTATATTTATATATATATATATATATATGTATGTATATATATATATATATATATATATGTGTGTGTGTGTGTGTGTGTATGTGTATGGGTGGATATATGTGTAATAATTAAACAATTTAATCCGTATACATAGGAACATTAATATTACGATTAGGTTTAAGAAGTGAAAATTACATTTTTGTAATCTTCATTACCGTCAATTAAATTTTATTAAATTTTCACTAAGGAAATGACGCCATTGAGGCCGTTCTACTATATTTACAACATTTCCGTTGAAAAATGTATTTCATAGCAAGTTATCATAATGCCTAAAAAACAAATCGCAGTAGGTAAAATATTAAGTTATTATTCACATAGATATCTTCTTAGTTTAACGTTACGCCAATTTCTATTTCAAATAACGTAATTGAACTTTCCTCTGCCTAAATATCAAATATTCGCTCAGGCATTTTTATGTGTCTCGTTACACAATAACATAAAACATTAATGAGCAAAGAAATGGTCTACTTAGGGGTAGTGTTGGAATAATAAGTCCTATAGTATTAGTAACTTACCTTGCCAACACTCTTCACTCCATTCGAAATACAAAAATATACTATAGTCCAGCAGATGAGATTGCACCAAAATAGAGGCCACACGATGCCACCCATATGTTCTATATCACTTGACATTTTCAGTAGGCGGTAACTGCAAATAACGTTTACAAAACTTGTACATTTACTTTTTCCAATTTATATTTTGCTAAAGAATTACACTAAATGGTTATCGCACATATTATATCTAAAAAGAAATTAAATTTATTACGTGATTTAATACAATAAGATATTCCAAAACACTTGTTTCAACGCGAGTACGTAACTAGCTTGTTCCATGATAAAAATTGTCTTTATTTTCTATTTATTTAAACAAAACATTGTTTTTGACATAAAGAACTATGTATAAAATAAGAAATTGTAAAACCTAACAATTAAAAATTATTCTTTGATATTTTTATATAGACCTCCAAGTCTTACGGTTCCTTTTAGAACACACAAGTGTCTCAAGATATCATTACTTACATTATTATCCATGCATGAATATTTATAAATATTCATGCATGCAATAAAGTATACCCAAATATCGCTTTCCATGCAGTATGCTTTACAATATTTATCGCTTATATTAATATTTATAATTATATTTAACGTAATTATAAATATAAATTATTTGTAAATAATACAAAAAATATAACACGAAGGTAAACATTTAAATGAAGAATTAAGTTATTAATATGCTAACTTTGAAACGTGTTTAATATATATTTTAAATAGAGTTTTATATTAAGATGTGATACAGAATCCAATGACTTGATAAAAAGATACATGCCTAATATTGACAATAACTAGTAAACATACTAGAAAAATTCATCGGCCGGTGTAGCAACAGCAGTGTCTATGGTGCTATTGGCTTGAGAAAAGCTCGTGATAACCTAGAATTTAAAAATGCACAGTTTTTTCTTACTTATTTTGTAGAAGAAGTTTTATATACATTGAATAGAGTCATATTAAATAGAAACAGAAACGTCATATTAAACAATAAGTTCAGAAATATAACTTTAGAAAACCTATTTACTATAAAATATTGTTTGTCATGTTTTGTAGTGGAAGTTTTATATATATTGAATAGAGTCATATTAAATAGAAACAGAAACGTCATATTAAGCAATAAGTTCAGAAATATAACTTTAGAAAACCTATTCACTATAAAATATTGTTTGTCAATGTAGTCAATAAAATTGCAAATAACTGCATAATAATTATTAAAACCGTATCCACATTCGCTAAACTAAATTTTATATAATCTTAGTTATTCTCGCAGAATTACAATAAACAAAGCTACGATTTGTTCCACATTATTTCTGACAATGCAGTGCGTAGTCATGTTTACAATTTCCAGATTCGCATCAAATGTTGCTATTGGATGCAAATATGCGGTCCAACAGCAAACTGTTGGCTCATACCACTGATCTGATACTTGCAAACTCTTTTCTCCATTTAGGATAGTTATTTATAGTACCTCTCGTTGAAGTTTAATCTCGCAATAATTAATATTGACGTCTTTATAATCTCACAATAATTAATGTTGACTCGTTATAATCTCACAAAAATTAATGTTGACGTCTTTATAATCTCACAAAAATTAATGTTGACGCCGAATATAGTCGTTAGACTTGCTATTCACCACCACCATGAGATATTATAAATAATTTGTCCCACAGCGATGTAAATATATTTCAAAAGGGAGAGATTGGTACTTTTGAAAATATCTCATGAAAGAGAAAATTCAGGAGGTAATGTATGCAAAGGTTTTTTAATCGAACAAACAAACACAAAAGTACATTGTTGGATTAATTGCTTCAATGTCACGTGTGACCGAAAATGGATCTTGTTCGGTAATGTTGTCATGTTAATGTTTTTCAACATTCGTTACCATGGTAGGATCCAGATGTTTAAACAAAAAGTCCTTGCAAGGGAATTAACTCACAAGATGAGGTGATGATGATAACCCGGTGTTCCTGTGCTTATATTATCTATTAATATTTCGCCTGACCTGACGTGATAGATATGACAAATTATATTATTGAAGATTACAAGCGATGATGGAATGTTTTCCCATTAAAGCTTGGTAAACTACACAATAGTATTCTTAGTGTTACAGATGCAGACGAATTTACCCGTTATCGTCCCAAGGTATAAATCCACCTTATTTTAAGAAATTCAGCTACTTTTATACAAAGCAACAATTTTAATTCCCTAGAAGCGGTAGAAACTACGTTCGTGACATCACTCAAAAACCGTAACTGCCACAAAAAAGGCTAAAGTGCCCTGACACTGTGATCTTCGCTTTGATGGACCAAACACAAACTTTTCCTATATGAAAAAAAACATTGAAAGATAAAGAAATTTATTGTTTCCTCATTAAAAACTCCATCAGATGTAAAAAATGTCTCAAAATTATTATTTTAACTTTTGAATGATACAAGCTTTCAAAACTGGAAAAGCTTTCTTTCGTATTTTTCACATCTTCCCTTATTTCTCATATCTTTTTCTCTTAAATACAAAAATCTGAAAAAGAGATAAACTTGGAGTTTGTTACCATTGATATCTCATAATATAAACGGTAGTAAATCATTTTTCCATTTACTACTTAGCCTGAGTTTTGTCAGTAGATGTTAAAGGAATTCATTTTCTTTACACATCTTCCATAGTTTTGCTAACTATACGTTATTTAAAACAGAGTTATACTTAGCATACTGAGGATGTAGAGAGAATTCACATTTTTTGCCATAGTTTATTAAAACTGTAAAGCTATAAAGTAAAATTCTTTTATTTTTATGGAGTCATCCGAGCGCGAACGAATTAGGTAATATTTTCAAGAATATACGCATGTAACTACCTAATCAAGTTAACACCGACTTCCAAAAGTGTTGATACTATATCGCTTACGCCATAAGCATAAACTGCGAACGGCACCACTATGACTTTCTATCGAATTCCCCGGTTTCTAGATAAAATAAGAAACTTGGGTGGTCGACGTCAGAGGTTGCAAGTTCAAGCTTTGTTGTACAAAAATATTCTTGCTCAAGGCTGCGCGTATCAATCGTAAAGAACTAAACGTTATCGTGAAACACGTGACTTCCCGCTCAATGTCTTGTATGAGTACTAGCTCATATAGTTGAATAAATGATAACAATGTGAACTCTTCAAATTTTGCTTCAAAACAAAAATGCCTTTTTTTTTGGTTTCCGGGAATTCGTGTAGCATAACTCCATTTTCATTTTTTGTACATTAAGATGACGTCGTCTTCTTACTATGTAAATACACCTACACATGTTCACGCCGTATTTAAGTCGGGATTTTAATTATCCAAAAATATATTGTATTCCGAGATAAAAACGTATCTTAGTTCATTTCCAAAACAAAGTAATCTAAATTATACGGAAATCGATAGAGAAGCTGATGCGTAAAAGCGAGACAAACAAATAAAGAGAAAACTTATTTTCGCATTTATAATATTACATGCACGTATAACAGGAATAGTTAGGAAAGTTGAGAAACTAAAACGCGCATTAAAGAGAGTATTGATTGTAGCCAACTCTATTGTATGCTATTGATTTACTTTCTTCTAGGTTAGAATGTTTTATTACTACGTCAATTTGATGTTAAAAACATTCACAATGTAATACTGTGATGTACATTTAATTTGTTTTTAAAGATGAATATACACATTTAATACAGTTTATATAAAAAACGCAATATAAAAATGCGGCATATCGGCACATTACAATTACATTAAACATATATTAAATATACGTTACACATATGTACGTTGGGCTAATTCGGAATGACATGTGACGTTCAGGGTGGGTGGGAGAATTCCCCACCTCTTATGCTAAACTCACAATCAAGTGGAATCAACTAGCAGGCCACACAGCTTTTAAGAATTTATAGTTCATTTAAATAAATGTTTTTTTTTTTTATTTAACTCGAAACTTATTTAGATGAAATGAAATTTTATGTTAGCTTGTAGTATAAAACTATTGACATTCCATTGAATCGGATTATATGTTGTCATTATTATTTAACTTTAATATTTTAACAACTTTAAAATTTATATTTTTTATGGGTTTGTATTAAAAAATATCAAGTTAATATAATATTGTGGGAGCTATTTTTTATAAAAAACCAAATTACCAAACAAATGAATAGTAGATACATTTAAAATCAAACTAGAAGTCTATTAGTTGTTTATTTCCTTGTTTTTAATCTTTATTGTTTCATGAGAGGCAAACACTCCGTAGTTTTTATAAAAGTGGAGTCAGTAAAGACATTAAAAAATAAAAACTGAAAGTGAAAGTGTGTGCCTAATTAGGATTCGATTATATCGCTGAATATGAAATATTTTTATTCGGTGCAAACCTCAGTACATCTTTCCGTATTCCATGCGTTATTGCATGACTCCCAGGGTAACTGTGCGCTCATTGTGTGGTACAGAAAAAGCAGTGGGTACGTCATGATGAGACTAAAGTACATCATTCCGATGGCGTTCAAGATTACCGTTGCATAGCCGGCACCTGTGATGACAATACAGCTAAATAAAGGAAATGTCTTTCAGTCATCATGGGGAAGGCAGAAGTTGAAAGGCATAGGGATTGGTAGACCAACTAAAAGTAAATAAATTAAAGAAATGACTTCATTACGTTAGTTCATTAGATTTGTCATAAACAGAAAATCCTGCTTCATGTCAATATATCGTTTAAGATGCATCACAAAGAATTACCTCAGTAATTATTTTAGTATCTGACAGTTCGATTAATTTTTTTTAAAGAAGTACAATTTCATTCTAAATTAAAAATATTATTAGTTCAAAGTTTTATTAAATAAAATACTTAATAATAACACGATGCATACTTAAATTAAGCTATGTGATGTATTATTATTTCTATTTTCTTTAAATTCTTTACCCCGACATAGGTTTCGTTGTATTACAACATCTTCCGGTGGCCTATTGACCTGAAGATGTAATACAACGAAATCTAGGTCGGGGTAAAGAATTTAAAGAAAGTAGAAATAATACTACATCACGTAGTTTCATTTAATTGTGAATAATGAATTTCTACAAAATTAACGCCAAATATATTCAATAACACGATGACTGCGTAAAAAATAATTATTCTCAAAAAATTCTTTAAGTAGGCAAATATTAGTTTTATATTATTTGCCGACTTTAATATCAATTTTATGTGAGGTGAATATGTGAAAAGAAATAATTTTAAACTATATATTTATTCTTATTTTTCTGTTTCTTAATGTTTCCTTAATGTCAAATGCAGTTAGCACGAATTTGGTAATTGATGATGGTTTAATTTAAAATTAATAATATTTTGAGCAGCCTTGGGACATGTTGTGATAATTACAAAATGCTTGCTCTTTTAAAATATGTGCATTCATAATTACAAGTTGAAGAATATTCTTAAAATTCTGGAAGAATTTCTTTTACCGGTATTCTCTAAACGGACGTTTTATACTTAAAATGACAGCCAGGTATTCCTATCGCAACTATATTGCCCGACAGTTATTGAAAAGAAATGAATAAAATTATCCTTTTGCAATACATTCTTACAGTAAAAGTAAAAAAATGATTCTTTTATTTTCTGGAGATCATACTAATAACTAAAAGTACTTCAAGTACTTTTAAAATTTGTCTCTATTAGCAGATTTATGTTTCTAAATTTAGTTGGCTTTAAATTATTTTTACTGCTCTAATTTAAAACGAAAATACGTTTACTATCGGTATGAAATTAGATCAACTGTTGTAGATCAATAATTTTAGTTTATCCGCAGAAAATTTATGAAGTTAATAATGCAATATTACCTATAAGATTTTTTATAGTTTTAAAATCCCCAATGTGTTATGAATCTGTATACTATAAAGCAGATTAAACACTTAAAGTTATATGGGATATTATTTGAAATTATCGTAGAATAGTGATACTGAAACGTAAAAACATAACGTTAGTACTGGGTTGTCGTTTAAAAAATCTATAGTTTGGTAATAAATATTCATGTGCCCAAATAAATATTTATACATATAGACAAATAAGAAATATTTAAATGGCTTTGATATTTTTGAATAAATTCAAATTACTTTTGTTATACTAACGAAAATGGTCACAAACTCAAATCATATTCACTAATATTATACCAGCTGTTACTCACAACTTCACCCGAAACAAATCAAATTTATGGAGGTCTTTTAAGTATTTTCATATAAAAGACAAACTTAAAAATTACGGACTAATCTAGAGAGTAACATCTGACCGCCTAATTATTTATCCCAATATATAATTATGACGTTGGAAATTAGGTATGAATCATAACTGATTTAATTCAAATTGACTCTCATTAAATAACGTACAAATTATTCCGTAACTTTTTGTTATCGATCATGTCATTTGAACTTTTTGTTATCGATCATGTCATTTTAAATTAACGCCAAATATATTCAATATTGGTAACGACATTAAACTTTTTTGTGGGGACATTAAACTTTTCCCAATAAAAGGGAACAATTGCTAATTATAGTTATTTGGCTTTCGTAATTATTTTTACTGGTTTTACATAGTAGTTAATATAAAAAAAGGTTTAAAACAAAATTCTTTATATTTATTCCTGCATTATGTCAATGTATCACTGATTTCTATTACACTACGTACTAGCATAACGGATGTAAGTGTAACTATGTAGAGCAGTATGGTAATATTAATATTTGGAATAAATTAACAAAGTGGTACTATCTTAATTTTTTGACACGATTAATTTAAAACCAATATCATTTGGAAAAATTATATTGATTTTAGATTAATCAGTTCAAATGCTTGCGTTTTCATGAAGAATAAATGGTTAAATCTTACAACTTCATAATCCTACAAATTCGAGCACTAAAATTATAGATATCTTTTAACTATTGTCACTAGACAAAAAGTGTACCGTTACTTTTAAATTTTAAATTGAGATTTTAGATGATATTTATGCAGTAAAGAAGTTATTAGTCAATGTCGCACATAGAAAATAAATCACCATCTATGGAGAAGAGAAAAAATTGTTTTGTTTGTAAGGAAATGCTAAATTTTCGGGGTAATACCTTATATTAACATTTGTCTAAGCGTGTGCATACTTGGCAATTATTAATTAAATGGTTGCTAAGGTATTAGGTGAAAAGCAGACAGACTCATAGTATTTATATTAATGAAGATGTACCTACCTTTGAAAAGAGGATTAATTTTGAATGCGGATATGCACGCAGAACTGGCGAATTGGCCGAGATTCGTTTCCATGTAAAACAGAGGTATTCCACATATCATTAAGGTCAACAAGTATGGCACCAAGAACGCTCCTAAAAGAAATATTATTAACATTATTGTGTAAACTCTGGGAGCTGAACATCGGTACAGTAAACCCGCACACGAATTACTTGAAAATAAAATCAAGTACATTTCATCAATGATAATTAACTAAATGTATATTCAGATTGTATCATGCATATCCAATAAAGAATGTTTAAAAAAATAGTGTGTAAACGAAATGAGCAACTCTGCGTATAACTAAATTTATGTTATAACAGTTGAATAAATAAATTTATTAGGCGTATATGGCCGTTTTCACAGATCTCTCGGTCCTTTGACCTATTGACTTTGAATTTGCAATTTTTGATAAATTTGTCATTTTCTTGCCTTTTTTTTAGAACGGAACATTGTATTTACCATTGCCAGTTTAATTGTTATTAATAAATAGCGAATAAAGTTCATACACAGAACACTAGAGACGTAGTTTCTGCAAAAAAAAAATATATATACTATATTAGTGTATTACAAGCAAAGGTTTCATTATTACAGTGTGATTAAAATATAGTTTACTGTAAATTAAAATACTGAATATGGTTGCTGGACTTAAAAATAATGGGGACATTTTTTTTGTTTTAATGGCAATTTGTGGATTTTTTCTGCTTTTTTACATCGATTCTAACTTTGCTCTCTAAGACTATTCATATTCATATTAATATAAGTGTTAATTATCATCGACGATGAAGGAAAATAAATCATTAGAAACTTGAAGAAAGACCAAGTTTTTCCTTTATCGATTTATTGACAATCGTGACCCAACCTGATGAAATATTTCGAAAATTTATCGGTTTCGATCCTCAGCGTGATGGGACGCCGGTTCAGCTCTTGGGTCAACTCGTCTCCAACTTCGACCCTACTGGTTATTTGCATCTATTCTGTTCATCACTATCGGGTTCTCTAATTGTCAGTACTTTTCGTATGACGTGGCCGAAATATTAAATAATTCTGCGCAGGTAAACAGCGGATAGTTGTTGCCGACATCTTAAGTTTAACTCACTTAAAATGAAAGTTTTTGTACGATGAGTTGTTTCGAGTATTCTCAATAAACGATCTGTATTCCATATACTCCAATCCTTTCTGTATCCGTGATTTTCAACTTAGGATTCAACTTTCAAATTTGTAGAGACAAAAGAAAAGATAAACGAACGTTTATTACGTATGGAGATATTACTTTTCTCCCAGATTTTGTTTATTCATTTCTTTGCTATCTTTCATTCCTTTATGATGTCGAATTTCGGATACACGGCTTTCTTTCTTTGTAATGAAAGAGTCAAGGTACTGAAATTATCTTAAGGTGTCATAGTTATAAATTCTAATAGTAAAATATTAATTCTAACATGCAATAATCTATCCATCTATCTTTTTATAGCTATATAAGGTGATATATACAATAATCTGTTTATATACAGTTCCAATCTTTTTTACAGCGACAACGAAGTGCCATAACCTTTATCCCGACATACGTGTCTCTCTTCATTCATTCGCGTACATGCTTTCATCTACCCTTTATTATCTTCATAGTTTCTTTTTTCAATCTTTTAGACATTCTTCTAATAATTCATTCATTTCTTCCATGGCCCTCACGTTTTATTATCCCACTGTTTTATGAATCTGCGTTATCAATTTTTCTCTGGCCATAGTCCAACACAATAATAACATGGTATAATTTCATTCTGTTTATTATAAACCATATAGTAATATATGCTCTTATAATAAATAAAATTTATTTATTATATTTTATTATAATGCAAAATTTTCACTTTCTGTAAATATATGAAAAAATACCTGAGAAAAACGGATGTGACAGATGGACAGGTGGACGGACACGTAAGTGATTTTATAAGTGTTCCATTTTTACCCTTTATACGTTTCATTGTTAATCCTTAATCATGCTAATAAATTAACATATCAATTGTTACACTACACATGTTATTTTTTTGTTACAATACACATGTCATTTTTTTTTTAAATTAATGTAATTTTTTATCAATACCCTTTTAAAATGCTCCTTTCCGACATTACAAATCCAAATGTTCCATCGAACTAATGGAACTGAAAATATTAAGATCTAAATCAACATTCAGGTTTTTGGGTCAAAATATTTACAAGTGAACATAGCTATATATGTGCTTATAAATAAACAACAAATCCTTCTTAAAATAGGTAGATCCACTTACCTCCTCCATTCCTGTAGCACATGTACGGGAAACGCCAAACATTGCCGATGCCGACTGCGTACCCGAGACACGACAGCAGAAACTCCAACTTGTGCCCCCATTGTTCCCTCTTTTCAATCTTCCCACTCGCATCAGACATGACCAACTAATCCCACATCGACGGGCGCAGCCTCTCTTCTACCTCAATCGTATACTTTTTTATAATTCCGAAAAGTCGATCAAACAAGCAACTTCTCGGGTCGCGGTAGAAAGAATCACTGCAGTCCGCAAAGAGCCGATTTCGCCGCCGCCTTTATTACCAATTAAGGCACCCTAATAGTTAAATTGCTCGGAAGATGATACCGGCCTAGCGACCTGGCGATTAGTGCTAAAGCGAGGGTTGCGCCCGAAGACAACGCGTCGCTCAAGGATGAGCACAGGATGATTAAGATTGATCAGGCGAGTGTGTTTGCTAAACGTGTTCCGCAAATGTTTTTTGGACCTTGAACATGTGACATTAGTTAGTCGTTAGAATAATGGAAATGGTACCGTTCAATTTTTACGAATAAAACACGAATATTGGATAGGATGGGAAAGATAGAAGTTCCTTTCTCTTATTTAGAATTAAATATAAAGTTAATGGGCAGATACGAAATCTAAAAAATAGGACAGACAATCACTTTTCGGCACGAAATAGAAATAATTATATGTGCGGCTTTGTTACCAGATTTTTGGAAGTTAGAGAGAAAATTGTCATAATGTCATGAATAATTTTTTTTGTAACAATGGTTATTAAACGAGAGATTTTCACAATATACCTTATTGAAAGTAGATACTAAAATTGCTATTATCGTAAAATATATTATCAGGATAAAACGGTGAGTTAGATATGAATCTATTTATAGATTTGATTTGGGATATCTAACGTATTCTACGTTAGATATCCCAAATCAAAGAAAAATGTCGAGCAGTGAATTACTGTTCTGAGATACGATTACATAGCAAAATATAACTATATTAATCTATAAGAAAAACTGTGGGCTAACTTAATGAGTTAAAGTTTCATCTTTTAAAGCATTTTTCTTTCAATATTTTGAATATTAATTACACGGTTTTTCTTCCAAGATAATCTTTTTTAGATTTTACTATGAATCGATGGAAACAAATGTTGAAGTTTCAATAATTACACGTAGAGATATATGCTATCAAAGACTATAAAGTATACACCCATCTGCTTCTGGATCGGAAGAATTTTAAAGTGTGTATAATGATGATTAGTAAGACTTTCTCGAACGACAAATAGTCTGCATATCACCTGAAAAACTATATCGATTATATGTAATAAAATATGTCACGTTCTTCTATGCATTTTAGTACACTTACATAGAATATAAAGTATACACTCATCTGCTTCTGAATCGGAAGAATCTTAAAGTGTATATAATGATTAGTAAGACTTTCTCGAACGACAAATAGTCTGCATATCACCTGAAAAACTGTATCGATTACATGTAATAAAATAAGTCACGTTCTTATGTGTATCTTCGTACACTTATATAGAATATAAAGTATACACCCATCTGCTTCTGGATCGGAAGAATTTTAAAGTGTGTATAATGATGATTAGTAAGACTTTCTCGAACGACAAATAGTCTGCATATCACCTGAAAAACTGTATCGATTACATGTAATAAAATAAGTCACGTTCTTATGTGCATCTTCGTACACTTATATAGAATATAAAGTATACACCCATCTGCTTCTGGATCGGAAGAATCTTAAAGTGTATATAATGATTAGTAAGACTTTCTCGAACGACAAATAGTCTGCATATCACCTGAAAAACTGTATCGATTACATGTAATAAAATAAGTCACGTTCTTATGTGTATCTTCGTACACTTATATAGAATATAAAGTATACACCCATCTGCTTCTGGATCGGAAGAATCTTAAAGTGTATATAATGATTAGTAAGACTTTCTCGAACGACAAATAGACTGCATATCACCTGAAAAACTATATCGATTACATGTAATAAAATAAGTCACGTTCTTCTGTGCATCTTCGTACACTTATATATTCATACATTAAAATATGGCGAGAAGTTCTAGTACGTACAACCGATAAATTAATCATCGATAACAAAGATTTAATATCTACGCTGTATTGATTATACGTGAATTACACGAAGCTCGGATCACTCGTCAAATTTACTGCATATCTTCATATTATATCGAGAGTAAGCTGGTAGCAGAGGAATCAACTCAAAGTGTACTGATATAATATATATCTCGCATGACTAGTGATTTTATTATTAGTTAAGGAGTAAAAATACATTTCGTATAGAGAATAATTTCTAAGTATTTCGTAGTTACATCGGTGCTTGATTTAACGTCTGTTCGATAAATTTGGCACGGGAAATTCAAAATATTGGATGTTCTTTAATATATAGTAATGATAAAGCGAGATTATGAAGATTGGCGCATACGGGGGGCTAGTGATACTATGTAACTGTTCGTTGCACGTGCCGCTCGGCTCGTGAAGGAAGTTAATTCTTTTCGCCAGCTCGTTGGCGGTCGTCGGGAAATGAATTGACATAAGGAATGATGAATCAAATTGTCAGTTAATACGTTCTTCTTCTTGGGAACACATTTTTAGCGCCCATTGTAATATGTAATCGTTTATAATATGTCATTGATTTTATTTACATTAAATTACAAACAAAAAACTTGTTACTTTTTAGAAAACTTCTAAATAACGAGCAGCGAATGGAAACTTTCCAATGATTAAAAAAAATATCGTACTCTTTTTGTTTGTAAACATACTGTGGTATACAGTATGTTTACATTTCATTTTTGGGTGACACTGCTAGGTATTTTTACTCTATTTTTAAGTTTATTTAAAATTGTTATTAAAAAGGATAAATTTGGTGAAGCATTTAAATAAATAGAAATAAAAAAAGAATATTAATTATCCCTTGTAATACCGATAGTTTATTCGTCGATTTGTTTGTTACCTAATAACTGTTCAACCGAGCAACGAATAGCTACCAAATTTGGCATGCATACAGTTCGTGTGGCAAAAATAAAAGGTTATTTTCCTGCGGCTTTGTTTTAGTTGGATTTTCTTGTTGTTTTCTTGAAGTCTTGTTTGGATTTTC
Organism: Druceiella hillmani; assembly: GCA_039881145.1. Lineage (NCBI taxonomy): Eukaryota > Metazoa > Arthropoda > Insecta > Lepidoptera > Hepialidae > Druceiella > Druceiella hillmani. The sequence continues at coordinate 6,397,747 of JAYKKI010000074.1, read as the reverse complement.
ATTACTCGATCGCCCCTAAACGTCTGGACAGATATAGGCTTCTTTATAACCCGGAAAGAAGGGTAATTCCTACAGGATGTTTTTACTCAATAATAAGAAAAAAATTATATTGCGACATATCAACAGATACTCCAATGTGTATATTAGAATATAGAAGATGATCTGTACAAAAGTAAAGTAAAAAGGCTAAAACGTTTATTCTTTTGGAAAGTTACAATAAAATAAGAAAAATAACATAGTTTAAATGAAATGACGCAGCTTAAGGTTCATGCACATGAAAAATTATATTTATAGAGAAAACCTCTCAACTCCAAATCCTACGTGGCATGTTAAAATTTCTGGTATTCGATCCTTAAGCGAGATAAGGTGCTCATCAACTGTCTCCTTCTTCGTCTTTTTCACTTTCTCTGTCTTACCGACCGTGTACTGGATTATCTGTAGGCAAATATATTTCACAAAAGAGTATAGTGAAATTAAACTTTATATGTAGTATCGACTATGTTCACGTAGATAATTTTATTGACAGGTCATTCAAGCAAAAAATATTTGATGTTACAGTTACTCTTAAACTAAACTAAACTCCGTTTAACTAAGTTAATCATGTGAGAAGTGTTTGATTTTTTTAATCAGGCATTGTTAGCCAGTTACAAATTTTGCTACAATGCCATACAAAGTTTCTTAATACATTTATAAATTTATTTTACGTAGATGTAGCAGCAATTTTATCGACAGCATGTGTTACGTAATAATGTGTAGAAGTTCATAGCTGCTAATATGGAGTATTTACTACCCTCAGTATGCTGTTAAGGCTACTCGTTACGAATACGTTTAAAATAATACTTCGTAGCATAACGCGATGCATCTCGGAGATTATGTAAGGACGAATAAGTCGTGTCATTCGTTCAGCCTAACACTTTTCCTAATAAGGTATAATCGACTATACGTTTTCAATCCTGATAGTATCCTTGTATCATTTCGAAATTTCTGGGATAAATATATTTAGTTTGACATTGAATATATTTGGCGTTAATTTTGTAGAAATTCATTAATCACATTATATGAAACTACGTGATGTAGTATTATTTCTACTTTCTTTAAGTTCTTTACCACGACCTAGGTTTCGTTGTATTACAACATCTTCAGGTGGACTATTAGCAAAGATATCAAGATTCTTTGCTAATTTGCTTCAGGTAGGCACCTGAAGATGTTATAGATATGAGATATAAATAATCTTTGCTATAGGTCGTGGTAAAGAACTTAAAGAAAGTAGAAATAATACTACATCACGTAGTTTCATATAATTGTGTATATTTAGTTTTATTCCATACAAATTGAATACGTGCGATACGTATGTAAAACGCGTGCTTACTGGAGAAATTAGTTATCATAGTGTTGTTATAATGGAAATATTTATTTACACAACTTGTGCCTGAGTTATTATTAATACATTGTTCGTATAATAGCTTGCTCCTATAGAATTCTTTTTAAATTCTTTTAAATTTAAATATTAACTAGCTCAATCGTTATTGTAACGAATTTCAAAAGAAATACTTAACCGTATTATTCTTGATTAGAATAATAAAATATCTTCACATATACTTCAAGAAATTGCAAGAATTGCGATAGAACTTGAGGTAACTGAAGCCCCATGGACCGAATAACTACTATTAAGTCTATGTGAAACCCATTTTTACCTACGAAATGTATGATGTTGGTAAACGTTTGTCCTTTTGCACTTCGTAAGTATGAAGGTTGACGAAGCTTTCCACTTTTTACGGGGGATTTTATTTTTATTAATCAATCGAATAAACTTTATTATATTAAAACTCTTATAGTAACAGTCACTATTATTCAACAGTCTTTTCATTTTCAATATCTTAAATTTCGTGTTTAATGAATTCAGTTACGAATTCTAAATTAGTCTTTAATATTTTTGAACTTTCCATACCATAACTTACATCTGCAAAATAATTTAATTTAAGTTATCGTTCAAACTAAATTCGTAATAAAAATTCCCTAATCAGTTGACACTGCCAAAGTACCAGTAAATTAACTCACAGAGAGGTCATCATCACCCCAATCCACAGCTTCATCGTTGCCCAGTGATGCAGACCAGTGATAATCGACGAGGTTGCGATTCCAGGGAGGCGGACGTAGTGCACATCGGAAGCTGGCTAAAGTGACGCGTAGCTCATCTGGCAAAGTATCTGGTGTACTGATGCCATCTTTTGATTTCTTGGCGGACTTCTGTTTCGGTTTTGGACCTGTCTGTATATTCGTATTATGTGTAAGCAATGTGAATGGCAGAATTTAATATTTTACGAATAAAACAATAACACTGAGAATTTCAAAAATATTGATTAAGTTCAAATTTCGAGGTTACACTCGTTGTGATATGTTTTTGGATTATTCATACAGAATTAAGGTTTCTGTCAATATAACAAAATGACTTGGCCTACCCAGGCAATCTTGGTGTAACCTAGCTATCCCAATAGACCACACATAAAAAGCAGGTAAAATTCGGACAGGTCGTAAATATTGTGTATTTTATTCACAGTTTGGTATATATCATCAACAACCTTTACCTAAAGGGAGCTTAGGGGTTGGAACACGTTTAAAAAGGCCATTAGTTAAAATCTATGATTAGATTAAAAATTACTTTCCTGAACCATTATCACAATAGACAAAACTATAAAATAAAGTAATAGGTAAACATTAGTCATAAATAGCATTTAACAGGAATTTCAGAGATAAAAACATTTGATAATAATCTAATATAAGTCATGACTGGTCAACTTCATGGTTAACTACAAGCACCAAATCCGCAATTTGACAAAAATTTACTGCTAGATCAGTATTTTTTTGGAAAATGGAATGTTTTTTTAAATTACTATTTAGAATGCTTACTGACGCATACCAGATTTTTTTTCGCTTCTCATAAACCTTAAAACTTCATACCCACGGAGTTCCAATATTTAAATTCGTCACCGCTCTTAAGACTTACTGATTTGTTGTCGCATAAAACATAATAGTTCAGTCGGCAGGACAAAAAAGGTGGTCCAAATTCCATTAAAAATCTACATAAATTTTTTGAATGCGATTTGTTAGTGAATTATCTTCCATTTTTATTTGAAACATTATTTTGCAAAGTCAACATTTTTAGTCCAATTTCCTTATAATTACTTACTTTTCCTTACTAAATAAAAATTTTAAATAATTTTAAGATCGGAACCATTTTGAAGTTTGTAAGTGCTCTTTGCTAAACAATTTTGTTTCTATAAATAATTACAATTTCTTCTTACCATAGAAAACACAAGTCTGACATTAACAACGCTCCGGAAGGTGTCCCGCAGGGCTACCAAATCTGGACAGAATATCTTGATGGTCGAATCGGGAAATGTCATCACTTTGGCCCATTGCACTCTCGTCGTCTCGAATACGGTGTAGTGTCGTAGTATGTTTGTTTCTACTGGCGATAGGAGTTCGTATATATCCAGCTCGATCGGTAAAGTGGATGGTTCAGATGATAGATGCGCTGAGAATAAATTAGAGTAACGCTAACGAATTAACAGGTTGAAACCTGAACAGCGAACCTTGTAGATAATGGAATTTAAATGTTCGCTTTACCTTTTTTTAACTATCAGATTTAGGAGTCATAAATAATTTTTAAAAAGACTATGTAAACATAGAAGAACAGATGCAACAAATTTAGTTTTCTTTTTTCATTGCAAACAAAAAATATCATTCAGACCCGGACGTTTTGCTCTAATCGAATGATATACCATCCAAATCATTAGGTGGTTTTTAATATTTTGAAATTATACTCTTTATTAAAATGTTATGTTCAATATAATAGTATAAGCCTTATAGTATTGTCGGCAAAAGTTGCACGGCAAAGTATTGTTCAACTCTTCTTTGATAACTATTGATCGACTGTTCTTTGACAATATTGGTCTATTATTTACTGGCTAGGTATTATTTACTCTCAAGGTTGGTTGAGTCTTATAAGAATAGTACCCAAAAACATCTTATAAATAAAGAAGAATGGGGAAAAATAGCTTGTTATCAAAATGTCATCCAGATAAAAGTACAGTATAAATTTTTCTTTAAATACTATTAGTATAAAGTAAATATTTTATGGATTTTGTCATAAATTTTACGAGTAACTCCTCGTTGAAGTTACAACTATTCCTTATTTTTTGGAGTTCATGACTATTCATGTTCACTGACTGTTCATGACTGTGTTGGGTGATTGCTTATTATTATAATAGAAATGGTATCAGCTGTCGTTACGCTTGGTATTTTCGATGAAGAATAAGAAGAATGTAAAGATGTAACGACTAGACTTCGCAAACGGAGTTGAGATTAAACCGAGTTAAATCGAAACCCAGTTGACGGGACTGCCTCGTCAACGCGCTCGTTCCGTGTATTACTTGCATGTATACTCGACTTAAAACGAATTCATAGCTCGTATGTTCGAATCAAACCGAATGTACTAGGTTCCCGCGTATATTGTAATAGCTCGTTCGATCATGTTTTATTGTTTTAGTTCACGAGTAAATATTTTACAAGTAGGTTTTAATAAATCATTTTCATTAGTTTGTTGAAGTTGTGTTTTTTTTTGTTAGAGAAGTTTTATTTTAAGTCTGTTGATTTGTCTGTTGATATTTAATTTACATATTTTAAACTACAATGTCGGTCCGAGAACGAAGTCTATAGTTAGAAAGATTTTTGAAAAGCCAATAGACGGAAAAATTGTATGCGGAAAATGTTCTTTGTCTTATAAATATTCCGGGAAAACGAGCACGATGATGTCACACATTATAAAGAAGCGTCCGGATTACTTGACTGTTTATTTATATGAATCACGTGGTCCAGGTGAATTTTCTAACGTACTGGAGGTTGATAATTCTATAGATTATTTATTGTTTTGATTATTTAACCGCCTTTATTTGTCAACCACTTGATTAAATTGCTCAAAAATGAACGAGTTCTTAAAAAAACGATTACGATTTACGATACTATCCAATGATCATTGTTTGTAAAATCGACTTGATCAACTAGGTTTGCAACTCGGTTCACACGAACTTTCAAATCGACTAACTCAGTTTGATAAATTTCCGAATTGGCCTATCTCTAGTCCACAGTTTATTCAACTGAGGAGCTAGAGGTCTCTAACGAATGGACGAAGAAGCAGCGTTGCACAAATTATTGGGTTCCGTTTTGAACCTTTGCCAATGGAATCCTCTGGTTTTTGGAACCCTCCGGTTTTCCGAATAGTAGATGAAGAAACGGTTTTAAACGTAATATTCCCATTTCACAGTATCCGTTTTAAAACAAGAAAGGACTCTAACAAATATTAATATTGTTATATGTGATGTAAACATCTCGTGATTTTTTTAAATACCATTATGTACCAAAGTTTTCACAAATATTTTTAAGTAGTCTGTAAATAAATAAACTATTTATTTTTCTTTCCACGAATTTTATCAAAGGATCCTTTCGTCATTGGCTTCGTTAATATGTGTTGGAAAATTTTTTATTAATTTTCAACCAGTTTACTAAGAGTGAATTTTTAATTACTTTCTAAAATCGATAATATAATACAGACACATGCTTAAAGATTCTTAATAAAATACCTTTTGGTTCTGATGGTTTTCTCTTCATCATTTTAGAGGCACTAGACTTGATAGCCTTCTTAGAAGGCAACTTGTCAAGTGTGGTTTGCTTCGTAACACTGGTTGTGGAGTTATAGGAGGGTAGTACTTCAATCAAATCTTTATTGTCGTGTTGCGCCAGGAAGCGACGGCGCTTGGAGTCGAGAAGTGGGAATTCCATTTCCAAGTGGAAGGTAGCTACTTTGCCCTGCGTACATTTATAAATGTAAAGCTATTTTTAAAGTTTGTATCATATAAATACATGCTACGCTATTAACCATAAACTTGAACGGCGCTAAAGCAAAAAAAATCACTTTTCGCAGATTTTACGAATTAAGTAATTGTAAACCATATTCTGTAGCTAACTTTGTTTTATTTTTTTTAAGTATATTTATAACTCATCGTTTTAATTAAAACATACTTAAAAGTATATTTTTAAGTAAAACCTGTAATTACTGAGTCCACACCTGTTTTTGCACGCCAATGTTAATAACGATCAAAGTTAAGTAGCTTATATAATAAAATATATTTAGAAGAGAAATAAAATTATTTCTAGAAAATAAAAAATCTCTTTACCTATTTATCATAACGTATGTCAACTACATTCTCTACTTTCAGCTCGCGGAAGCAACTTTATATAAATACGTTCAGTGTTCCATTGGTACTAATCAATAGTATTAAGATAATGAAATACTTCAACAGCGGTGGTAAGCGAATTTACCAATACCGAAAACTATTAGATACAAAATTCAGGAGAAATTATGTGCAAATGTGTCTTTCAGTGACTTGAAAACAAATAGCTTACCAAGCACATTCTAGCTCATTTACTGAATATTTAAATACAGTACAGACTCTTCTTTTTAAATCGTAACAACGTAAGTAAAAAAACGTGACAATGTAAGTAAAAAGGCATGCCAAGGTCGCAACTTAAACGAGTGAATAATGAGTCATGAACAAACGTAAAGTGCCAAGGCGAAATAAGGTGAGAGTGTGTGGAGAACACATAAGATGATGGGGGAATATTAGGAGTCTTCAGATTTGCGATTATGTAATGCAGCGATAAAGTCGTTTACGTCCATCACCAATTTGCTGGAAGAGAAGTGAATAACAAAAATTGTAAAGAAGTCGCTATATCTTTGTAAAAGGAGTAACTGTAAAAGGAATTTCCTGATAACTACTTATTACTATAGCAGTCAGCTAATCAAGACTTATAGTTTTATGTAATGAAACCTTCTGTTTATTAATCAAAATGATTTAAAAAGTCCTTAATTTCACATATAACGTTAATTCAAATTAGATTATTTTTATTAATTGTAAATGTAAATATAATAAATGTAAAGTAGTACAGAATTATCATAATAAAGAAATGGCAATAATTTGCAAAGGCAAATTTAGAATGAGTCTCATTTTGAATTTGCGTTTGTAAAGAAGGTTTTGAGTAAATATATCGTGGGTCATAATCGCTGCACGAAATTAAAATCAACCATTTGTTTTATTTGTTTAGTAAATTATATTTAAAAGCAAAAAATTACACGAGTGGCGGAATTATTGCTACCAGAACAATCTCAATTTTTTGCATCCAATCACAATGCAACAGGGAAGAAATAGTTATAATATTTTTATAAGGCAATAATAATAAACAAAAAGTTATAAATAATAACGGAGAAATGAAAATATTTATACATAGGTATGAACGTATCAGAGTTAAGTTACAGTTACTACTAGTGTAGGTAAAATAAAAAAGAAAAACTTTAAAGACCGGAAAGAGATAGGGCAATAATGAAGGATGAAGTGAGGAAGGTATTACGACCCCTAGACTATTTTAGGTGATGCAATTTTGGACGACTTAAAAAGGACAGGGAGGAAGCATTTTGCATAGTTATCGTAATTGAAGTTGAAAAAAAACATTATTTCTATGTAAAGACTAGATATATAAAAATGACATATATACCTTCTCCTTCGGCGGCGGTGGAACCGACATAATACGGTGGCAGGTGAACACGAAAAAACCCGCCTTCAAATCTGTTTCATGCTGGACCTCCTCGTTCACCTGATCGAGCACGTCGTCCGGCATGACTTCACAAAAGTCAAGAAATTCCAAATGAGGTAATGCCCGCATCACAGCCGTACTGTATGCGTATGTGAGCTGGAAGGTTAATTTCAGAAGCACTCGTAATATGCCGGAAGTAATGTAATTTGGCGACAAAAATGTTTGTTGAATATTTATAACATAATCTTGTAGCATTACTTTAGTGGAAAATATGGTGGAATAACGGAATGCTATTTCGAGCATCTGACAATACGTCTGCTTTCGTAACATACAAAGTAGACCATGGCCAGTTTTTCCCTTAAGTATTTGCATTAACTATTTACCCAATTTTATTGCAGTATTAAGGGTAATTTGATCACCAAGAAAAGTGTAACTGTGACATTGCTCCGCTATTCTGAATTTATGTAGTTATTCATTAAATTTTACTGACATTATAAAGGTACCCAATTTTGTTGCAGTATTAAGAGAAATTTGACCATCAAGAAAACTATAATTATGACATTGCTCTGCTGCTCTGAATTTATGTACGATAGTTATCCATTAAACTTTACTGACATTATAATGGTACCCAATTTTATTGTAGTATTAAGGGAAATTTGACCATCAAGAAAACTGTTTTAATGACATTGCTCTGCTATTCTGAATTTATGTACGATAGTTTTCCATTATACTTTATTTACATTATAAAGGTAAGTACACAGAGAGATTTCTCTTGCAAGATCAATCTATTACGGATTCACGGTGCGATAAATATGAAATATAAGTATTAGTGCAACTGTAGATTGTAATGATTGATACAAGCAAGTTAATTACAATAAACAAAACATTGAATTTTTTTTTACATATTTTGTATACGAGAAAGTTTAAATATTTGGATATTTACAACACTATTTAGCCAAGCAACATCGATACCGATATTTTGTTTTATTTCACTTTGTTTTAATAAGTTTTGCCCGCGATTTCGCTCACATAGAATGCTAATAGATAAAAAAGTGTATTTGGATGTTTTTCACTCATTGACGCTTCAGCGGATGAAAATGTTTTTATAAAACTTAGTAGAAATATAATTCATGTTTACAATTAACACATAGGTTAATTTGTAATCGAGGAAAGATCATAATCTAAGTAAAATTTTACCCGATATTTTTATTGAATAATAACAATTTAATACTGCAGCATGTCAGTAGATAGTGCAACGTGTATATTAAATATATTGTTTACGTGACTTGAATGCTCAAAATCTGTTTGAAAATCATACCCCCTTGATGAAAAACCCACGCCGGTGAAGCCGCAGGCAAGGGACATATCAAAGATAGGATGATAATGGGATTAGGTTTACAAAGATTTTCAACCTGTACTTTAGGTTCCCTTTAGACATTTATATTTTGTAATTCATTGAAATTATATGGGCCTTAAAGAAATATCTTCGAACTATATGAGGTTACCATTTATTTGATTTTAATTTTATTACATCTGAAATAAAGATAGAATGTTGCCAACCAGGAAAATAAAATGTACCGTGAAGCCTAAACATCGTTTATTATTCAATATTTTTTTACTTCATCATTATCCGCGCTGCGATGCATTTGCAATGTGAAACAAAAAATAATTAAGACCTAAAAAGAATAATTAATAATCTAAGAAAATGTTGTAAATATAATTAAAATAACATAAACATGCTTGCATTAAATTATAAAAAACGCATCGATAGCCACATATATTGTACCAAGTGTACAAATTTCTACCACTTTCGAAATATAGCGCCCCAATAGTTATATTGCAAAAGTGGTTCTATTATTTGTAGAGTTATTTTGAACAATTATACTAAATTTCGATGGAAGAACAGATAAAATGCTTTCTCTATTTCTAGTATTGTGTAATATTATTTTTTTGTAATTCAACGTCTACCTAAGAAAATGTTGTAAATATAATTATGATAACATAAATACGCTTGCAAAAAGGAAATATTTTCAAAGATGTAATTTTATTAATTTTATTTTAATACCGCCTTCAAAATCGATTGAAATTTAAATGCTTCAAGTCTTGCCATCTATCGATAAAGCGTAAAAACCTGTGAATGAGTTTAACTCACTGAGCACGGGTTGCCGATCAGGGCGAGCGATACGAGATGAATCAACTCGGATAGGGCTTGTAGTACGGGCATGGCATGACAGATGTCGTTGTCCGAGAGATCTAGTACTGCTATGTTTAACAGACGCAGACTGCCAAGATTCAAAGCATCTGTTGCAAGAAAACGATAATAGGAATATGATTAGTTCCAGTTAGAGAATTCGATATTCGATAAAATAAATTTTATATTTTAAGTAATATGCCTAACTTATGGAATTATGTAACTTCATAATTTCTTATTATCTTTCACCTAATAAAATTTGCCTGCATTTGCCTGCATATTTAAGTGTATTTGTAATTTGTAACCGGTAAATTAATAAGTCTAAAAATTAATAAATTTTCTGCAAAGACTTCTTAACGTAAATAAAAAAAATTATATACATATATATATATATATATATATATATATATATATATATATATATATATATATATATATATATATATATATATATATATATATATATATATATATATATATATATATATATATATATATATATATATATAAATATAAATATATATATATATATATATATATATATATATATATATATATATATATATATATAATAAAAATAGTCTACCCCTCTAGTGCATGTAGATAGACAGATAACAATAAGAAATTTATTTATATATTATTGTTCTAATGAGGAAAAAAATCTTGAGGTAATCGAGTAACAGAAACAAGACAATTTTATAGGCGTAAAATGTTCTTATTACTTTAAAATGTCTTTATGACGCTAACACCTAATGAAAACTTTTACGTTAATAGTGTGAACATTATTAATATGTCGAGGTGAATATATGTTTCACCGCAACCGAGAGCATAATGAAAACTGAAACAAGCTAGGCTAATTTTTCTAGCAGTTTGCTACTCATTGACGCGTTGAGCAATTCAATCAATTTGTTTCACTTTTCGTTACTATATAATTAGTCACCATACGAATTTACATTATCGTGTCAAAATAAGTTTCATTCCTATACAATTGCTGTTTGTCTATCCACTTGTCACTGATTGCGTCTCTATTACGTCTCTATTTGCGATCTGCTATTTAGAAACACATTTATTCAATAGTTATATTATTAGCTTTTTCCATGTTAAAATTAAACACATGGTTGATTGTTATAAGTATGTAACGTCCCTATTATCATGGCACATCACTAGTGGATAAGGCATGCTTACGTGAAGATGGCGTCCTATACATTGCTAATTGTATCTCTGTAATATATATCAAAAGTGTAATAATAAATTAAATCTAATTCAAGTCTAGTATTATTATTTATATAATACACGCACATAATACATTGATATACATTAACTTGTTGAAACTAACTTATTAAAGCCTGACATCTGTTTGATTACAAAGTTTTGGGTTCTGTGAATTTTGTAACAGAATACATTTGACAATAAGTACGATCAGGACTAAAACGCAATTTCAGAAAACCAAAAACAAGGCCAAAAGTAAATTAACGAAAGTGGTCATGTCGTTACGGGAATAGAATATGTTTTAAAAAAAGCTGGTATTAGAATATAATAAGCTCAGTGATTTATAATTGGGAAAGCGCAGTTAAAGAAAATGCCATTTACGATCGGAACACAAAACAACAGAAGCTATTAAAATAATAGAGGTCATTAAATCGTTGTTATGAAAACTACACTCACTTAAAAAAAAGAAAAATTAACCTTTTTAGGGGCCGATAATTTTTATTTTCTTTACATAAGCGTGAATTTTTTTATTTTTGTGACACCCAAGACCGACACCATACAAACTTTTATCGGTCTCGTTCTCTAATGATACAAGTAAATTTCTCACCATCCGTTAAACAGTTTCTCGCGAGACCGAGGTAAATGACGTTGGCCGATAGTTGGGAGAAGCAGTAGAGGTCGCTGATAAAGTTGCCCTGTAACTCCAGCATCCTGATGGAACTGGGCAGATACTGGGCGTCTACAGTTCGTAAATAGTTTCCGCCCAGGTTAAGCAGTAACAGTTCTTTATATTCGGATACTTCGTGTCCTAGTTCCGTCATCTGCTCGATAAATTATAAGTTTAGAATATAATTGTAGTCTTTCTGTTTCGATAATGAAACTGATAGATAGATTTTATTAAAAACTATTTGTTAACATTGACATGACAAATCTTGTTAACATTATATATTTTCAGCATGGTAGTTCAATGCGATATTCTAATATTGCTTTCATTTCGGTATCAACATTTATATACCGAAAATGATATACAGCATGTAATATAAAATCGGTTGGGAATCGTATGAAAAAGGTTTAAGCGTAACATGTGCCAATGTTTGGTGTCTACGAGAGGTGATAGATAGTTTTTCGAATAACAAAAAATGGAACCAACTACTAAATTTGCTATTTAATTATTGCTTTTCAATATAGTTTCCGCGATATTCTATATATCATTTCATTCGATGCAGCTACTGAGAGAAACAGTCGGCCCACTCTTCCTCGAACGTCTCTTTCGCGATCGTTCGAGGGCAGCCATCGCTTCTTTGGCGTCCGGGAGTCGTATTCCTTTTAGTTTATTTTTTTATTCTTGGGAATAAACAGAAATCGCATCGTGGGAGGTCGGGGCTGTATGGCGGATGAACCATTATTTCTATATCAGACGTAGGAAAATATTCGGTTGCTCAAACTTTTTCCACGATAACAAGCAAACCATTATTAGTATCAGTGTGCGATAATTGTTATTTTACTTTCTAGAACAATAATTGCATAATAACCCATCTGTCCGAAGAACAAGGCGAATTTTTTTTCTTCCTTCTTTTTCTTTCTTTTTTTGTAGGCAACTATTCGGAAAGAAACACTCATTGGGCAGACTGCCTCTTAGTTTCGGGCTCGAAATAGTATATCCGCTTTCAGTACCCGCGATGATATCGAATACAGCATTTGAATGATCTCCGTTCAATTTTCCTGACATTTTGCGACCCTGATCGACGAAACAATGTTTCTGAACTTCAGTTAAATCATGGGGTATCGACTTAGTATAAAGCTCTCTAAATATTGATCTAAATATCAAGATACGGTCAAAGAGACATTAAGCGAAACAGCAATGGTGACGCTAATACACGTGCATTATCTACGGCAATTAAACGAAACTAGGTCGTCAGTCAAACGGCCATCCGTATGCGACCGTTGATGTAGTGTTGTCGTGGCGTATATCTTATTTTATTATCTTTTAACCAAATAAAAAAAACCAGTTCTTAATTTTTACGTGTGTATTGATATAACAATGCTTAAATTATTTGGCATTTATGTAAAGTAATGAAATAATTATTTTGTATAACAGAAAGCAATTACGATATATATCACAACTTATTCAAAATTAAGGTAGCTTAATTATCTCAACTTAATTCTGTGACAGTCAGTTTGTATTTATTATCCCCGTATAGAGAAGTTGTCTCTCAATTGCTTTCTTTCGATGTCTTTTATTTTATGTGAACACATCAAAATGCCATCTTGTGCGATCAATCAATAAGTTCTATCTCTGCTGCTAGTAAAAGTGCAAGAACAACATTGCACAGACTAGCTTTCAAATATTATCATCTTAAAAATAATAACAAATATATTTTGAATGAACAAGTGTGACAATTTTTTTGGAACATATTTTTTTCATTTTCCTGACTCCATTTCCATGACGTATTTATAGTTGTCAGTGCTGGTTAGAATCTAATCATAACCGTAAGTAACCTAACCGTTATATGATTATGCAAGAACCGATATATTCTTCATGGGCGATGAAATGGTTTAGAAAATAAAATTTATTTTAATGCTAATGCTAACGCTAAGTGTCCATTGGCAAGTAACTTCTGCAATGTCTTGTAGAAGTCAATTGACGACTATTTCCACTGAATGCGATTTTTCGACAGAAATTGCCTACAAATTAATTGATGCCTTAAACACTTGGAACTTTATTGTCTGAACAAAATACAGCGCTTGCTGCAAGGTTAAAACAGCCGTATACACGTGGGATTTGTAGTAAGTTCGGCAAGTTATTAAAACTTATAGAAGTTCACTTGCACGTTGGAAATCGCTTACGCAAGTCAACTTCCACGAGTTTGTTGCTAGTGGACACTTCGCTTAAGACACTTAAAATTAATATATTGTTATAACCATATATAGGTATATATCTCCAGATATATGTATATATCTACGACATGTTTTCGATAGTCATTTACTCGGTTCTCGTATTTTAAATTGTTTCAGTTTAAAACATTTGTTTATAACTTTAATGCAAAACGGTTAACGCGCAAGATATATAGAAATTGACTTACTCAGGGTTACATTGATATTCTACTGGTGCACATAAGAAAATGCCAATTTCCTAACAACTTTATCGCAAGACACTTCATAGTATTATACTACCAAATATTATGAAATTATTTTGAATTACGTTATACTTTCGTGTTTTATTAATCTTTCCAGAAAAAATCCTTTAATTGCTCTTGTATTGTTTTTAGAATTAATCAAATATTTGCACGCCCGCCCACACTCATGCACGCACGCACACACACACGCACGCACGCATGCACACATGCACGCGCACACACATGCACGCACGCACACATTCACGCACGCACAATAAGACACGCACGCACGCACACTATTCATATAGTTACTAAAAGTAAAATTATTTTTTCAATAAATAACAAAAAATACGTATTAAAAATTTCCTCATCCTCATCTTTTTTAAAATTCTGGAATTATAATTTAAACATATTTTTTTAAAGTTTTCAGTACAAACGTACTCACGAGAATCAAAATGTCAACTTTAATGAAACTGTTAGCTCCTAAATGTTTATGTAGAGTGTTCTGTATATGGCCCATATCGATGCCTAAACTGCATAAATCTACTAATAGGTTACTCTCTTATCGGTCGTACAGCATTGATGTTATCTTAAAAGTTATACAATTTACAAGTTGCCGGGAATTTGTTAAAAACAAATGACAAGTTTAAACAAAATATCTCAGTGGTTTACTAAAGAGTTCGGTGTTAAATTTTAGAAAGTTGAATTTATTTTTTATTAATATGTACTATTACAAACAGCCCATTATTTTCTGGATTTCGATACCTCATAGCATGAGATATGAAAATAACATAGCATCATTAACATTTTTACATTTTAATGTAGTCTAGTTTTTCATATTTTTAAAATGAGCGAATACCTTCACACTTTTTTATAAGTACGTGTCAACATTACATACACATTCTTTTTTTTATTTCGATATACCATACCATCATTTCATTATAATAAACCTTTACTACAATTTTGAAGTCGTTGGGAAACTGTCACTATACTAACAACGAATTTTCATCATAAATTTGGCATTTGAATGGAACGGAAGTATTTTTATCAATAGCCGAAATATTGATCTACTTCTAATAAATAGGTACATTAGTAGTTTTGTGATAAATTGGAAAAAATCTGATACGTTTTTATGTAAAATAAGATACTTTTTATTTGAGCTGTATTGGAAAGCTTAGTGAAATATCCTCCATCTCTGTTTAGTGCATGCGCGAAAAACTTTTACAGTTCAAGTAAGAGACATTAAAAATACTAATTGATTTCGTGTATGTTTAATACGGGAAGCGGGGGAAGAAAGTAAGTTTAACTGGCATCCTCCTGAGAAGTGCTTCTCAAATCATCATTTTTATGCCTGAACAACAACAATTTTTTTATGTAAACAATTTTTATCTTCAATAAAGCTAGCAAAAAAACTTCCGTAATAAAGAAAATATCATTTTTAATGAAAATTGTTTAGGGATTCATAATCATTATGTTTTGGTTAATATTTTCTCAATATCACTGGAATTGGGAATCCCTTAACATGAATTTGAAAGCTGGGAAAACCACCGTTTTTGCCGAAGAGCAATGTTGGTAAACTATCTGGTAGTGGCGTCTATACTATTTGGTAGCAGCAGCTATTGTTCCAAGGTATATTTGAATAAATCAAACTCTGAGATATTTTTAGGACTGACAATTAGGAAGTGAAAGAATCATTCATCATCTAGACTGGTTCGGTGACTTATTCTTGAATCGTATCACATCCGTGGAAACTATTACTGCAAAACACGTTTACCAGATTTTATAAATTAGTACTAGTTAAAATTAAATATTAACGATTTTAACTTTTAATTATAACAATTACCGTTGTGTAACTGTTAATTATAAAAATACTGAATATTTTACATTTCGATAAGTACCTAAATTTCTTATTAAAGCGGCTTATCGTTACACTGGTACGTATATATTGCACACATTAACCATAAACCTGTTATCGATTCAGTCAAGGAATGTTTTAACACGCTACAAAACGTTAGGTGGGTCAAATGATAATGGAAAAAAGTGTGCACTATTTACATGTGTTTATTGCTTACCCGATGCCTTGATTAATTTCAAATAAACACATTAAATTATCTTGCGAAGAGCAGTTGTATTTAAATTTATCAGACTGTACCTTGCCATCCAATAGCCGTATAATTTTCGATGTCTTTAATGCTTTCTCGAGATCGTACTCTTCAGTCAGAATTGAGGGATTTCTTAGTATTTCCTTCACGACATCAGAAATAGCATTAGACATTTCGAAGCACTCCAGCTCTGCGTCAGTGTAAAAGCGTTGGTCCCACAACTTCAGCAAAAATAAATCCTTTGTTTCCGCCAGAGTTAAATGATCAGAATTATCGACGAAACATTTTAAGAAACTATTTTGTAAGTTCTTATTCAAAACATTTTTGAAGGGATTTTTTGCAAGGGATTGCTTCATGTGATCTCGGTGACTTCTATATGCTGCTTCACGTAAAGTCCAGGGAATGTCGAGTAGTAGACGTTCTTTAAACCCTATTAAAATATGAGCATTAAATTGATTTTCAAAAAGTCAGACTATTAAGATAATAATAAACACGTTATATTTACAATGGGAATATCAATATTTTTTAATTAGCAAGCCAATGCTCCATTTTTGTTCAGAACAGTAAAGCCAAGATAACCTGATAAATGTAATTTTTATGGTCCGTACCTTCAACTGAAAAAGGGAACCCTTATAAGATCACTCGCGTCTCTGTCAGTCTATCACGGCCATGGAGGTAAGAAGACGCCCATACTTCGCGTGTAGAAAGTTTATAAATTTTTAACAAAAGCGAACACTTCAGTCGAAGTAAGACAAAACGCTTCACGTTTATGAAATATATTTATTTTTGATGGAACATGGTTACATGTGCCATTAAAAAGTGCATAAACTATAGCGAAAAGTCACGTGTGCTTAAAAACAATATCACTTATCATGAGTAAGATACTTTTATTTAATTTTTATAACATATGTTATTCGTATACAATTCAGTCATTTAAGATTAAAGTTAAGTGACGTACCCTACATCGATAATTTGAAACTAAAAATATGATATGGTTAAATATGCCGTTTTGAATATTTCAATAGGTAATATAAATTGTTCATGACGCTAATTTTCAAATAATAATGTCATCATCACCATATTGCAACTACAAATATTAATATTGAAGTTTATATAAGGTAGGTACTAAATATTTTTTTAATAGTGTTAATAGAATTATTTAAAATTACGCAGTTCAATGCCAATTAAACATTTTGATTAGAATTTAAATTATTGTATAGCAGTGAATTAAGTTCTCAATGGAAATATATATCCCGAGTAAACTATTTCAGTATTTAATGGTGTAATTAAAAAAAGGAAAACATTAGTTGAAAGTATATAAAATATTTTCCATTATACCAAGCTATCAATGCTTTTATTTTTTTTAATAATTATGAATTTTCAAGTTTTCTTTTTTCACTGCACTGGCATTATATTGTTTTTCTTATATCAGTTATATTGATATTTCGGCATTTTTTAAGTTCCTTTCTATCATACCATTTTCTAAATCCTTTTATAATGCTTATATCATACCTTTCTATCATACCATTTTCTAAATCCTTCTATAATGCTTATATTTATCACCATTTATGATGATTTTTTAATTTTTATTTAAAGGTTCCCAAAAGAGAAGGAATTTAAAGATAGGATAAAAATGGATAAATATTTTTAGTCGTAATACTAATAATATGTTACCAACAACAAACAGTACTGATGACTTGTAACATTTCACAATTGGCTACTTAATAACGTATTTTCAAATAATAATAACGTATTTTTAAATATGCAGTTTCTTCGCTAAATATATACTATGAGGTGTGTACGAAAGAGCTTATACATGTATATGCCAAAACGCAAAAATATGTTCAAAAAGTTTAATAGCAAAAAATAAAAATTGATTGAAAATATTGATAGTATTGACATTATTATGAATGGCCAAATTAAATGTTTTTAATAATTAATGCTGTTTATATTTATATTTGTCTTGTTGGTTTAACAAATAGTGAAGCTTAACATACGAATAAGGGGATGGAAGACATGTATGTATTGTAATAAAGATAACATCGATGAAAAATATCTACGTATTTGTATTTAAAATAATTTAATTTTTTTATCACAGCAAAATTTAAATATACTGATTCTATCTGATATTGAGATGTTTTGTAAATTCTTATAATTTAATGCCTTCAAAATGCAATTTTTACAAGCTTTAGTTTCTTTTTAAGACATTTAAACTATGCAAAATTGCACCACAAAGTGCACTATTTTTCTTGTAAAATATATAATCCCGTTAATTATAATATTGAAATCTGTTCACCGTTTCAACAATCACGATGAATGAATGGAAATTTCTCAGATGTAATTATATGTTAAAGCCTATTTTTGCAAAAATAAAAATGTGAGCTATTTATCTAAAAAAGTCGATAAAAATATTGGGTCTGCAAGTTGCATCATTAAATGAAATGGAACGTATGATATGCTTTTTAATCGCAGAACATAATACATGTGCTTTTGCTTTTGCCGTTGACAGATAATAATATAAACAAAATATTTTCTTACTTCCAAAAGGGATACCCACATTGAAAATGTCTACAATGTGTTAATTGCTCATTACATACTATTAATGGACCAAGGAAATTAGAATTTTTCGATTTGTTTGACAGAATGTTTAAAAAAATATTTAACATAATAATAATTGAAATTTTGTCAATATGGTGTTAAGGCCTTTTATTAAATAATATACACGAACGTTAATGTACTTCTCAGTAATGAATTTAATTAAATGGGTTACAAGATTGCTCGACGTAAAATCTTCTTACTGGTGGTAGAAAGCAACACAAAAATATTTTCGTGAATATAACATGATGTAAAGCCTCGATTATATTTTTTTCATTAATCGCATATATTTTTCGAACAACGTGTACTTTTGTCATTAATAATTTTATTTATTTTTAATCAATCTTATGAAATTAATGACAAATGTATCTATCACTTATTTTCATATCATTATTATACTGTAGAATAATTATTTAAATTAAACTGCTTTAAAGTGTGAAACTTTTATCTCATTAAGATGACTGTCTTCAAACATGTCCATGCTATCGATATTTATGCGATAATCACATCAAGTGTCGACACTAGTAAGTATACAGATGCAACGATGTTGCCAAAAACCTTTTCATTTAAAATCCAACAAAATGTATTCAAATTAACTTATCGATTATAGAAAATTCTGCAATTGGTTACTTTCTTTTGCTGAAATTTTTTATTACATGTAGTCATGGTACAAAAGTGCGTTTTTAGACCTTAATGAACAATGAATGACAGAGCACTATTACCTACTTACCGCATTCAGTCTACGACCAAAATATGTGTTATTGCGCACAGAACAATATGTGATACAAGAATCATATACACAGAATGTAAAACAACATGCTCTGTGAGCATATACTTAGCGTGGATACCACGCCTATTTACCATCTCTAGTTATATTTTATGCTCAATGTGTTTGACAAAACAAAATATAATTATTTATTTTGGCTAATTGCACACAAATTTCGCATCTCACTCCTATCTTATGTAAGAATAAGATCAAAAGATTTCTTCGATTTTCGAAAGAGTGCGACCGCTCTTGTTATGCTACTATTGTGCGGTAAAGCATTGCCTATAAAACAAAATACAGTTTGACAGGTGACAGTTTAGGGTTTGTAAAAATGGAACAGTACACGAGAGAACAACACGTTTTCATTGTTGAACAATATTTCAGGTCACAGTTTAGGGTTTGTAAAAATGGAACAGTACACGAGAGAACAACACGTTTTCATTGTTGAACAATATTTCAGGTAACAGTTTAGGGTTTGGAAAAATGGAACAGTACACGAGAGAACAACACGTTTTCATCGTTGAACAATATTTCAAAAATAATGAAAGCTTGGCGACCATATTTCGCAAATTTCGCAATAACTTCGTCAATTTTGAAGAGAGTGATTGAAAAATTCAGGGAGACTGGATCAGTTGGTGATTCTAAATGCACTGGCAGCCTAGTAACAAGTTCAAATTATAATATTGAATCAGTGTGTGTGAATATTGGTGAACGTCCATGAACGTTAATACTCGGTGGTGGACAAAAATTGAACATTTCAAGAAACTTTTTACGGCTTATACTTACTCAAGATCTGCGTCTTCATACTTACAAAGTTCAATTGACCCAAGAATTGAAGCCTAATGACCATGCACAGCGAAGAGAATTCGTTGAGTGGGTTATTGAACATCAACAAGTGGGTACCGATTTTTCGAGCAAAATCATCATAAGCGATGAAGCTCATTTTCATTTTGATAGCTTTGTTAATCGTCAAAATTGCCACATTTAGGGTTCAGAGAACCCACATGTGATTGTCGAAAAACAAATGCATCCACAGCCCGTCACTGTTTGGTACGGATTTTGGGCTGGAGACATGGGCTGGGCCATACTTTTTCGAAAATAAAGCTGGTCAAGCAGTGACTGTTCCTGGTGTTCGATATAGCGACATGATAACAGATTTCTTTCTGCCGAAATTGGATGATATTGATATGGATGTCATGTGTTTCAACAAGACGGTGCTACATGGCATACAGCCCATGAAATAATTCAATTACTGCGCGAGACATTTCCTGGTCGTTTAATTTCTCGTTTCAATGATCAGAATTGGCCCCTTAGATCATGTGATTTAACACCACTATATTTCCTTTTATGGGGTTATTTGAAGTCAAAGGTCTATGTCAACAAGCCCACAACTACCCGTGCATGTCAATAAGCCCACAACTAACCGTGCACCCGTGCAAGAAGGAGATTCAATGCTACATCAACGAAATTCCGTCACATTTATGCAAAACGATCAAGAATTTTTTCGATAAAAGACTGCGTATGTACAAGGAATCTCGTGGGACCTCCACGACTTTCCTGGCACATTCACACTCTTGGGACCTCCATGATTTGTCCTATGTTCTATACCATTAACAACCCTATCCTAAGTACTTTCTGATTAAAGAAAGAAATTACAAATTAAAAAAAAATAAACTGTTTTCTATTTGATTCAAATCTTGCATAAACTCTAGGACACTCACCATAAAATAGATTTGCCGCGATACTGAATTAAAAAAAATTAAATTATAACAAAAGATAGATGATAGTTCAGGCTGCACAAATTATTGTATTGCAATCTCCCTTACTCGATTAGTATTATCATTATATAAATAGGCGTAGACAAAAGAGTTAAGTACAATTTTCCCCTCTGCTTGTCAACCGATTTTCTTTTTCTTTTTTTGTTTGGTAGCTAATGATGAGCTTTGGTGTTATTAATAAAAAAATTTTGGAAAATTCATATATGTTTTGTTCTGTATTATTTTGTTTGTGATCACTGTGATGCAGCTTCTCTCCTAGTATCTGCAGTTTCAATAAAATATTATTCATTTAAACTGCATGCGATTTGTTGGCCCTAAAAATCTCTATACGTCTCTTGTAAACGTTGTCCTGAATACATAATATACTATTTTACACTGAACCTCCATTCATGTTAATCATATAATAATGAAAGGGCTTTTAATAATTAATAGGGCTTCTAAATCAACGAATATATGTTTTTATGTCTATACATTATTTATAGAGGAATCTGAATCCCAAGAAACAAATAATAATCAAAAAATAATAAACAGTTCAGTAGATCTGATTAAAAACTCAAATGATTTTTTGTAATCTTCAAAAAAAGAAGGAAATCACGCGTGCAAAACACTTTACTGACGTTAGTTACTATGATTACCGTATTTAACATTTTAGTGTCTTAAATTAGATTTTTAATGCGTTATTATTTGGTTAACTTACTGTTCTCTGTATTTATTTGTTTCTTGGGATTCAGATTCTTCTATAAATTAATTTTCATTTCAAAATTCTAGTAGCATTATCAGTTAATATTTTTCACCGCACTGAGAGACAGAAAACACTTAGTTTTAATTCTATATGTGCCTAAGAGGGCGAAGAATTTTATCCCCTTTCTGTATTTTATAGCATGAAAGTCTGTTTGTCCAATGAAACAAACTGATATACATATTTAAATATCACTATGGATACCTGGTAAAACATCGATTGGCAAATACACCAAACTTGATTGACTGATAGACGGCCTCACTATTTGTAGGAGGGACTTTCCTTTCTTTTGTTTCGAAGCATTTGGCTTTAACTTCGGCATGACTGTTCATCACCTATATCAATTCAAGACCTGTAATGATAATTTATATACAAACATTAAATTGCGCAATATGACATTTTTCTTAGTTTCATTATAAAAAAATAATACATATTATGATAAAGAAAATAGAGATTGGATACTCTGACATTTTTCACGGTCCAAAAATATCCAGATTCATCTCATTTAAGCTACTAGCTATAATGTATTATAATATCCCATGTAACATAATGTATTTTCTAACCAGATTCCTAAATTGTCTATACTTACTAACCGGACAAACCGATATCTGGAGGAAGGAAATGTGTACATATATATATATATATATATATATATATATATATATATATATATATATATATATATATATGTATATATTAGGCCTTATTTCTTTGAAAATCAACGTGGCCAAACTGTAACTGTGAATTCAGATCCAGATGTTAAATGACTTTTTCAGAGTAGAACTACAGATAGTCCATCCTTCAACCAAAACACATGGTTCCAGTAGGACGGAGCCACAGCTCACACTGCTAATGTGTCCATGAATGCAGTGCGGCAGTTATTTCCAGAAAAAAACCTATCCCGAAACGGTACCGTACCGAGGCCACCTAGGTCACCCGATTTAAGCCCATGTGAGTTTTTCTTATGGGGATACTTAAAATCCGTTGTTTACAAAACAAATCCGAGCGCTGTGACACAACTTAAAGAAAATATTCGAGCCGAAGTCAGTAGGATACCCCAGTCGCTCTGCAAACGCGTTTTTGAAAACATGCGTGCTAGACTCGAAGAGTGTGTCAGACTCGATGACCACCATTTGGAAAACGTGGTTTTTAAAAAATGAAATCCGCATTTGTTGTTATTAAGTTAGAATAAACCTACTTTGTATTAGAGGTGTAGTTTTTTTTTACAATTTTTCAAACATTGAAATCTGCCACTGAACAACCTGTATATATATATATATATATATATATATATATATATATATATATATTTATATATATATATATGTATACTGATCTATCCATCTAGTACTGAGTATTTGAAATCACACTTAATACGCGTTGAATTGGAGCGCGTAGTCATCATGCTATGCATCGGGTAGCGTGTGAAAGAGCATGGATAACGAGAATTCAAGAGGACAATCACAGACAGTGATGACGAAATATTATCCTCCTACAGCTAATGAAGCCCAATTGCTTCAATCAAATAATATACTCTTCGCTGAAAATACGCGAAGGACACAAAATGAGGAACAACTTTATTCTGCTTGGTGCCAAGCCAGACAGAATGAAGATAATTTGAAAAAAATTATCTTTGATCTCCAAGAACAAGTGAAAGTAATGAAATTAGAAATCGAAAATTTAAAACTAAATCGAAATTTGAGCGAATTAAAGTCACAAGGAACAGATGAGTTAAGCGATAATGATCTAGCGGTCGACACAGAATGGATAAGAGTTAAAAATAACAAGAAAAAAAGATAATTGGCTGATATTAAATCACCGAAACATGGCCGACAAATAATAAACAAAGTAAGTGATAATACCAAAGCTGCTATGCAGTCACAACCAAATCAAATGCATAAACCACCGCCTATTATTGTAACCGATGTTGAAAATATTAATGAATTAACTGCGTTAATAAACCAAACAATTGTTAGTGATCATTTTCAAACTAAATTAATGAACAATAACGTTAGTAAAATAAATGTTTCGAGTGATAATGCATACAGAGCTTTGACTAATGAATTGAAAAAACATGAAATTTCGTGGCATTCCTACGAAAACAAACAAGATAGGGATATCAGAGTAATGATCAAAAATATTCATCGTTCTTTCAGTCCAACAGATATCATAAATAATCTAAAAGCTCAAGGTTTGGAAGCACTGAATGCCACAGGCAAATTGAAATGGAAAACAAAGGAACCATTAGATATGTTTATTGTTGCGTTTAAAAATAATACGGACATTAAAAAAATATACAGCATT
Source organism: Druceiella hillmani (assembly GCA_039881145.1). Lineage (NCBI taxonomy): Eukaryota > Metazoa > Arthropoda > Insecta > Lepidoptera > Hepialidae > Druceiella > Druceiella hillmani. The sequence goes on along the minus strand of JAYKKI010000074.1, from coordinate 6,373,300 downwards.
AAAAAAGTTTGTAATGCGATCGTTACTGTCGAACCAATTAAAAGCAATAAATTAATACCACAGTGTAAAACCGGCCAATCATTTGGTCATACCAAAAACTATTGCAACAAGGAACCTAGATGTGTTAAATGTGCTGGACATCATCTGACGACTAACTGTGATAAATCAAGTGATATGCAGCCAAAATGCTGTCACTGTGGGACTATTGAGGATATGAAATGATTAAAGAACTTCAAAAACTAAGAGATAGCAAAAACAAACCTAAACAACAAGTAAATACTAATAAATTGATAAAAATGTCCACTCAGAATGAGACCACTCAGATTGAGGCCACAAAACCACAAAATCCCCAAACTTCCGGAATTACATATAGCCAAGCTGTTTCTGATAATACCCGTGCAACTAAGCAAATGCCTAATAATGATAATATATTATTAGAAATTATGCAGATGCTAAAAGATCAAAACCTGCGACTCAATAAAATTGAGAGCTAAATAAAAGTCTCTGCATACTAACAATAACTTCCCTACGAATTATGGAATGGATTGCTACAGCACCAACATGAGCTGCAAGCAATCCTATACACAGAAAACATTGACATATATCTTATCTCAGAAACGCATTTTACTAGGGAGTCCTTTATTAGATTCAAAAGCTACTCAACCTATTATTCAAATCATCCTGCTAACACGGCTCGCGGAGGTAGTGCTGTTATTATTAAAAACTGCATCAAACACTTTGAAGAAGAAAAATATGTGACTTGCGATATCCAAGCTACAATTGTAATGGTTGAGACAACTAAACAAAAACTCAGGGTAAGTGCAATATATTGCCCACCTAGATATAATATTTGTGCAGATGAATATATCACACTTTAAAAAATTAAATTGTCGCTTCATCATTGGAGGTGACTTCAATGCTAAACACACCCACTGGGGCTCAAGATTAATCAATACTAAGGGGCGAGAATTATACAGGGCTGCTGTAAGTTATGGATGCGAATTCATGTCAAGTGGTAAACCAACATATTGGCCTACAGACCCTAATAAAACTCCAGACCTAATAGACTTTTTTGTTGTCAAAAATTTATCAGCAAATTATATTAAAATCGAAGAGGGACTTGAACTCTGATCATTCTCCAATTTACCTAACGGTTAGTGACAAAATCATTTTGAAAGAACAAACATTAACTCTTAGTAACAAAAAAACAGATTAGATTTATTTTAATTACTTATTAGAAAATGATATCAATTTGATGGTGCCGATAAAGACTGTTGATCAATTGGAAAAATAATTAAATGCTTTTACCGCAGATATTCAGGAAGCTGCCTGGAATAGGACGCCGGTTATTAAAAGAAAATTAAAAGGTTTTAATTATCCGAGAGAAATTAGAGTCCTAATATCAGAAAAAAGAAAACTTAGAAGAAAGTGGCATCAATCAAGAAGCCCATATGATAAAACTCTACTTAACAGAGCTACTAGACAACTAACTAAAGAATAGTTATATAACTAGTTTTAATAAAAATTGTAATAAAAAAAATTAAAAAAAAAAAAAATATATATATATATATATATATATATATTTATATGTATATATATATATATATATATATATGTGTGTGTATATATGTATATATATATATATATATATATATATATATATATATATTTATGTAAATATATATACATATGTACACATTACTCTAATAACCGAACTAAACATTTTTCAAACTTTGTTTTATGGAGGACTGAATCTGGATTAAAATACGACAAATCGGGAAGCTCAAAATCAAAGTGGAAACCTTGACTCTAATTCATTAACGTCTATATTATATTTTTAGTAAAAGGTCTTCTTGACTTTTAGTAATAATAGAAAATATATCTGGTGTTTCAACGCAATCTGATACATACAAACGTGAAAGTATAAACAGTTTTTATAAATTTAATAAATAAAATCTAATTATAAAACTTGCTGCACTTAGTACCGACTTAAAAAAATTTGTATATTTTTAAGTCGGTACTAAGTTGCAGCAAGTTGTATAAATTAGATTTTATTTATTAAATATATTAGGTTTTATTCACGTCTAAATTATATCAACCAGGTTTTATCCACGTGTAAATTACATCAGCCAAAGTCGAGAGAATTTGAGACAAAAACAGTTTTGGACATTAAATCGACATAGTTTATTAAATACTTTTAAGCTCAATTAAATGAAACTAGTGAAAAAGCGGGCTGTTAGCAAAGATTCTTTGCTAATAGCCCACCTGAAGCTGTAATACAACGAAACCTAGGTCGCGGTAAAGAACTTAAAGAAAGTAGAAATAATACTACGTCACGTAGTTTCATTTCATTGTGAATAATGAATTTTTACAAAATTAACGCCAAATATATTCAATGCTTTTAAACTGTTCGATACAATTCCAGTAAAATCAAGCGCCCAAGTTATAATAAACATATTGAAATTTTGTGGATAGCCTGTAACTTTCTATCAACATCGATGTCAGAATATACACGCAAGATTTTTTTTAGATTTTGCAATTAGTATTTTAGAAGAGGGTTAGGTAAGAAATTTATTAGGTATGTTATTTTAAATTTTTCTATAACCATTTTTCTTTACGTTTTCTAATTTTTCTATACGTTTACTCCTTTCACGTGCAAATGAGTTTTACATGACATTGGTTTTCTTTTGACATATAACATGTTGGTATTATTCCTATACAACAAAAAATACAATATTTTCTTTTCACGAAATAGTGTCGGAACTCTATAAATGCGTCAAATATCAATTTTCTAGGTTACATGCTGTCAGATGGTCAGAAATCTATGTAACATCATAAGTATACCTAGGGTTCCGCCCATCCGACATTTGACTTATTGGGTAAGAGTACAACTCGTACTTTGAGGGTTCCGGACACCTTACACACAGGTTCCTTAGCCATAAACATTTGTTGATACATGGTATTTTTCCCAAACCATTTACAAATATTATTATTATCTTTCACCATACAAATATTATATGTTCTGCCACAGGCATAAAATAGGGTAAATTCCTCAAAAACTATATGATTTGAAAACATCGCTATGGTTTTCCTTTAAATATTGGGTAATAAAACTCCAGGTAAAGCTTAAGTTTTATCTTAAGCAGTTTTGAAGAGGGGGAAACATATGTTTTTGTGAATACGTTCAGTAATATGTTTAAAATTATCTTACATAAAATCTAAAAATTATTCCAATCGATAAAATTAAAAAATGAGAACTTAATTTGTCTCCTATAATATTTTCATATAAATATTTTGGTATGTTTAGATTTATATGAGTTATAGTAGTGTATAAGAGGGTTAATATACTTTGTAAATAAACCATTATAATTCAAGCTTCCATGTTACATAATGTCATGTTTCTACCTCGAAGAGTTTCTGGAAAAAAATGGTCATAACAAACAGACTGACGGACACGTAAATGACCTTATAAGGTTTCTGTTTTACGATTTTAAGGTGAATGGACCTCTAGAAAAATGAAAAAAATAGGGAATGGAAAGTAGTTTAAGTAAAAAAATTTTGGCTCGTAAATGAAACTCTCTTAATTTCCTTTTTTTGATGTTTTGAAATTAATCGTTTCGACAAAAAAGGGGGCGGCTTCAACTGGCCTTTACTTAACAAATGAAAAAAGAATAGTATCTATAGTGGCTTCCTCTTGCCGAAACGACTGCTGCTATTCTTTATAGCATGTCGTGATGATGAGGTCTTTAACGATTTCTTGGGAATACGCTCCTGTTCGACTGCAACAACTGTTTTTAGTTCTCGGATGTTCTATGGGTCTGCATGTACAGTTCTAGCACGTCGTTTTAAAGTTTCCTATAGATGCTCAACAGGATTGAAATACCGATTTTCGTGGTGCTCAATCTAAATAGCGAATTCCGACCTCAGTCAGGTAAGCATCAACTTCGCACGTTCGGTGTACTCGAGCGTTATCGTTTTTAAAGACGGCTATTGCTGGTTTCCTGGTGTATCGTTGTGCATCCAGAGAGCCATGTTCAACAAAACTAATTCCGTGCGATGTTCGGAAATTATGCCTGTCCAAAATATAACAGAACTTTCGCCGTAATTTCTTCGAGAACTACGTTTGCGTTATACTTTCCACGTCTTCTGAGCACTTTGCGTCTCACGTTTTAATTTTTTAAATTTTCAAGCTTCAAAAACTTCTTTAACTAGAAAGCTAAAACACCGTAATATTCTAAGATTTTATATAGTAGAAAAGTTATAATAAGATTTAATTTTTACCTGAAAGCTTTGATTTTCCCACTTACACTTTATAGAATATTTGTTGACGTCTCCTAGCTTCGCCGATGTAACCACATTATAAATAATAGGTTATATTTACAGTTACCTTTTCTTGCGCACGATCTCCGCATAATACATCCAAAATCTTTTCCTTCTTTTTGATATGGTTTTGTAAGTACGCAAGTTTCAGGAGTGATTCTAGATTTAAAGGTATAAATATCACCACCTTTTCTTTTAATTTTAACATAGCCGATAGCATCGTCGCCGATCTGAAATGGTTAACATAGGAACGTAAGTAAACCACGCAATGACACTAAGATAACATAAAATGAAAGATTTAGTACACCTGATATAAATTAAGTATTAGTTATTGTACAATAATTTCTGTGTATATTTTACCACCGATCACTAAAGTATCGCAATAAACACTGATTTTAATTTCGACGTCAATGTTTCAAAGAACTTAAAATGTCTAGTACTTGTAAGATATGATTAATATTACTTAGGTGTCTACAATAACATTTATTAGGTGTTCACAAAAGTTTATGTACTATATATAAATCAAATCATACATAGACGATCAAAATTACGGTGTATTTAATAGATTCAGTACTTACTTTGGCATCTTTACTTATCGCATGCGGCGGCTATAAAATTGCATTCTTTTTTAAATGAGCCTATCTATATATGTGTTTGTTATGATGGCAATATGTCAATGATTTGCGCCTACCTGAAATAGATAGGTCTATATACACACACACACACATATGTATATATATATATATATATACATATATATATATATATATATATATTTATATATACCTATCTATTTCAGGTAGGTGCAAATCATTCACATATTGTCATCATAACAAACACTATATTATAATAAACATTACCACTCCACAAACTATAGATGTGGTTGAACAGCGTAAAACTATTTACACATAGCTACGAGTGCGGAATGTATAATATGACGTCACGCAACAACCGCGCGCCCGCGCCAATGATTTGACATTGATCAACTTATTAATATATGAGGTGTATATATCAAAGATTATATCCAAACTACTCTCATTTTTGAGATAATAATGCCATCATATTCGTCGTACAAATTGTAAAACACTTAAGTGACCAATTAAAGCGAGAAAATCTATATCTTAAACAAAATTAATTTTAAAAGTATGAGTAAGAATCAGACATAGCTATATCACGAACGGTTGGAACCAAAAACAACATTTGGATTGTCTAATCAGAGCGCTCCGTTTACGTAAAATCAAAATGGCATCACAATACTACAGCGATCGCGTTATTCGCTTATGTAAATTAAAACTAAATTGGTTTTTCGCAAATTTGAGTGTTAAAAGTTTGTTTACCAGAGAAAATAAAGTATAATGGAAGTGTTCGTGACAGTAGGTGCAGAGGAAAGCCAGGAAAGGTAAAAAATGTCCAGCCAAATGAAGGCAAATTTAGCAAAAAAAGAAAACGTAGTACGGGTTAGTGATGTACCTAATGTGCTTATCTTTTACGATAATTTCTGTGACATTAACATTATGAATTCTTTATTAGTCATATTCGTAAGCAAAATAACAATAGCCTATTATTGTTTTATCGCGTTGAGAGATATTTGTATCTATACAATATTGTGCAAGATGAAAAAGCTAAGTATTTATACGCAATTATTTCATCAATAATAGAGATATTTATAAAAATTAAAATTATTGATATTCCAATCAATCCACGTAAAAGGTGATAATTCAGAATTTTGAATTTCTGTTAGATAATTCCGAATTTGTATTTCTATCATCTTTTTTGTACCATCTGGTAGGTTTATTTTAACAGTATATAAAAGGTTACGAAATAATAAGTGAATTTTGTTTTATTTTAGAGACATTTACAAAATTTTATGTGAATATGGAGACATTTACAAAAGTTTATGTAACACTTGGCTATTTCGCCTGCGTAGTGGCTTACTAATGAAAATTTCGACATCACATTATTTAGTTTGTCTTTCGCTGGCATTCAAATAGCTTGTTAAATGTGCGTGTCAAATAAAAAATATATACACTAAGCAATAAAAAATATTATATACACAAGCAATATTATATAAAAAATATTATATACACAAGCAATAAAAAATATTATATACAAAAGCAATATTATATAAAAAAATATTATTTACACTAACCAATTTCCAATATTGATGATACCGTTCGTAAATAATTATTATTCTACAGGTATTCGTCGAAAAGTTTGCCGGAATCAGTTTCCTGTATACATTCCTGTATTATGTACACCACAATACAAGACAATTTCAATATAAAAGATTAAAAGTTTAGAATTTGTTTAAATTCTATAATTAATTTCACGCAACACAGATTACATAAATAAATCTTAGGCGTCTTACCAAAGGTGTGCGGAAAAGCTAAGAACGTTCCATTAAATATGCCGTTTTTCAAATAAACAGCTTATTCCAATTTACCAAAAAGTATTTTTAAATATACTTGGAATAACAAAGTAGCGTGTAGAGTATGGGATGCGACATTTCTTTAATAAGAGTCAGATGCCAAGGTAAAAAGGAGATGGTGATTGTAAAAAACAATCATAACACACAGAGGCAATCAGTTCATACCTTTATAAAATCATTGAAATATTTTGAACCACGTCATTGTAGAAGTTCGACACGGCATCGTCAATATATATCTAGTGAAATAAACGTTAAACAATTGTACATCTCGTTCAAGAATCAAAACCAGCAAAATTTCAACCTTGATTTTGGAAGCCCAAAATCAGATGGGTGCTCAAAATGCATTGAATGAAATGAAAAAACGAAATATGAAGCAAATTATTTTTTACAAATTACCGCAAAAATCTAAGTTTATTATACAAACAAGAGTACATCTTTTTTAAAACTACTTAGAGATAAAGATGCAAATGGTAACCTTTCCCTTTGACTGCCAAAAAATTTAATGTTGCCAAAAATCCCCCATCAAAGTGCTAATGAAATAGCTTCCGCTGTTTTGATGGGCATCGCTTTTTAAAAGCAATCTAATAAGCGTCACCCACAATCGTCTAGGAGGAGATGAATGTGGACGACAAAATAAAAATAGCTCATTGTTCTGGATGGATTCTGGTAAAACGACCGATAAAAAAATGAGTGAATATTCCTAGTACTGGCCATTTATTTGTATTCCCCGCCAGAGTATTTGGAAATATTGAAAAATCGTTACAAAAATAGAATTGATCACTTCGCCTTCGGAGTATATTCACGTAATTGAGCAACATTCCAGTTACTGAATTCTCAAATGTACCGGTGTTCGATCGGAAAATATCGGTATAAAATGTATTAAGAACAACGGCACAATTTCATTTTAAAATATCACAGATAACGATTTAGTACACGGGTAGCTTTTTAGCAATTCTGACATGGGAAGTCCGAAAGTGTATAAAGTCAGAAAAAAACAAGCTATAATTCCAAAAAGTGTAAACAATACCTACTGAAAGTAAGAGATGTTTGTCAACGTTTGACAAAACCTTGTGTTCCAAACTATCAATTCCTTCCAATTTGCACTATGGTGAAAATTGGAAAGAACTAGTAGATTTGAAATTCTACACAAACATATTGAAAGGCCCAGTGTGTGAAAACGAAAGAGAAGATGAAGAAGTAGAAGATGTTTGCCAGATAAGGGAAGAAGATGTTACTTATATTATAAATATTTTTAGTAATTTGTGTTTATTTTTACTTGAGTAAGCACATAAATAGTGACGTAACGTCATCGATTTATTGGTGGAAACAAAGTATCTATGTCTAATTTAGTCATAATCACAGCCAACTAAATCCAAGAGTTATTGACAAACACAGCTAAATGAACTTTGAATTATTAAAAAAAAAACAATCCATTGCAATCCATGTGCGTAGTATGCCCAGTGCTGATATTACTGTTAAAATATTAATCTCAAAACATTTTTGACAATATTGCTAAAATAGGAAAAACAATTTTTTTTTCGTTTTGTAAAAAAAAAATACTCGAGTGGATATATGTAGCTGCATTTGATTTTATACGCTCATATATCAATTCAAAATTACTTGCTCTATTTGAATGAAACAAAAATGGATATTTGTCTTTCTAGAAATTTAAACTTCATTGCAACAATGTGTCAGGTGTTAGTAACAATCTTATTAACTGTTTTTTTTTTAAATATCTCTGTTATTCGCGAAATAATTTTGTGTAAACACTTGGCTCTTTTATCTGCATAGCGGCTTACTAATGAAAATTTTGACATCACATTATTTAATTTGCCATTACATCCCCACTGACATTCTTTACTATATTCGACAATGTCTAATATTGAAGCAGACCAAAACGTGCTGATAACGGTCCTAATTTTTTTAAATGTAGGAAACGATTTAAATTTTGTTTTATTTGCTGTTAAACTTGCGACCACGAGAGTTTTCAAAATGATATTTGTTCCTGGGTTTTGAGGTATGAAAATGCCGAATACATTGTATAAAATTGATAACATAATGAAAAGTGGTAATAATGCTGAGGTTTCACAGATTTGTTTTATTTTTTTTCTTTTCCGAGTTATGGAATATAAATTAATACCTTTTGTTCAATTAGTGTCTAAAAAAATGTTTATTTTTCACTACATTTTGTAAAGTAATTTAAAAACTATTAAAATGAATTATAAGAATTGCGTTGATAATATACAATTCAATATATTAAATGTACAGCCATGGTTCATTTCATTACTGCCAAATGTTTTCAAATTCTACGTTTACGTCTTAGCCTGCGGATATAAGGGCAAAATGTTTCAATTCGAATGTCAAATTGTGTCATTACCACTTCATGGAAGATTTACTTACAGATTTAATTACAATGACAATATTTGGATATACTTACTTCGAAAATAATATATTTATAAAAACAATCAAAGATATTGTCTTGATGGCAGACATCTGCCATAGAATTTTTATTTTTTAAAAGGCATATTCATGTCAAATATTTTATGGTTCTTATATTTTATTTTTAGGATGTTATGTTGGCAAAAGTAAAAATAGCACAAAAAGAACTTTATAAAACTAAATTTAAAAACGCTGCGGATATAATCCGTAAATACTATTTTGACGGCATTTGCGGGTAAATTAACAAAATTTATTTCAGTGGCGCCGTCTAACGGCGTGATGTAGAAATATTACGGCAGCCAATGAATAAAGTGGTCTCTCAATCGTAAATATACAGTCGGTAGAAATAATTTGTTGAAATAGTATTTAAATAAAAGTTCAATTATAAATTTGTTTAAAAAAATGTTTACAATATATGCAAATCAAGTGTCCAATCAAAGGTTATTACAATAATATATCCTAAAACAATTTTGTTTATGTCATAAAATGAAATGACACAATTTATTTTATAATACCAATAAATTGTTTTTAAAATTAGAAAGCCTATTGAAAAAAATTATACCCAAATAATTATGATAATGAATGGTATTTACATGATTACTTACATGTTTTACTTATTATGTAATTACATGTTTTAAGAATATTTTGCTAATTACATGTTTTAAGGATATTTTGCTAAATTGCTAACTATTAAAGCGATAACGAAACATGTTATCACTGTTGTGTAAATAAAATGTCATTATTATCTATGGTCACTAATGGCTCTTATTCACTACTTAAATAAAAGATGGCGCAGCTGCTTTGTTCGTTCAAAGTCCACTTATACACAAGCAAACAATTCTTGTGGACACAAAATTATTCATAGCGATATCTATGCCAAATGCTGGTCAGTAATCTAACTTGCTGCTTTTGAAAGTATGTTGCACATGCGATAAAGAAAATCAAGTACTTGCGTGCCGGTGTTCATAAAGAATTGTCTTTGACAATTTATTACTGAATTTCATAACTTCACGGTGTACAGTGATAAGTGTATGTTCAGTTAAATAGCGGGAAATTTGATATTTTATTTCGGTAAAGGCGCGGAAATACGATTTTTATTTGATGACTTAAATTATATTTCGGTAAGTGAAGTGTTTTTTTAACTTGTACTGAATTGAAGTGTCGAATTTACGTTATGTGCAATGTATATGTGCGAAATCACCATTGTGGTTCTTGAGCTAGTATTATAACATCGTTAAATTATTATTAGGTTTAGGTAATATTGTGCCTTTGAGTCTGGACTACTTACGATTTTACTGGCAATATAATTTCAAAAGAAATAAAATAGTAAGTCGGATATTTTAATGATTATAATTAATTTCAGATTTATGTTTAATGTAATATGTGTTAAGCGATAACCTGTGCCCTCAAGTGCAGTTACAATGCAATTCACTTGGAGATAAGTACCTTGTCGGTATTCTCATATAATGTTAATATTTGTGCCAAATAACTGATATTTAGCTAAAAGACTGTGGGTTAATTGATGTTATGGTGGTTTAATTTGAGAGTTTCGCAATAATTCAGCTGAAAAAATTATTTTATTTAAGAAGCCAAGAAGTTATTAATCATAATATTTCGTATAGAGAAAGCATTTACTGTGTTACTGCTCGGGTCTACCTATACGTAAAAAATTCCATTTGCCAACAGGTTTTTTCAATGATTGCAAATTAGCGCTAATGGTGTCTTGGTGGCGATCATACTTTAGTTGCCCTTTTGATGCGATATATTCGTTGTTGTTTAAATTCAACACTGCGACGTGTTACAGTAGAAACTTTGTTAGTATTGTAAGGAAATGTAACGCATTGTATTTTTACGAGAGTGCGTCCCGTAATTTATTATTGTTATACTAGTCGCTATTTGGAGAACGTTTAGATGGAATAAAAAGTATGTTCTAGTTTTTTTTATATATAAATATTAATTTAGATCAAAATACAGAAGAAAGACATAGACTTTTTGTTTTCAATTCTATATTTTTTGGCTAGATAATTTAGGATTTTTTTAAAATATTGCGTATCTTAGACACGTTATTAAAAAAATATGGTTTTGGTAAACAGATTATTATTACCGCAATTAATCTGCGATAATCATACAATCGGTCAATTTGTGCAACAACATAATAAATTCGAGTAACATGTAATTAGTTATACAAAGTCATTTCGTATTAAAACTTACGTGTTTGCCATACTCTACGTCCTACCAGTAGCTACAAATAACGAATTAACTCAATTACTTTTTGTGTTACAAAATTTAGTAAGTACTTGTACAATATAGTATAAATCGTGTCCCAGTACGGATAATATAGAAAGACTGACAACATTATAGAAGGGAAAAATAACTTCAGTTAATTCCAACACGGAAACCACGATTCAAAATATTTAACCGTTATCACGTTGCGACAGTTTGATAATGAACTGTAGAACAAAAATAGAACTGATACATTTTTATAACATTTACATTCCCATATTTCCCTGTTTAAAATAGCAGTAAGTATAAGAATATATATATATATATATATATATATATATATATATATATATATATATATATATATATGAATATTTTGGTTAATGTAAAGTATGCAATAGATATTTGTCAAAACTAATGCGTTTCGCTAGTACGGAATGAAACTCAAAATGTTAATTTAATTATTTAATTTGCTAAAATGGTTTGCTTTTAAAAATTATTTAAAAGCAAACCATTTTCCGAGGAATAACAACTACGTTTCGAAATCAATGTATTTATTTGAAGTTATAGAGCCAAAAATAATGAAACAATGGTACCGTCTTTCCCCATTGGGCGTTCGCTCTCATGAGTAGACACAAATATATAATACGTGTCTATTAAAACTTCTACGGATGGACTCTTTTTTCGCACACGTGTACTATATTGCACGCGACAGATTGTATTCATCATATAAATTAACATTTTGTATGTAATATAAAAATAGATGAAGCAAATTCGCGATTTATTTATAGCCTGCGCTACACTACAATGTTCAGTCAAGTGTTTAGAATACTTTCTAAAATAAATAAAATAAACGAAATTGGTTCGTGTCTATATTATCCTTCAAATAATAACACACCACTTGTAAGTAGATATTAGTAATATATAGGTCAGATAGATGGAATTAAAGAGAAGTTTGTAAAAATTATCTCCGTGGGTGATTATATGATTATGGGGCATGTGAAACTCCATAGTCACACTGTTGAAACGTGTCAGAAGAAATAGTGTTGTAATTTGTCATGCGATGTTTTATGATACCGAATGTATTATAACTTTGTTTATATTTCTACTTCTTAGAATAGGGAAAGCGAATGCAGTTATCTAAATTCCATGTGAAGTAAGCTACATCCACTTTCCGCAAAAATATTAACTTAATGAATGATTATGTAATAGTATTATTTGAAAATTTTAGTCGAGATAAAAATTTGGAATTTGGTATATGGATAGTACATAAGTTGTAGATATCTAAATAGTTATCACCAAAATTAGAACAAAAGAAAAAGTACGTTGTTACTTTTATTTCATCGCTTCTCTAATACGATGTGTACAGGAAGTCTGAAACTGGCCGTAGTGGGTTCTAATCACGGATTTTTTTACTATAATAAAAAAATCTTTACTTTTTGACTACATGTCAAGAAAAATATGATTGTTTTCATTTAAAACCATTGAATGGTACAATGGAAAAGTGTACATTTTCATATCGGTGCCATCTATAACATTTCCGATGTTAAATATTGAGTCCAAAGAGTCGCATTTGTATGTGCAAAAAATTATAACATAAGTGATTGGTCTTATTGAACCTTAAACTTATGTTTTCAACAAATAATGGTTTCCCGATACCGGATTATTATTTTTTTGAAAAATAGTAGTATAATAAAAGAAGGAAAAAAACGAATGTGTTTGTGTTAGCTGAATGAGTTCTAGAATAATACGCTAGATTTTAATTATTATAATAATTAGCTAGAATAAGTATCGTAATAGTGGTAGTATTAAATTTGTGTGTTTTTAAACATTTTTATATTTCTAAATCAACTTTTATTGGAGCGAAACTGCTTTTGCCATGGTAATGTAAATTCATATTTTGAAAAAGTAGATTGTAATGAAACTTAAAGCACATCGACACTAGGGAAAACAAGTGATGGATAGAGTTTCCTTCTCCGCTGCCAGTTTTTCAACGCGTGAATTGCACAGTGTACCGGCAGTAAAGTTTAGCTTGTTTCAGTTTTGGTTATGTGTTGTAGTAAATATAGCATGTATTCATCGATGTTCTTATTGCACGATTACTTTGTTTTTTTATTTCAGAAAATGGAGAAGGTTTCTCTAATAGCAGCCTTAACAGTCCTTTTTAAATTTATTTACATTTTTGACGAAAAACGTATACTTTTGCGAAGTTTATTATAAACTCTGGGAATATGTAGTGACATGGTTTTGATACGAAAAGAATAGATCAAACCATCATCTATAATACAAGTAGATTTATATTTTGTATATTTATATCATGAAAATCATTCTTCATCAAAATCGCTAAAAAGGGGCAAGTTTAGAGGATTCTCTCCATACAGTTATATCTTAATCGAGAATGCGTATTTGATGAAGAAACATTTTTGAGTGACGCAATAGGAAAAGAGAAAAAAAATATTTATTCAACAGAAATATAGCTTATTTTCATACATTTTACAGGCCGGGCGAAACGGCATTTTACGTCCACTAGTCATTCTGCTTTGCAATGCGCTTATGAATAGTTCTTCCGGAAGCTCTTCATCTTACATTTAAAAAAAATCGCGATCTCATTTACACTGTCGGTGTGATTAAAGTTAGATGAACCATTCTGAAGCCAAAGTAAAAAAAATAATCTATTTGGAAAACAATTTTCGTGGTGTTTATTACTTTAGGTTTTTTATTTAACAGTTTAAGCAACGTAATAACCTATGTATATATATATATATATATATATATATATATATATATACATATATATATATATATATATATATATATATGTATATACACACACACACATATACGTACACACATAGATATATTATTAAAATTATAATTGACTTATTCTTCAATGACTTTTTATGTAAATGTTACAATTTTATGATTTTTAAGTTACTTTACACACAGTTTTTTTAAGTTACTTTGTCACAGTGACTCTAATGTTATATTGATAACCAAATTAATCATCTGTCTTATTATATTAGCATAGATTTCCTTTTATTTATTTGACTTTTAATGCATTTCATTTATGCGTTCTAGTAAATGATATTTTAGTAAGTAAACTCTTAAGAAGTATTGGCATTATTTCGTCCATTCGTTTGTTACATTTTCTTTCAATTTTTAATGTATGTAAATGAATGTAACGCCACAGTGAGTCCTGTTTTCTTTATAAAAAAATCAAACCAAAATAAAATTTCAGAATAACACTTATTTATTCAAAGTTGTTATACAAAACGACGAAAAGAAGAACCCGTTTTATTTATAAATACCACTAGCATGGTTAAAGTTAAAAATATATAGGGAGAAATTAAAATATGGGTTTGTAATATTAGTTTGGATGAGATTTCCTGGCCTGAATAGTAGCCTATGTTATTTCTGAGCCCGCCAATCATCTCTGTGCAAAAATGATGACCTGATCCATAGCTCTAATGCAACGTGAAAGGACAAATAAATGCACTTTCGCATTTATAATATGATTTATGACTATAATTTTAGTTAGAATAAGATTTTCTGGCATAAAAACTAGCCATGTCATTTCCTGGTACGCCAACTATCTCTGGTTAAAAATCCCTTTGATATGTTGTCCAATTGTGACGTGAAAGAGGGTCGAACGAACACACTTTCGCATTTATAATATGTTAGGTAGGATTTTAAATTAAGGGTTAAACTGAGTACTTCGTTGCTCCTTTACAACGCGTATGAAATGATTCAAAAAAATCACCCGTTGCTTCGTTGCGCAGTTGCTTCTTTATTCATTTTGCGCAGATTTTCGGTTTAAAATAATAAAAATTATAAAACTGACGGGTTATTGAGAAATTTTTATAATTAGACAATCAATCTTTCGTCAATCCGTCGGTATTTCGATATGACTGAGCATCTAATTGCTGCCTAAGCGTTCAAGATACTTATACATTATGATAGGCGAATAAACTTTAAAGTTGTTGCTCACAAAGAAGCGGCGTCGCTACGTAGGTATGAGTATGTTTAAGTATGAGTATGTCTACGGCTGATAAATATCCGTTCTCGAGCTGCGATGTTTTGTTCTAATTGCTACCTTAGTGTTCAAGCTACGGCGAATAAACTTTAAAGTTGTTGCTCACAAAGAAGCGGCGTCGCTACGTAGGTATGAGTATGTTTAAGTATGAGTATGTCTACGGCTGATAAATATCCGTTCTCGAGCTGCGATGTTTTGTTCTAATTGCTACCTTAGCGTTCAAGCTACGGCGAATAAACTTTAAAGTTGTTGCTCACAAAGAAGCGGCGTCGCTACGTAGGTATGAGTATGTTTAAGTATGAGTATGTCTACGGCTGATAAATATCCGTTCTCGAGCTGCGATGTTTTGTTCTAATTGCTACCTTAGCGTACAAGCTACGGCGAATAAACTTTAAAGTTGTTGCTCACAAACAAACGGCGTTGCTACGTAGGTATGAGTATGTTTACGGCTGGTAAATATCCGTTCTCGAGCTGCGGTATTTTGTAAGTGCGTCCTTAAATTACTGTCATAATTTTTGCGTATACTTTCTCCATGCGAGAGTTGTTATGTTCCGTCTCTCGAGAAATTTCACGCGATTACGATTTGTAAAGTTTCTCTAGATGTAAGAGATTAGAGAGAGACTTTTATACTAACCATACCTTTTTCTAGCGAACTTCAATTTTTTTATCTCCTGTCAAATTTTTTTTATCTTACGTCAGCGATTATCCAAAGTATTAAAATCTTTGTCAAAAGTAAAACAAAAAATAGAACACATTTTTATGTGGATTTTTTACGTCGTCCTAGCTGCACTCCCTAAAAAAATATAAGTTTTAAGTACTTTTGTTATAATAGGAAGAAAATACTAGACTACAAGAATTTAAAGTTGCCCTTTTAAATAGATCCTTAAGATTATGGGACAATATTATAAATTGTATTGTGGAATAATTATTAGATAACACTGTTATTATATCGTGATTTTGAATCAGAATGTTTTTTGAATTTTCAGTGTACAAATCTGGCAGATTTTGATATTTAAAATCTTTAGTTCGATATAAATTAGGCGGAGATACTATTGTATGAAGGAGAACTATTGTCCAGTTTGACGTATCATACAAGTGCTAAATAATATAAAAGAATTATAAGTTGAATAATATCTTACGAAGTGTATGGCATATATATATATATATATATATATATATATATATATATATATATATATATATATATATATATATATGTATATATATATATGTAATGGAAAATCAAAGAAATTTTCTTCTTATCCATGTATCTTCTTCATACAATGGTTTTGGTGAAATACCTCGCCTTTGTATGATGTGTTATGAAAGAAGATTTCTTTGGTAAAGTACTCGCGGCAAATAAGGCCCATCTACTTTTAAAGTCAAATATTTAGCACAACATAATTTTGAATTTAGAAAATCGACATAAATATAAACTTTGTTTCATTATGAAACTAAAAAAAAATAAAAATTTTTGTAAATTTCAATAATGAAATGTGTTTTAAAGAAATCGTTTTATGGGCCTTATAAAACTATGGCAGCTAATAGAGTTGTCACCTAAATTAAACATTAAAAAAACAACACAGTACTTATATCTCGGGTAAAAACTAAATTGAGATAAATATTTTAAATAATTTAAATTTAGCCATCTGGAAAATGAAATAATATTTTCTTTGGCAACTTAAAGTAAATACGATTACTACGTCCCTAATAGGCGTTATTTTAAATTTCAGGTTTATTTTTGTTGATTAATAAATTTGTCGATTTACAAAATTTTAATTGAATAAAGAAAAACTCCTAAAAAGTTCAAGAATTTAAAGCTCAATCTCGAATATTCGGTCAGCATAAACAATGCTAATTTTATTAAATAAACGTTTACGCTACTGTAAAATGTCTTAGTTATTGTAAAGAAAGATCAATTAATAATAAAAAGAAAGAAATATCACATAAAAGGCAATATATTAAGTAAAATTTACAGTCCTTTATGGGAAAATAATTATAAAACATAGTTGCCGCAAAAGGCACCGAACGACAAGTAGGTAGCTCGAACGACATGCGAGCACTCCGCTTTTTACCTTTATATTCAGTCCTATGTTGTATCATATTACTTTATGAAGAACGTAAACATTACGAAATTATTAGCCTTTAAGTAGACGTGCGCATGTTGTATCATCATGGAACCTTTATTTTGACAGCTACGTATTTTAAAATGGCGGCTAAGTTCACTTTACGTAATGGTAGTTAAAGCAGCAGACGTTACTTTGGTTACCTTAGGTAATTTACATATTTCTTCCGGTAAGTTAGTAAAATTGGTCTTATTAGTAAAATTAATTGAGCGAACTGAAAAGTAGAGGACTAATTTTTGTAGTTACCTTTTAAAAATTATCTTTTAAATTAGATACCAACTGACGTCATATATTTAATCTCATAAAAAGTATTTTACATTTTCAAAAATGCTTATAAAACCACTACTGGAGGTATCGGCTCGCTACGTTACCAAATAGTACTTTTATAAAATACTTTTGGCTATCTAAAGAAATAATAACATTTTGACAATTTACGGCCGATATTGAAAGTAAAACGACGAATAAACTTTACTTGATACGCAAGAAAATAGTCATACATAGATAGAGTACATAACTGTCGTCGTCCACGAGATAGCTTTGTCCTTTTCTTTCTGCCCATAAAATTATAAGATGCTATTCTCTTCTCTTAAGCCAGCGAACTTTAATTAAAAATAAAGCCAATACCAACGCCAGTGCGATAAACATGTCTATTTTTCAAGCAAACGTTAAGGTAACCATTCTTTATCTGCTTTAGCTAACGTATACGGTAAGTAAAGTAAATGATACAACATAGGGCTGATTGTCTCTTTCTATAATAACGTGCTTTCTATAATAACGTACGTCTGCACACAATACTCATCATAGATTAAGTATTGTGTGGAGAATTAAACGAATCTAATTATTTTAAAAGAAAATTCTGTTTCTTGAGCATTATTACACGTTAGGACTTATTTGCCACAGTTACCTAAGTAGCAAGTACGTAAGTGGAATCTGACGCTACCTACGTTATCCATTTTCTATCATACGTCGTTTATCGTTTTGTTGACGTAAACGTATACCAACATTTTGATATGCTGAATAGCACTTATAATGAGCGAAATATATTTTAACACGCTTCGGATAAAGAGGAAATGCTATATATTTTATCGGATGTTCACACGTGGAGTAGCACATCTGGTTGGATGCACGGATTTAGATACAATTTTTTTATATTTAGCAGATTCGTGGTATCATTAAGATACGTTTCGTGAAAGATGGATAGAGTGATGTCATAGTATACATCGAAAATGGTTGATCTAATTATTTATTTATCTATGTATGGAAATAATAACAAAAATAATTTTAAAAAAAGTTGACGGTGGTACTGATATAGTTTAAATTGTGAAGTTCGTGTTTCGAAGTTAGTTTAAAAATTGTTTATTTTTGTGGTATAGTAGGCAAACTACGGATCTTTATAATTTTATTACGTCCGTCCGTCTCTCCGTTATGCCTCTAAGTTTCTATATTTTTACACATATCCCATGAAATAGATAGGTTACAATATTACACTGAACCGACTTCTGGGAAAATTAAATTTTAATATGTACCAAAATTATTACATTTTAATATTCCATGTATACATGTCAAAGTGGAGTCGAAACTTTTTCCATGCAGCCTATCGTGTAAAGATCTTGAATATAATAGGCGTTAATTTTGTAGAAATGCATTATTCACAATTAAATGAAACTACGTGATGTAGTATTATTTCTTTACCACGACCTAGGTTTCGTTGTATTACAACATCTTCAGGTGTACTGTTAGCAAAGAACATTTTGATATGCTGAATAGCACTTCTAATGAGTTGAATGATTAATTCTTCGCTAAAATGAAAGTAGGAATAATGTTACTTTACGTAGTTTCATTTAATTGTGTGTAAAGATCTTTCGAAAATCACGGGATAGACCTTTTGAAATAAAAATTATGATCCATAGCACATTATTTATTATCTAGACTTGTTTGCAAAATATTGTACTTCAAAACGTTTTGTGAAGATACATGACTCATTTAGTGTAACACTTCTGCGTTTTTTGAATAGATGGAAAACTTCGATAAAAACAAGAATTGTTGCAATATGGACTATCGCCACGTTTAGTTTCATGAAAACGTCAATCGTGTATAGTGTATTGGAATTAAATAAAATTTTTGTTTTCAATCGTTTAATTCACCTGCAATTTACATTTATTGAATATCGTATAGTGTAAGTACTGCAATTTGGTTTTAGGTCCGTGCCGGTGTTTTTGTATTTATTCTCCTTTTAACTTTATGAATTCCCGCACCACGTTCGTAATTTTGATTGTACTTTGCCTATATTACGACATTTTAAGAAAAGAAGAAATTTTCAAATTCAGTCTCGTATATTTTTGGGTTTTTGAAATACAAACTTGATTGGATAATAGTCAATCACTTCTCTTCAAAAAAACAGTTCACTCGGATCGGATAATTAGTCTTTGAGATGGGATCCTTTTATAAATACGTATTGAATCCGTAAAATTGAAAATCGTGGGTTCATTTTCGCGAAATCCGATCACTAAGAATGTTGGAGCCATAGATAATATACTAAATAGATGGGACACTCCATACAATCTTTTTAATACTGTTAGAAAGAGACGGCATGTGCATCCCATTTACGACCTAGCTATACGTGCCTATATTCACTTTTGTTTACATAATACGAGACTCTATTACAATAAAAAACAATTCAACTGAAAAATCGTTTTATTAAATGCCTTAAACACACTCATAAATTAAAATTATAAATATATTACATACATAATATGACAATTACTTTACTTCCTAAACTGTAGTAAAAGAATTCCTAAAAATAAACATAAGTGCTTTAATACCACTAATTATTAATACACTTACTGAAAATATACTACATTTATCCCAATACACCAATAAAAAGGGCCATTAATTTAATAACTGTAATTTTTGGGTCTGAAAGTTTTAAGTTTCCTGTCAATTATAATTTAGTGGAAAACATTTAAATTTTTAGCCTGTCATTTGCGTCAAAATAAATACTCTTAAATAATTTAAATATGAAGAAATGTATGACATAAAGTTTAAAAAAATACTTAATACTGACCATCTAAAAGTATGCTCTTATTAAAAGAATGATTGAAATCCATTAACGATGATGAAAAATAATAATATTAACAAGTGAATATATTTATAAGTATAGATATATTAACGTATAACAAAGAAATAACACAGGAATATTTTGTACAAAACAAAATGCAAATAGCAGGAAAAGGTGTGATAGAAATTATGTTACAAATTTTTTCTTTTTTTTTTTAAAACAGCGAATTTTTGGAAAAAACCGCAATGGATTAGAATTTGGTCTCACATTATCAGAGCCTTTAAGGCTATTTAATGTCCGACACCATTGAAAAATTTCAAGTGTCATAATAATATTGACGAAATTAAATCTAACTAAATCTTTGTTCCTTATAATCATAGCAGTTTAAATGTAAATTGAAGTTCAAAAATATTTTTAAATGTGAAATTAAATCATTTTGGTAAGCAAACTTTCTTAATTATTAAATAATCTGATCGAGTTACCAAAAGGTGCGAATAAAAATGATACTGTTATAAAATAATCGATTCCCAGAGTCCCTACTTGCGATGAAATGACGAACACCTGACTGAACTTCACATTTAAATATATTTTCACATGTTTTGTATCTCCCCGTTTTCCTTAGCAGTTTTCTAATTACCCCACCCAAAACAAAGCATGAACGTAAACACAGAATTTTCTACATTTCGTTTAGTGAGAAATGGGCCAGACAGACTATCGAAATTAAAACTCAAAATTTGTGAGTGATACGACTGTTCAATGGAATGTGAGGAAGATAATATTAAATCTTTTAATCCTGTGATTACAGAAGTATTGTTGTTCTCATCACAATTTCTTCTTGGGGAATGTGTACTTCAAAACTATCTGTAATTATTAATACCTTAATGGAATTTTGGAAATTATTACAAGGATTGATTTTTCTGTAGCTATGAGATCTAATTTGCCAAAGCATTTTTTAATGTATCTTGGTCAACTTTACGTGGTGAAAAATTTCCATAGATGTCTACTTTCATCTTATGCATTCTATCCGGATATATACAGTAATGTTTTATTCTCGACAACAATTTCATACTTCCACTGGCATCTCACGCGTATATAAATACAATATCTTTCCATGTTGCTCTTTTTTCATTCTCAAACAATAGGTCGTACTGTAATAAATTATCCCTCATACTTTCAACGAATGTAGAAAACCATACGCAACAAATAAATCAAAGATTTCAACACTTTTATTATATTTGATTAATAATTTTCACCTTTTAAAACATATTTACGCTTGGTTTATTGTATGAAGTTTTTCAGACCTGCAACAAATAAGATTTTTATGTTTTGACTTCCAATAATATTTAGCCAAACTGCGCTTCTATTTTCATACATATTAGATATATTTAGAAATAACATAACTATTTCAAGATTTTAAAATTACGTAAATAGAAATTAAATAAATGAACACGGATGGAGATAATATTAAAACGAATACAATATATATTAATATAATAAGAAAATAACACACACAATTTCACGTTTTGACAACTACGTAAATAGGGCTGAATATTAAAAAAGATACAAATATATATATATATATATATATATATATATATATATATATATATATATATATATATATATATATATATATATATATATTGGAGATAATATTAAAAAAGATACAAATATATATTAAAACATAAAAAGTTAAAAATAAATAAATAATGCAAAAGCAGATAGTAGAAAGCGTAAAAAGCACATGTGAAGGTACTTGCATTTTAAGCGACTGAATAGTCATTTTGCGACGCATTTTGACAAAGCATAGGCTATTTAATCTATGGCAACGACAAGAAAAACTGCAGAAAGGTAAAGTACAATGAAGCTGGTTGTGTTAGAAAGATATATTAATATGCGACCCTAGAATTTGTATGAAAAAATATTTTTGTATGGAAGTGGCAGGACTCTGGTTGGAGCGATATTGGCTCGACAAACTTTCATCCTTCCTCCTTAAAAAGCGACAGCGTCAGCGACGAGGTCACATAGTATCTTGTTTTTTTATTCTGTGAACGAGACAGCAACACTGTCTATTTTTAACAGTGTTATTTTGTTTTAAAATATTTCGAGAAAAACTGTCGCTAATTTGGACGCGATTGCCTCTCCACATCCGTCATTGATTTCAAAGACATTTTCAAGTTAATGTTATTGTCACATAGCAGGAAAATTATTGCAAAATCGCAATATTAATAACTGAGATAAGGTTATTTTTATCATATATCCCTTACTTTGGACAAAATGTAGTATAATTGGTATTTACCCTTTATCTTTTAATTGTACTTAAATCCAATCCAGACACACCAGCCAAAAAATATATTGTATTTATGTCCTTTTTGGTAGTTCCCTCTGATAGGAATATCGTAATTCGGCACTATTGTAATTATATTGTTAGTAACAGGAATATAGACGTCTGTGCTCATGTAATATCTCTGATATGGTATCTAGAATGGATTAACTACCAAGAAAGCCTAAATTCCCTTGCATAATTCTTACAAAATATATTAATAAAATTGATTTAGTGAAAATATGAAAAAAATCATAATGAATGTTTCATTTAGTGTATGACTAGACAATATAATATTATTGTTTTTCTTAATAAAATGTATTACGGCAAACAGTTTGCAATTATTACTGTATTTGAAACCTTTTACTGCTTGATCCGTATTTATCCTAGATTTTTTAATAGCGGTGAAGCAGCAGGTGAAAGCTAATATACACTGAATGTTTATATTTTATATCCCTATTATGAGATCATGTGTAAAGTGAAAAACTAAAATAAATGCTTATTATGTATATACCTTTACTGACATGAGGGAAAATCTACTTAGTACTATTTATACTATTGTTACAACTGTGTTTGTTTAGGTAACGTGATAATTAACAGATAAGTGATAAATGTCAACCACATTACATTGTATTAAAGGTATAGAATATATTATAAAATAACCTTGTCTCTTTATTAGTCTTGTGATTTTGTAATAACAAAGGGTTTTGGCTACTATGTGACAATAATACTTTTTTGTTTATCTTGCATCCTTCTACCCATTCTTGATAGTTTCACTTCTATTGGAAGTGCGTGGTAATGCGGCTCAAACTTGCCTGTATCCTTTCTAGATTTACAGAAAATTTTCGTAAATATTAGCAAGAATCTTCAGTTACTTATAAAAGCATTTTCGTAAACTAACTAAAGAATTTTAATAGTTTTTGAATTGCAGCTTTAAATAGAATAATAGACCAAAATAATACAATATTGAGGTTGCCTAATACCGATATGACAAATATCAATTTAGTAACGATCTAAACATGTGTATGCACTAGCTTGGTTAGGGAGATGAAAAAAAATGTTCTTGCAACAAGAAATATTTCTGATTGTAGTTTTCTGGTTTGTCCCAGATAGAAGCATTTAAGATTATACTGTTTTTAAAGCTGGATTAAGAAATTTGAGAAAGTTATTAAGAAATCTGAATCTGTATAACAATACATTTAGAAAACGATTTAGTATAACTAGTAAAATTGCTTGTTAGAGCTGTACTATTTATTTTGCTATTGATGGTTATTTTACCATTTGATCAGACGGCTAGAAATATTGTGAAACTGTATTCATTTGGCTGAAAACTAACCTCTTCTAATTTCAATAAGGTTAGATATTTGAGAATGGAAGATGAGGAAATCTAATGAAGTTTAAACGTTATCAAAATTCGATTTAGCTAGGAAGACAAATATATTGTTACTAACAAACCGACAATTTTATCCGGTCGGTTTGTTAGTAACAATATATCTGTCTTCTTATATACATATATATATATATATATATATATATATATATATATATATATATATATATATATATATATATATATATATTTGTTGTTTTTTCGCTTCGGTTTCGGTTTTTTACTTATTCAACTCTCTTGCATATGAACCTCTTATGTGTTTCTATTTTTTTTGAAGTTTTCTGAACATTTCTGAAACAAAAATGATTCGCAGGCTCCTTATCTTCTCTGACTCCTTAAGTTGTTTACAGTCCCTTCTCGCTAATCCATTTTCTTCGAATTGTGGCTTCCTGATTCTCCGCATCAAGCAACTTACGTTTGATTTGGAGAGATCGGGTTCCGATGTCGTTCTTGCATGGATCCCCTAGTCACTGTGGCATAGTAGGTATTGAAATAGTCGACGCAAAAGCTCGGTTTGCTGCCGCTATTAATTTCATTGAAGATCTCCTTCCCTTGATTCGTTTCTGGATGATATCTGACTGGCAGAGGGCGTGGGAAAGATTATCCCAGATTACGGGTGGGGGATATTTCCAGATCCAATATTTTATACCCACGAAACCTTGGTTCTCAACATTTACTTTCTCTCGAAAGGAATCCTCTGTGGTATCTCGCATGCGTTTGGGTCATTGTACTATTCCTACCCATTTGGCTAGATTGCGGGTCAGAGAATCTACAATTTGCGATTGTGGACTTGGAGAAGGCGATCTATATCATCTCATTTTTTCATGTCCATTGAATAATAGATTTCCTTCGTTTATTTCCAAATTATTAAAATATAAAATTCGATTGCCCATCAACATAAGATCACTTTTATTTATTGCCAACAAACCCATTTTAGGATTAATAATTCAGTTCATAAGAAAGAACGACATCAAAATATAAAATTTTTCATATTTATATTCTTGTTTATTTTTGTTTTTGTTTATATATATGTATATACATATTTTGTACTCTCTGTATGTTGTAATGTAATTTTCTTCTTTTTGTTTAATTGTAGCCAACTTCTTAATTAATTTTTGTTTTACTGTATAGTTTATTCTTTTATTAACAAGCAACAATGACAAATATCCGGAATAAATGATAACAATGACAAATATCCGGAATAACTTAATCAGTATTGCTTATCCTTTTTTTCCATACTTGATATTGGCAAATATTCTCTCTGGAGAGAACGAACGCTATATAATCAAAGATGAAGATAAAGACAACAAACGTCTAAATTGAAAAGCCCATAAAAGTTTTCCCGTGTAGTAAACGAAAAAAATGTGTTAAACAAAAAATGTCCGTCGGATAGCGTGTCTGCTGAAGATTTAGAAGTGTTAGAAGTAATCCCACCAGAACCTTATCGTAAGTACTTTTACAATTTCAAATTTTAATGGAATATATTTAACATATTAAATTGATTAATTGTATGCAAGTTTGATGTTTAATTTGACCTATAAGCATTTTTGAAAAAAAAAGAAATTGGACACAAATGCATTTAAGAACATTGAATGTCATTGTTGAGCGTTTATTGTATTTGTTAATATCTTTGAATTAATAATGAATTTTAGCGAGGTTTCCTTAACTTGCGCCAATTTTGATATCGAGTATCAAGTCAGTCAATATACCTATGTATGTACAAACATACAGACACACACACGAACTCCACTTTCCTAATAATGTTAAGTAATTTTGGCCCTCTTTGTGTTTACTTATTTATTTAAGTAGATCAATTAGCATAGTGAGGCTCGATACCTATGTTACTCGACGCACGTCTCGCTAGTTGTTCCGCAACACACCGTAGTATCGCGACATTCGACTGCGTTACAATATAGTAGAGTTGCCAACCGTCCTGTTTTCCCAGGACGTGTCCTGATTTTTGTAGTGTCTTAGGATGATCTGGATAGTTCTTAAGCAGCGTCCTGGATTTTTAAAGCGTCCCTGATAAGGTCATGTATTTTAAAATTCGCGCGCCACTTTTGCAATCCTTACGTTACGAGCGGCTTCATGGCTCGCGACTGTTCACGCTGCCCGGGCCCGTGCTGTTTTAAAACAAAACAAAGACGCAACGTGTCACTCTGTGATGTCTCTTTCTCTCTACTATTGTCGCGTAGTGCTTTCTCTTTCTTACTTTGCTTGCATTAGGCATACAGAGCTAGCCAGCTTACTATTTAGTTATCAACAACAGGCTATAGGAATATAAAGTATTTAAAATATTTATTTTAAAGGAGAAATACGTAATTATTTAAACTTATTTTTGATTGTATTATTGGTATTATTTATTCAGAGAATACATATTAGAATAGAAAGATACTTGTAAATGTCATTAATCTTTAATTTATGAGCTCGTTTTTTACTGGAATTTCTTTTGTTTTAGCTGTATTATTGTGTTTATAAATTTGTTGTTTTATCAGAAACATGCCGAAATGAAAATGCAGTTTTAACGAAGTTTTAGGAAAAAGGTTCCCCTCGCTCAAACGAGGCAAGTCTGACTCTGTAGTGTCAATACAGATATACTGAATTCACAAATACAAAAATTTGTATTTCTGAATTCAGTATATCTATAGCCAGTAGAGATGCGATAGATATTGAGGAGCATCAGAAAAAAGCCAAGTATAAGAAGAGATTATAATCTCAGGTAGGGACTTCTAAAGCCTTAGATACTTTTATAAAGAAATCCTCAGCTAATGAGAAGACTGTCGCTGTTGAAGGGGTTGCAGCTTACCACACGATTCGTTACCATATGTCTTTTAACTCTTTAGACTGTACGTTGCAGTTGAATATAACTATCTTTAGCGATTCACAAATCGCAAAAGACATGACGTGTAACAGAACAAAGGCAACTGCTATTGTACCTGGCGTTTTAAGCCCTCATTCTTCAATGAAGATGACATATGACTTGAAAAGAATATCGTGTGTTAGTGTCCCTTGTGATGCTAGCAATCATGGAGCAACCAAATTAATTCCTATATTGGTTTAATATTTCGATTATCGTGGCGAAGGGATAAATTCCAAGATATTAGACACTGAAACAGTGTCCAATGAAAAGGCTAAAACTTTGGTGAGTTTAGTAAATAATCAGTTCCAAAAATATAATATAAAAATGTATACCATTCTCAAGAGATAATTGCATTACGAACTTTGGTGGTAGGGGAAGAGCTGGAACAAACAATGTGTTTATGAAACTGAAGGAAAAATTAGGCAAAGGCATTATAGGTATTGGTTGTCCTGCTCGTGTACACAATAATGCTGTTCACCACGGATGTGACATTCTGCCCATAGAAGTGGAATTAATAATTGTAAACATTTATAAAAATTTTTCTACATATACTGTTCCAATAGAAAAACTACGACCGTTTTGCAATGATATTGGCAAGAAATACTCTCAACTTCAGTTTCACTCCAAAACAAGCTAAGCCTTTTTCGGGCAATTGAAAAACTTTGAAATACCATGAGCCGTTAAAAGAATATTTTTTAGTTTAGATAAACCCTGGAGGTTTATAGTAAGTAGATTATGAAGTTTTTTGACAATGAGTATGCCGAGGGTTACCTGTACCTAGTTCATTTGGTAATGGCGATAATTCACACTAATTTTGAAAGAGTGGAAAGAAAACAAAACAGATTGTCAAATCAGGAAAATTTTGGGCAGAGTTATTTCATTACTACAGGAGAGAATAAGAAACAATTTTTGACTTTTAAGAGTAAGGACAATTTTAAAGAAGTTGCATGACGAAGGAGAGAACACGGAAGAATTTTCAACTAAAATTAAAGATTTTTATAATGAAATCAATGACTATTTAAAATGTGGATTGAACCATTTGAGGACCTAAAAGTTTTCGACTGGATTGATCTAACACGGTCTGATTTGCTAGATTATAGCAACAATGAAAAATCTTTGGGCTTTTTAAAAGAACACGACATTGAAATTAACGCCTAAAAATTATTTGACTACTGGGTTAATTTGAAAAAAATTAGCACAAGTTTGAATCCTATGACTAACATATTTCAAGCAGTGCATTTCCGAGAAACAGTATGCAGAACTACGGAAAGTGTCTGAATGTGTATTTAGTATACCGGGACATAACGCTAATGTCGAGAGAGTCTTTTCTCTCATAAATTCACAGTGGTCAAAAGAAATAATTCGATTACTGTCAACAACAGTAGCTGCAATCATCAAAACTATCCAAAACATAGATATGAAGGGTGACCAATTTTATGATTATTTGTTAACTCAACCGGATACGGAAGGAAATTGGTGGGGTTGAAAAATATAATAAAAATAAATAAGTTCCTGACTTGAGTTTAAATAATATGTTACAAACTAAAGTGTTTGTTTTATATTTTAAATTATTTCGTCTTAACTCGTATAATTTTATTGAAATACTTTTATTAAAAATATGATTATTATTATTTTTTAAATTTCAATTAGCCTATTTTCACTACGTAGTAATTTAACTCTTGCTTCTGTACTACTGGGTCCTGTTTTTAAACTAAATTGTCCTGGTTTTTCCTAATTTGAATCCTAGTTTTTTAAATTTGCGGTTAGCAACCCTACAATATAGTTGATGTAGATTTTTTGTTAGTGTTAAAATTGCATATTGTGTCGAAATTAATACACGAATTTATAGACATTCGTATACACTTTTATTTAATTATAAAATGTTGATTTAATTATGAATTCGTTATATATTTACGAAGTGTTATTTTGAAATATCTGTCTACGTATAAAGTTCATACAACGCTGGGCAACGGAATGTGATGTATGCGAGTCATCGTGCCCATCAATCGTTTTACCCGGACATACAATATGTACATACATATACTTGTCTGTTGGCTTGGATGGTCACTCGTGAATCGCAAGGTGAGCGGACGTCACATTTATAAATATGAAAGTTGCCACGTCATTGGCGTTCGATATGCAGATTTGTCGTAGGTGTTAATTTTGTATTCTGTAATTTTCTAACGCCTTTATTTTATTGGAGTTTATTACTTAAGAATCGATTTTCATATATAGCACCCGGTATGAAGTTTTGATGAGGAATAAAATCAGAAATTTAGAGCTTTAAAAAATGTGTAACAGTTTGTAACGTTGGATGTAGGAGGTAATCTCTGAAACTACTCATCCGATTTCAAAAATTCTTTCACTAATATTTAGAAAGGACCTTCAGGATGGACATATATTGTATATTAGCTCGTTAAAAATTTCCTATATTGTAAAAAAGTTATATTTTGTGAGTTTGGATGTAGGAGGTAATTTCCGAAATTATTCATCCGATTTTAAACATTCTTTCACCAATATTTAGAAAGGACCTTCAGGATGGACATAGCTTGTATAATATCCCGTTAAAATTTTTTTTCATGCAGTCTAGTTTTGCAACGTAAGTCAACGACAGTCCATCAGTCGCCAAATGCGTTTCTTATGAACGCTACCTTAACGGTAAGAGATATATTGATATTTATATTTATATACAGTGTTACCTATTTTATACCTTGCAAGAAAATTATCGTATTTAAGGAGTAAACTCCAGTGGCGCGTCGGAGCTGACACGCACAATGTTTTTATTCGACACTTTTACTAAGGCTCCATAATAATTATAGAAGTGTTCAGGCGGCCAGTATCCACACTTTTTCGTTATAGCGTAATAATACATAGTTTTCATAGCGACATATTTTAAGGTCTTAAATATTTTCGATTTAAGCGGGAAACGCTACAAATACTACTAAATTTAATATTAGCCCCTCCGGCTATTCGTAAAAGTAGCTTAGCTTACAAGATCAATATTAATTGAAGTTTTTTTTTATACAGTTAAAGAGAATACGCTAAATGTACTGTGGCATAAAGGACTTCTTCATGAGATTGGACTTCCGGAAGATTTTCCAATATATAAAACATATTCCAGCTGGTTTGATTGAATATTTATTCTTAATAATGAACAAGATTTCTAAATTTAAGGCTAGCTCTTTTTGTAGTCTTCTTCACCCAAGTCCGAATCGTATAGTTGGGCTAACAACCGGGTTTTCTGTCCATTTCATTTGAGCATGTATGTAAAAAAGTGAATTGAATGAAATTTATTAAAAATATTAATTAAGAGGAGAAATAGTAATGGTGAAAATTCAAGAAAAATATTTTAAAAGAGAAGAAAGAAATATATATGCTCGCTAATATTTCGGAGAATGCCTCAAAAATGGCACAAAATAAAATCGGTTTTGAGATTCGTAAAAAAATATTAAATTGCATTTTAATATTTCAATTAAACGTTAGATGGGTGATCTCACATAGTATGTCAAACAATACTCCAATCGTTGACGCCCATTTTTTTTATTAAAATGGCAACCTGTAAAAATCTTTCAAAATGTCGCAAAAATTCTTTACGATAAGGTAAAAAAGATTTCTTGTTTTGAGGTCTTTCTTCGACAAAATCTACTTTATATAAAATTGAAGAGTGTAGTTGTCATAACGCACGCTTGATTACTACTTAACATTTTAAATCATTATCTTTAACCATTCCAGATGTGGTTCTGACAATAATATAGTGACTCCTAACATCATTAGACTATCTTAGCTTCCATTTTTAGATGAAAATTTAAATTTATTGGTTCAAAAATTGTAGTGAAGAAATAATAGTTTTATTCGAGTTCCTTGCGATCTACATCTTCCGAATTTCGATTTCCGATGTGACTTACTCTAAAAATTCTATGGTCTATGGACTTACTATTAATAAACGTAATATGTTAATAGTAATCTATATATATAAAAGGCAATGTTCTGATTGACATATCAACGCCCAAACCGCCAATTATAACAATTTGAAATTTGGAGAGTGTGTTGATTTTATAATGGAGGCATTGTTTAAGAAGGGATTTTTCGAAAATCATCCCTTAAGGGGGTGAAAAAGTGTAACTAAGTTTGTATGGGAAAAATATTTTTATGGTAATTTTTACTTAAAAATTTGTATTAATGCTTTGCAATATAAATAATTTAATAAGCATATTCCGATATTCAGCCCCAGGTAATGAAAATTGGTAGTAATGAAAATTTATACGGGAAAATATTTCTATTGTAAATTTTTACGTGCCACTATGTTTACTGGCTGTACTCAGGGAGATGGGAAGGGGGGGGGGGGTAATCGGTTTTCTTACCACTAATACCGCTTATACCCTATTATTATGTTTTTGAATTCAAGCGACTACAATTTCCCCTTAGAGTCTGTTTCACAACGTCGATTAATAATCGGCCACTTATAAAATGTGGTAGGCATTGACTTAGTGGAGGATTGCTTCTCAGATATTTTAGCACCAGGCAGTATGACCACCAATGTGATACACAAGGATGTACTATATTAAAATTTAACTTCCTCTCTGCTGCTTTATTTGCGTAAACTAGGTAGACACTGTAGGATTTGTTGATATATAAATAAACAATAACGTTAACAACATACAAGTAAGTAGTAATTTAATAAAAATAAAACCGACTTTTTATATTTTAAACTACAAAACAGATTTTTATAAAATTTTCACTCTTCTGTACGTTGAAAGATACTTAAGCCCATAAAAATAGAATAATTGTAATCTGATTAGTAGTTTTTTGAAAAATACGTGGAAAAACATATAGACGTAAACAAATAAGGTTTCTAAACAATCCACAAGATTTCAAAAATTATTCATAAATTTTTGAAATTTTGCACATTGTTTAGAAACCTTAAAAGACTAACATATTTAATAACATTAAATACATTTGGGTCGAATTTATATCCCCCTTTTCAAAGTTAATTAAAAATTTGACTGAAGTTTAGAAAACGAATCGTCTACGCGAGTGAAGCCGCCGGCCAAAAGCTAGTAACATGTATATAGCAGGGCTAGGGGTAAGTTTTAGGGGCAGCACAATGGCGTCTTCTGATTAAATTTGTTAAATCATAAGCTATCGTAAGTCGTTGTCAAAAGTTTTAAGCGAGTTTTTTAGATAGCCGCTGACGGTTCTATGATTGTATTTTCTTTTGCAATAAAAGACACCTTACACCTTACTGAAAGAAAAAAAAACGTTTCGCTTGACAATTGAAAATTATCTCACGTTAAATGATTGCTTCAGTTATCTAACTCTTTAAAACTACTTTATTTGAATTTTGATTATGGGTGCTAGTTAGATTTGTTTGAATAACATTTCAATGAGATGATCACATCGTTAATTACCGATCATGACTAGAATAGATGGAATTAATAACTCATTAAAACTATATATTATATTGTATGTTATATTGTTGTTACTTACTTCTGACATATTTCATAATTTTGTCATATATTAAAAATGTTTTATATTTTTTGTGACGAGATTTCCCTTCATTTATTCATATTTTAATCGTCCGAGATATCACATTCGTTGCGTTTTGGTTGGTTGCTGTTCTACTAACAAATCAGTTTCGAATTTTATACAGAAATGTTTACCAAAACTAAAGGTAAATTAATTAGTGTTTATAAATACATTACCTATTCTATAATATTATTTGTAATGGAAATCTTAAAAATAAACGAACTTATGTACTGAAATGTAAAAGTAAAGACTGTTAGCAAAGTAAAGAAAAGATTGTAATGGGTCTTTGTTACTGCTTGGCAATCGGTCGATAGGCGACGTGATGATCTACAAGTTAAGTTTAGAATAGTCAAAATTCTGTCATTCGGTTTGG
This sequence comes from Druceiella hillmani, assembly GCA_039881145.1. Classification (NCBI taxonomy): domain Eukaryota; kingdom Metazoa; phylum Arthropoda; class Insecta; order Lepidoptera; family Hepialidae; genus Druceiella; species Druceiella hillmani. The sequence continues at coordinate 6,340,201 of JAYKKI010000074.1, read as the reverse complement.
TAACGTAGAGAAAAACGTATTTTTGATTTATCCTATGAAATTGTGATTTATTTCTCCAGGGGAAAGGGTCTATTTGTTGTAACCAATTATAAACCATTCAATATTTATAAACAGAAAGCAACTAGAAATAAGTACACATTCCGACAAAGATTACAAATACTTAAAAATAATTTTTGGTTAATTAGACGTAACAGTTCTGTGTTCACGAGTAACATTCACTATTTTTTTAATATTATTGTGTATAATAATTTTGTATTGTACTAATTTTATTTAACTAGTTTACAGTTTTGTATTTTAATACATCTGAACAAGCGAAGCATAAAAGTGTGGGCGTTATTAGGTTGTTAAAATCGAGATGTCTGGATAGCGACAATTTTCTATTTTTAAAAAATTGAGCTATGACCGTCATAATTTTTAGTAATATGCAATTATATAATATTATTATAAGAGAAAGCATGAGTGAACTTTACAAGGAATTTAAATGTTTTAATATTTTGGTTGAAGAAAAATAACTTACCCATAATAAAAAGTGTTGTTATTTATCGAGTCGCGCACGATTTATTTTAGTACAAAATTGATTTCAAAATGTTTTAATTGTGTTCGCATATTATTTTTTGTCATTACGAAAAAATAATGACAAAAAATAGTATAAGAAACAGGGTTACTTAATTATTTAATTGTAAAAAGTGATTAAACGCAAATATAATTTGCAAGGTAACATTTTTATTTTAAACCGTGAGCGATCTTTATAATCATGTAAAGTGATGTTCGTTATAAGTTTACTAATTTACTTTAAATTAATAAAGGAAAACAATAAAAATAGTTTTTGGTAAAGTTCATTTTCCACAAAGTTTTTTTTGCATTTATTTATAAAAAAATGGCCGTGTGCGAGCATATACGAGGGTATGGGCAACCAAAGAATACTACAGAATCCTCCATTTGTGAAATTGTTGTTAAAAGTTAACCGAACTAATTTCATTTCAAAATTTTAATAAAATACCATCATTAAAATGTTGCTAGTCTGATTTTCTGATTTTATATACCTATGGTTGAAAAGTTAGGAACCAGAAGACACACCGTTCGTCATTTTGAAGCTTAACATTTCTGAAACGGAGCTTAAAATGAAAAGTGGTAAATAAAACTCAATATTATTTTAATATACGTTTTTCTCCTGGTTTAAAGAAAAATAGATACATTAATAAAGATCACAATATTGGACATAAATTTATAAAATTTCATACACAAAGGTAGAAAATGGGAAGCTGGCCGGCAGACAGACAGACGAACTTGACGAAATTATAAGCGTTCCTTGCTTCGCTACGGAACTCTATTAATGTTAGATCAATTCGCGGTTGCATGCGATTATTGAGTAACTGTAAGAATAATTAACCGGCATGAAAAAGCTATAATGGCTGTGCCTGCCTTGTCGCTTTAAAAATAATACAAGTACCTATTTGTTGCGAACATAAGGTGAAGGTTGTAATAAATTGAATTGGAGAGCCATCAGTATATTACATTTTGGATTAAAAAGAATTACGTACATATTTTTATTATTTCATATAAAAATTTATATTTTCAATATTTTTTAATTTTGGAAAGTAATAGATAATTTATTTATAGTGAGCTAGCCTAGTGAAAATCATATTTATTTGTCTTTAAAAAATTATGTAGACCTTTTTTTAATATAATTAATTTAATTTAATTTAATTTTTTCGTTAAAATTAAAATTCGCATTTTATTCGACATATTTGCTTACAAATTTCAATGTATATAATAATAAGGTAAAATTTTTATTTCATACAACTTGTTATTCGACGAGATATTATTAAAATATGGATAATAAGTGGCAGAGTCTATACAGTTTTAAAAATGTGGAGGGGATACATACCTTATTTAATTTTTAAAAGTTAAATAGCTAGGTATTCATAAGTCATATGCAGAAATACATATACATGTATAACACAGAATTAAATGTACATGCTTTTATAAATTTATTTGATCGAAGGAAAGAGGGAAAAGGCAAAAGGGAGGGTAACAAAAGAGGCTTAAGGAATTATGGAAAGTACAATTCTTTGTGAAACTTGAAAGTGCACATTTATGGAGTCCATCAGTGTATATATGTAAATGAATGATCAGTCATAAATCGAGGTCATGAACAGCTGTCAAAAATTTGGTCCAGAAGTAAGATGAGTTGTTGGTATTATGTAATACATCATACAGAAGAGAATATAGACAGCTGTTCAATATAAGCATGCGGTTAATATTTTTTTTTGATAAAAATCTTAAATTAAATGGACGTAAACATCACAGATTGAGAGTACACAACCAAATGTTATTCACATTCTTTTCAATATAGAGTCCAATTATCATTATTGTTGATTATGGCTTTACACGTATCTCACATGCTGTCAATTAGGCTTTCTAAGGTATTCACTGAATAAAAGGGCATTAAATCTCGGAAGACTAAAACACTTCATGCGAAGAAGCGTTTTCCTCTAAGCTCACATTTCATAAGTGAACGAACACGTTCTACAGGATTTGCATCTGGGAAATTTGTGGGCCACTTTATCATGGATCGAACTTTCGATTGTGAATAGAGATGGTTCGTTTCTTAAAGAACGCAAGTCTTTCTATCAGCGCCAAAATAATGTTTAGCAGATGGCAAAAAATATTTTTCGTATTTGTCAGTAGCGCGCGTAAAGGGGTACATGCAGTCAAAACCGAGTTGTAGAAACAGCATCAACCATTTACTTTTGTCAGTTGATTGATAGTAACGAGGCTGTTATCTGTGGTCGACGAAGATCTTGACCACATTTAAAAATGCCCCGCCTGTAAAAATTACTTTGTCACAACATCTATGAAGATTTTCGCGCACCCACATCGGGTACGCGAAAATCTTCATAGATGTACATATACGTATATATATATATATATATATATATATATATATATATATATATATATATATATATATACATACAAACATTTTTTTTTTTTTTTTTATTATTATTATTGCAATCTGTCATTTGAGACATTCAGCAATTGGTGCGTATGTTAGCATGTATTGTACTGAGTTCGTCCTTTTGAACTCATTTCATTTTGCCCCTATATAAGGTCTTGGGGAAGTTTTTTCTTAAGCCTTCTGGGTGCCGTTATTGGGTTCATCAGGTTTATAGCCAGTGGATTGGGATGATTAGCGATTCGGTCTCTGTATGTCTTTATCATCTCTGAGATTTCTTCTTGGACCAATTTTATGCCAAGCTCCAAATGGAGTCTGTTGTTTGTCACATACCAGGGTGCACCAGCTATCATTCTAAGCGTTTTTGATTGAAACCTTTGTAGTATTTCAATATTTGATTTTGCCGCGGTTCCCCACAGTTGTAGGCCATAAGTCCATATAGGCTTGATCGTGCATTTATAAATTAATAGTTTATTTTCGAGCGACAATTGAGAGTTTTTGTTAAGGAGCCAGTACATGTTTCGCACTTTTTGGCCCGCTGCACATCGTTTGGTCAGGATGTGTTTGGACCATGTCAGACGTCTGTCGAGATACACGCCAAGGTATTTTGCGTAATCGGCTTGCGGTAACTGTACTCCATTTAGATTTACTGCCGGACACGTATCTCGTTTGGTAGTAAAAGTAACTTGTATTGATTTGATTTCGTTAACTTTGATTGGCCAATCTTGCAGCCACTGTGACATTTGGTCAAGGCTTGTTCAAATGCCTGGGATATGTCCAAGAAAGATGCAGAACTATATTGGTTTGACTCAAAGGCATTATGGATATTTTTGACCAATCGATGGACCTGCTCATTGGTTCCATGTCTCTGACGAAAGCCAAACTGGTGATCAGGCAGTAGATTATTATCATAGATATGTGGCATTAATCTTCGCAGAAATAAAATTTCCATAACCTTGGAAGTAATTGGTAGCAAGCTAATAGGTCTGTAAGATTTCACATCAACAGCATTTTTGCCATGCTTGAGGACCATTATTATTTGAGCCACTTTCCACTGGGGAGGAATCGAACACGTACGTACGATTGCATTGTACAGGATTGTGAGGAATGAAATTCCTTCCTCTGGGAGCTCTCTTAGAATTTTGGCAGTTATTAGGTCATAGCCAGGTGCCTTGTTGATATCAAGTGTATCAATAACAGCTTTTATTTCTCTCTTAGTGAAATTCGAAATAGGGGGATCGAGTTGGTGGCATTGATTCAGAAAAGTTGACACTTCTTGCGTTTTGGGGGAATTTATTTCGGGGTTTGGTACAAAGACGCGTTTTAAGTGTTCGGCGAATGTAACTGCTTTTTCCGCTTCACTGGCTGCCCATTCATTGTTCTCTTTGCGTAGAGGGGGTTGGTTTAAGACTGGACGTTTCATATTTTTTGTGACTTTCCACAGTGAGTAATCAGCTTTCACAAGTGCTTTTACAGTGAGTATTCAATTTTAGCTTAGATTGCAAGTAGTTTAGATGTTTTTTATCTGATGCATGTCGAGACTGTTGCCATTTTTTTCTAGCACTACGTTTTTCAGTCAGGAGTTCACGAATAGACAGAGGACATTCGAGTTTACGGTTTGTGTCTGTAAGTGTTGGGGTAGCAGCCCAGGCAGACCTTTGTACACAATAGTTGAGGTGTTCAACAGCTTCCATTATGTTCTCTTCGGTTTTCATAGGTAGTGACTCGTCCAGGCATTGAGCCATTAATTGCCTAAAGAGATCCCAGTCAGTTTTGCGTGTGTGCAGCTTACATGGTTTTGGAGCTAATGTTATGGATCTTTTGAGGGTCATTTCTACAGGTGAATGATCAGAAGACAAATCTAGGCTAGTTCTACTTGTGATAAAGCTGCTAGGGAATCCTTTGGTTATGGAGAAATCTATCACATCTGGTATTTTTCTTCTATCAGTGGGCCAGTAAGTGGGTTGCCCAGGCGAGACAACACTAAGATTTAGTTTGTCAATTGACATTTTTAGTTGCCGTCCCTTTGTTGTTACTGTACGCGAGCCCCAGTAATGATGTTTCGCATTATAATCTCCACCAGCAACGAATCGGTGGCCCAGTGTGGCGAGAAACCTTACATAATCTGCTTCCTTAAGTTTATGTTTCGGTGGGCTGTAGACAGCCGATATTACAAAAGATCCTACCCAGTCTTCGATTCGCACATTTGTTGCTTGGATCTCTTCAGTACAATATTGTACTGTTTCGTAATGCTTAATATTAGTTTTTATAATTATTGCACTCCCCCCATGTGCAGTTCCATCAGGGTGCATTGTGTGGTAAGTCTTATAGTTTTGTATTTGGAAATAACTCTTTTTTGTAAAGTGGGTTTCAGAGACTAGCAAGATATCAATATTATGTGTCTGCAAATACGATTGAACCTCAAGGGTGTGTTGTGGCAGCCCATTGGCATTCCATAGAGATATTTTTAAGCAATCTATTTTGAGAGATTCGTCGTGAGTGCTATTATTAGGTTTGTCAATGTAGTCAATTGCTGCATCACTTGTTTCATTAAGTCCATTATTTCATGCATATCATTTGTACGTATGTCGCTATTTTGTGGAAGTTGATGTCCTTTGGTTAATACGTCTCTATATGTTTGTCGTATGGTATTCTGAGAGTTCCCTTTATGAGCCGTTAGTGTTTCTTGTTCATGACTCTGTTTTATCAAACTGATTTTTATTCCTGGATCTACGATCTGGTGCTTTTGGGAATTTCAGATTTTGAAGCTCGCGATAGACTCCACAGCCTTTGTAATTTGCAGGATGGTTACCATCGCAGAGTATACACTGGACTTGGTCGGACCTAGTTTTCCTTGGGCAGTCAATGGAGAGGTGGTCACCAGCGCATTTGATACACTTAGGTTGTCGGCGACAATAAGCTTTGGTATGTCCATATTGTTGACATTTCGCACATTGTGGGATTTCCCGTTTTGGTCGTGGAGGTTCAAAGGATACCATACACTGCATTAGGCTTTTAACTTCATATATCCGCTTGTTGTTGTCATTCGGTAATAATTCAATAATGAACATGGGCAATGGCTTCTTTGTGGTTCTTTGTTTGATATTCCAAACGTTTATGCAGTTGTAGTCCATATCATTTAATACTTCTTTGATGTCATCAGGGTTAGTAGATGGATGCATATTTTTAAGCACAGCTTTGAACGCTCGATCCTGTTTAGGCTTATAAGTAAAAAACTCAGTCTGTTTTTGTTCCAATTGTTTGACGATAATTCTGTACGTATCGGCAGATTTGGTCTGGATTTTGACTTGATCATTGTGGAGGACCTTCAAAGTGTACATATTTGGAGCATGTTCATTAAGCATGTTAAGTAGAGGTCGGACATTACCCACTTTGTCAACAAATATTGGAGGTGGTTTTGTTGTCTTTTCTACAGTAGTGGAGTTGTCTACTTGGGTTTCTTCTTCTGCTAGTTGAGTAAAACTATTTTTTGTTGGTATCGGTTGAGTTTGAGATAGCCAGTATGTATCCAGTTTTGTTTGTTTTTGTGTTCCAACATTTTCCGGGCTTGAGTGAGGTCTTTTCTTACCGGTGACTTCCTTCCAGTCATCTTCCTTATTTGTACTTGGTTCTTGGTCAGTAGTTTGTTTTGGGTAGGTTGTGGTGGGATAGTTGCCCAGAGAATGTGTTCTAGGTCGACTTTCAAATATTACATTATGGCTTATCTGCTGTGGTTGGTTTTTATTAATCTTGGTGCAGTTTTCATTTTTATTATTATTATTTTTATTATTGATTGGATCACTCATTTTTGTTCCCACGAGTATAGGACGATAATACGGTCGCTACCTAGGGTGACGCCTATTCCAGGTTTCGTCGAGTTTGGTCGCTAGTGACTGATCTGTCCTTTCAGCCAAAGAGTCCTGTTGGCACGTACCACACCTTAGGATTTAGGGGTTTTTTATAGAGGTGGCCTTCCTCACGGTCCAAGTGGCGAAGCTCAGACCCCCGTTCCTGCGAGACATGACCACAGGATTACGGTCTGGGGCAGCTCGTTTGAGCTACACACTGGTTTTTAATTCAGGGTTGTCTCCCCTAGCTGTATACTAGGCTAAAGCGCCTAGGGCTCGCTTTCGCCCATCATACTTTGCTACTGCAGTCCGGGAGTAGATGGAATGTGCGGGGTCCTAAGGACTGTAGCATTGCCCAGGAGGGACGATTCACTGGTATAGTAGTGAGCCTACCCCCAGCCCGCCACGGCGGTCTGAGGGCAGCGTGGACGTGTATGATGAACTTGTTGGTGACACATAAAACCCAACTCCGCACACTTGGGTGTATGTTCCGGTTTTTGCTCAGCATTTTATAGGTGAGTGTCTTACAGCAAGACAAGCACCACCAAGACCTACACCAACCTCCCCTCCCTTAAACTTACATACATACATACATACATACATATATATTATATTCTATATCGTGGGACGAAATTTAATCTGAAACTCTTATTGTATTCAGGACAATATCTATTCCCTTTTAACGACGTAATATTTGAGTTTGGCAGAGAGTTAAAACGCCTGGTGCTGAAAGAGGCGAACAATCATTTTTTTCCTCTGTAGGTGACGTCACACGTGCACTACCTCTCTCCGGTAGAGAGTCTATTATGGTTCTTTATATTTGCTTTACTCGCTTTCTTTCTAATCTAAGCCCTTTGGTTTGCGCATAGTGGAATACAACTTCGTACCGCTTAAAATAATATTCGCTTTTTATAAAATGTCACAAAAACCGACCATTGAGCAAGAGTATTGGCGTTAGACTGAGAAAAACAATTCATTTTTTCTCTTGTATAAATAGGAAATGGCGGGGATAGAATTAATCGCCAGGAATTACAAGTCCGCGTGCTTTTGATAAATATAATTTAAATGGATTGCGCAGGTAATGTACGAGTATCTTAACACGCTTAAGCCGAAACTGTATCTCGGAAGCGTCATATTTGAGGTCGGTGATGTATTTTGGAGACAATTTTTTTATCACTATTTCATTTAATTAGGCGATCTTCAGCGAAATACAGACAGTAATCATTAGATTACATTATAATAATTAAAGGCAGTCGAAATTTTTAACAAAGTGAACTTTTCGGTTTGACTGATGTGGACTTAGACACTTTAAAGGCTTACAGTCGCTTTAAAGGATCTTTTACTATAAAAATGACATCCGAGGCATTTGAAATCGCCATTTAAAATTTTGATGGATCGGTAGATTCAGATCTTCTATAATACAGATACAACATATATAATTACGACTAAAATTTTACTAATGTATTTAATTGCTCGCAGAAGGTTTTCTAGCCCACAAATTTGATTGAATTTATAAAAAAATAAAGTATTATTTCCTGGAGTTGTTCCCAAAATAATGTTGTAATTGTTAAGTTGACAGTTGTTTGTTTTGTAACGACCTTCAACGTTTAACCTTCTCCAAAAATTACCAAAATAACTATCTATTAGTATCCGCGTGAAAAGAATGTCATGTTATTAAAATAGATTTTCTTCAATACTTTTTTTTAAGAAATTCGAACTGTGCGTTTAGTTATTTTTGACTTGTTTTTATCTGTATACAAACCGGTCATGTAGCCTGTAGGCTATTAGTACGTATATTTTGTACGAGCCAGCCAGTAGTTATGCTAGTTTTAAATATTTCAAGATGACGAGAATAAAGTTGCCAACGCTTTATATTAATATTAGGTTTTTCCTACGGCTTTGCTTGTGTAGATTTTTTCTTAAGGCACAGTTTTTCTACTGCGGTTACATAAGCATATGAAAAGTAAAAGACCCTTTATCGCGATAAGCAACTATCTAAGGTTGAACTTTAAGTTGAATCGTTTTGACAGACATGAACAATTCTGTTTACCGTTTCTTAAGCTCGCATATTGGATTATTACTGCGTGGATATGTATAGTTGAATTTCAAATAACTTATTAACTTATAATATATATATATATATATATATATATATATATATATATATATATATATATATATATATGTATATACCACAAAATAAAATATATAAACCACTAAAATATTGTTATACTATATATATATATATATTCACTCAACAATATTTTTGTGGTTTTATTTGAAACTCGAGTTGATTAATTGAAACGTTACAGTTAAGTATAGCGACAATTAAGAACCAAATATAATTAGAGTTTTAGATTGACTGCAGTACAATTAGAGGAAATCTTCTGAATTAAATATGTTCATAAGACGTGATACGCTCTCGTCTAAAACAGATGATTTCTTTGCTGTCAGAAACAACTTGTAGGATGCAAAATACACCTTCACTGATATATTATGTGTTTTTTCAACTAATGAGATGTATCATCATGTCGAGTCATAACGTATGAAGGGAATACAGGGAATAGAGTGTACAACGCCTAAATCGTTTAAGATATGTCAATATTGAGTAATATGGTAACAAAATGTATAAATATATCAATGACAAATATTATACAATAAAAGTTATACATTCGTTATAAAAAATGAAAAATAAATCCATTTGCGTTATATCGACAGTGCCATACTCTAATATAATTAAAGTTATGCATAAGCTAGTTATGCATAATTTAGTTAGTATCAGTTAGTAAATGTTAGTTATGCATAAGTTCAAACACCAGTAAATCTAACATTACAAGATCGTATAGAATTATAATAAAAAAAAGAATGAAAGAATAAAGATATTGTGCTATGTAAGCGTGCTTACGTGATACACAATTCATACATACGTTCCCATGTATGAATTGTGCCAACATCCAGCATAAGAGGCTCTACATAATGTTACGTTACTATCTCTTCTTCTGTAGAGTCTCGTTTTCTAATAAAAAAAATAACAATTGTATAAAACAAATATGCCAATAAATAATTTGCAATTTATATATGCCTTTTAAATGTCTAATAGAAGACTTTGAAAAATATTATAATCTGTCAAAAGCGAAACTAGAATATTTTCCCATTTTAGCTTAGATCTGTTTTTTTCTAAAAGTTGAAAGCGAAATATTAAAAATATGGCAGACAATTTTGAAAATTGAAACTTACGTAAAATCCGTGGCATGCTATGGAGACAGAGATAAATATAATTTATGTTTATCAATTTTACCATTCTGATCAAACAGAACGAATATCCAATATGTTATGATTATAGATCTTAATATTTTTCCGTTTAAAACTATAAAGTCGAACATTACTTCGAATAATAATCATCCATTCTTAGAATCCATTATTTCGAATACTCGCAAATACTCGCAAAATAATCACCCATTCATTATTTCTAATACTCGCAAAATAATTATCCAATATTTAACCAAAAATTTCATTCATTGACAATCACATGTACGTATCTATCGATAATTTTTGTGGTACTCACTAAAACTATTAATAATTAATGATTTGTGCTATTAATAAATCCTCATTAGAGGTCCCATTTGTAATTAGTCTTTTCTACCAATTGTTTTTAACAATGGCTAATTTGTTAAACACAATGTTGCGTTACGAATATGTACATATACAGCTTAATTTGTGTAACGTAATCCATAAATAATGTAAAAGGTAAGCTTGTTATCAGAAAATGTTAGTAATTCGACTTGTGTGGTTTAAGCAATCAAAGTCTATTCGTAAATATTAATTAGCATGAAGCGAATAAATAAACATGCGTTTATTTATTCGTTTATATTTCATTCCGGGCGTCACTGTGACTGAAAAGTTGTCACATTGAAGTGGGTTAATACGAGTATGACACGGAAATTAATATTTTATTTTATTAGGGAGTTTTATTCCTGCTTATTCGGGATTAAAAGTATAGAGATATGTATATTTTACAAATGAAACAACATAAAACGTAAGAAAGGACCATTATTAAAGTGTAATATGAACCTAAACATACTATAAAAATATCGAAAAAAGTTAACTTGCTTGTTCAACACTACCGAAACGTAAAAAATAAAGATTTTAATTACAGTAATGAATTATATATGTGTGTGTGTGTGTATATATATATATATATATATATATATATATATATATATATATATATATACTTTTTAAAAATTATAAATGGAAATGAATTGTGCAATGCAATAGCTGATCACCGCATCCTGTTTATACTGACACACACAGGCACTGTAAAATTTAATAAATAGCTTCCTAGGTCAAATAAATTTAATATTTTTTAATTTACACAACTACTAGGGTGGAGTGAAATATTCGTGACCTCGTACAGAAATAGTTATAGTATTGTAGTTGTACTACTACTATTATATTCACCAATTCTTTTGTTGTCACTATTTAAAGTTTAATTGTTTTCAAATATTGAATATATTTGGCGTTAATTTTGTAGAAATTCATTATTCACAATTAAATGAAACTACGTGGTGTAGTATTATTTCTACTTTCTTTAATTTCTTTACCACGACCTAGGTTTCGTTGTATTACATCTTTAGGTGGGCTATTAGCAAAGATCTTTGAAGATGTTTGAAGATGTTGTAATACAACAAAACCTAGGTCGTGGTAAAGAAATTAAAGAAAGTAGAAATAATACTACATCACATAGTTTCATTTAATTGTTTTGTTGCTTTTAGCTCTGACTTTATACCTATATAATTGGTGACCATTTGAAGTGAATATCGGGCGGTTCTTAAGTGCTTGGTCGAGGAAAGGGTTCAAATCGAAGAAGATTAATGAAGATTTGATGATGATGCTAGAATGAATGGTGGCTGAATTCAAATGTGGTTAGCAAACAATTGAAGATTACCCTTGAATTGGACGGGCGTAAATTATGACTACTGAATAAAACGTTGGAAAAATCTGCGGTGTGGTCATGGGAAACCGCAGATTGAAAATAAGAGACCTCAGATTATGTGTGCACTCAAACATTATCCACAATGAATTGGGATTTTCTTAGGTGTCTGCGAGATGGGTATGGAGACCCTTTTCAGTCGAACGGAAACGCAACCGACTCACGAATTTGTGCGATTGTTTGGAGTCGTTTGCAGCTGATTCTCAAGAATTTTAGACTGGTTTGTGACAATTGATGTCGTGTGAAAATAGAAGTCAAAAATATAGAGAAAACCGATATCACTAGCCTCAAAGAAAGCAAACTAATTTTGTCGGCTAATAAAATTATGACGTAAGTTTTCTGATAGTTGAAGGAGGTCATTACGATTGATTACCTATTAAAGGATACCATTATAAACTCCACTTACATCGATTACATGATGAAATATAGGACAAATGGCTATGAATGTTGACCCGTAAAAATGGATATAATTTTTTATAACACTATCCCGGATCAAGTCTTCTAAGTTCACATGCAACTTTTTTCAAGGAAATAATTACGAATTGCTTCAAAACTATGTCCATATCAAATAATAGGCTCCTAATAATAAGAAAAAACGTATTTATATTATATAATCAACTTTAATATTAAAATTACAGAAATATGAAAAAAATCAACGATTTTGCCATTTTCAGGCTACAAGAAGGCTCGTTTTAATCTATGTTTTTAGTAATTTAAAAATTCTAAAACTATTTCATGTTATATTAAATAACATTTTTATCTTAAATTATAATATTTCATATATTATCCATATATATTATTCACATATTATATATTTTATATATATAATATTTCATATATATAAAAGAAATATCATATCCACTTTTGCTAAAAAAAAATAAAAATTCTGACAACAGAATTTATAACGTAAATTATTGGTAGTCGTTGCGCAAAGAATACATGTGACAGGAGGTGGTGTAATGGCTTTAGAAATCAGATGGAAGGAACGCATTGAGCTAAGCGGTGACTATGTTGAGAAATGAAAATAATTTGGTGTTAATTTTATAACCAGGCCACGTACTTTTTAATTCGCGTTAATATTAATTATTGAAGTGTATTTATGACATGTTAAGCACTAACATGTGTGGATTATTTTGCGATCAGGAGGCATGGATCTTAAAGTCCAGCTGCTTTACTGAAAATTTCAGTAACTTTTGGTGACTAATTTGAAAAAAATGATCGTACTTCAAACTTTCAATCATTTTGAGCCAATCAATGACTGCGGATTAAATGGCACACTAATTCGCGGAAATGTTCTATCAGTGCTTTGTTATCCGTGCAAAAAAGGATGTAAAATAGGGGAAAAAGAGGTTTCATCCTTACCGTTTTTTAATAAACAAATTACGTAACGTGCCTGAATATGAACCGCTTGCTTACACACCATAGAGCAAATACCTTGTAAGTAAATCGTTTCGTTTTTTTATTTAACATTAATTTATAGGATATAATTTGTTCTACGGTATGCGAGCAGGTCATATTCGAGCAAGTGGAGCAAGTCACATAATTCGTTTTCTTTATCTTAAAATTATGTGTCTACTTATTACCAGACTATAATTACTAGTTGACTGAGATATGGAAATTTTTTCATATAAACTAAGAGCATTTATGACGTTATACATTAGCAGTATGCATTGCGGTTATGTGTAAGTATAAGCGACATGTCAATAAAAATTCCTGCATAAATTTTTAAACATAAGCGGGTGTTATTTTACAACTGACTGTTCAAGATTACTTTGTTATCAATAGCCAGTGTTGCCCAACATTTTATTATCATGTACATGTTTTCACATTTCACATATTTGCCCACACAAAACAGGCATCAGTTAGCGATGGATGACCTTTGGTGTCAAATGAACGGAAGTAGGAAACGTGCACGGCCTCGTGAGACTACGTATTTATTGCTTATTGAGTATTCATTATAAAATATGCAAATATTTATTTTTGTTGGATTTCTCATATAATATAGTTCAAGTAGAACGCGATATTTTTTGGTTTATCGTTTATCGTGTTAATGTATAAAAAATATTCGCTAATGATTTTGATATTGCAAAATGTTTGACCCTGTAGAATTTTATCAAGATCATTTAAATACTATAATATTGGCTAATATCTATGACATTGTCAATAGTTTTTACAGATCATTTGCATACTATATTTATGCTACAAGTGGTTTTACGCTGTCAAAGATTTTGATATTGCATAAATGTTATACAAGGTTATTTAATAAGATTGGACTTTCTTTATTGTATTTATACTTAATTTATTGGACTATTTCCCAGAATCAAACTTCAATTGCTTAGTATTTGTGTCATATATGAAAACTTTGTAAATTGATAAAAACCAAAATTTGTAATTAATCTGAATGTACAGAATGCAGCAACTCTTTGTTTTAACAAACCTTAATGTGTGTGTGTGTGTGTGTGTGCGTACATACACACACACACACACACACACGCACACGCATACGCACACGCACACGCACACACACACACACACATATATATAATTATATTAGTGATGTACCATTCGTATTCGCATTCGCATTCGGGAAAGTAATGTGAATATTTTGCGAGTACGATAACTACCTTTAGAGTTTTTTTTGCTAATTTTAGGGTTGATAAATAGCAAATAAATAAAAGTAAGTTTTGCTATAACATTTTACAAACGCTCTGAGATGGAAACAAGACGTAAAAGATTATTGATACTTGGTATATAATTTTGAATTGTTTCAAGGCTAGTTCCGACAGACAAACGTCGATATATATCGATTTATTACTCTTAATCCATTTTCACCTGCGGATTATTGTGTAAAGAAATTATGACACTATTTTATTTAAAAACCTGTTTCTGAAAAGTTTATCTGTATAAATTATTAGATGTGAATGTCAAATATCCAGAGTTAATTTGGAAAAAAATCTGATTAGAGGACACTAACAGAAATATAAAAAAAAAGTTGAAGTTACTTCGTCAAATACTTCTTTCAGTCAATTTGAGGAATGCATCTATACTCTGTATATTATTAACTTATATACGTGCGCCGTTGCTCCCGTGATACGCTCATGGCTCCACACCGCCGCCGTATTGGATTCCAAGTAATGATCATTGACATTTTAAAAGAAATAGTTATGGAATCCTTATAAATAGCTCTTTCAACAGATATCCCTAAAAAAATTTTGGGCTATTTAGATAAAGTATCAAACGAAGTCCATAGTAATTTTTTTATTGATTGAAATCACAATGAATTATCAAAAATTATAAATCTAAAACTTTTCTGTGTTAAATTTAATTTGACGTGAAGCAAATAAATGACAAATTTAAGCAAATATTTTAATGGGTTATAAAAGCTGGATTTTTGAAATTTAAATTTATTTTTATTACCATCACTATAAATAACTTTGCGTAGTACTAAGAACTTTTAACACTACTATCGTATATGCGGGTAATATGCATTATCACTATGCCTATTTTCAAATTTGTACGTCAAACGGTTTCTGAGAAAAATGGCTGCTACAAACGCGTATACGAACGAACGCGAGAGTATTACAACCGTTGGTTTTTTTCTTTTGAGACACGGAATCCTAAATATCGAAATTGAAAGAAAGTAAGAGCGTTTCCATGTTCTTGCTAAAAATGTTAACATATTTCTATTTATATGTTTCTCATATTGATTCGAATGTTATGTACTGTTTACTGGTTGTTGAAATTTTTTATTAATCCATAATTTTAAAAGTATGTTATACTCTATCAATATTTCCCGGAATGTTCTTCCAAACGATGTTAAATTATTTTTCTAATTTTTAATAAAGTTCATGTTTGGGTGCTACTTAACTATGGGTAATATAAGATTTAACTGCTTTATGGTATCTACTCAAAGGATCCGATTAGAATCCTATTATTGTCACTGGGTTCTGTCTCGCCGTCTGTCAGGTCTTTAGCACTTAAACGGAAAAATATGGCTCATTAAAAGGAAAAAGCTACATATTTAAAATTACTACATATGTTGTTGTTCCCTTAATCCAAAACTAAAAACTTTTTTTTTAAATATATTATTTAATTTTAAAATTTCGTAAATACGGATCGATGGCATTTTTCTACTTAAGCTTGTTAGGTGTCGTTGAGAAGTACTCTTTCAGTAGAGAAAAATTATTTTTTTCTCGTTTGAAAATGACGATGTAGGTGACCGCAAATTCCCGTAAATTAAATTATTTTTGTCTCCAGGTTTACCTACTTTATCGTTAACTACTTTGAGATCCCTTAGGCGTCTGGATTTACTGGAAATATCTTATTTAAATAACTAACGTTATATTCAACTTTATTTTTTTATGCATCAAGTGTAAAATAAGACACATTACACGGTTTAAATGACAACATATGTATCTATTTCATGTATTGCATATACGTTCATGTGATAATAATACACTTCTTAGATGTAGAAATCCAACCTAAGTTATATTAACTCAGTACTCCAATGGAGTCTGAGCAATAAATTATACTTTAATGTGGGCAAATGTGCCGTGGTGACCTATTCTCGCTTACGTGTACCGTTGCTACACAGTTACGAGTTAAATGGCACTAGGTTAAATGGCACCGAGTTAGTGGCGCTCGAAAATTTATCATCCGAACGGCATCTTGAGATGGTTACGAACGACAATGTAATATTTCACAACTATATCATCGAAACTTGTCAGAACGCCTACAGGTACTAAGGTTTGTCGTGCGACATCTTTGTGACTTTGAATATTTTGGGACTTTGTTCAACTGTCTAGTCCGTAGTATCCTTGAGACGAATACAGACCTGATCTCCGCATGAAGTAAATTACATACTCATGTTAGAGAAAATATTTAAAAATTTAACAGATTTTTGTTATAAAATAGTTACGGTTATATTACCTTTATGTATTTCTTTCAGATTTTATAATGAGCATCGTTGGATGTCATCCATGTTGATCATGTATTTTGTACAATTTTTCAATAATTGTATCGATAAACCTTCGTTCTTCGGTTTGGTAACGCTTTATACTTGCATAAGTCATAGTTTACTTCATCTTTCTAGAGCCTAACTTTGAAATATTTTTTCTGCTCCATTGCCGCTTTAGGAATGCGATTATGGAGTTGCTTGAAAGTTTACGATTAATTAGGTAGTTTCATGTTTAATTTGAATCGAAGTATGTTTTTCTGTTTTATTAATTGTTCTTGATGTATTGATTCAAAACTGTTGTAATTTTGGTGACCCAAAGCATTGAATCTATTGAATCTGTGCAACAGATTCAATGCTTTGGGTCAACATACAAGTAGGACATGGATTTTTTAAAATAAATAAATAAAAATATCGCAGGACGGGGCGTAGTCTCCGATCGATTTGCACTTGGCTGGTTTTTAGTATCCTTGCTGGTTTTTCGTATATGTTTTATATGTAATATCTACTTATGTTTTAGGTAAAAGTTCTTTATTACTTCCTGTTTGCGTATCATTGAAAAACTACCGAATTTGGGTCAAAGAATAAAGAACCCGAGTAAAAATCCAAAAAGAATGTATAATAAGAAATTCTCGGCAGTTTAATTCAAAGTCTGTAAACCGAGTTTTGTCTGTAAACAAATATTATTCTCAAGTGGTAACCGCATCATTTAGTGAAAGAATTTGGCCTTTTCCAGTGCATTAGAGGAGAAAGTTAAATAAATTTTAACATTCCTCCTCTTCGTTCATAGACGAGTTCAAGTGGATCTTGAATGGCAATTATACTGAACATACTCTATATGAATAGCAGGTTAATGTACTTTTTCAAATGCAGTTCCAAATCGTGAAACGACTAACGAAGAACCAATACCGACTACTGCGAATTATTGCCCTCGCGGACTTTGACAATGATGTTGTATCTACCCACAGTGCAATGTTTCTCAATTGATTCGTAACATGATAGAAACAAGGCCGCGGTCAATTATTAATGGAACTTTGTTCTCTCGCATACTTGTTAACTGTATTGTCTTATATGTAATTTTTTGCAAGCCTCATTCACATTGAAATTATTATTTGAACTGAGTATTTTATCCTCGTCAATATTTACCACGATGTTCACATCGCTATTCAGAATCACGACCGCGGTAAAGGACACAAGATTTATAGAACTAGAAATATGTCGTCAATCCGTGGATCTTGTAATAATTATTTAATATGTAATCTTGGAATAATTTTATCGCACCGAAACACATTATGTCAGCATTGGGTTGGCGCCGGATTTATGTAGCGAAAGTGATACTATTAAAGTTTTTTTGCTTGTGAAATAAGATAATGTCAGCAATGATGTTATTTTAAATAGACATGTGATAGTTTTGTCAAACAAACAAAAAAGTAGCGCTCACAATCGGACTATTCCCGCTATTCCATCCGGGTTATCTCAGGGCACCTCCTGGGACACGTAACATCCCACCTCATACAAAAGAGGGGACCTTCGGAGGTGTCTTAATAGTGTCCATTATCTACCATCAAGCGCTTTCAACCAACTGTCCCTTCGCAATGAGTCTTTTAATATTTCCATTTTTTCAAGAAGGCACTCGGCGAACGGTCTAAATTACTAAAAGTTCGGTCCATTCTCAATCAAGTGTCGGTAACTAAAGATATCACGTTCTAAAGCGTCGCGTGATTTTCCGATATAAACTTATTTCCCAAAACCTATGTTCTGGGATATTAGTTTATATCGGAGTGTATCAGCGATTATTTTTTTTCTTAAAGAAAGATATGTGCATATTAATTCTAATGATTTAATTATTCCGTATTTAGGTGAAGATTTCTTGAAGATACAAGGGCTGTTTGTACAGAATGCCCCTATGCAGCTTTCAAACTTTAATTGTTACTGACTAATCTTCTTGTAGTATTCTACAATGGACCGCATTCTCAATCAAGTCTCGGTAACTAAAGATATCACGTTCTAAAGCGTCGCGTGATTTTACTTTGATGTTAAGACGCATACCATCTGTCAAAACTCTGCGCGCATCACCGTGCTCACTGCAGTGGAACAAAAAAGGTGATTCTTGTCCTGCATTTCGAAACCAAAGGTACACGCTGGGCTGTCTCTGAAAGCTCTGCTGAGAGCAAATCTACGGAAATAGGCACGAAATGCGCCATGTCCTGTTTAAAACTGCGAAATTTATGAATTTAGACGTGGAGCTGGAAGGAGGCGAGTATGTAAGATGAAAGGACCACATTTTATCAACAAATATTAGCTGAGAATATATCAAAGATTAATAATCAGTATCTTGCTGGTACATTTGTTCTATCCCTTTCCGTTTACCTATAAAGGAAATAGGTGGTGTACATGCTATGGAGTCATTCTAACTTTTTTTTATTTTTCCTTTTTTTTTATTATAATTTATATTTTATTTTACGATGAAAGAGGTGATAGGTTATTAAATGAAGTAGAAAACAAAAATTATAATTTAAAAGTAATTTATTATTAATATGAAAAAGAAAAACAGGAAACTGCGAATTCTAGTAGAAATACATGAAAGCAGGACAAATAATTAGTCTTTTTATTTTGACAATCATTATTTATACATTTTCAAAATGCAATGCAAGGTGATTATGACATTTTGCAACTACAATATATTGTTCGTCGCTTCTTGTTTGTTTTTGTTACGCTATTTCGCGGCACTTTATTTTCTCCTCACTTGCATAACTAGGTAAAACACCTTGGTGCCTTGAACACTCTTGTATTATTAAACTTTTCGCTAATATTATCTTTCTATCTGCTGCATTTGAAATACTGAGCCACGTTTTTGATTTAGTTTTTAACTAAATTTTCTGTTTCATTACAAAATCAATACGCTAATTCGTTCGATCTTTTTCTCTTTAAATTTATCACTTTCAACGACATTTTAATTTTTAATAAAACATGTTTTAATTAGATAATCAAAAATAAAGAAAATAGAATTATATTACATATACTCGAAAAAATGTAACCATAAACGCAACGCGTTTGTGTCGACTAGCACGTAAACACACTGAATGGCTAGGCGCGTTATGCTCACTGTAGGGCGTGGGGAGGGGATGGTAATGGGGGACTAAGAGTCTAAACATAGTTGTCGGTCCTCACATTTTGCATACTCAACTTCTCACAGTGCTTGCACTAATTAGTAACGAGTCAGTTCTTACTCGCGGACTGGAATTTAAGGCTTCGAAACAGTTATTATTAAACTTATAAAGTCTTCAGTAGCCTCACTTACCTGGAAATACACACGACAAAATTTTTGCAACTAAAACTAAAATCATTTTGATCAATACGAACCATAATTTGTTTTGAGTTCTTGATTCCCCCTGGAAACATAGAACCCTTTGATGTTATATTTAATTAAATCCTGTTCTTTATTTAAACTTTACTCCTTTATTTTACTATTTATTTAAATTATCGAAATTATAACCATGTGTAAATATTATTATTTTCTTGTGTTAAATGCAAATTATATATATTATTGTACCTATAAACATTACAATTCAATGCTGATTTAGTTTGATATTATGGTGAGCGATTGATAACATAAATGTGCGGACTACAGAACACCTCTGTAAATATTTTGGGTGGAGGTGGAATTGAGGACCTCTATATTAGTAGCACTTCAAAAGATCAGAATTTGAAATTAGAAAAATGTGTTCGCATAGAGTTTTAGGAATCAGTTGTTATTTTATGCTGCCAAAATATAAGTTTCTTGCATTATTTACACGATACCAAATAGTAAAATATTGTTTTTAAAGTACCCTTCATATAATTTTGATATTCTATTGAAGTAATTGAAATCTAGCGGGTACTAACAAACAAAATTACTATTGAATATATAGCAATATACGTATAGATATAAAAAGCATTTAATTTTAAAATAATAAATGAATCTTTTTATGTAGGCCTATGATGAATACACAATATTTAAAAACACTGTGAAATTTGATGTATATTATTAAGCATAATTTAGGGAAGGATCCAACAATAATTATAATATTTCAATATACTCTGAATCTTAAAAAAAGAGATTTGTATAAAACTTCTTTCAAGTTGTAATAAATTTGTTTTTTTTTAGTTTAGACTTTAGACATTCAAATTATTATAATATTTCGTTTTTTTGTTTAGACATTTGGCAATTATGTCATTACTATATTTAGTTATTGTAATAAATGTGGGATAAATTCCTGCTACTTCACTGAACTGAATGGCTTCGTTATTTACCAGGACCATCGCGCGTTTTATTCTTTAATATCTATTCAAAAACTAGAGAGCCCAAATATTTTCTTAACTAAAATAGCGAAATATTCAATAACAATACTGTGAAACTGACGAAATCCTCGAGTCTGCATTAGTCATTTTGTTATCTAGATAGTAAATATTTTAGTATATACGTAAACGTTATAGTTTAGTAGATTACAAGTTTCCTTAAAAAATTAAATTTAGATATATCGGCTAATATGTATTGTTACTTTAGTTCGATTTAGTGGGCAGTTGATAAATGTGTGAACAGCGCTAAAATTTTTGAACATTTGTTGCGAGCGGAATAGGGATATGTGACTTAGACGCGCGGAAATAAAAACGAATTTGACACCTAAATAATCGTTACATTGCTATTAGCGCACTTAAAATTCACTTGCTTCCAACTACTGGCAACACATGTTTTCACACAGTTCGACGAATATATCACTTTTATCTTGTTTTATATTTTGTAAACCCTAGAATGGAGTATGATACTACCAGTAAGATTGATTATCTGACTCGTTATAAGTCTATTGACTGATTTGACTTAGATCCGTGTTCAAAGAAATAATAGCGATGGAAATCTTACTAGGGTCAGTATGAATGTATGTTTGAAGATCATCTTGATATAAGTGATACTCGCAGTGATGGTTTTTAATGATTGTATTAATAAATATTGAAAAAAGAAGTGGGGAAAGCAGTCCCCCTTATGGAATTAATACACTACTGCAGTCAACAGTATGATAGTAGAAATTGAGTATTATTCATGGCGAAGCGTACCAGATTGAAGGGTATTGAAAAGATAGTGTTTAAGAAAGTCAACTAATTGGCCTTGGCTATCATCTTGACTGGTATCATTATAACTGTAATGAACTTCTAATTTTATTAGGCTTCGTTAATTAATCAAAATGTTTCTTTAATACATAAGCCTTATTTAAACAAATTAAAAAATAAAATCAATAGCTCACATTTAAAACTCCGCCAAGTTTCTCCGCCACTAATAACGTTGCTAGAGCTGTGATAGAGAGAATTGTAGCCACACCTCGAATCAATAGACCCTCAGTACGTGGCCGCAAACTAAGCTCAGTCCAGCCCGGTGCTCCATCCTCTACAGCTTCGAGGGCACGTTCATTTAGCATAGCAGATAATGAGCTGGGAAAATAGAGGTAATTTACTCGCGGACTGTAAAGAAGAAAACCCTGTATAAAAGAGATAGCCCTAGTGAAGAAAGGGCCTTAATTTTTTTCTCTTTTTGGTATAATTTATTTAAGTAGGTTTTAAAAACTAGCATTGGACACACAAAAATGACTTTTATAAGCATGTATTTTTTTATAAAGCTGTATGTTGTCCAGTGAATTGTGTATTTTTTCGATTCGTGTATTTTTTTGTTCTTCCAGTCAATTTTCATTTTCAGTTATTTTAATGAAAGTGTTATTACAATAGCTACACGTTTCCTTTTTTTGGTGCCTCTACATCGCACATTAAACATGTGTTACTGATTTGTATTGTACATATTGAAGTGTGAATTGTAATCCAACAGTAAAAATTGTTCGTGTAGCGTTTGCGAAGAAGCCGTTCTCATATATATATATATATATATATATATATATATATATACATATATAACTTCAACATGAAAGTTCCACTCCTCCAGAGTAAGTACGAGTATATTGTTACGTAAATAAATTAAAATTTTAAAAAGCTCATCTCGAAGATAACTGATCCCTTTACTGAATCCCTAGTCTAGATAAAAATAATTTTCTTTCTTCATTTTAATTTCTACCTTCTTCATTTGACTTTTGAAGCTACGCTTAAATTATGCAATGCGTAGTGTTTTCTCTACACACGCTGTTAGTAATAAAACACAATAAAACGAATAATTAATGAAGGCATTATTAATTCTAAGCAAACTTTTAAAACTATTTTAAGCACAAAATTCATTTTCAAACGTGAGTTTATAGAATAATAGCAATTATATTCCCTTTTTATGCGAAAAAAATCCATATTACACATTTCTAGATCTTCAGTTTTTTCCTCTGAAGTGCACCCGTGAAGGTTCCCTAGAGTTTCATTCATGACGATAATGCTACAGTTACTATTATGTAACTATATATGTATCATTAAAATAAAGAAATTATTCGGAATAAATTAAACATCGTCACCTAGCGGATAATAATAAAACTATGTTTTAATGTACTGAGTTTATGATGGTTATGAAAGTTTTGAAAGAACCAAACGTCGCTGTTAAATAATTAAGTAAGTTAAACCTAGCCTAGTCTAATTAAAAAAAGGCGCAATGAAGTGAGTTTAATTTTTCTTCTAAGTATAACCTTAAAATACAATAACATTGTAAATGCAGTCAAAAAACGGTTCCACAGTTTCTTTGATTTTTGACCTTTCGATTTTTGAGAGTTCCTTTTATACAATTTTTAGATCATATTAGTGTCTTAAATTATGTAAGACGTTAGGACACAAGCTATAACTTCACTAAGTTTCATTAAAATTCATCCAGAAGCTGTTACGTTATGTGTGTACAGAAAGACAAGACAGACAGTAAGTTATTTTAGTAACGACCAAAATACATATTATTAATGACAATGATATCTGTCTTTACAACACCGGTTTACTTGGACAAGGATGTTATGTCTATACATAGTTCAATAGTAGTTCTAGTCAAGTACTTGTTCATGCTTATGTATATACTAATTAAATATAAGAGGTCTCACCATATTCTGGAATTTTTCTTCACGAACCTGTTTACACGGTTCGTTCCAAAAACGCCTTACGTCAATTCTGACGCACGAGATGTATTCATTGTGGGTATATAAAGTAGGTAGCCATTAGACTTTTAGACGCAATTTCGATGTCATAAGTTACGTATTTGATTTAAAAACCGTAAGTGGGAAGCCCACGCAGACATTTAAGTTTATTTAGCCGTGATAATTAAATGAGTGATCATTGATTTTGGAAAATATTGACATCATTTATCTATCAATTGTGATTGACATCACTTACCATTAGTTGAAATAAAGACAGCGAAGGGCCTATAAAAGGCAAAGTTTGTAAATCAGTTGCTTAAGATTCGAACAAGTTAATGTACGGGATCATTTACCTTGGTAAAGTGTCGTCGAACATCATAGAGTGTTTATTGAAGTTACCAATTCAGTTGAATTGCAAAGCCGACGCTGCCACAATCGCTGCATTTCTACTGAATGAGACGAGACAATCAGTTGTGTGTTCGTAAGCGGCCAGCGCACGTAAATATAAATACAAATAAAAAAATGCAGTTTGCGTCGGCTAAAGCTATTTTTGGTTTTTCTTATCACAATGTTGGTCTTTCTTTGTGAAAGCGGATAAACGTTAAAGATTATTCTGAATGTTTGATGTGTTGTTTGTGGATTACTGGAATCGTCTATTCAAAATATTCTACTTACTAGCTGTTACCTGTGAATGAATCGTGTGGAATTAAAATTTAAGGACAGACTTAATTTAACGTTGATTACTAGGTACATTAATAACAAATAGTTACTTTGCTTTGACTTAACATTTACTTGAAAGAAGTTGGGAAGAAAGAACGCACAACTCGCCGACTAATGTAGATTAATTTATTTAGCTAAAATATCATTAGGAAGGATTGGTTGATGACTGGTTGATGATAGTTGGTATACGAAAAATGTTTCGTTAAAAGTGTAAAGTAATTTTAAAAATTAAACGCGAGATGTGCTTAAGTTTTCAATTGAGGTTTTCGGGAAGATTGGCTGAAGGGAAATTTTGGAACTGTTAGATATTCAAACAAGAAAATCGACAATAAAAAATTTAATATTTCGACGCGTAAAGGAATTTTTGAGAAGATTGATTTTTTTATTAGCTCCTAAGGAACTGTTCGATTTTCCGCGATAATTACTAAAGTTAATTACTTAAGTTAAGTAAAGTATAATAGTCCAAGTACACGTGACTAATATATAGGAATGATTTGGTGAATGTAGCCTTACCAACTCCTTACCTTACACTTACCACTCGGAAGAAAAATAAACTGAGAAACTTTGCATTTATAATATTAGTTAAAATGTCATTAATTAATCATTTTTTTAATAAATATGATGAAAGTGAGGTAAATGGTTATGTAGCTGTGATGGAACATGTGGAACATGGTGAAAGTGAGATATGTAACTTTTATATCGATATTCTGCCAGTACTGGTAAAGCGTGATTGAGATAGTTGTGGAGATGCATAGAAATAGGTGTACTATACTGACGTGTTTTTAATAATGACGCTCCTAAAGCGATCGCGTCGACATGATGTGATATTGCTTTGATATGCAAGATTATATATTTACAAATCCAAAAGTTCTCTCGGTCTTGTTATCATTATTTTATTTGTGACAGGATTATAATATGAACTAATTTTTATTTTTAATAATTTATACTCGTGTTATAGCTGTAAAATTCTACGTGCACACCTCGCGAAGGAGCACCATATCAAAAAAGATTGAATTTTTTCGTGATATTTCTGGTTTCGGTTTAAAAGGTCAATTATACTCGACGGGGTTTGTGTTGCATTCCCAAGTTCTGGGGCCTATGTTGCATTGGGAGTTACTTCAAAAAAATTATTATTTTCTTCTTTTCTACGTCTTCTTGGAAAATTACTACAATCGGTTTTAAAGTGAAATAACTGTGATAACAAATGGAGAGGCATCAATTAGCAGCATCAAAAAGTTAGGTGCTTACGAAGCTCTGAAAACAGAAATAAAAATATGTTTGCGTGTATGTTAATCTGCTAGCTTCTAAATCAATAGACCGTTTTGGATGTAATTTAATGTTTAGTAGGTATGGTATAATTTAATATTTAGTAGGTATGGCATAATTTAATATTTAGTAGGTATGGTATAATTTAATATTTAGTAGGTATGGTATAATTTAATATTTAGTAGGTATGGTTTAAGATTTATCAATTGTTAAATCTAATATTTACGAATTGAGTATTGAATACATTTGGCGTTAATTTTGTAGAAATTAATTATTCATCAATTAAATGAAACTACGTGATTTCTACTTTTTTTAAGTTCAGGATATTAGCAAAGATCTTTGCTAATATCCCACCTGAAGATGTTGCAATACAACGAAACCTAGGTCGTTGTAAAGAACTTAAAGAAAGTAGAAATAATACTACATCACGTAGTTTAATTTAATTGTAAAGAATTGAGATTAAAAAATTAATATTTTTTTCAAAAACACGACCAACGAATTTAAAATGTTTCGCATTATTAATATTTTATAAATCGAACTTTATTATTAGGCTGTAATTCGTTTTCCTAGGAAAAATATGATCATGGTACTCCTCATATAAAACTCATATAAAACACCTGCATCACAGTGGAATGTATGCGCTGTGCAACGTTACAATGATTAGTGTTTTATCATTTAAACAACTCAACAATAAAATGCAACAGTAATATTTTATAGCCGTCGTACAAAAAGCGTTTATGTATACGAACTTGCGTTTCGCGAGTAAGTACGTGCTGTGTTGATGTGCAGTATGTTTTAGTGCTGCACAAT
Source organism: Druceiella hillmani (assembly GCA_039881145.1). NCBI lineage: Eukaryota > Metazoa > Arthropoda > Insecta > Lepidoptera > Hepialidae > Druceiella > Druceiella hillmani. The sequence goes on along the minus strand of JAYKKI010000074.1, from coordinate 6,313,581 downwards.
ACGGTAGTTGACTCATTCTAAATTTTGATATTTTTCGTACAATATTGTGAAATAGAAGTTAATTAAAAATCATTCTTGAAATAAATTAAAAAATTTATCGAAAAATAAGCCAGTTGCAGGCTTCTAAATTTGAAGATACGGATAGAGTTGGGTATATCCCTGTCTCTTTTCCTCTTGTAGAATATAACGTGCAATATTAAAAATGACCTCACAACACAGTATTGCCGTCCTTCTCTAAAGGTTAAATTTAAACTTTTTTAACTCGGTCAATTTTTAAGATTATTAAAAAAATTGTTCACTCTTCATCAGCTTGTACATTGAAATTATGATTAATGAAATAAAGAAAATTTAGTCTAATACCCAATTTTTGTGCCATATAAAATGTTTCCTGTGTCAATAACATAAAGTATTGTAATTTGAAATTGACCATCAATCAAGGTTTTCACATGAGAAACACTTATTTTAAGTAATTTGTCGTCGAATATCTAGTATTTAAGTTCTGTGCCTTCTAAACTGAGTCCTGGGATTGAACGAGTACGGTCAATCTGGTAAACGTTGATGTAACTAACCGATAATGCTGAAAGTGCATTAATAATAGGAACGAATGTGCCTATATCTATGTCTGTTTACACCAACGGATAGATTTAAGAGTATATTTATTCAAACAACTTTTTATATTGGCCGGGTGCGAACCATAGAGTGGGGGTAACAAAATCGACCGTAGCGCTCGTTGTAGCAGAGATGGAAATTTCTACAGGCGCTTGTCATAGATAATATAATTTACTTACGTATGTTTTCATATTTACTTCTGGAACCAGTGTAGTTTAGGAAAAATGCGAATTTCATTGATGTCTTAATGAAAGAATATGCATAAAAAACGATGTATTTAAAAAAAAACAGGTCTTGGTAGGTCATTATTTTATTATGAAAAATTTATTGATGATTATTATGGAAAATATAATAATACCTCAATTTTTTATATCGAGAATTATTTTTCACTATTTTCCCTTTAAATTTATCATTAGATATTACATATTTAACAAACATATAAATATAAATGGCGATAATAAGAGAAAAAGTTAAATAAGAGATTAATTATAATTTACAAAAAATTAAAAAGATGACGTCTATCTCATTTAATATTAACAAAAACATTCAATTCTATCAATCTTAAAAAAATATCATTAAATCTTTAGTTTATGATTTTTTAAATTATAGATTAATAATGCGGAACGAATGCATTTTAGTGACAATGAGAATTTCATTGTTTATCAGCCAAAACAAAAACAAAAAATTGAAAGTCAGTAAAGAAAACATAATTTAAAAAAATTGTATATCAAAGTAAATAATTAAAGGTTATGATTATTTATCTTTTTAATACTTTGTAAATTGTCATTATCAACATTTCTGTTTAGATGTTTGTTGAGTGTATAGTATATAATTATAAATTTAAAATGAAAATAGTGAAAAAATATTTCGGCAATAACAAAATAACAATAGTTATTGTAAGTACATTTTTTTAAAATCAATTTTTGCAAAACTGAGTCGTATTTTTGAAATACATAATTTTTTATGTATATAATTTAACTTAAAATGTCACTAAAATTAGTATTTTTCCTGTACTGAACTCATACCTAATTGTTTATGCGTTAAAAGCAAATTTTCTAAATATGTTACGATAGTTATTTTATATTAAATTGCAAAAATATTTCAAATAACATCTCGTTCATTTTTCTCCAGCCATGGCATCGACACTCGCAGATTCAGCCTGGTTCGGCTGGCCTGACTACGCGGCGTTCGGAGTACTAATTGGAATTTCGTGCGCGGGAGGTCTCTGGTACGGTGTGCTGGGAACTCGGGCTCGCGCTATCGTCGACGTGCGCGACTACCTGCTCGGCGGGCGTGCGCTGGCCACGTTCCCCGTGGCCCTGTCGCTCATATCCTCGTGAGTCAATATGATTTGCTGTTTCATTGATTATTGTTGCTTGTTGACCTTGGTGGTATCGTATCTTTGTGGTAAAACAGTCCGCTCATTGGTATGTGTATTTGAAATTTGGTGAAAATTACTGAAAGCTGACTTGATTTTATAATAGGAAAAAACTTTTTACAGTCGTCAAGATATTATTTCTTTGTCATCTATTTGTTCAGATATATCGTATCTATAAACATATACAAACAGTTATATAAACAGTTATTTTCGGGAAAATTTTTTTAGAAAAAAATTTAAAGCATACCAAAAACTTTTCTTTCTTCGATACCTACTTAGGATATATGTGTAATTCTGAATCACTAGAATGAAGTTTTATACGTTTTTAAAAAAAAGGCTAATTTACACAATCCCAATAATTCATAAGTTCAGCGCTTAATGATTTTGACAACGAGAAACGATATAATCAATGTCACTGTCAAATAATTACTTATTAAAGTATATAAATTATCAGTGGTCAATTGAGAACAGGTCTTTGCTGTGGTAACAGATCTGCTGATTATTTGTGGTATTAGCATTCTATAAATATAAAAAAAAAGAAAATTCGCAATGAGTTTTACTATATTTGGGCTGAACTTTCTTTATTATTCGTTGATTGATAAAATATCTATTTTATTTTTCTAAAATATGTGTTTTAATTAATGGTTAAAGCCAAAAATTAAAATATTATAATTCCATGATCATATCTGATAATAGAACTTTGACGCAGCTACGTGTCAGGTGTTACAGTTTTGGGCACTCCGGCTGAGGTCTACAACTATGGTGCTCAATATTGGTTGATCGTGGGCGCCATCCTACTTAGCGGGCTAGTGGTTAGCACAGTATATTTACCAGTTTTCTGCACTCTGCGACTGACCTCATCGTATGAGGTACGTTCTGATATTTAAAAATCTTTTGAAAATGAAATACTCAAAGCATTTTAAGAAAGCAACATTTTAGTTTCTTTTATTGCCAAGTTACTTTTAGTCAAATGGAATAATATTTAGATATAAACATTTATGAAACTATTTCATTCAAAGTTCTTCTAATAATCTTTTACTATTTATTATGCTCTTTCCAACCTCAATGTATCTCATTACAATGAATAATGAAGTATACCAGGTATATTATATTCATGTACCAGGTATATTATATTCATTAAAATATAATATACCTGGTATATGAATTATACCTAGTTTTGCATATTTACAGTAGAATTTTATTCCATTTCACTCAGAAACACGCTAAATTTATTTTTCTACTGTAAACATGCTGTGTAAATTTAGCGACATAATTTATTTTTATTCTCAAATTACAATAAACATCTGCTTTCAAATTTTGTGCATACATAAGACCTAGTATACTTTCACAGAGGATTTTTTATGCCTTGATTGCAGTGAGTATAATTGTATCTGAGTGAGCATTATTACTATCTATGTAAATCAACTTCATTAATAACCTCATTGCAGATGTAAAATTCCTCTTTGCATCTCATTTCTTATTTTATTACAAACAATTTTAAAACAGTTTATTAACAAATAATGCACTCATATTTATTTTGTAATAGAATTATAAAAGGTGACATAATTGAAATAGATTTTTCTATGCCAGTTTTCAATATAAAGTATTTGCAAGAAAACTCAAGTTAAATGAAATTTACATTTAATTGTCTTAATGAAGTTTTAAGATAGACGACAATTTCTATTGATTTTCTAAAATTGATAAGGAGAGTTGAAAAATTAAAATTTGATTATTTTAAATGGAGTTCATTTGAATATGAAATAAAATTTTACATTAATATGATAAGTACGATGTAAAATAACTGTAAAATAATGTAAACTGAGATTAATGATATAAATTATTTTATTTTCAGTATCTGGAACTAAGATTTAATCGACATGTACGTGCTGTGGCCTCACTTCTTTTCATGTTTGATGAAGTAAGATCCTTATATATATATTATACTCTACACACTGCGTAAATTATAAAAATGCACTTGGCATTTTTATTTTCTTTACAAGCGTTATAGAATACAGTTTCCTTACATTGTTTAAAACAAAGTCGCTTCTCGTGTCTATCTGTCCCTCTGTACACTTAGATCTTTTAAACTACGCAACGGATTTTGATGTAGTTTTTACTATAATTCAGATAATTTCTTCCGGATGGTTTATAGGTATAATACATGTATGTTATATTTATAGAAAATATAAAAAAGGCAATGTTTCTTAAAAAAATAGAATCTTGGCTTTCATTGCTAAAGCTGACTAAACTTTACGAGATATATAAAAATGTGGTACTATGAAATTGTGTATTTTAAAAATATCAAATCAAAAGTCTGGGATGGTGTATATCTACATCCTATGGATAACCCACAATGACAATCTTTATATGATTGATATTTATTTTTTTGTGGGTTTCGTTTCGTATTTTTTTGTCAAAAAACCATTATCATTAATATTTTAGAAGATATCACGTGATGCCGAGGCCGTTCACGGATGACGGCAGCGGTGGCTGCGTGTGCCTATAAATAGCACATCGTAGGCCATGCGTCACCCTATGGGATTGTATGATTTGTAGGGATCGCACGTGTTTATCGGAGCTCTCAAGCAAGTAAAATAAAAAAAATTAAAACGTGCTTTTTAGCGCGACACTATAAACCACAAAAACAGCTGTAAATATTGTATATAAAGACACCTGTAGTTTATTCTAATAATGACAGTAATATAATTAATTGCTCCTCAATTACAGCACCTGTGCGAAGCCGGGGCGGGTCGCTAGTTTCTTTATAAATCCAAGTAGTATAACTACCTATGAAGAAAAGGTGTATATATATATATATATATATATATATATATATATATATATATACATATATATATATATAATAAAAATAAATAATAGATGGTTCTTCAATTTATTTTGACAATTGTCATGTTGTTCAAACTTATTACTTGTATTTAATTGGGTTAAACAGAATATAACCTTTCAGAGGCATTGTGGATTGTCGAAAAAAATAGCTGGGATAATGTCATATTCGCTGTTATTGATTATAATTATTTTTTGTTTTTATACACACATTTGTAACATTTATTTCAGGTTTTTTTCCTGCCCATGATTGTCTACGTTCCGTCTCTGGCTTTTTACCAAAGTAAGAAATAATTTACATTTGAAAGAAATTTTTCTTATAAAATACATCTGTCTTAAAATACAAACAATTTACCTTAATATTTTTTAATTATTGTGATTGAGTTTTTTGTTGTCAAGTGAAAAAAACATTTTTAATTTTGACTGCCCATACAAAAAATGTATGAGTGGTTAGGAAACGAAGAATTCCGTTTGAGAAGTTACATTTCAAAATTTTTTATTTTTATTTGATCCATTTTAAAATAATTTGAAATTCACATGTCTTGCACTGTCAAAGCACACATGATGAAACTATAATCGCAGACGTTGTGAAAAAAAAAATCCATCAATTCCATCTCCTTTTGGTACATTTTGGAAAATGCTAATGCCCGTGGAGATATATTCATAATATTTATTAAGAAAAAATACTAACAGCAATCATCATCATACAAATTTATAATTGAAAAAACAAAATACGATTAATTATAAAGTAATGTTTAAACAAAACTGCAATCATCCTATAATTTTTTATCGCATTATTTGTGCTGGTTTGTTCATATGGAACATGTGAAAAAAAATTGAAGCTTTTTACCATTTTATGTGATAATTAAAGGAAATCATTTGAAAAAAGCAAGACGCAATAAATATTTTAATTTTTTAGTCGGTAATGGGAAAAAAATAGATAAAAATGTAAAATTATTATTATTATTATATATTGAAATCAAAGCATTATTTAAATAGGGTATATTGGATATTCTCTGGGATTAATATTCAATTATAATATATGAAGAGCTAAACAACTGTTGATAAACACAGGTATTTAAGTTTTGTAAAATATACAAAATTCAATAAGCCACTGTAGTTTTTAGCTACAGTGGGTTACTCTTATTTTTCTTACAGTACTTTTTTTAAAAATTGTCAGTTTTAAGAACTTTCGTAGCGGCACTTCAATTGATGGAAACTTTTGGTATATGTTTTAGAAAGTCGGGACCTATGTGCTTTTAAAAGTCTGCAAACTTCGGAATTTTTTTAAAGTGCAATGTTTATTGTGACTTAACTGTATAGTCAAGTCAAGTTTAAAATTTGTTTAAGTTATTTTAGTAAAAGAAATTTTAAGTTTGAAGGATCTGAATAAATATATAACTGTCGTTGTTGTAGCTAGGTCAATGCATATAGAAATTTAACATCTTGAGATTATATGAAAATATAAAACATATATCCACTTATAGTTTAATGTTTTTTAGTACGCGACCTATACATCTGTCTTTTGTGACTTGTAAAACTGCAATAGTTAAGTTCTGCTAATAACTGTTATTTGACAGTATTTGAAATATTTTTTATGCATTTCAGTGACTGGGGTGAATGTTTATATTGTGGCCGCTGTAATGGTGGTTATATGTGGACTCTATACAGTTCTTGTAAGTTCATCTTAATTTCTTAAAGTTGATAAAGTTAAATAGTTATGAGACATAAAATAAGAATTAATGAATTAATTCTGCAAATAAATCTTGATGCACATTGGTAGATTTGCTGTCAAATAGCTATTGGTGCTTTGTAGAAGCCTAATAGCTACATAATAACTTAATAATATTGCCTAATAGCTATTTGATACTATATTTATTCATAAGATCATCTTATACATTGCAATGATTATGATAACATTGAAATTTATAAAACCAATTCATTAAATTCTATTTTAGACAAATACCACTTACTGTATTGATGAGTTTGATTTAATAGTCATTTGCTTAATAGGGCTTTATAATTGTTTTATGAAATAATTATATGCTTGCCCTAAGTTTATCCAGGCAAAAAAGTGATCTATGAATACTTTCCTTTTTTTCTGAACAACAATCGCAGCAAGTTTATGTATATAATTTTCTCACAATATATATTTTCTGGCAAAGATCTTTGCTAATAGTCCACCTGAAGATGTTGTAATACAACGAAACCTAGGTCGTGGTAAAGAACTTAAAGAAAGTAGAAATAATACTACATCACGTAGTTTCATTTAATTGTGAATAATGAATTTCTACAAAATTAACGACAAATATATTCAATATAATTTTTTCGGCAATTTAATTACTTATTCTGTAATTTAGTACAGAATTTTACACTTATTTTTGCAATTTAACAATACATAAAACAAAAAACCTATCATGATTATTTATGTACATCATGAACCTTTTTTATTGTGTTGTTGTTTTTTTACAACTTCTTCAAATATCATTTTATGCTCCAAAGATTTAAACATCAAAACTCAAAATTCATTTGGCTTGTTTTAACTCATTTTGCTTAAATAATTATGCTTATTACTCACACAACCTAGAAAGATACTACATATACGACTTATGTCTATACGACACTGCAAATCGTATGATGACAAAAGTTTCACATTAATATAGAAATGAGATTTTGTGTGAAGAGGTAAGTGTCAAACAAAACGTTTCTCTGTAATATTAGTTTGATGGCAGATAAACAAAATGCAGTTGATAATAAAGTGGTTAAACGAGGCTTTAGTTTTATTATTTTAATCAAATTAAACTAACCAAATTGAAAGCAAGCCAAAACAGAAATTTATTTTCTTTATAGGCAAAGTTTGAATTAAGTTTTGCTTCCATATGTTCTAATAAACATTGTTATCCTTCTTGACTTGCTCATCATTATTATTTTGTTGCCCACGAGATTTTGCAGAAAATATTCACATGAGGAATATGAATATATTCTGCAAAATCACAAAGCAGCTTCACCATTTTCTAACCTTCAGGGATCTAGAATCTAGCTTTCTTGGTTTTTCTTAACTCATTTAATATTCTCTGCTCTATATTTGTCTCGCAGCAATTGATTTCAACAGTTTTCTTAAACAGATGTAGTATTCCCTGATCTTAATATTCCTTGTTAAAAATATTGTTACTAAAAATTTGGACACATGCAAAATATAAGCCATTATTTTGTTAGGGAGATTGTTTGATAACATTTGTTTCATTAGTCTGTTGGTATAAATATTGTTTATTGCCTTTTTTTAATTCTGCTAATTTTATCATATTTACACACAAGGAGCACCACATACGATTTTAATTTCATATATCTATATAAAACAGGTAATATTTTTGCAGGGTGGTCTACGAGCTGTAGTGTGGACAGATGCATGGCAAATCGGCATTATGTTTCTAGGTGTTGCTGTGGTGGCTATTGCGGGAACTTATCAAGTTGGAGGAGTAGCACAAGTTTTACAATATGCCTCAGAAGGAGGCAGATTAGAATTGTGGAAGTAAGAAATGTATTCATATCTCAAATTAAAATTGTTTACATTTTGTGATAATATTATGTATGGATTTTTTTTTATCGTCTGCAGTTGGGACCCTAATCCCTATATAAGGCAAACAGCATGGGGATCACTGGTAGGCGGTTTCTTCTACTGGACATCATTCAACTCAGTTAATCAAACCATGGTGCAACGTTATATGTCTCTGCCGACTAAGAGACAAGCTGTAATGTAAGTTTAAGATATTAACTGTTATCAACAAGATTTATTTAATATCATCCCATTCAACTTTGGTGTTTTAATGATGATCTCAATAGTCCATCGTTTATTTATCAAAATGTTAAACCAAGAAGTAGCAGTAAAATGAACAGGAATTTTCTGATGCTAGCGCACCAAAGTAAAGAAAATTTGCAGTTACACAATTTTTTTGCAGTTACACAATTTACACAAAACCAAAAGAATACTGCCTGTGGGCAGCGCTATATTGGCATTAAAACTACATAAAAAGTACTGATATGAGATTAAAAAAAATTGCAAATGTTGTACGAACTTATTAAGAAGGTATTTGAGAAATTTTAAATAGCTTGTGTGTAATTGAAACTTATTTTTAATTATTTGTTCGGTGAATTTACATTACCTAATAAAAATACATTTTTGAATTTTACACAAACCCTTTTGTGGTCCAATCAAATTGCTAGTTACTAGCACAGATCATATACTAAAGTTACTAGAAATGTCATATGATATTGCCTCGGAAAGTAAATCATATGAATATGATTGGAAGAAATCATAGTGCAATCTAGTCGATTTATTGAATTGAAGGGTATATGATTTTTAAATTTTATTTTAGGCAGTCAGGGCAGGTTTGTTGTCATCAGCTGATAGTGTGCGATGCTTCAGAGAATATAATATGATGTATGTACAACGATATTGAGATACTTAATGACCGATTCTTTTGAGTATTTTTCATTCCATCATTATGCAGATCAAGTGACCTGGTTAATATGAATTGACTTGACTTCTGTTGTACAAGTGAGTGGAACATCAGCTGTGTTCACGCTAAACATTTATAAAGAAGTTGATTGTCAAGGAGGCATGTTAATTTGGTCTCAGTAATATACTGAGAATATTATAATGTGAGCGATTGTTTTAGATTTCTTAATATTTAAGTCAATTCAGTAACTATCATGTTTTAGTTGGTTACTATAATGTAATTTCTTCATGCAATGTTCCCATAGCATAAATATTATTTATAATGCCTAAATTTGGCAAAGGTGTTCATATAAAAGGTATTCAAATACCTATAGAAATTCAAGAAATGAAGACACACATTTTTAAGATTCTCAAATGCCACAGTGTTTGGACCATGGAAAGCAGATAAATGAAAATGACGATCGATGCTGTAGAAAATATTCATAAATACTTTTTTCGTTAAAAGTATTTAAAAATTTTATTACCACAATATATTGCTTAATTTTTGAAAAATCTATTTTCCTATTCACTCATAACATAAACTCTTTACATTACTGTATTCTGTCTCATACAAATAATACATATATCACAGTTTGCATTTCAATGTATATAGGGCTGAACTCTTTCAGCATAAACCATTTTTTCTCAGATTGGAAGTAATTAAAATTTGTTTTATATATATATATATATATATATATATATATATATATATATATATTTTATCTTCATATTCTGCATATAATGGTTTTACTTTGGCACTTGATTCCAACAAGGTGTTTAACATTGACATTACCAATTGCTTAGCCATAAATTTGAATTTATATTTGAGGATGAAATTCTCTTACATTTATGATAAGGCCGACTGAAAGAGTTTCTTTATTTCCCTCGTATTTATTCATATATCGACAACATTTAAGTGTTGAAAATTGTATCGTATTTATTTCTTAAAACATAAAATATTACACTGACGTTGACACATAAGTATTTAACCAAAAGTTTTTATTTCTGTGGGTTATGGCACTGTAAATATTTTTAGTGATATTTATTCTTTTTTGGCTAGGTTCCTATTTGCAATATATTTACATGGTGAAAAATGGTATTAATCATTGTTAATAGTTTAATAGAAATATTTCATACTCTTAAATATTTAAAATTTTATATATGTACGGAACTCTATGTTGTACGAGTTCTATTTGTATTTAAAAAGTATTTATTTATTAATAGTTTCTTTTCATTATCAAAATCATTTTCATTTCCTAGATGTGAATTACATGTATCTTCTAACTTAGTATTCATTGAACATCATCAAACAATTGAAATATTTCAGAGCAGTATCAATGTTCTGTATTGGTTCAGCGTGTGCGGTATCACTCTGCGTCTGGTGCGGGCTAGTGGCTTGGGGCAGTTGGTTGGATGGGGGCTGTGTTCCAGCTGGCTCACCACCAGTTGACGATAGATTGTTGCCCGCATATGTCATGCATGTGGCTCAAAAGGCAGGCTTTTATGGCATGAGTGGTGTCTTCTTAGCTGGAGTATTTGGTGCCGGTCTTAGGTGAGGCCTTTTTTTTCTGACAGAAAAATTTTTATCAATTGTTTTTTGTTTTGCTGATCTTCACTGGCTGGAGGAACAAAAATATTGGAGTCATAAAAGTGTTATTTTATAAAAAAACTGTTATTTTAAAACATTTAAATGTTTCATATTCTCGGAAAATGAATAGGGTAAATTTTGACAATGGACCTAACTTTTAAGTCATTAGACCAATTATATTTAAATAACTTTCAGTTCTGTTTTTATTCTTTTTCACTCTATGTATGATAACTACAACTTGCAAATGGCCGATTTTTTAAAAATTGTTGCTGATATTTTCGCATGCCATGTCCAACATATTTAAAAGAATTCTGAAGAATGATAGCATGCAGAATCTAAAGAATATTTCTATTATTCTTATAAGTGATTCTGTGGATCAAGCTAATCATATTTGAAATTTATTTAATAACAGAATCATCTATATAAATAATAGACACATTCTTTGTTACAAACTGTGAATGTACAAGTGTGTATATAAATACACACACACACACACATATACATTCATACATATATATATATATATATATATATATATATATATATCTGTATATATATATATATGTGTGTGTGTGCGTGCGTGCGTGCGTGTGAGTGTAATTAAAAATGATTTTTTAATTTCGGAGGCGATTATTTCGAAAACAGTTGGGGTTTTTTCTATTCACTAGAAACATTTTAAATTCAGATGATGAGAAATCATCATACATTCAGTCTTGTGAAAATGTTATAAGGAAAAACGTACCTACCCTACATGTATCTAGTGTGCTGACAAATTGGTATAGCAAGCTGGTTTCTATGGGTTATTATGTACAAAATAAGATAATTATAATCAATAATTTTTTTTGCATCTTGTCCTCAAGATACACTATTTGAATGCTTCTGCAAGAGTTACGTGTTTTGTATAGTGAGCTCCGTCGATCATTAAAGCTATGTATGATGGAATGTCTTCCATATAAGGGTAGTAGTAAGGAAATCAAATTCCTAGTGTGAAGCAAAACCAGTAAATAAAACTTAAAACAAAACTACTCCAGGAGTATTGTCCTGCCCCAGAGATTATACTCAGGCTGTCCCTCAGATTCTGAGGGATGATTTTTGCTGTAACATAACAACTATAGAACCAAGTATAAAACTAACAAAAGTTTACACTCAACAAATATTTCACAAGAAGCTATTTATTAATAAAATAAGATCAAGCTCTCTGAGCAATCCAAAGGAAAAATTGGCCTATCATCGGGCCAAGATCATCCAAGTCCTAGTTATCCTGGAAATGACACCTACGCCAAATTTCTTCAAGATGGAAATTATTCAGAAAAACCAACAAAAAGCACTCATGGTTGAATCCCGGAATATCCAGTAGATATAAACGATCACAACTCAGTACATATTTTCTCAGTCAGTTGATAGAAATATCAATGTGCTTTTCTGAATTTGAAGCAATCCAAGAAACAGCAGTAAAAGATAATCCCAGGGAACCGAAACCCATATTTATTGACAAAGTCTGCAACATACTGGCACTAATAGCCCTATCATATAACTACACATAGGGAAATTATACAATAAAAGTGCTGTAAAGTAATAGGGTTAAGATACAACTACACACGTCTGAAACATATCCAAAATAGTGAAATTATTAGAAGAAAAGGATACAGAATTCTACACTTAGAAACATAAAGGTGAAAAAAGATTTAAAGGTAGCATTAAAAGACATCCATGGATATAAGTGAGATAAAAACAAAATTAAAAGGACGTGGGCATATTGCCACAAATATTTGGAACATAAAACAAAGAATGACAAAGGAACCTTTATCAATTGTCATTGTAGAACTTACAGAAGAGCCTAAGACCAACAATAAACTAATATATAATATAAAATAACTGTTGAATTGTAATGTACATTTGGAACCACAGCAACCAAAACGTGAAATACCGCTGTTCAAATTGCCAGCAATATGGCCACACCAAGAAATATTGTCGCCAGAAACCAAAATTCATAAATTATGTCAGAGATCACTCCTCATCGGCCTGTAAAAAGAAAGGAAAACTGACTTATGTAAAATATGTCCTCTGTGGAAATCATCTAGCAAATTATAAGGGTTGCAATTTTCACAGAAAACTAGAAAAATAAAATATCGTCCTGTATGTGAATGGCTTACCAAAGCACACCAAACAGAGGACACAATACTCAAACCTACTGGAACAGCATCAGATATACCAACAATGACCGACGCACAGGCAGTAGGTAGCAACAAACCGCATGTATTTAATAACGTAGAGACAAATATTGCACATGATCCAAATTTCATTAAAGTAATTATGGAGAAGCTAAAACAAATGATGAATCAACTAACAACTATAAATATATATATATATATATATATATGTATATATATATATATATATGTATATATATATACTTGCTCATAACATTAACCAATAAAATTATACTGTTATCAAGCTTAAAATACAGGTGTCAGTGGCAGATTTCAAAGTTTGAACAAACATAGTTAGGATGTTTTAGTAGCCAGGGAACAGTGGAGTGGAGAGCACCGCGCTTTTGCCGTTGAGGCGTACATTTCGAGTGGATTTTCGCTGCCAGTAGCACGCCGTCGATTTAATAATCGTTACAGTATTCGTCGATTATGAGATGGACCATCGATCAACCTCATTCAGTCATGGGTAGCAAGGTTCAGAGCTATAGGATCAACATTAAATAGGCTCAGGCCAGGACCTACACCATTGGTAGCCACGGATGAAAATGTCGAGCGTGTTATGGTTCCTGTCGTTGAAAATCCCCGTTTATCACTGCGTACACGTTCATCGATATAGGGAATTCCGAAATCAACTTTACAGGTAATAATGCGAAAAAAAGTTCCATCCATATAAAATTCAAATTGTTCAAGATTTACACGATTCTGACTTTGAATTAAGAAAAACTTACGCGGAGGTGATGTTGTTGAGATTTCGTACTGCTACCCGGATGGGCAACATATTCTTTAGTGACGAAGCTCACTTTCACATTGGAGGATATGTGAATAAGCAGAACTTTCGTTACTGGGATGTCCACAACCCAAGACAATTGCATCAAGAGCCTTTACATAAGCCTAAAGTAACATGTCTGCATCTGGTGTGCCATGTCTGCATCTGCAATCATAGGGCCTTATTTCTTTGAAAATCAATGTGGCCAAACTGTAACTGTGAATTCAGAGAGATATGCCCAGATGTTAAATGACTTTTTCAGAGTAGAACTACAGAATAGTCCATCCTTCAACCAAAACACATGGTTCCAGTAGGACGGGGCCATAGCTCACACTGCTAATGTGTCCATGAATGCAGTGCGACAGTTATTTCCAGAAAAAAACATATCCCAAAACGGTACCGTACCGTGGCCACCTAGCTCACCCGATTTAAGCCCATGTGACTTTATCTTATGGGGATACTTTAAATCCGTTGTTTACAAAACAAATCCGAGCACTGTGACACAACTTAAAGAAAATATTCGAACCGAAGTCAGTAGGATACCCCAGTCGCTCTGCAAACACGTTTTTGAAAACATTCGTGCTAGACTCGAAGAGTGTACAGGCTTGATGTGTGCAGACTCGATGGCCGCCATTTGGAAAACGTGGTTTTTAAAAAATGACATTAAAATAAACCTACTTTGTATTAGAGGTGTAGTTTTTTTTAGAATTTTTCAAATATTGAAATCTGCCACTGTCGTTATCTGGAATACCAATGGGCTGTTACAACATATTTTAGAAGTTAAGACATTTTTATATGAGAATAATATTGATGAAAAACATTTTACCAATAAAAGTTATTTTATTATTCTAAAACATACATTTTATAATACAAACCACCCTCATGGTACTGTTCATGCAAGTTCTGCTACTCATAAAATTGAATATAAAACATAATTTAGTGCAACCATTGCAATATATGCAATATATTATTTAGTTTAGGAAATATTGAAGCAATGAATTTTGTCAGTGCAGGCTGCACTAGTAGTAACGATATCTGCACTATACTGTCCACCTAAGCAAAGCTTAAATAAGTCTGAGAAACACACTGATTGTGGGTCACGAGATACTTCACCTAAAGGACACAAACTGATGTCGGCAAGTCAGGAACTAAAATTAATTGTTATCTCCATACTTTGGAGAAACCATGTCCCACCTCAGTGGAAGTTAGCTCAAATAATTATGATAGTAAAACTGGGGTAAGCACTGAAGAACTGAAACCTTATTGCCCAATAAGTCTTCTACCAATGACTTCGAAAGTTCCAGTAATCATATTCTTGGGCAGAATGAATTTATACTTAAAGGAATTTAATCCCGAACCATGAGTTTGCATTCAGGCTTGTAAATAGCGTATATGATTGTTTTGAACATAAAGAGTATTGTTCTGCAGCATTTTTAGATATATCCTAGGTTTTGACAGAGTCTGGCATGAGGGCTTCCTATATAAGATTAAAGAAATGCTCCCAATAAATGAATTACTATTTATTTCTAAAATAATATTTAAACAAACGCCATATTTTTGTGAAGTATGGTGAAGAGTAGAGAGATATTAAGTAATGTTAGCTTACCTCACTCCGAAGAAGCTATATATCTTGGACCAAACTCAGATAAAAGACTCGCCTGGAAGAAACATGTATTCACCAAGCGAAAGTTCTCGGCCAGCAACTCAGAAAATATTATTGGATATTGAATAGAATTCCAAGTGAACGTTGGAAAATAAACTGCTTATATACAAGTGCATTAAGAAACCAACATGGACATATGGAATTCAGCTATGGGGCACTTCTGCCAATTCAAACCTGGAAATGTTGTAGAGATTCCAATCCAAACTCTTAAGAATTATAACTGGTGCTTCTTGGTACATTACAAATGAGAGATTTCACCAAGATCTAGGTATTCCAACTGTAATGGAGGAAATCAAGGATAGATAATACAAAGAGTTCCTATTAAAGCCTAAATACAAAGAGCTTCTTTTAAAACCACATAAATGAGCTTGCAGTGGAGCTTATGAAACCAAAAGTTATAGTCTCAAGACCAAAAAGGAAAACCCCCTTAGATTAATACCAATGATAATTTAGCACAAAAACAAATGTAAAAACAGAAATTTATCTATGATTGAAGTGGCTAAGTCATTAGAGTTTGACTATGATATCTATTGGAAAATGATTAACACTATTGTTGGATCTCCATAATGCGATATATTGCAGTAACAAAAAAAAAGATATGCCTTCTTTATATAATGTGTGTAATTTAATAATTTGTGCTTTCACACTTAAATTATTTTAAAATTAAGCTGAAAAATACTTTTATTAGGGTTCTTAAACCATGTATTCGGTTCCAGTCTGAATGTACCAAACGTATCATAGTGTAATGTTTTGTCTTAGAACAGTTCCTTCAGTTATATACTTATTCCAATATAAAATAATTATTTTTCAATATGTATATGAAATGGTTCTTAGTATGTTGCAGTTTCTTATTTTTATTGAGGAATATGTGCGAAAAAACACATTGCTGCTTCATATTCATTCATCTCGATGGAAGTCATCCTAAATGCCGGATAGATATTATTTTTTACATTATTTCCTTTTTTTTCAAAATAAATAACAGAAATATTTTCAATATTAAACAGCAACTTTATTCAACAGTATGTTGATTATTTGGAGTAACTACATTTTGCCTTCTTCCAATCATGTTTTGCTAATCTTTATAGTCAAAAAAATTTAATTGTGACATTGTTATTGGAATCAAAGATTTTCCTCTTAAAGAATTCTGAGCGGAGTGAAATAAGTAAAAATCGATTAGTGTAAAGTCTCTTAAATAAGGAAGACGTGGTAAAATATCTCATCCTAGTTGCAAGAAATTCTAGTGAATTTTCAATGATGTATGTGGTCTAGTGTCTTTGTGATGAATGACAAGTCATTTGTGATTCATTAATCTGGATGTATGTGGTGACACATCCAGATTAATGAATCACAAATGTAAAAAAAAATACACACACAAATTAACAATTATCATTTTTTGAAAACAGTTCATAAAGCACTTTGCCTTTTCTATTCCACTAAATTGATTAAATAGCCTAAATTTCGATGAAGCTTTGCTTTTGATATGCTTTGGACCAATTTTCATGCTTGCTCCAAAATCTTTTGCACTCAATATTTCTGTTTAATTTTTTATTGTCTGTTACTCTGAATTTAAAAAATACCTCATATTCCTAACTTCCCTTGTGAATTTCAAAAATACCTCCTTTCCTGACACGTTTAACCAGATGAACTTCTCTAAGCTGGTGTATTATCAAAACAGTGTGTGAATTCATCTATTTGTGTGCCTTGGTTTTTCATGCTTGATTTTGCCATGTTCAGAATTTCTGCAACACCTTATGTAGCATAGTAATGATTTTATTTTGTTAAAATCACCATTGAAATAAAATTTGGCAAAAAATAATGCATTGTGATAGAATATCTATACCACGCACATTACAAAAATGTCTTTTTAAGCGCATCACATGTTATCTTTTTTTACAACAAAATGTGATCTATTTTTAAATTAAACATGCAGTTAGAAACAGACCATTTTTAAATTAACATCCATTTAACCACTTTGCAAATAATTTTTTTAAAAAGTAATTGGAAATGTCTTAATAATGTAAAATGATCTCCAGGATAGCATTTTGGTTCGAATAAGCGAATATAAATAATGGATTATTGTTATATATAAAATACCCATATACAACAATAACATTTAGAATCAATTTATTTGTTCCTTTAGAATTCTAAGAAACAAAATAAATAAATGTTATAAATGAAAGTACTAAATCAAAAATAAAATTGTAACATAAATATCCTCTGTTTTTCAGTTCATTATCTGCAGTGCTAAATGCATGTGCCCTCGTAGCAGTAGAAGATGGGGCACGGGGCTGGGCTGAGCTTAGCTTGCAGCCACGTACTGAGGGCCTTTTGGCCCGAGGAGTGGCTGCGTTTCTCTCTATCACAGCTCTAGCAATGGTGTTAGTGGTGGAGAAACTTGGCGGAGTTTTAAGTGTGAGTTATTAAATTTTTTTTTAAATTTGCTTAAATGAGGCTCATTAATTACAGAGCCTAATAAAATTAGAAGCTCATTATAGTTATAATTGTACCAGTCATCATTGAAATTTTCAATACTTCGATTTCTTCATCCACATTTCTTATGGAATGGAAGATAGCATATGTCTTTGCTTAAGGTTGTGGCTCCTTCTCGACCTAAAATTTTAGATCTATCTCCATTTTATGACTTCTATGTAAAGTATTTGAACAAATAGTCCATGCTCAATTAGTTGGCTTTCTTCAGCATCACCTTTTCAAACCCTTCAATCTGGTACGCTTCGCCATGAATAATACTCAACTTTCTACTATCATGGTGTTTACTGCAGTAGAGAAATTAATTTTGTGGACCTTGAGTTTTTATTGGTTTTATAAATGTTCAGGATGTTTCAAATCATTTTAAATAGATTTAAGTCAGCATTTGTTCAGAGTAGATTGATCTGGTAGCTGGAATTTCACAAGGTGGGCTGCTTTCTCTGCTTCTTTTTTCAATACTTATTGATACTATCGGTAAATATTTCCACTACAAGTATCACCTATATACAGATGATCTTCAAATATACATTCATACTGACCTTAGTAATACTTCTATTGCTATTAATTCTTTGAACACGGATCTAAGTCAGATCAGTCAATAGGCTTATGAGTCTTCTAGTAAATCCTATTGGTAGTATCGAACTCCATTCTAGGGTTCACAGAACATAAACAAAAGATAAAAATGGTATGTTGAACGAACTGTGTGAAAATGAATGTTTCCAGTTGGAGACAAATGAATTTTAAATGCGCTAATAATAAAATGGTGAACACCCCACCTCCGTTCATAATCACCATTTAGGTGTCAAATCCGTTCTCATTTTCGCACACTTGAGTCACATATTCATATTTCACTCGCAACAAATGTTTGAATATTTAACTATATTAAAATATTTTTTAATTTATTATCTGCATGCATACAGCAAACTGATTAATGGAAACATGAGATTTTGCTAATAGCATTTTGTCGGTTTCAGAGTATTATAATTAAAACATTATGGAAATGTAGGTAACATTTCCATAATGTACAAACAACATTGTATTTAAGTTTTTGAATTGAAATTAAAGGATAAAATGTGCGATGGTCTTGGCAAACAATGAATTTAATGAAATAGCAGGGAGTATCCCATAAGATTTAACGAGTGAATATAGCGACAAACGTAAAAATAAATGAAATAACAGTTTAAAAATATAATTTAATATGTGCCAAATGTCTAAAGACTGGTTTCTGAAACTTTGTGCGAACACATGTTACCAATTTCAAACTCTGATCTTTTGAAAAACTACTATATAGAAGTGCACAATTCCACCTACATTCAAAACCTTTACAGAGTGTTCTGTAGTCCGCACATTTATCAACCGCTCACCAAGATATCGAGCTAAAATAGCTTAATAGATTAGAGGATATTTTTAAAGTTAATTTACATTAAGAAAATTAAATTCTATGAAATTGTAATGTTTATGGGTATAAGTATATTTATTATTTGCAATTAACACAAGAAAATAATACCATGTACACATGATTATAATTTAAGGATTCTGAGTTTCCACCAAAGGATTCTAAGTTTCCAAGGGGAATCAGGATCTCAAAACAGGTTATGGTTCGTATTAATAAAAATGATTTTAGTTTTAGTTGCTAAAATGTCATATGAATTTCCAGGGTAGAGAAGGTATTGAAGACTTTAGAGGTTTACTAAACAACTCGTTCGAAGCCTTAAATTCCAGACATACAGGTGCTTTCATTTATAAGGTGCCATTAACAGATAATAGTGAAGACAAAATATTTTTTTTGTTTCAAAAGAGATGCTCACATTTAAAATTTCTAAAATGTCTTAATTGTACTTTACTCTTTAATAGACCGAGGAAATTAGGGTTCGTTGGTTTGTCTGATAGAATATTTCAGAAAATATTTAACATACTCCCGGGCAAATGATACATATTTATTAAATAATCAACGTTTTGTCAATTTGGTATAAAGGTGTTTTGTTAAATAATATAAACGAATAATGTACTTCTCAATTATGACTTTTATTAAATTGATTACAAGATCGCTTGAAGGAAAATGTTCATGCTAATAGAAAGCAATACAATCAAATACCTTTTGTGGATATAACGTGATTGAAAACCTTGACCACATTTTATTCTTTTTTCATTAATTGTAATTGTCAAATATGTAGTATACATTAGATTTTCATCCTTAGTAATTTTATTTATTTTTTTAATCTATTTTATGTAATTAATGAAAAACATATCAGTGGTTTATTTTGATATAATTATTATACTGTAGAATTATTATGTAAATGAAACTGCTTTAAAGTTTGAAACTTTTATCTCATTACGATGAGTCTCCAAACATATTCACGTTATCAATACTTATGCAATAATGACATCAAGGGTCCAACATTGGTGATACGTACCAGTGCAACAACGTCTCCAATAATGTTTTTATTTAAAATCCCACAATATGTAGTTAAATTAACATATTGAATATAGACAATTCCGTAACTGATTATGTTCTTTTGTTAACTTTTATTTTTCCATTTAATTATGGCACAAAAGTGCCATAAGTTTATCCCCTAATGAACAATGAACAACAGAGCACAATCACTTATCGCATTCAGTCTATGACTAAAGTATATGTTATTGTGCAGAAAATAATATATGACACAAGGGTCATATACATGGCATGTGTGTCACGCCTACCTAACATTTCTAGTTATATGCTTTGTGCTAAGTTCGGTATCTCTGTATAGTCTTACTGAATAGTGCAGCTATCCTGTTTTATTTAACTGTAAAAAACTTGGGTTTAGTGATTGATAAGTTAATGATTTCGGCACTCGAGTCTTCAGTAAAATACACTCTCTAAAACGTTTTCAGCATTTCATTCCCTTTGAAAGTAAAATTTATCTTTGTTAAATACTACTATTGCCTCTACTAAACTACGAAGACATATGTTATCTTGATCTTTCAGAGCAATTGTTTGACAAACTTTAATGCATTCAACATTAACATGTCTTCATTACAATTTAGCCTCAAAACATTTTAGAACATTTCTGAATTTAGATTGCAGCTTACGTGAATGAAAGTTAGTGAAAGCAATTTTCGCATTTTACGCTGCTTTACAATGTACTTCATTTTCTTTGTCTCAGCCCCTCTTATCTTGTTCCCATATTTACAGGCCTTTCGGCTCATTCTACATTCTGAGAAACTTCTTACACTCCTTTCCCCCAAAGACAGTATTTATTTCTATGAGTATTTATTTACTGTTCATGCTGTCAAGTTATGGAGCAAATTCAGTTCTGCCACCAGACTTTTACCGTCTATGCAAGTATTCAATATCAAGTAACAAAATTAGATTATTTTGGTCCTTTTTTTTCTCAAAAATTTATGTATCACATTTTCTTACCATCACGTTTTATTATCTACCTGTGCTGTAATTTTATAAATGCAGTGTAATTTTTGTCAGCTAAGAGAGATTGCTCCTGTAGCAATAAGTTTGCCAGATGTACATGTTCATTAAATAGTTTATTATTTATTAATAAAGTTAATAAATAAATAAAGGTAAAAATTAATTTTCCAAGTCCCATAAATATTCTTAAGCGCCTTTATCTACGTGTAGGTTTTCTAAGTGTAATTAATATTAAAACACTATATATATATATATATATATATATATATATATATATATATATATATATATATATATATATATATATATCCACATAAATTTTCTGATTAATACAACAAATACTTTTTCTATTCATCTGTTGTATCGAATAAAGGATTTCTTTGATAATATACTATATATTTAAATTGAATAATACATCTATAATGTTTAATGCCCACCAGTGGTATCCGTTACCTTTAAATGGTTCTACTATTTAATAAACTTACCCCGCATAATGTAGATGAAATTTTATTAGAGAATTTAATGATAAAAAATGTCACATGATAAATAAATCAGGGGGCATAAGACGGATTATGGCTTGACAGTTCGCAGTGTAAGCATTGCCTTTGAATTATTGTTTAGCTTTAAAATTGTGTTTTAACATTTAACTGTGGATGTGCGGTCTCACTCACCACTCGCGATTTGTAATTTTCGTGTTTACCCATTTTCCCACATTCCCTGCTTTTGAGGCACTCAGTAGCTTTTGGTTTTAGTGGCGAAATGGCTGTTGAGATGGGAAGTTATGTCGTCAGCTGCATATTAGGTAAATTATTTTTCCATATAAAAATCTCAGATGGAGATTTTGTTGGTTTTAGGTCAAAAAATAGTAAACCAAGTACTTCTGCATCAAAACAAGCATCAAGGTCACCGATACAACAGCATACCAATTAAATATTTTGAGTTGATGATTCATCCTTGGAAAATGAATTGAATAAAATACTTTTAGCGTCAGACCAGTTTAACAATGAGGAATATATTGATGATTGTTTGATGTCCGGAACTGACTTTGTACAAAACCACGAGAGCAACAAAGATGAGGATAAAGAAAGTTCCAGTACTGATAGCGTACAAGATAATGTTATAAGGAGTTATAATCCAAACAATGACAGCTCAGATGACCATGTGCCCATTTCAGAAATCCGAAAATAAAAAGAAAAAAATCACTACAAGTGTAACAATTCATCTTCTAGCAGGGTCAGAACAGCTCAGAATAATATAGTTACCATCAAATCTATTTCACGCTTGACTGAGGACGACAGAAGGGATAAACTTTTTAACAATGAAATGCAACAGATCATTTTGACATGGATTAATGTGAAAATCGTCGAATTCAGAGCAAAGTTCAAGCACCAAGATAGACCTAAATTAAAAGATTTGTATATGATGGAACTAAATGCTTTTTTGGAATGATTATACTATTCTGCCGCAGAAATGCATGAGTTTCATTTTTGCTATCGATAAACTGGCAGCAATTTCTTCTATTTTTGAGAAGTTTGTAGTTTTGTTTTGTGTTTGTTTACTAGTTCTCAAAAATTATATCAAGTCATTGAAAGCATCACTGTTGATGAGATGTTGGTGAAGTTTCATGGCAGAAGTCTTATGATCTCATATATGCCAAAGAAACCAAGAAAATATGGACTAATTATGCTCTTACTTTTACAATGAATAGTTTTATTCCGGTAAAGATTATGATGGGATTAGATTATCAGCAGATGAGAAAAATTTCTCGTCCCCACTCTGAGCGTTATTAGTTTGATGAAGCTGATTCAACATAACTGCAGACTAATGGTTTTCGTCTATTGAACTTGTAACTGAACTGGCTAAAAGAAAACTGATATATGTCACGACGGTGAAAAAAATAAGAGAGAGATATCAAAAGAGTTTCAGCCTCAAAAGTCTCGTGAACTTGGTTCTACTTTATTTGTGGTTCTACTTTCACAAAAAACAAAACTTAGTTTTCACACGTCCCGAAAAAAAACAAAGCTGTAGTCTTGATATCTTTAACGCATCACAGTAACACCGTTGACCGAAGTCAACTACACTTGTGTAAGTTGTAAACAGGCAATATGCCTACAGTGTTCCAAGCACTGGTGCAATAGCTGCCAATATTGGATCATTGTCAGAATTGTTGTGTTTTATGTTGAGAGTATTTTTTTTTATTTTTAAGTTTGATATATCTTAGATTTAAAGATAATTTAGTTGATTTTTCAATATAGTTTAATTTTCCTATGTTTTTGTTCCTATAAGTGATTTCAGGTAAATTTGGAGTGAAAAGTGACCTGTTATGTTAAACTGCTTTAGATATATATGAAAACAAACAAATATTGACTAAATACATGTAATTTCGTGGAATTTGACACCTCCTGAAAATAATAAAAGTAATTATTATACACATCGATAAGTATTTATAAATTCAACCTCGAAATAATGTAGTCTGTGAGACTGCACATCCATAGATGTGGGACAAAAAGTAATACCCATAGTTCAAGGTTGTTATTCTTAAAAATTGTGGTCATTGTTCTACTAATCCTATAGATGTTCTTGCCATCACTTTTTATGTTTTGAAGCTTCATAGTTATAAATTAATCACCGAGTTTAACATGTTTCGTTATGTTGATAGTTAGAGGTTCTAAGGATTACTTTATATGATACATTGCACATTAATGAAGAAATTATAGAGTATTAATGATGTTGTTTAACTTAAAGCGTACATATTTAGTTGCCTTAAGAATTTCACTGAGAATATTTTCTTTTTTATTTTAATATCTTGACTGAATATAACAAAATAAAGAAAGTTTCATTGTGGACCACCACTTCTTTATATAATATTAGATGCTAGAATAATGTGGGCCTTTCATATATTTTCTACAAAAAGAAATATAATTTGGCAATTCACAAACCATCAGGTAGCGACATCCCTGTCAGCTATAGCAGCTAGTGCCACCTGCGGAGTATTCACTCTTGGTATGCTCATCCCTTGGGCAGGTTCCCGTGGGTCCATAGTTGGAGCCACTGCTGGTGCACTTCTTGCTGGTACGGTAGCACTAGGTTCGCAAGCAGCGGTCGTTCAGGGACTAGTTCAACCTCCGCTTCCGCCTAGTGCTGAGTGTGCATTCAACGCATCATTTGCGCAGGCTAAACCAGTGTTGGTAAGCATTTTATTGTACTGAAATTTTTTTTCTTGCAATTGATTTGTACCATAATTTTATTTTAAAATTTCCGGACTATGTGTAATTATAGTGTAATTAAAGTGTAAGAAACAATAATTAGGGAACGCGAGGAAACTGACATATGTTTTTTACACATACTATTAAAATATAAGTGACACCTATTTCCCACAAGACTTAAAGGGGTTAGCAGATTCAGTAGGAGTGTCTCAGTGGTAGTAAGAGGTTTCTTTTTGCTGTTATAGTCCTTTTACCACCATATACAGGATTATTTAATAATCAGTAACCAAAATTGAAGATGATATCCTAGAGCTAAAAATGTCAGAATTCTAGATACAGATAATGCACTGCCACAAATTAAAACAAATAACCCCCTTTCAATACTTTTTAAATGAATAAAATTTTATATTTTTGCACATTTTTTTATTATTTACACATTTTTTATGTCCTTACATATATTTTCAATCCTTGTTGGAAGTGAAATCCATTCATCTCGGCACATTGTTCAAACTTGCCTGTCTTTCTAAATCTTTGTAAATTTTCTCACCTCATAGTAATCACTATCGATACACAACATACCAAGGGTTGCACTTGGACTGCATGTATACATGCTCAATTATTAAATGAATTTAATGAAACACCTGTCTGTGCAGCGCTAATGTTAAGTAGAGTTGTAGTGAGAGGCACAGGGATGTTTTTTATTTGTCGAGGGGCTAGCGGGAATCGTGAATTATTTAAATGTTGTAATGTATCCATATGTTAATCTATATATTAATACGTGAAGCAAAAACTTTGGACCCCTTTTTACGAAAATTGCGGGGACGGAAGAGTATGAAATTTGGCATACTTATAGTTTATATGTAGGAGAAGTGCAGAACGCTATAATTTTTTTAAATAAAACATTACACACACTACCATTTGACACACACAAACACAAGTATTATATTACACGCAAACATAGGACTCTATGGTTTAATTGTTTCTTTTGTTTATCATTTTGTCTATACACATAGAGTACTGACATAGACATAGAGTACTGTCTTATATGTTTACTTTTGTCTTACTGAATGTCAGGTTAGCGCGGAAACTGTCAAAATAAAAGCCCGCATTTTTTATGTTACAACAAAAGACATGGCTGTATGGTCTAGATTCCTTTGCCTTCCGTCTTTGTAGGGAAAAAATGTAACAACTAAAATTATTGAATGTCAAACAGAAAAGCCACCTACCACGTGAAATACCGCTCGCATATACAAATTTGTGTAATATAAGTTCTGTAGCAGCAATCTACATTAACAATATCATCATACAGGTAAAAAAATATATAATTTGTTATTGCTGGTTCAATGCGATTATTGTATTTTTAATTAATGCTATACAAATCTCTCTTTTTTCGATTTCAGTAATTTCATATACTTACAAGAAAAGTAAATCTGTTGTTGCTGGTTCAAAGATCTTTGGTATTTTTTATTGTGGAGACTAATAAAATCTTTTTCTCTTCTTGATTTTAGTAATTTCCTGAAAGAACTTTCATTATGCCTCGACGTAGAACATTAACGGGTCGGAGTGAGAGACAAAGAAGAAGGAATTATCCTTATCCAAATACTGTTAACATTATACAGAACGAAGAAGTGATTTTGAGAGATACATTTAAATGTGCACAAAATGTCACTCCAAAAGTGTTTTTAAGTCATGATTGTGGATTAATGGATTTAGAGTGCAGGTTTTGCAATGCGAAACATTTTGAATCTGAAGTGACTTTAGGCGACAGAACTGCATTCACTTCATGTTGTCATAAAGGTAAAGCAATATTACCATCATTAAGTCAAAATGAATATTTCAAATCATTGTATGATGGACTTACTTCTAATGAATGAACCTTTAACAAAAAATAAGTTGAAAAATTATTTTGAAAATATTCGGAAATATAATTCATGTTTTGCTATGGTTAGCCAAAGTTTCCGAGGCAGTTACAAGTGGAATGTATCATTTCAAAATACATGATGTTTTTTATCACATATCAGGTCCAATGACTGCTGCTTATGGTCGCTCACCATGTTATGCGCAATTATATTTTTATGATGTTGACACTGCTATCAATTATTGATTACAAGAACGTTTTAATCAAACATGTAACAACACCATAATGCGAGAAATTTCTCTGCAATTGGAACGCAGTAATCCTTTTGTGCGGTCATTCATTGCAATGAAAGATCATTGTCAGAGAGTCGAGAATCAAAATAAAGATATTTGTATGCTCATTAAAGCAAATCATGATTTGGATCTACGCCGCTTCAATAATGCAGTTCAAACTGATGTAGCTGTAATATTTAGTACGGTTGATGGTGAGCCACCTTTTGAACGAAATATGATTTCTTTTTCAAAAGTTAGTGGTGTAATTAAAAATATCTCAGTTCTGGATTCATCATTAGATCCTTTAGCGTACCCACTACTTTTTCCCAACGGTGATACTGGGTGGCATGTCAATATTGCACATAATGCACCAACTACATTTAATTCAAGAGCACCCAGAAATAAATTAACCATGCTTCAGTATGTAGCCTATCGACTTGCAGTTAGAGATGATTTCAGCATGTTACACCATTCGCAAAAATTATTTCTGCAGTGGATAGTTGATATGTATGTGAGAATAGAGGGCTCACAATTACATTTCATTCGACAAAATCAAACAATTCTTAGGTCTGAAGTTTACAACAATTTAACAGACTACTTAGAATTGAACATGAGTGCCAGTAATGTTAGCTGTAGAGTAGTTTTACCATCTTCATTCAATGGATCTCCAAGAAATATGTATCAGAATTATTTAGATGCAATGTCAATTGTACAACATTTCGGTAAACCGTCTTTATTTATTACAATGACTTGCAATCCAAGTTGGCCAGAAATAGTTAACAACATTGGTGTAGGTGAAGCTGCTAATTTTAGACCTGTTATTATTGTGCGTGTATTCAAGTCAAAGTTGAAAGCATTCATAGAGGGCCTTATACAAAATAATATCTTTGGTAAAGTTGAAGCACTCATTTATACAATTGAATTTCAAAAAAGAGGATCGCCCATGCTCACGTTTTACTCACTTTAAATGAGCAAGATAAAATTGTTAATGCTATAGATATTGATAAAGTTGTGTCTGCGGAGATTCCTCACATTGAAACACATCTAAAATTACATAAATATGTTGTAAAACATATGATGTATGTTCCATGCGGAGTACTTAATCCTAATTCTGTATGTATGAGAGATGGAAAATGTATAAAAGAGTATCCAAAACGATTTAATGAAACTACATGTGAATTATTAAATGGGTATCCATTATACAGAAGACGTGTTAATGGTATTAATGCAGAAGTTCGTGGTAGTTGCCTTGACAATTGGTATGTCGTACCATACAATCCATATTTACTTGCTAAATTTAATTGCCATATAAATGTTGAAGTGTGTACTACAGTCAAAAGTGTCAAATACATTTATAAATATGTGTATAAAGGCTATGATCTGTTGAACTAGAGTGGGTGGAAATGAACAAGGTCAAAATATAGAAATTAATGAAGTTACCAATTTTTTAATTGGTCGTTATGTCGGATCAACAGAAGCCATATGGCGCATCTATGAATTACCAATGCATTTTCAGTCACATACTATAATCAGACTTGATATTCATTTACCGCGTCGACAGAATGTATACTTCCGAGAAGGGCAAGAACGTTCAAGTAATTGATAATGAAAGGCAAACAAAATTATTAGCATTTTTTGAGTTGAATCGATCAGATCCATCAGCACGAGAGTATAAATATACTGAAATTCCTATGCATTCCAACTGCGTTCAGTGGCATAGCTTCAACTTTATTACTTGGAGGTAGGACTTTACACATTGTGTTTAAATTGCCTATACCCATTTTAGAAAATTCTGTATCAAATATTACTGCAAATAGTAGCTACGGTAGTTTCATAAATTCATCATCATTGTTAATTATTGATGAAGTTTCTATGTGTCCTTTGCAAGTGTTGAAAATCATAGATAGATTATTGCGTGATCTATGTGATGAAAAGGATAAACATAGAGTGTTTGGAGGAAAATCTATACTTCTGTGGGGTGATTTTCGGCAAATCTTACCAGTAATCCCACATGGATCACGTGGAACTTTAATTGAAAATTGTGTTACAAGTTGGCATGAATTTCCTAATTTTCATAAAGTTACATTTACTCGAAATATGAGAGCTTTACCAAATGAAATAGAATTTGTGGAATTCTTGAAAAAAATTGGTAATGATGAGGCCCCACAATTCCCTCAGTTTGGTAAAAATGTTATTGAAATATCTCATCAATTAATAGGAGACAAAAACAATATTATTGATGAGGTGTATGGAAATTTTTCCAATAACATACTCTCAGAAAATATATTGAAGTCTGTTATTTTAGCACCTACAAATGACGATTGTACTTTGATTAATACTGATATACTTAATCAAATTCCTGGTGAACACCGAACATATCATTCTTTGTCTATTAGTGGTTTACCACCGCATAAGTTAGTATTGGAAGTTAATTGCATAGTTTTATTGATCAGAAACTTAAATACTAAGGATGCATTAGTCAATGGAACAAGAATGCGCATCAAATTTATGCATCGAAATTCAATAGATTGCGAAGTTTTACCTAGGACCGCACGCAGTAAGAGAAATTTGATTCCACGTATAAATTTAACGTACTCTGGAGCTATTTTACCGTTTAACTTTCAAAGAACACAATTTCCTATAATACCTGCATTTGCGATGACAATAAATAAGTCTCAAGGACAAACATTCCAACAGGTTGGAATTTTATTGAATCGGCCAGTTTTCACACATGGACAATTGTATGTCGCAGCAAGTAGAGTCCGTTCATTCGATGGTTTAAGGTTTTACATTTTCGAATATAACGGTCAAGGACGTTTAGCAAACGATGAAAGAGTTTTTACAAAAAACATTGTTTTCAGAGAAGTTTTAAATCGTTAATTATGTTATCGCAATATGCGATAAAAAATGCTATTCAATGGAGAGCATTTTTTACCGCATAATTTTTTTATTTCGCATCATCTTGCAGCATGTTCTGTTTCAATAAATTTTTTTTATAATAGGTATTCCTTATTTTTCTCCTTTTTGAATTCCATATAATTTATTTTTTTTAAATAGGAAAATAACAGTGTTGGTGAAATCTGTGGTTATTGTAGTATATAGTCATTGACAATAGAACCTTAATAATGTTTGAGCATTATATTTTAATAATTTATATTAAATAACTTATAATTTAAATTTATTATGGTCGAATTTCGACCACTGGGCGACTACTAGTTTTATTAATAGGGGGAATTAGTTAAAAATAGTCAGTTTACTTATTGTTTCATGATCGCTCCTCAAAATTTCTTAGACTAAGCAAAAAAACATTGAAAATGCCATACAAATATATTAAGTGGTTTTAATATAATGCAAATGTAAACAAACACACGGACACTCATCATTTCAAGATCATTCCTCTGAGCTCTTCAGTATTGGAAATCAAAATCTATTAGAATCTTTTATGAAATTTGAATGAATAGACAGAGAAATATTTCGAAACTGGCAATTTTGTTTCTGTAGCTTATTTATAATCCCTGGAAATCCTTTTACAAAATGTCTTTAATGTGTAAACATTTTTCATTATTATAGGTTTTTGTAGATCGCATAATTTGTTTCAGGATCCGGAATCAGTTTTTCCATTGTTTAGGTTGTCTTATCACTGGATTGCGCCATTAGGATTACTGACAACTGTGTTAGTTGGGGCAGTGTGTTCTGCTTTAATGGACAATAATGCAATAGAAGGGTAAGTGACTTGTTGTTTTTAATAAGCTGCCTGTAATTAGCATATAGTTTAATATAAGTTTTGAAGTCAACCTTCAATATAATAGAACGTTAATATGGCTAAGGATTTATTATGATATGAGCGTTGGTTTTTCACTAGGTCAAATCAGATCCATACCTTAGTAAAATAAAATTTTTGTTTCAATTTCCGTAAGGACTTATTTGTTAGATGCAAACTTTTTTTTATATATTATACTTCTAATTGTTTATTCACATTGTGTAATCTGTCTGGGTTTATCCTAGTCAAATTGATTATAATTTTTGGCTTTTCTCATAAATGGTAATACTATTCATTTTGTAATTACTTAAGTTTATTAAAATATTTTTTAAGGCAATGATCATGAGGTGAAATAATTATTTGTAAATAAACTAAACATTTTTTTATTTTATTACAGAATGGATCCCGAATTATTTTCGCCTGTGCTTTATAAGTTTCTCCCTAACAAAGTTTTTGATAATGTGGGTATAGCCCGTAGACGTAGAAGGCTTCGAGAGACAGATGGAGCGTCTTCTATAGATGTGCACAATTTAGTGGGCGAAGCACAGTTGCTAAGTGGCAGTTCACAAAAAACCATATCCAAGGTGGATCCTGCATGATATGTTATAGTCTTTAGTCTAGTTTGTACGTAGCCTAATGGCATTTTGACTTAACTTACACATGTATTGTGTTTCGCATGAAAGATATACTAAGTGCCTCATGACTGATACTGAAGTAAAAAATTCTGAATTTCTTCGGAAGAAATTCAAAGAGAATTAGGCACAGGGCTGGTAATTGCAATAACTAAAATTTTAGTTTGTTGTAACTTTAATTGCAATAACTCAAATTTTAATTTGTGTCTGACAATCATAAGCAGATATACCCTGTGGTTTGGGGGAAAATTATGTATAATATATATATTACAAACTTTATAAGTTCTTAATAATTGTGATTTTGCATGAGAAACTTTGTGATGGAAATTTAACTGTTTTAATAAATTTTTTATAAATGTAATTTTTTTATGTATTTTTAAAGCATGAAGGCTATAATTTATTTGGTTTCGAGAGATGAATTTTAATCTATTTGTGTAAAGGAACTTTAAAACTCTATATCAAAATCTATAGCAGCTGGCAATAGTAGAGCACAATACTTAATGATAATAATGCACATTCTTATTTTGGGAGAACACCATTTTCATCAATTTGGGGAAGGTGGTCAACTTCTAAGCATTTAGATAAATAATTTATATATAATATGTCCCACATCCCACTATGCTAGTGGTTCTAAACAATTACTATTCGTGGCACTTGAATCTTAGAATTAGAGAAATTAATAATTGAGTGCCAAAATATATCTTATACATTTGCTCTCTGTCAGTCAATTACATAATTTTGTTAATTAAGGTTTAATAAACCTTTTTTCCATTGTATAATTTTTTCTTAGTTTGTTGCTATGGCACCAGAGATAATTATTATTGTTGTTGTTGCTATTCAGTAGACCTGTTAGTAGTAACTTTTAAGTTTCTAATGGTCATGAAAACTTTTCTAGAAAAAAAGAATTGGTATTAATTATGAAGGTTTGATGGGGTATGTCGTGTAGCACTACTTAAATGTATTCTTAAATTATTCCATACCCATATACCGCTGAGAGCTCTATTAAACTGATATGTAATAATTTTTGGAATGTACCTCATTATTTTTTTAAATTTTTGTCGTTACACTTTAGACTTTTTTTCAATTTGTCCTAGTTAGATGAAACAATTTGAATGTTTGGACTGTATAACTATTTTTACTTTTGTATATAATTATTAAACTTATAAATTGAAAGTCGACATTTTCGTGCTTTCATTAAGAAAAGTAGGTAAGCAAGTGTATATTTCTATGAGTTCTCTCTAACATTTTTTGTTAGAGTTCAAGAAATGTTTGTAAAATATTTATTTGAAATAAATTTTTATAGTAATGAAATTATAATATAATTAATTGATATTAAATTCTAGTTTTTGGTACTATCTATGCACATTTATGAAGTATAAAATTAAGATAGAAATAATGGAAGGACATGGTAAATGACGGTAGAATAGACTGAAATTAATAGAGAATTTGCATTGTATTTGATTATTATAGATCATGATTTATAGACTATGAATTCATATAAACTGAATCCCAATAAACTGTAGTTGGTATGCACTAATGGCGGCTTACATATCCTTATATTAATTAGTATTCTCTCACAGTTTTATTTATTTACTACACCCTCAGTTTTGTTTATTTACTAGTCCCTCAGCTTTATTAACATAATTTTTTCTTCTTTGAGGTATTATGTTGTTCTTTCTAATATTTTTCTCAATTTAGTCAAACCATGTTCTATGTATTTTACACATACTGAAATATGGTTTTTCGAAGTAAAATATTATTGCAAACATTATTATAATTATTCAACTTAGGGCCGGTTAGTGTAAAGTACAATTATCAAATTTTTATTGCATTTCAATTTTCATTTCTTATTTTTTTATATTTTGACGTGTACCAATTTCATTACATTCTGGTGCTAATTATACTATATATCAAAAAAATTGTTCCATGACTAATGTATATAAGAGTTAGAAAGAAAAAATATTTTATTTATTAAAACTTTAATCTCGTGAATAATTAAAAATTTGTTACGCAAGTTTAGTAGTGAATTAAATGGTTTTTAATTGTAATGCATTAGCATGGCAATAGATAGGAGAAAAAAAATAGTTTTGTATTTGTAAATTTTCACTGAAAATGAAAAGTATTGTTTTGAATGTTTAATGCATTACAAAAATAGGTTTAGGGAAATGGGAATTGAAAGTTGAGCTTCAACTAGAATATAACTTGAAAAGGGTTTAAAAGTCAATTAAAATTTCATTTATTCTTTGGTGGCAAGATTTACTTAACGATCTTGAAAAGAATGTCTAGAATAATGTGTACACTATTGGCAAACACTTCTGAACAAACCATTTATTTTAAATAGCTTAATAATAAAAATATAAACAAAATAGCTATATTGGCAGACATGTAGTGTGTGGGCTTTTGCGTTTTTCACATTTCACAAGCAAATACATGTTTACTTTTATACTGTGACTGCTTAGCCTTTGGTTATACATGCAACAAACTATTCATGTGATGGGTCGCTATTTGTATTAGGACGTGTTTATGTGCAGCTGGAAGGCATACAATGTTTCTGATGATTCTTTAAATGTTTGAAATAAAGACGAGGAACGAAAAGGTAATAAAATTGTGGTTATTTATTAAATTTTTTATTTATTTATCTACTTTAATGTATCTAATTGATACATATGGCGCACTTACTGCTACAAGAGCAATCTCTTACAGCTAACCACAACACCAGTCCAGCCCCGTTCGACAAACGGCCGGGAATCGAACCCGGGTCGCCGCGGTGCGTCGCATCGTCAAAGGCCATATGCCTTGTGATCAACCCAACACACCACGGCGATGACAATTAAATGCCAATTATGTTAAATTTTTGAAAATAGCCTTCTAACCTTTCCCATTCTTTTAAGAAAATAGGCCACAAAATGTCTTTGAGCCTAGAAAAAAACCTGTAGTAGTTCTGCTATATAACTTATTGTGAAGCCTTCGTCATAATACTACATACGTTACAATACCACATTCTACTGTTGGATATACTATTACATGTTTTCGGAATACATGTTCAAATCATGACAAAGCTCGTAGTGGGAGACCATAGTTAGAGTCGCTTCTAAATTTGAAGACAGTTCAACAGTCATCATATCTAAAATGTACAGGAAATTTACCAGTTCAATAAAAGACGGAATAAACAAATCTCATTATCTATTGTTTGCATAAAGCTAGTCTTTAAGCTAGAGTTATTGTGAAGAAACTACTTTTGAGGCATGGAAATCTGCAAATAAGACGGGTTCAAAAAGATGAATCTAAATTCGTGTGATTTCGGCTAAAGCGCATTGCAGGTCTTCTGAAAAATATCCAGACAGTGTAGTATCAACTGTTAAGCAGGCTGGATGGTCTGTTATGCTGTGGGGCAGTTTTTCTGACAATGGGGTGGGAAATATTTAGCCAAGGGAATTTATTATAAAAAAAAGATTTGTTGAAAATCCATGCTATTCCTTCTGGAAAACCATTGATTCTGGAAAACGGTTATGGGTGTGACTTTCAACCAAGACATTGATCTGAAATACACCTCCAAACCTTGAATTAACTGTAGACTCTCGAAATCTCTCAGATTTTAATCCCATTGAGCTGTTATGGGATGACCTGAATTAGAAAGTAAAAGAAAGCGAATGTGACTTCTAAACAGCATCTAATAATCATCTGTAAGTTCGACGAATAAATGTTTAAAATCAATGGACCTCAAAATCGGAGGAGAGAGTTTAATGACGACGACGTTTTTGACAACGAAAATTCTGTTTGAAATACGCTTATTTTGACATACTTGTAACTTTTATTGTTAGGATTTCATCTTTTAAATGGGAAAAAACGGAACCGCTACCGAACCATGTGCGTCAGCCAGTCCACCTGTCACAATTTTCCTTCTCAGAACCCGTTCGATGCAGAAAAAAGAAATTGCGCTGTCTTATAAAGTATATTAACCATCGTCTATCTCAATGAATACCACTCGAAACATATTTATACGGAAATATAATAAATTTTAAAGAAGATTAAAATTTTCTTTTCACTTTAAATTTCGTGTTGGATATCTGCCGAAAGGTCGAGTTACGTGAAATTTAAATCTATTTTTTTTAGGCAATGAATTCAGACGTTTTAAAGGGAGATATTTCAAACATTGTAGAATAATATTTCAAACTATGTGAGAAACTTTCTTAAAAGATCTCAGTCTAAAGTGTATAAAAAATATCACTTATTGTTGGCATTTTCATTGTTTTTTTTTCAACAACATATTATTTTTTAACATGATAGGTATTTTTGTTTGTACTATAACTTCTTCTTTCATTTGGAGAAGGAAAATTATATCTAGTTCTGAAATATATTCTCATATAATCATAGACTTTGTTTGGATTGTGTGTCTTAACTAGTTTTGTGTTTATAATTGTCTATTTTGTTGCATTTTCATAAAATTAAAAATAA
Organism: Druceiella hillmani; assembly: GCA_039881145.1. Taxonomy (NCBI): domain Eukaryota; kingdom Metazoa; phylum Arthropoda; class Insecta; order Lepidoptera; family Hepialidae; genus Druceiella; species Druceiella hillmani. The sequence goes on along the minus strand of JAYKKI010000074.1, from coordinate 6,277,952 downwards.
ATTTCAAACTGAAATAAATAAACTTTATGTGGGTAACGTATAAATAATATGTTAGGATGTTTTGCTGTGCATCATCAATTATCATTATCTGTTCCTAAACCCGAGTCTGTAGTGACATTGTTTTTCTCTTATTAATAAAAGTAAATTTTTATATTCTCAATAATATAGTTAAGACTATAATTTGGAAAAAAGGCATAGGTTTTCACTGATTTTGGTACCATATACACAGGGTCAAATGTTTGATTGATCTGTAGGCGCTCTACTTTATTTCCTTCAATTAAATTTTAAGGGACCAATTTATTAGAAATCACTGCATATACTGGAACATTCAATTTGAGATTGCTTGATAACTTGTTTCCAAATGTTTTTCAGTATTTTAATTATATTTTATTACTGTTTGGTGTATAGTTTTTATAGTGTTATTTATTTATGCAATGAATCTAATATAAAAAAAAAATGTTTTCAGATTGAGATGCAAATAATTGATAGTGTCAGGTGACATGTTCCTTATATTTGGTGTGCTGCTGCTACAGCAGGCAAACGTTGAGTGTGTAATCTAAAGACTGATAAGTACATATATAGAAATTACGATTTAATTTCTCTTTCGAGATTTCGAATCTATTTTACCCACGTCTTCTATATATATCTCTTAAATAGCATGTTCGCAGATAAAGTTTCTTCTGTATTATATTTGATCACATAAAAGTCGATTGCGCTATTTATAATTTTTGTCTTGAAAACAATTGGAAATATGATTTATTTCATATGATGAAATAGTTTTTAGTGGTTTTGTATCAATGACTGCAAATAATTAAGGATTAAGCAAAATCCTGGTTTTAATGTAAGCTTACCCAAGTAGAACCCGTGACATCCTTAATCTTTTCTACTAATATCTTTACTGTTAAGACGAAATACTCTTTTTCAAAAAATCTTCCTCCTAATTTATTCTTTACATACTAGTTATAATATTCTATTTACTATTAACTGTCATGCATGCATCTTTTGAGTTTGATTATATTGTTTCATAACAATATTTATTTATTTCACTTTGTACTTTTGGTTTTTCTCTATTTTTCTTTAATTTATCATCGTTTTTAAAGAAATCAACTATCACTTAACAAACATACTATTCCAAATGAATATGTAAATGATATCAAACTTATGGTTTTATAAACTAAAGGGGAGACCTAATATTTTAGAATACATTTTTTAACCTTCTTTTCCAAATCTTTTGAAATATATAAAAATAATGAATTAAAAAATATACTTAATATTGAAAAATGAAAGGTAATAAATCTGAGAAAGATAAAAGACGATCAATATGTGATATTTAAAATATTGTGTCTAGTGATATTATAAGGTCACTAGAGACGAAGAATTAGAAGATAACTAGAAGATAGTAGTGAATATATGTGCGAAAAAGAGTTTTCATGAATTATTGAATGTCGGTAGGGGAAAAGTGTGCTGGGAAAATTTTTAAATCTATTTAACTGGGCTACTTTACTATATTCATTACAACGCCCAGTAATTTTAGAGCTGAAAAATAAGGTATTTTTTCAGGAAGTGTTGATATTTGTCATGAATGTCTTTTAATAATTGACAATATATATAAATATAACCTAATAATAAGTAATGAATGAGTACTTCAATGATGACTTCATGAATAAGTGAAATGCTATAGTGTTCTCTTTGTATTTTGATATTGTTGAAGATATTTTACTAATATTATAAATGGACAAGTTTGGATGTTTGTTACCTAATAACTGTAATCATAGAACAATGCCAGCTGATGTATAGACCTTTATCCCACTTGGGAAAATAGATTTACATTTAAGATTTTAATTCCCTCAAATAGTTCATTATATGCAGATCACAGAACTTCAGCTTATTTTCTATAGAAACTTACAGTAGTGTTTATATAATACAATAAAAAGATGAATTTTATAGTTTGTGATAACTTATGTGGTTTATATTGTCAAAAGCAAAATAATAATGAGAGACAGTATACGATAATCCAAATTAATGAGTTGTTCACGTTGAAGTGGCAAAATAATATAGTTACCACCTAGTGTTAACTCAATGAATGAAATGAGTTTGAGAGATTAGTTTTCATAGACTCCAAGGGCTGAAAATTGAAATTAAAATTGAAAAAAATAAGTATTGAAATTAGTTTGACAACATTTATGTTATTTGTACACTATGATAAGTGGTGTGCAGAATCTGGAATTGCTCTTTGGCATGGTATATTCAGCAGAGTAATGGCTTCACACCCCTGCAAAATAAGTACCAGGAAAAGTGAGTTCCAAATCAGCCATTTAATAAATCCTGTTATCTTGGTCCATACGGGCGAAGCAAAAAGCTATTATGACGTTTGGATGATTTTGAAAGTAAACAGCAAATTATAAAAATTGTTTATATTGTATTCTACAGCTACAAATAAATAATTTTGAATCTCTATGTCTTCAGGTACAGTAAGGTATTCTTGATATGTTTATTTTTCTTTTCAAATGTTAAGATGAAATATTAAAATTAAATCGATTGTTGTTTATGAACATTAGAGATGCGTACAAACTTACTTTAATAGGAAGAAATTTTAAATAAAATTATTCTATGCAAATCATGAAATTGAGACCTTACAAAAATATATTTTGTGTAAGGTCTCAATTATATAAATCACAATCGGCTTAATTGTAAATAAATTTAATGGTGAAAAGTATATGTATAAATTATTCGTTGGTTGTTCAATGTTCTTTCCATTTAATATAGCGAGATCATCTTCACTAATGTTTTTCACTCTTGTGTTTTAGTTTAATACTATGGTAATGAAAATACTGTAAATTTGAATGTTTTCCAGCTTACTAAATCTGTTCCAACATCACATAAGATTTTTGACATTAACGTTTTATAAATATACAATGTAGATGTCAATGTTACTTTTATAATTCTGAATGGGATTTATATAGAATGGTACAATGGGTACTTACACAATGTTGAGTTACTATCAATCTAAGATGAAAGTGTTGGTTTATATAATATTATCATTTGTAATTATTTTATTGCCATAATTATGATTGCCAAATTCGAATATTGTATTAGTTCAATTTAATTATTTGAAATGACTTTGTAGCAATGGCACAGGGGTCCTATTGACCTCTCTTTGTATAATCTGTTAAGTTTTGTTGTATACAAAGATTTTATAATATTGAAATTTAATGTTATATTAAAATAAACAAAAATTTATTGAATTACTGGAATTTTTATTTATGAATGATACAATTTATGAATATGATCACAATTTTAATTATGGGAATGCTACAATTTTAATGAGGAATTATACAACGTACATATAAATATACAAACATATAAAAACAAAAATAAACAAGAATATAAATATGAAAGAATCTATATTTTGATGTCGGTCTTTCTTATGAACTGAATCATTAATCCTAAAATGGGTTTCTTGGCAATGAATAAAAGTGATCTTATGTTGATGGGCAATTGAATTTTATATTTTAATAATTTGGAAATAAACGAAGGAAATCTATTATTCAATGGACATGAAAAAATGAGATGATTTAGATCGTCTTCTCCAAGCCCACAATCGCAAATTGGAGATTCCCTGATCCGCAGTCTAGCCAAATGAGTGGAATAGAACAATGACCGAAACGCATCAAGATAGAAATGAACAGCGAATTAGCATTTTTGGACTCCTTATTAACTTCAAAACGCAAATTTATATTTGGCCAGTGACATACCGAGTCAAATGGGAAACTATAGAGAGGGAGAGAAGATTTTGATAAACTGGGTTAGTGAGGGATTTGAATCTTTGGAAGCTAACGATAAGAAGAGGTCGGGACTTAGAACGTGAAAAAGGAGCATGCTCAATAAACCTAGAGAGGAGGGTGAGTTTTGGAAAAATAGGGTGAGTAGAAAACCTAACTGCCTTCAGTAAATAATGATCAGCTAGGTATTGTCGACGAAGGTTTAAAGGAGGATCAACACATTCTACTTGTAGGGCATTTATGGGACTGGATTTTATAGCACCTGCTATGATCCTCAGAGCTTGAGACTGAATGCGGATCAATTTAGTGGCATTGGATTTGGAAATAGGATCAAGTAGAAATGAACCATATTCTAGATCACTACCAACTAGAGCATTATATATTAACGTTAATGTGGAAGGGTGAGAGCCCCACCCATAGTCCAGAAAGAGCGTATTCATAAGAGAATATTCATATTAGCCTGGCATTGGGAGATGACATATTTAATGTGAATGTTTCAGGATAATTTTGAGTCTAGGTATGTTACCTAAGAATTCGGTATTGGAAAGAACAGGGATCAAATAGGATTTATAAGAAATAGATAACGGTGGAGTAATTCTCCTTCTCGAAAAGACCACTACAGCGCGTTTGGAAGGGGATAAATCCATACCATGAGTTAACCCATTTGTTTAGGTTAACAAGGACAGAGTTCTAAGCATTTTCGGGAACCATTATTAACTTATCAGAAGAATATAAAAGCAGGTCATCGGCGTATTGCAAAACACAACAGAAGGGATTTACTGTTTGGATCATATAGGAGTAAATATTGAAAAGTAATGGACTTAAAACAGAGCCTTGGGGAAGACACATCTATATAGCTCTTGTTAACGGGGGGGGGGGGGATCCGAGGGATCTAAGAGTAATAGATCTTTCTAAAAGAAAATTGTATAGAAAATTTATAATCTTGATCGGAATACCAAGATTATTAAGAATTTTTTTTGTCGTAGGCTGAAGAAAGATCTAAAAAAGCAGCAATGAGGAACTCTTGTCGAGAGAAGGCAAGTCTGATGTCAGTGGTTAGGACGCAGAGATTGTCCATCGTACTTTTAGCTCTTCTGAAGCCAAATTGGTTGCTTGAAAAAACAGAATGGTGTTGTGTAAACCATTCCAAACGATTCTTAATTAGATGTTCCGTAATACAGGTGAAAGGGTTATGGGTCTGTAGGATGAACCTACATTGGGATCTTTATGAGGTTTGAGAATGGGAATTATTATTTGAGTTTTTCAAAACTTTGGAATAGAACCTGATTTGAACATACAGTTAATGAGAGATAGAAGATACCAACGGGTAGATGGTAAAGTATTTTTCACCATTGAATATGACATTCCGTCAATATCAGGGGAAGAATCCTTAAGATGATGCAAGGTGAAATCCAATTCATTAATGGAGAAATCTTCTTCTAAAAATAATTGGGGCTAGTAAAGTTATACCTGAAAGGTAATTCATCTAAATTTGGGACGGATGGTGGAACAAGTTTATTTAAAAATTGATCTACCCAATTCCTGTGTACAGATTTGGGAAGATCAGGCTGAAAAATCGACTGAAAGCATTTTATATTAGACCAGACAACACGAGAGGGAGTAAAAGGAGAGAGGGAGTGACAGAATTTCTTCCAGCCTTCCCTGTTTTTTTAAGGAGAATTTGTTTAGTCTGTGCTTGGGTCTTTCGAAACAAGAGGAAGTTTGCTTCCGACATATTAGATTTATACATCGCTTCAGCCTTTGCGGGCTTTAACTGCTATGGAACAGTGTCTATCCCGCCGGGGGGGAGAGGATCTGAAGTGGTGGTTAAATATTTTAAGTGGGATAAAGTTCTGAGCGGATAGATCTAGAAGAAATTAAAATGAGGAAATAGTCGCTTCCAAAAGAATGAGATAGAATATTCCAGGAAACTAATTGAAATTGGATGCCAAGGAGCAAAGAGAGATATCTACTGAACTCGGGTTCTGAAATGGGACAGGAACTCATGTTGGAGAACCATCATTTAGTAAACACAGGCCAAAATCGTCCTGGAGTTCCACCAAGGAGACCCGAAGAGGGTTGCTTCGGGTGGAACCCCAAGACGGGTGATGAACATTAAAATCTCCCAGAATAATATATGGGCCAGGAATTGAAGTTAACATATCCCGTAGTTCTAATGCTACGGAACATGTTAGAAGGGGGGCATATATAGAGAGGATAGTGATATCTTTAACTCTCGCAGCAACAATATTGAATTGACAGCTGTGGGAGCTAAGAGAAATCTGGGAGATGGGAAGGGATTTGTCAAGTAACAGGGTGGACCCGCCCTTGCCATTCGCATTATCATCCCGGAGGCAGACATAGCCTTGGATCTTAAAATGGAATCCAGGCTTAAGCCAAGTCTCCGAGATGGCAGCCAACGATGGAGAATACTTGACAAGGAGGTGACGAAGATCTGCTTTGTTGGAAATAATACTGTAACTATTCCATTGCAACACCCTCGCCACTATTGGCAAAGCCATTAGAAAGAAGGGAAGAAAGAATAGAGGAGGCAACGTTGTACGGTATTTGATTGGGGGAACTCAGAATTTTGACCAAGGTGGTCAGAAGAAATTTAATAATACTCGTAGAAAAAGGAGTATTAGCTGAAGGTTGTTGACTAAACCCGAAATCATTTTCAGGTTGAGTAATTCGGAAGTCTGCCCAGGCTTGTTCTAGAACCAAGTGGTCATAGACTGCACCCTTCTGGGACTTCTATGTTGTGTAAAGCTTCCTCGTCAGACCAATTGACTGGAACATTGCGAACAATGCCCATACGATTGACGTTAAAGGGACTTGAACAATTTGTTCTATTCCGTCAAGACAGAGTTATTAACGAAGCTGTTAGCGGCATCAGCAGATGAAAATTCCACCGAAACCCTGTTCCTGCCAATTTCTTCATTCCATCTCGAATAATGCCATCAACACAATATTTTTTTAAAGCGGAACCAAATTTAACAGCATGAAATGAGAATCCAGAATTAGGCTGGGGTTCTTTTCTTTGAACGTGGACAATAAATGGTCAAACATCGCCAGAGACGTATAAACGGCCCTCAAAAGAATTCGGAGGGTGGGATGGAGGAGATGAGGTCAGGGTAGAGGGAAGTAAGTTCGAATTTGCTCGTTTGAGTTCGAGGGGTCTTACAAGGGATTGTATCCTTTGTTTCGGTGCAGGAAGAGTCAAACGGATGGAAAGATGGAATATTTTTAGACTTTTTTTTTACAAGTTATTTTACAATGTTTGTTTTTTTTATTTTATTCCTGTTGAAAGTCCGTTACGGTAACAAAACTAGCAGGGGAGGTAGGAGAAGCAAATTCATTATTAGAAATTGGTGATTTTGAAGGGTCTGGAGGTTTAGGAGGAATAACTAAATCCATTTTCACAAAGCTGAAGCAGATTTTTTCACAAAAATGAATAACACAAAAAAATAAACAAAAGAAAAAACTTACCGAACACAACACTGATTATAACAATAGATTGAATATAGCTACAGTCAAAAATTAAATGAAAATAGATTTAAAATAAAAATAACATTAAATAACTTATTGCAACAAAATAGATTAAATAACACAAAAATAATAATAAAATAATCAGGTTGCAAAAAACCTTTCCACTTCGTTTGACGGTTTCTATGGCAATCCAAGTGATCATTTCTCTCAGAAGTTAACTAATGTCTACCAGATTCTTGTTTTTTCTTATAATGGCCAGTCTTGAAATTTCTGGTAGACTTAACCAACTGTGTGTTATGTATGTGTTACATTTGTTGCTTCTTATTGTAAAATTAATTATTTATGACAAAGAAATTTAAAAACCCTTTTTGCGGTATTACAATTTAAAAATAGAAAAATTGAGTTTTTTTAATGCATCTCATTTTTGTAAGGAGTAAGATTTAAATGATAAGAAAACTAGTATATCATTATTAATGACAAACAAATATTTAATTAAAACTGGTTTTACAGCATTACAATTTAAAAACAGAAAATTTATGAGTTTTTTAATGCACCCTATTTTTGTAACAGCGTATGATTTAAATTATTAGATAACTAATATACAGGACTGTGGAAAAAATTGTCTTTTGGATACACAGATGTAAACAAAAAAAGGACAGGATACGATACGATACGATACAACACGACATGACATGATTATGAACGCCTATGAGAACAATAATTCCTAATTGCTTCACTTTCAGATTTTGTGACTGGCTTCCAATGCAGAAACTTTTTTTGGGAAGCATATAAATCAGTTTGTTCTACTTTATGATTTATTATTTCGTAATTAAAAAACCTAGAAAAGTAAGTCAGTAGGAAAAATGACCTTAGGTTTCCAGATAACTTCATTGAATTTATCAGCAGTAGACCTATCCGACCAAATTACTTATTTCCTGTTATTGCTATCATTATCTGAGGACGATTCCGAGGAAGACCTTTGAGATGATACCAAAATAGTTGAAAATTAGCCGAGGAGCAATGGACAGGTCTAATTATTTTTTATTCTTATTAGGTTCGTCTGGTTGAGTCTAGTAGATACCAATATTAGGATCAATATTTTCTTCATTTCCTGAAGATGAAACTGTGATACCATGTTGTGATGGGCTTGGCACTGGGCTCTTTTTGATTTCAGGAGATGTGATTACCTTCTAGCATAACTGTAAATTCATGTGTTCTGTAGCATTGTCGTCCTCATACTGATTTTCGAAGATGTCAGGATTATCAGCAAGATCAAATACCTGTTGCAGCTCTAATTCAAAATATGCATCAATGAAGTAGGCCTGGAATATAAACAGGTAAAGGCATAAATACTGCCACTAAACACATCTATTAAGTAAGCGCCATGCCCATATAATACTGCAAGCAATAAAAATCGAAATGAAACAAATTATAAAACAATTACAAATAAAATAAACATATTATTTTATTTGTAATTTTATTTACTAAAAACACAAATAAATAAAAAAAAAATAACTTATTTCCTATTTCAGATAAAAATTGAAGAGATTTCACGGACGAAAAAAATGAAGATAAAAATGCCTAATTCATTATCGTCATCATCTCGTAACTTTCATTTTCGTCAATTACATCTATGCCATTTCAAGCAATTTCTTTACTACTACTGCATATGAGATATTTTCACGTTTTGCTTAGACGAAAGCTAAATGATTATTGTTATCACTGTGTCTGAGTCGTCTTTGTAAATTCACATCAGTCATTCTTCCCGCGTTTCTCTTATGTCAGAAAGAAGACATTTTTTGTGCCAAACAGGATAATAAAATAACTGCTTTGCATCTCTACGAAGCAATCCAAAGAAAATATCCACACATTTTAACAAATGCGAAGCCTGCTTTTCTTCTTATTCTTGTGTGAATACTAATACAGATTTACCGTAATCAGAGACTGAGCATTCATAATTTGTTTTTTTTGTTTTAGAGATGTAAAAGTTATGGCTTAGTTACTGGAAGGAGATACTGAATAAATTAGGGCGGACAGTATTGAGAGTGACGGAGAAAGCGAACACAGTGAAGATTGCACTGAATGGTCCTCATTAGAGACTGAATAAGATGAGATTTCTTCAAGTCAGTCAGCACAAGGTTTATTAGGTTAGACGAAGGTTAAGACGAAGTCGTGTAATATAATTGACCCTAGATCAGGGGTGAAACCAGCAGCCAAAGATGATAAAGAGATAATGGAATGTTTTTTCCTTTTTGTTACTGATGACATGTAATGTGGTGATCACTGAAGGGAATACTTGGAAAAGTTGTCTCTCATGTTACACCAGTTACATATCAACCGTAAAACTACTTTGCAGAATATACCATACACTTCAACAAATTATAGAACGTTTTCCTAATGAAAGAGGGGCTTCAGATACCAAGACACCTAAAAGTATATGTTTAGTGTGCCCAAGACGTAAAAACCGCAAAACAAAAAAGGCTTATGTTAACTGCCAACAATTTTTGTGTTCTGAACATGCTTCATATTATGTGATATATGTAAATCAAGATAATATACGATGAAAATTAAGCTGTTATTTAATTTTTTTAAACTTTTTATTTTTTCTAAATAATTTTTTTTTCTAAGACTGCCTGAAAAGACTGACAAATTTAAATTCCTCAGTGTTAATACTGTAAAAGAAATATGTGTTTTTTTTTGTAAAAATAAAAAGTTGATTAATACTATAACATGTGTTTTATTACATTTATAATAAAAAATATACTACCAAGTAGGTTTTGACTGTTTTTTAAACGTGAGCAAAATGTTGTATGTGCAAGTGTTCGCGTAACATTTAAGGGCGTGAATTCTGGTGGGTTAATATAAATATAGAATAAGGAAGATAAAAATGATACTTTAAATTTACAATGAAAGATTAACAGATAGCATTACCGAAACATGTTATTTATTTTATTTTATTTATTTTTTAAAAATTCAATGCCCCATTACAGATTAACATAAAACGTATACATTTAATGTATAGTGTAAATAATAAAAGAAGACAAAAAAACACAGTTATAAAATGTCATCAGTACCAAGAAGTTTGATTTATATATGTGTAGCTAGTTTAGACGGTTCTGGAAGTAACAGAGAATATATATATATATATATATATATATTTACATAATTATTTAGTTATTTATTTAATATTTCCTAGAACTGCAGTTGTTATTACAATACATGTATGAAGCTGATTAGGTATGTATGGAATTTGATAAGTACACTGAAATAAATTTCATCATTGTTTTGTATACAACAATTTCAAGTTCCTAGCTCTTTGGAAAGGACCTATAGGTTTTGGTGTTAGGTCTGGCAGAAAATAAATGAACTACGAAATTGATGATTTTTAAATATCTCTAAAACTAGTACAGATATAAATATGAAATGTTATTAAATATAGATCCAAATATAAATAAATTATAATCTCTTAGTTCTCTCCATATATAATACATATCAAAATAATGGCGATGCACTTCGGGTAGAGCATCCAGAGTGTGGCAATGCACTCGGGTTTTTTGATTTGGAATATAATTACCAAAAATGCTCTGTTTTTTCCTTATTCGGTAGAATTCCGAACAAATAAGTATTTGAACATTTGCACCCCACAACATTTCTAGCACAAACACCTCTTTTATTTTGAAAATCACTATGGCCTCGTTTTACCAACATTTGAATTTCATTTGGAAGTATTATCCTTGGCCACAGTATGGCATCTTTAGAAAGTTGATTTATATTTTCTTTGGTATAAACCGGAGGTGTCAATTCTACATTACTAGGAATTTGAATATGCTGATGGAATACTTTTCAGAAGATAAGTTTTTAGTTTAGTTTTTAGTCCGGTCTTATTTTGTGTGCAGGTTTAGAATATAGAGATTCAGGTTTATCATGTATTTATTAAGATTTAGTAAAGTATATTGGGGTTTTGAAAAAAAAAGAACTACGTGATTTTGACCTGCTTTTCCAGTTCTTGCTCTCATTTTCATAATTAGAAATCTAACAATTTCTCCTATTTTATAATGTTGCTTAATCACTAAAAAATAATACATAAATATACAACTTAATAAATTAATTTCTTGTAAAACTCGAGATATCTGATTTCAAAAAAAAATTTGTGGGTGAGTTTAGTGATACATCAAATAACATTCAGTAAAATAAAGTTTAGTAATTTAATGGCAAAATGTCTAATCTGAATGAAAAGAGTCATTAGTACTGAACATAACACTAGGTATCTCCAATTCTGTATTATTGTGATTGTCACATTAATACAAATTATGTTTATAAATACAAATTATGTTTCATTAATGTTAATCTTCAACCCCTTGAAGTGTCACAATAAAGAAAGTAAAGCAATAAAATTGTTTTACTTCCTCAGGATCCAATTTCTGAATTTTCTTTTTCAGGTTTTATACCAGTGTTTATGGTTACTCGAGGACTATAACCTTTTAGGTATATTATGTATATGACAATACCCTTGTTGAATATCGATTGGTTAATTATCCCGTTGTTGACATTGATTCTGCCTCACATTGTTTCAGTAAAACGAAGTTCAGAAAATAATAGGCCCCTCCAATGGAATTAATCTTGTGTGCTCACAGACTTCAAAATGTATTAATCCTATAGTTTTATTTGCTTGGGAACTTTCTACTGGCAACATCAACCAGGACTGTATTCCACTACTTCTGCATATTTTGCAAATTATTTCGATCAATAAAAATTAAATGAGCCATTCTCTGAATCCACACTAGTAATATTAATCATCATGTGTTGAAATAAGCATTTAGCGGATTTCAAGATTACTCCTGTTCCGGTATTATCCTCGTTAAATATTTCTAAGCTATACAGAACATCCATTTTTTATCATCTAATTGATGATAGACATTAGTAGTAGACTGTGATATATATATATATATATATATATATATATATATTTACATATATATAAAACATTTGCTACTTGAATTATTTGTATGTTTCAATCATGTTCAAGTTAACCTTTCAACAACTTTTTACTCTAAAATACGAGGTGGTGATTTATTGTTAAGCCAGTTCTACTTCATTGTCATGGATGGCCTTGAATTTATATACCAACCATCATCATTACTAGTTGTAACTGAAAATATTGCTACATAGTCAGCACCTTAATTTTGTTCATTCTTTTTTCCATTGCATTGTCTGTTTGTATATCCACCGTGTATGTGTAAATGAAACGTGGGCCTTTGTTTACTTTTTCATTAATTTCTATATAGCGTTTCCATTTATTAGCAAAATTCTCATTTACATGTAGCACTCAGAATTTTTTCACTTTGCAGGTACTTAGGTTAATTTGATGTTTTTGGCATATCAGACCTTTCTATGATTACTCACCAATTATTGGTGTGTAAACTTCAAGTAAATTAACTAGAATAAGTGTACTTAGCCCTTTGCCATTTATATAATTTTGTTTATTTATACTTTTCTACACTTTGACAACTCTCTAACATAGTTTAAATCTTTCAGCAATCCTACATGATATATTAAGCCCTTGCCTTTGAGAACTTTCCATAGATTTTGCCAAAATTCTTTGGCTGACTTTGCTCAGCTTCTCTGATTTCTCTTCTTAATCTTCTATTCTTAGCTCTCTCTTGTATATTATGGATGTAGTTGACAGAATCGACGAGCAAGGTAATTTTAAACTTGGCTTTCATGTCAAGCTTTGAACCTATTTTCTCAGTATCTTCGATGCAATTCCATAATTATTCTTGCTGGAGATTTCGTTTGGATGGCAAATCTCCAAGTAGTGTAATACTACTTTCCAATTGACGTCATTGTATTATTGGATTATTATCTTTTTAATTGCTGTCATTGTCTTATTGGAAAACATTTTACATTTTTTTGACAGAATACATTATGTATGTTGAGTTTAGAATGATAGAATATTCATCTTTCATTCAAAAGTCTATTTTCTCTTGCAATTTATTTTTAATTAATTTTGTAATTTCAAACCAGAATATTGAGCTGGTTGGATCTATAACCCAATAAAATTAAATTAATTTTGAAAACTGATTATTTCTGTAATAGTTTCTTTAATGTTATTATATAGTTCGTTTGGCTATAATTGTTATTTTTATTCCTAATTGAAATTGCAACACATGTTAAAAATATAATATATAACATTTATGGAGACAGTTTTTTACGATTGGTATGATTACAAATATATTCCTTATTTGCTGTTCCCCGATTGTAAATTATTGAATTTTCTAAATTTTTTAAAATTTATCTTCTGTTTCTGTAACGCCAGGTCTATTTTCACTAGTATTCTTCAGGGTGAAAAAAAAATTTAAAATTCTGTTCAGTTTGTCAAATCTAAAAATTTATTCAGCCACCAAAATTTTATTTAGTTAAACCAGGTATAAATGCAATTTAGCATAGATTAAAGTTTCACTGTTTATTCGTTATAAAATAAGAGAATATACATTGGTTGAAATGCATTTTAGCACCAATAGCGATTTTAATATTTCTTGGTTATTAAATATTCTTTCATTTAGTAACCAATAAATGCTCAAAATTTTCACTGGCGATAAACTGCAATTGTTCTGCCAAATAATATGTTATAACTTGTTTTTCTGGTGAAAGTCCGGTTAGAACAAAATCCAGTAAATTAACATGTTGTAACGTAGCGCACAGAACGGGGGGGTTTAGTGATTAGTACTTTACGAGTTCGATAGTGTAAATGTTAACTAATATATTAAATGCTAAAGTGGGTTTGTTTATTTGTTTGTTATTCTTTCACGGCTCATGTGTTTAACTGATCTGTATAACATTTGATATACATATAGTCTGTATCATGGTATACATTTACTTTGTGTCAAAGTATGGGAAAATTAATACGCGGGCAACAGCTAATATTTTATAAGGTAAAAATAACATTTATTTCTTAACCTCAATTTCCCTACTATAAGACTCTAATTTCCTTCATATAGTTCCCTCATATTTAACTGGACCTAAAATGTCCGTTATTTTTGAAATCAAATAGTTCAGTTTGTCATATATCTTATTATGGATCCTATTCCTTAGAAACAATCGGACTTAAAATGTTCAGTTATTTCGAAATCATAACGTTTATTAAAACAATGTATTTTCATATTCAGGCTTAAAAATTATTTACACGCATGTAGTAAAAATATAAAGGCATCTATTTAATAAGTATCTATTCATTCATACAACCCATCATTAACAACTCAATTCATTTCTCTCTAGCCATGTCAACATACCCAGGTGCAAACTTTTTCGGCTGGGTTGACTATGTGTTATTTGCTGTGCTAGTTGGTCTAACATGTTTGGGAGGCTTTTGGTACAGTGCAAAGGGAGCTCTCGTCGAGGTGCAAGACTACCTGCTCGGTGGACGCAAGATGGCCACCTTCCCCGTGGCACTGTCTCTAATAGCTTCGTGAGTTAATTTAATTAGCTATTTTGTTTAAAGATGTTGTCACTTTTGAGAGTTTCATTTACAAAATTGTGGCGAGATTAGGTCGTGCGCTTACTTGTCTGCGTATCTAAATTTATTGATCTGCGTATCTAAATTTATTGATTATAGCAGGAGAAAATAATGTTTTTGTTATTCTTTTTAGTTAGGATTTTTCTGACAAAATTAATAATTTTACTTGCTTCAAAAGTTCAAATGTGGGATGTTAAAATTGTATTTTAGTAAAGTAATAATTTATAATGTAAATAAATACATATCAAATTGGAAATGGTTTGATAAATGATTGGCTTTCAATAGAAAGCCACTAGAAAAACAAAATGGTTGACCACTCATCTGGCAAATAAACTATGTAAATATATGTTTAGTGACCTACTTCATGGTGTCGATTTCCTATAGAGTTTTGTTGCATAGTGAGCAACTTCACTGTCAAATTTTTGTCGCATTCGTATAATTTAAAAAAAAATGCTTATGTTTAAGATAACATGTTTAATTAATTGAGCCCGTGTTTCCTTTGCGCCATGTCTTATATCTATAGTATATAGGCAGCAAACGTATCAACATCTAACAGGTTGTAAAATAGGACTAAAGACTAACCATTGATTTTTTATTTTGCTTTGCATTTAAGTAGCATTTTATCTATAGAATTATCACCACCTTTAATTTCATTGTAATAGGTATTATATGATTTCTCACTTTGTAACGGTTATGTCTTTTATTGTAGCTGTCCTGTGGATCAATGTTAAATGCACTACTGACTATTTTTTTAAACATAGGAATAAAAAACTATTTGACTATTGAATGCCAAATTAGTCAAGCTTATAGGCCTAATTTTATTTAAAAAAACATACCAAGTTTATTTGAGATGATAACCTTCCGTGGAGGTATATCTCTTAGCTTTTCATGCTTTTTTCAGTAATGTTTTTGCCTGTTGGTTAGTATAATTCAGTATAATATTAAATATTTCTTTAGAAATAATGGATTTAAACATCGCCTTAGCAGTAAAAAGAATAATGATATTAGGAATTCCTCCTTTTGAATATTGGAGGAGAGATATCAAACGAGTGAATTTCATTCTTACCAATTAAAATATCTGTATCATAAATCGCTTCGCCTTCAATTTATATTTGAATTGTACTCATCCTAACCTTACCTTTATTTTTCGATGATTAGCTCCCTTTATACGTATGACTCTTCAGACCTTTAACAGCATATTCATTGAATAGCGTATTATTCATTTAGGTTCAGGACCAACATCTGCAAATCAGTGTGTCAGTAGGTCTCACTTTCAGATTTGAATTCAGTAAATATAATTGCTGAATTCAGTAAATATACGAAGACTTTGTCATTTAATTTTATTATCCATGTTATACTTCATTGCAAGAATGAGTATTTATTTTCTTATGTTATACAACATTTTATCCTATCTTTGTTACCGCAATCTTTTCGGATGACTTTGACTAGTTTTAGTCTTACTCATAATAGAAAAACACAAACTTATTTCACAAGGAATAAATGTTTACGTGTACGATAATTTGGATCAATAAACTATTTAATGACTATCATGAATGAGTACATTGCCAAGCGGAATACTTGAGATTACCAATAAAGCACAAAGTTAAAATAAACAAGGTGTCATATTCGTTCATAACTGAAGTAAGTAATTGAATTTAGGTTGAATGTCACATATTTCAGTCACTACTTTCATCCAGGGGCGTAGCAATCGAAAATGGTGCCTAGGGCGAGCATCAAAGTTGAGCTCTTTTGCAAATTATCTAAATATAAAATAAATAGATACAATAATTAAAACCGAGAAAGGAATCTCTAATGTGGATTGACTTCCTCTCAAAATCAACTTCTATGTATTTCACCACTTCTGACATTTGCCATGTGTTTGATTAGGAGTCGAGTCAAATATTTTGATTTATGAATGTTTTGCAATAAACTTAGGCTAATAGTGGTCCCCATCAGATGAATGAACTCATTTTGAATACAAAGTGAAAAGTAAGATGTGGTTCCAGGATGATTATGACCAACATTATTAGATTCGGATTCATCGGATGTACTAAGTGACTCCCTGTGACCTCGTAATGCAAGATTTTCAGTAGCAAGTGAAGGATTATCTCCAATACATTACACCACTATTGTTTTTCTATCTTGATCTGGGTTTAAAGTTCAGTGTCAATAATCCCTTTATTTGCTGCAAAATTTCTCACCATTTCTTTCCACTGGGTAAATCACTGAAGATGGTTCTTCGCATTTTCATGTGCAGGTAGCCTTTCAGGTACTTTTCAGTGTGTAAATCCACCCTCATGCTCTAATGAAAATTGAGTATCTAATTGTGAAAAATTAAGTGAAATATACTAGCCATGAACGAGTAACTTCTTTACAGAGATTTTTCAGTTTTTTCTTAAAGCAACTTTTGTTCATACAACGTTATTTGTTGGTAGGAAAGGATTCTCAGTTTCAAACTATATGACAGAATTGATTTCCTAGTTTTCTTATCAAAGAATAGAAGTCCCATGTGATGCTGTATTAAATACTTTTGGTATGACAGTAATAGGGTTTAAAAATCACCTCCACCAACATTTTTTTCTATTGAAATATTAAATCTTCAGTAGCATTAGAACTCATAGCCTTACTAAGCCTACTCTTAATCTCGTCACACTCAGAATTGTCTAAATCAATATCCTCCTCTTCTTGTGCTGAATTAGTTTTGGATACTTTGAATTTTATTATATATGTCGATGTAGCCAATTCCTTAGAACATGTTGAGTTTTCAATAGCGGCCTTTCAAGAAACGTCTTGAAGTACTTAATGGATTTTGGGCTGCTGTCTCCTGCATTTTTCGTCTTTTGCGTTTTTCAGCCCCACATTCTTTTTTCTTTGAAAACAGTCGTTTTATATTGTGTTGGTATTATTGCAACGTGAGAGCTCCGAAATAACCTAAAATAAATAATCAAATAATATAGGTTGTTTTTCAAGTAAAAAGAAAGAGTTGTGTTGTATCCCAAAACGACAGTAGACTGCGTAAAGCTTGGGTTAGGGCTATTTGTATTTTAAAGGGTATAAGTAGAAGCTGCCATCTACAGGATGGCTCTACTCAGTAACATTTGACCACATTAGATTCAGTAAAATGTCGCTTTAAGAGACTCGTACGTAATATCAAACTTGTGAAGTTTAACATTGAGAACTTCGAACACAAGCCTGAAATGACTCGTATGTATGTAGGTACCTGCCATAAAAATAAATTCAATATTTACGTTCAAAACACTGCTGTCGATGGTAATTTAACTCATGAAATAAAGAAGCTTCACACGTGCTGGCGATAAATGAAAACAAAATACACAAGGGCACCACACCATAATTCAGTCATATGAGCCATAGAGGTGAGTTGTATTTATTGTCACCAGTAAAAATACTCTATACCTCAGATCGAAATACGTACCTGGTATCCATAATACAAAATACTTGGTATCGTACATACTTGTTTGGTATGGCCAACTGGACATTCGTATAATGGTTACTTTATGTTCGGGTTGCCTCTTAACCTTACCCCTCTTCGTCCAGCTAGCTATAGTTATTTCACTCACACATATCGTATGCAGGTTTTCTTGCTTTTTCATATCTAAAAGGTATATGAAATAAGGGATAAACCAAAATACTCGTGAAACCCTCCATTCTTTAAACAGCATGGCTGGGCATCTTACTGCACAGCACATTATCGGCGCTCTCCATACACTACCAAGCAGAGGGACGATCATCATTTTTACTTTTATTGTGAATGTGAGTGTACATTTTCTATGCCACCAGTTTTATAAAAAAATCAGAGATTTGGAATGGCTTTATTTTTGTATTCGCAAATTAAAAAGAAAAGCAGAAAAGAGCTTTGGATGAAAGAATTACTTAAGAAATGTAACTCTTTAACTCATGCTAACATGATACTCGAGCTAGAAAGCAATGATTTTCTAAATTATTTAAGGATGGATACATTTAATTCGTTATTAGAAAATGTAGTACCACATATATAGAGCCAGAATACTATGCTAAGAAAGTGTGTTTGTTCCTTCTCAAGAAATTTGATTGCTATTCTTCAATTTCTTGCTACTGGAAGAAGTTATGAGGGTTTGATTGATTGTTCGTTGATTTTATATGCTTCAATAAAATTTATTAAAATCTCTTTCTCCATTATAATAAAATAAATATTATCAGGTATATTGTATTCCTGATCCTTTATGACACGATCTTCTACTACAAACAACAATGCTGTATGACCGTTCACTTCCCAGCCATAAACCAACATTTTGTTTGACAAACGGAATGGTGAACTATACAGCAAAACACTACACTGTGAGGAGTGTGATTTGTGGAGGGGATAACCGGGAGACCTTGGATGGGTGAAAAATTCATCTAGCACAACCAGCAAGCTTATTTTTATTTTTTATTTTTTTTGTCGCAATAATTTTAAAGTATATAATACGAGTATGTTAAATAAGGTCTTATACACGTTTTATTCATTACATTTAGTACTGTTTCACACTTCGCAGGTCGTGGACAAATGTTTACTCAATATGGTAAGTTTGAGTATTTTAAAATAAGGATTTTAAGTACTCTTTTTGTCTAATGATTCTCCGTTTTTCTATTGAAACAGTTGAGTGTGATTATTTTTTAGTGGTCATAGAAAATTAGAACAAATTTTACTTTTGCGACAAAATTTTAAAGCAAAATCACCAATAATTGTTCTTACAATGAAAGTTTTATTGAACATTAAACGCAACTATGAAAAAAAGAACTTAAAATCATAAACAAACCAAAAAAAAACCAAGACAAAATTATTTAAAAAATAATGAAATTAAAGGTGATAAAAAAATTTCATAATCCATTTTTTAAATTACATTATAAAAAATGGATTACATGTAACGTGATCTTAAATAATGTGATCCATTTTTTAAATACTCTACTTTTTAATATAAATGAATAATTTAGTTACTTGTGTAGTTATGGTAATATGAAGCATAAATGAAACAATATTTTATAAAAATGTCTCATTTAGAAATAATAAGAATTTCTGCCAATTTTAGCTGTAAAAAGTAAAGGATATGAGCATTGAACCCTTCATAATAAGTAGCAATTAAAAATGATTGCATGTCTACTGCAACCGTAAGCCTATATCGATTTGTAACATAGTCCTCTCACAATCGAACTATGACACCCATACTCGTCAAATATTTTGTCACTAATATCTGTCACCAATATTTTATAATACTCGTACTTGTCATACTCAGTAACTTAAAATACTCGTATCGCCCAGGTGTAATGAGCCAATAGCCGAGCGAGTGAAAGCATTATGCAAAGCAAATCTACATACTTACTCCATTCAGTGCGGTGACTGATGTCGCATCACTCATTCCCTCTCATTCGTTTGTGAAAGCTCACCACACGTGGAAATCGAGGAATTATTTAGATGTGAATCATATTGTTGGTTTATTTTGATTTTTAAGTTTAATAATTTGCGCCTCCCAAGGCAGGTGCTCTACTTGTCCCACTCTAGTAATATTGTTATATTGTGAGTCAACGGTGCTATTTTTTTTCTAATAGAAACAAATAAAATACTGCAAGTAAATTAAATAGTGTTAATATGTATACCTACATATTATATGTTTTATTCACCAGTCACTTAAAAGTTAAGCCTAGACATCATCATCATATGATTCTAGATGACCAGATAATTTTAGTTCACCAAAACCTAGTTAAAATATAAATTCAAAATATTATAATCATTCTAAGATATCTGATAGTTGCATATCTGACTGTAGAATTTTGACGCAGCTACATATCAGGGGTTACAGTGTTGGGCACTCCGACTGAGATCTACAATTATGGAACCCAATACTGGATAGTTGTGCTCTCCATCGTGCTTAGCAGTTTTGTGGTTAGCACAGTGTATTTACCTGTCTTCTGCACTCTTCGACTGACCTCTTCATATGAGGTACGTTTGATATTTAATTATCTATTGAAAATAAAATATTTAAAGCAGAGTAGCAGTTGCTATCATCAGGCATCAGTTTCCATTATTCATGAGGGAAGATATTTAGATATTATGACTTATGAAGCAATTTCATTCAAAATCGATTTAATATATTTTTTTTTTATTAATTAATTCGCTCATTTGTATCCCAATGTACACTATATTAGTTAGAAATATAGCTGAATTTATCATTTTTTTATAAATGTACTAAAGTAAACAGCATAGCTTTCATATTATTCTCCTTTCAAATTAATCTTCTTTTACATTTTGACTATACATAAGACTGAATGTATAAACGCTAATATATGTAATATATATTGATAGTTTATGATAGTGATAATGGAATCATATTTAATTTAAAAATTTTTTATATTTATAAAAAATTACATAATCTTCCATTTAATTTAAAATGGAAGATTATGTAATTTATTATAAATATAAAAAATTACATAATCTGAATAAATATTTCTACGACAGTTTTCTATATGGTAAATTCAAGTCAATAACAATACAAAATTTACATAAATATGTATAAATTAAACGTAAACATCAATAATTTTAAATACATTTCCACAAGTGTCTTAATAAAATTTCAGAATGAAGAACAATTCTTATTCTTATTCTTCACTGTAATCAGCTTAAAAATTATAAAATGCAAAAAAGATAAAAGCAAAGAAGACATAATATTATCATTATTCATTTGTGAATCTGACATTTACTGCGAGTTGGTCTGCGGCTTATCCAGGGGAGACTCAAAGAGCCTCTTTCTTCTTCTGCCTTCATTTATTACAATTAAAATATTATGAAAAAAAACAACCAGTACTGTTTATGGCAGTGTATAAAGGACAATTTGATTTTTTTCTTGAATGACTTTTCTGATACACTTCAAAAAATAAGAAGGGAAACTCACTAATTTTCCCCTCTTAGTTTTTTTAATGTTAAGGTAAAGTAATATTTACGAAAGACAAAATGTCTACTGTAACATCTTTTTATAACAATGATAATTATTTTAAAATAATCTAAAGAAACGTAACTTATTTTGTTTTAGTATCTGGAACTAAGATTTAATCGAAATGTTCGTGCTGTGGCCTCACTTCTTTTCATGTTTGACGAAGTAAGATCTACATGTTTCCATTATATTTTAAACACCGTATGAATTGTACACTTATATTGAATATGCATTGGAATTTTTCATACAGGCTTTACAGAATGCAAATTTTTCTTTATAAGGTAAAGCAGACTAAGTTAGATTGACTGTAAAAGAATATATATTTAGTCATTTGTTGCATTTAATTCTTTTTAAAACAATATTTTTGTTCTATCAGACAGGTGCGGATACAGGATTCCGTTTTAGGGTGTGGCAATTTTTGCATGATTTAATTATTTAAAAGACAGAATAGGTGTCTTCCAGAAAATTCTTCCTAAAGAAAAAATTTATAAAATTTTTGTTTATTGTCCACGTAATACTTGCATTTGAATAATGAACCATTTGTCTTTTTTAAAGGAAATTAAATAAAAACACATAGGCAATTAAATAAAACACATAAGGAAAGAAAAAACAATTTAATTTGAATTAAGTAGCTAGATAATATGGTTCTGTAATATTTTCTATAGCCGGTTTTGCAAATCTTCATTCTCGATGTTATTCATTCTAAACATCATTCAATCTACATTCTCTATGTCAATATGCCTATGGATGTGTACAAGGGCAAGACCGAGGATGCAGTTTTTCATCTTGGTTGCTTTTATATATGTTTTTAGATGCCGAAACGACGAGATTGTTCTCTCAGCAGATGTATTTCTCATCGGAAGTGTTGCAAGGACTAATACAAATTCATGTATTCTTATTATAGGAAATGCATCCTTATTGTACCTAGCCAATATATCCGGAGCTGTTATTAGAAGCTCTTTTTACCATGTTTTCTTGAAGCTATTTCTTTCGCCACAGCAATAATTAATTTTTTAGCAGAAGAGAAGCAGCGTCCTTATAGATATTAAGAAGCAATCTGAAGCATTCCAGGAGGTACTTTATACTTTTGTAATTTTCATCAGGAGAATTTTTAATAATTTTGGAATGAAAACTGATAGTTGAAAGACGTCCAAGGTTTCAGCTGAGAATCTTTCTTGCAGATCTGTGAGAACAAAATTTAGTAAAGGTGCACGGATTGATACTCTGTAATGTCCCTCGACTGAATTTATTTCACAGTTGGTACAATAAATTTGGCATCCACTGTGGCGAGGTATCCAAGGAATATTTAGCTTAACACTCAGTTGATCAGCTAGCTGTTCTGCACGCTGCCAGACATTCTTAAAAGTAACGTATTCCTGACGATTGGTAAGAATAGAAATTATGTTATATACTTGCATGGCACTGCCATTTAGATCGAGGGTCATCTTCTGTAGTAATTTACTTAGAGATTCCGTTAAATATAGTACATGACTCAGACACAATACTGATACCATCAATTGAGTTTTGCATAAAGTTAATACTAGTGAAGCAGCCTCGCCAGTTGTGGTCGGTTCGCTCGACTGAAATCTTTTCTAGAATCTCCCAAATGTTTGTGAGATCAGCAGAAAATGGAGTACACCTTTATGCCACTCTGCCCACTAGGTCTCACGAAACAATGTAAGTGCAGATCCCAAGGTGCTTATGAGAATAGTTTTTCATTTTGGATATGATTCAAAAAATGCAATTACTTCTTTCTTGACTGCAATATCATCCCGGATAGCAAGCACTTGTGAGCTATGTGATATAGTTATTTAGCTTATGGCTATAGCATGATGGCTTGACAGCATTTTTGACTTTTCTTCTGCACCTCTCTTGCAGCACATCAAACTTCGGATAGCATAACGGCACAGCCATCTGTTCTTATCCCAACACACCATTCCAGTGAAAGTTTGAGTGTCTTCTTCAGCTGAGATAGGACAATTTGGCCAAATTCTTTTCAGCAGTAAGTATTTTCTGGTTTCTTTCCAATCTTCTTCATTGGATGCATAGTCATTTTAATGTTTGACATAAGCTAGTTCCTCAAATGCATCCACAAAACTGACGAAATCTTATGAATATTACCATCCGGCACGTATATCGTAAGGTAAGACTCAACTGGGATAGATGATATACATCTGCAGTATTGTGATGCCTGCACGTTACTCAAAATTTGCTCAGTAATCTCTTTCCTGCCGCATGAAATAAGCGTATTTTGTGTCATATTTATATATATATATATATATATATATATATATATATATATATATATATATATATATATATATATATATATATATATATATATATAGCATTAGAAGAAGCTGACTGTACATGTTTCTGTAGATTTTTGCCACCAGCGGATACTCGAAACCCTAACAGCTCTTTGAAAGTCCCTTCATTTGCAATCACGCCGGATTAGTTGGAAATATCAATATTATGAAATGATTCAAGTAAATATATTTTTGCTATAGTGGCAAGCACATATTTTATGGAAATAATAAATAATCGTACTTAATTTAGGATGACAATGTCGTTGCTATTATTAATATTCCAAGTTAAGAGTAGGGCACCATTTATATTAACTAGTTTAAAAATGCCATGAGGTTGAGTCAACTAAAATAATTAATTGCATAAAATTTTGTTTTTTCTCAGTTTAAGAATGTTTATTTGTACTTTGAATAAATTCCTGATAAAATGAATTAAATATTCTATCAATGTTCGTCTATTTTTTTTATAATTTTCATAAATTTTCACAAGTAATTATTAATTTGAAATAAAATTGTTTCGATTAAGTAAATTTCTATATTTTTTAATTATTTTTTGTTACTGAATTCAGTGAATATACGAAGGCAGGCTGAAAAGTAATGCAAATATGCTTGTAGAGCGCGAATAAAAGCAAATACCAAGATCGGGCAAAAAGTACATTAAATTACAATTCTTAAGTTTCAGAATTATATATTCATTTTTCAACATAGTCACCGTTAAGGCTGACTTTTTCTCAACGTGCAGCAAGTTTTTTTCATTCCGTCGCTGACAAAAAGAAAAAAAGAAAAATTGCAAGGCGTAAGATCGAAGAGAGAGAGAGAGAGAGAAAGAAGGGAATAAGGTGCGTGTAGAATTGGTTCAAACTTCAGGTTTCGCGGAGCCTCTTGAGATGTGTGCAAGTCATTGTCATGTTGCAAAATTACTGGCACCCGACTGCCTATAATATGACAAAGTTGGTGTCTGAAGTGTTTTAGAGTCTGTATGTGGTGAGAAAAATGTATGCCCCTTGTTCTAGAAAATCAGTCACATAACCTCGGTGAGTATCTCAAAATAGAGTCAAAAGAAGTTTCTTCAAGGTTGGTTGTGTTTTGAACTTTTTTTTCGGAGGAGACGATGGATATCGATATTCAGTACTTTGTCTTTTCTCTTCTGGGTCATACTGATGGACCCATGATTTGTCTGCCGTCACAATATTAAAAAAAAAGTCATCGCCTTCATCACAGTATTGCTGCAAAAGTAGCTCACAGCATTCCAATCGACGGTGTTTATTCTCATCTGTGAGACAGCGTGGTACCCATCATGCAAAGGTTTTGCCTTATCCCAATTGTTCAATAATGAAGCCGACACGTTCCTTCGATATATGGTTTGCGATATGTGTTTTAGTGATTCGCTGGTCATTTCGAATCAAATTGTTGATGAGATTGCGATGATTATCATCTATGGCAGTGATTGAACATACGCTGCGCATTTCACTGCATGAATGCAATGGTCTTAAACCTGCACATGCATATTAAGGGAGAATGTTACTTCCCATTACACATGAAAATCTTTCGTTCACGCTCTACAAGCATGTATGCATTAATTTTCAGGCTACCCTTATATATACTTGAATTTTCTTCATAGAAGTAAATAATTACTTAAATCATATAATTTATTAATTGAAAAAAGTGAATGGCATACGGGCATAAGCGTAAAGAAGCTCACAGCAAGCAAAACAATGCATATTTTTATTCAGATAATTCAGACTTAATTTAACAATAAGAAAATAAACAAATCTATGTTTTAAGTCACTTAGTTACATTAATGTAATGCCCTTTTGCTAAGCCTAATTGTCATTAAAAATTCAGGTAAAGTCAACATTACTTGTTTATAGTATTTATTCAATTCACAGTTACCATGACTGACTGAAATTATGAAACAAATAATACTATTTGGCGTTGCGATGAATGTGATTTTTTTTTCTGACGTACGTATCGTACAATCTTATTTACATAAGAAAGTGTTGCCTATTGGCGCGTGACAAGACACTTTGAAATCTTGATTTAATAAAGTGCACGTGCGGAGCCGCTGGGGAGGGGTTGGGGGATGTTGGAGAGTATATTTCCTGCGAGCTACTAATCATGGTGTAGGAGATAATTATAGTCTATTCAACCTAAGATATTTTAAAATATAAAAAGTCGCAAGTCGCTTTTAATCGATTTTTTTAATAAGGGTATGGAAAACAAAATACATACGGCATAGGGTGGTGAAACAATAGAACATATTTCCAAGAACTTGGTATGGTAAGAATATTGGACCATACAATTTTGTAAAACACAAAATGCTCTATATCTTGTAAAATTACAAAAAATTTTGGTTTTAGTAGATTTCTCGTATTTATTCATAGGTATCGTAGGTTTCATCGTAGGTTCCATCATTCTTATTCGTATTATTCGTAGGTTCTATTATTCTTATGTTGAACGAAGCGCGGGAGGTCTGGAGCTCAATTTTTGAATTGTTCATTCAACATCATCGCGATGTGATTTTCGTCAATAACTTCGAATGAAACACACTTGATAGATCTATGTAATTTACTTACATTGTGATGAGTTAATAACGATTTTTGTGAAAAGGTAGTGACGTCCTTATGACGATTTCAAAATTTGTCAAAATAAAGTGTTTCGGTCATGAGTCAGGGTGGTAACTGCTCCCATTGCCTCCATCCTGTATCCGTGCCTGCTTTCATATGTGCAAAATATGTAGTGTAGTAATAATGTATAAGATATCATGTTATATGTAAAATGTTATCAATTGTAAAATGTTATCAATTATTTCAACTATATATATTTTTTTGTAATGTTTATTTCAGTTTCTCTTTCTGCCAATGATTGTCTACCTTCCATCTTTAGCATTTTCTCGAAGTAAGTATTTATATGGCAATTACACATCAAACTTTAAAATATGACGATTTGGAAACACTGATTTCAAAGAAAGATTTAGTATTTTCATTTTGACTCAGCTGAAGGTAAAAAGATAATTTTAAAAATTAATCACGATATATTACCCATAATATATCCTTAACCTGTGTAGTTAAATTGTTGACAACTAGTGGCGTGCCCAAGATTTATAAACACGGCAAGCCCATACATTTTATATCTGAAGGAAGGTGTGAGTGTTTTAAAATATTTGTCCAAAAGCAGGTCTAATAGCAATAATAAAGAGACAGGTACGAGTGCAGTTTAGGGATAGCCAATTAATCAACTTTTTTCTTTGTTGTACTTGAAAGAAAACTCAGTACTAATGAGAAATTAATTATATGAAAGCCATGAATCCTTTATTTCTAACTTGCAAAAATAAAAAAGTTAAGTTCCATTACTTATACATTCATATGCACCATTATTGGAAAACATTTTTATGCATTTCAGTGACGGGTGTGAATCACTACATTGTGAGTGTTGTAATGGTGATTACATGTGGACTCTACACTGTTTTTGTAAGTTTGTTCTATTACCTTAAACTAATTTAATTTCTTATGATAGGTAAAAGATGAAATATTGAATTAATTCTATACAGAAGTGTTATTAGATTTGCTATTAAATAGTCATACTTAAATTATTAGTCCACACTTTCTTAGTGTTAAATTATTAGTCCACAATTTGATTAACAGACACCTAATAATGTATTAATAATGTGCTAAAAGCTACTTAAGAACCTATTAATAATATTATGCTTAATAGCTATTTACTCAAAACGGTTTTAAAACTGTTTTTAAAATTATTACATTGTCATCTTAGCTTTACCGAAGCGAAATCGATCCATGACTAAATGTTTTATTTTTTTTTTAAACAACAATCCAATTATAATTATTAATGGTTTACTCTATAATTAAATGATATATTCTGTACTTTAGTATAGTAGTATACAATACATTTTGTAATCTAAAATGTGCTTAAAAAATGCAACAATTATTTATATAGTATCTGGAATCATTCTACAGATTTTTGGTGCTAGTCTCTTAAAAGTTCACACTAATATAGCTACAAAAACTTAAACATTAAAATTCTAAAATTAATTTAGCATGTTTAAACTTTTTTTACTTGAATCATTTTTGCTCATTAACGTCACAACTGAGAAAGACGTTATATAAGCTTATGTCTATGATGACATTGAAATGTAAATTAAAAAAGTAGTTTTTATGTGAAAAAGAAAGTTTAAAATGAAGAAACAAACAATACTCTCCTCTTTACATAAATTTCATGACAGATGTTTATGCAAAATGGATGATAAATTAAAAATAATAGTACTAAATGATAATTATTATAAGATGATGAGTTGACATGACTGGGTCATATGAATTGCACCCTGCGATGAGGACCGCATTAAAGTCTTGACATGTCTGAAGTATATAAATAAATAAATATATGATATAAATAAATATACAGATACGAAATAAAGAAGTGGAAATTATTATGAAGAAACAACTTAATTAAAAAAACGTAACAATGATTAATTAATTGAGGTTTTTGTTTAATTTTTCTCATCAAACTAAATCTAAAGAAATTCACAATCAATAAACTAAATAGGAATCAGACTTTTTTTATAGAAAAATTGTAAAATTTAATTTCAGTGTTGCCTCTGTATGCGTTGATAACCATTGCTACTCATTTCTTGTCCATGAGAATTAGAAGAATATCTAATCTAAAGGGCAGAATTAAGTTTCGTTAGTTTTAGTAATTGTGTGATTCTTTTTATTTCTTGAAGTACTCTTGACTACGAGTATTTGTTTCACTTTTAGTTACAGTCAGTTTAATTCGTAAAGTATAATAAATTTGTCATCATAAATTCATATATATCTCGATTAATTTTTTTTAAATAAAACAAATAATTAACCTGCAAGAAACTTTTGAACAAAGAAATCATGAAGAAGAAAATTTTTAATCATCTATTTAAAGATAAAATAAATTCATTGCACCAAAGTTTAAGGAAATGGTTAAATGTCACAAAAGCCACGAAAAACAATTTAAATTTGAATGGGAGACTAAAATATAGTAATATTTTAAAAGTAGCTTTACTCTTTTTACACTGTTATATATCTTATGTGATGTTTTTTCCTTTTTTAATTTTTCTAATTTTATCATATTTACATCCGTGGTTTGAAATTTAAGATTTTTATTTGGCATATATATTAATAACTAATAATCTTCGCAGGGCGGTCTACGAGCTGTGGTGTGGACAGATGCATGGCAAACGGCCATTATGTTTCTGGGTGTTATAATAGTGGTTGTCGTAGGAACTTACCAGCTTGGAGGAATAGCGCAGGTTTTACAATATTCGGAAGAAGGAGGCAGATTAATTTTCTGGAAGTAAGTAATGTGATCATGTAAGTAATTAAAATTGTTTATCTTTTCTGACATCATTACGTACAAAATTTTATTTATTGACTGCAGTTGGGATCCAAGTCCATATGTGAGGCAAACAGCATGGGGTGGACTGGTAGGTGGTTTCTTTTATTGGACATTATTCAACTCAGTCAATCAAACAATGGTGCAGCGTTATATGTCACTGCCGAATAAGAAAGAAGCCATAAAGTAAGTTTTAGATATTGACTTGTATCAAAAAGCTTTATACTATCGCCACAATAACACAATGACGTTGATTGATCTTAATAATTGGTATTCTATGTCAGATGAAAATTTTAGTGTATTTTCCTAAGTAACTTAAGTATTATCATGCATCATTAACTTATGTGAAAACAGACAAAAAACATCAGTAAAATTAATAAGAAACTTATGTTGTCAATACACCACAAGTAAACATGTCTATGTGCAGTTACAGGCATCAGTTTAAAACCAATGACAAGTACCTATGAGTACTAATCGCTGGAAATGAAATGAAAATTAAAGTATTTATAAATAATGCTTATACTACCAGGGTTAACAGTGACTGCTAATTATTACTAACAACATAAAAATCAATAATGAAATATTATGTAAAAATATATGAACTCATTTTTTGTTTTATTCATATCTCCAACAATGTAACAATTATACCCATCTTGACATTATTTGGTTGCTAATAATGAACTAAACAATATTGTTGCTAATTATATTGTTGTAGTTTTATTGTTGCTAACAATGATACTGCTCAGTATTACTTGAATATATTATACTGCTCAGTATTACTTGAATATATGCTATGAAATGATGATGATATGACTTGAATATAGCTAACAATGATACTGCTCAGTATTACTTGAATATATGAAGTGTACAAATTAT
Organism: Druceiella hillmani; assembly: GCA_039881145.1. Classification (NCBI taxonomy): domain Eukaryota; kingdom Metazoa; phylum Arthropoda; class Insecta; order Lepidoptera; family Hepialidae; genus Druceiella; species Druceiella hillmani. The sequence goes on along the minus strand of JAYKKI010000074.1, from coordinate 6,247,645 downwards.
AGTCTATTAAAAACAATCTAATCAGTCTATTAAACACAAAAATATTTCATTTTTTAATCTTATGGATAATAGTAAGGGCTGTACAAATCATATTTATGGTTAGATTGTGACCAACAATTCTAATATATGTTATAGTATATTACAAGTGTCGGTCTGGGCGTAAGGGGCCTGGAAGGCATTGCACTTTAAAGGCCCACCTGAGATTAGGTCAGATGACGATTGATGGTCAACAAAACTAATAATAATAATGAAATAATCAAGAGTTTAGAGAGTTTTTATTATAAACGTTTTGCATACATTTTCATGTAACATGTTATAATTATTTATTACCTATTCTGTTTAATAAAAAATTTTTTCAAAAGGGAAGTTTCAGTTAAGTTGGTTATAACTCACTCATAAAAGCTGTCCTTGTTTTTCGTGATAAGATCTGACTCTGTTTTTTAAAATAACCAATGAGTCCAGCAGTTCTTGCCTCAGTATAGCAAGAACCTCATCCTAGTGTAAAAAATTGTCTATTGTAAATTACTTGCGTAAATGAGATAACACAATAAATTACATAAACGAGATTACACAATAAATTATTTGTGTAAATGAGATTACACAATAAGAGACATATAAGTAAGAGTATGTACTGAAGGACATGTTATACTGGGACAAATGCTTACTTACACATGGTATGTAACCTCGGCAAGCATCTGAATCTGACAAGTCAACAGCGTTTTTTGCTTTTTGATCTAAATCATCTTCACCTATTTCTTCTTTCTTTTTGTTTTCTTCCTCTCTTTGAGAATCTGAATTATTTATGTGTTGCTGTATACGCAAAGCGCACTCATTCTAAATAGTTTTAGAACTTTCATTAAAATTTCTTGTAAAAGATTCGCGATTGAGACTGGCAACTGATGCGATTAAATTTAATGCATCATTCGTAATTCCATTTACGTCAATTTTGTGAAAATTTTTCTAATCCAGACTTACGGTATGCTAGATTAAATGTTCATTACTGTTGAATTTTTCATAAAGTTTTTCTAGTCACTTTAATGATGACTTTATATACAGTAAAGGAGTAGTATCCCTCCGAGTCTGCAGAGAGTTGTCCAACTTCATCATAGCATAGCTCATCATAATGTCTCAGTATCCTAGTTGTCATTGGTAACAGCAGCTTTCTCACCAGCATCAACTCACCAGCTTGACTCTGGCGTGTTTCAGTAAACACTTTTGAAATGTCTTTAATCATGTTAGTATAGTATTCACTAACGTTTGGCTTAAGCATCTCTTTAAAATGTGCAGCAAATACATTAGCATTTTCTAGATCACTGTTGGCCCATGAATTATTTGGGGTATGTATTGCAGGTAGGTATAAATTGGTCGCTTTAATTTTATTGTAGCCTTCCAGAAAGAATGTAATCAGTTGAAGACATAGCATCCAGATTTATCAGATATTTGTCGTTTTAGGTTTTTGTTTACCATTAGTTAATTTAGCTGTGAGATAATTCAATCTATTCTTATTTTCGGGATGTCGTGTCTGTTGCCATTAGACATTTTTTGTCTTATATTTTTTGAGCAAGAGTTTGGTATAAATTCCTTTTGAGTAGATGTTGCCTTGAAATGATTTTTAATATTAAATTTAATCAGTATTGCAGATCCAGCATGAGCAGTACCACCAGAGTGGTTTGTATTATAAAATTGATTTTATTGGTAAAATATGTTTCTCGTATAAAATGTTTTAAGGTCAATGAGTGTGTAATTTTGTTCGTTAGTGTTATGGGCAATCTGTCCATAGTTGTTAGTTTATTCATCATTTGTTTTAGCATCTCCATCATTACTTTTATAATATTTGGTACCCTGAGCAACATGTCTCTATATTTTTACGTGAATCAGGTTTGTTGCTACTTACTGCCTGTGTAATTCATTTTAGACATATCTGGTAGAGAATTGGGTTTTGTGTCTTCTTGTTCGAATGCTTTTGAAAGCCGTCCATGTATAGGAGGATATTTGATTTTTTCTAGTTTTCTGTAAACATTGCAATCCTTATAATTTTCTGGATGATTTCCTTCGCAGAGGACATATTTTACACCAATCAGTTTTTTTTCTTTTTACAGGCTAATGAGGAGTGATATCCAGCACATTTTATTAATTTTTGTTTCCGTCGACAATATTTCTTGGTGTGGCCATATTGGTGGCAATTTGAAGATTGCGGTATTTCATGTTTTAGTCGTGATGGTTCAAAGTGTACATTGCAATTCAACAGTTTTTTAATGTTATGTATTAGTTTATTGCTGATCAATGTAGATTGGCAAAGGTTTCTTTGTGATTCATTTTATGTTCTAAATAACACCCTTGTAACAATATTGTTGTGTTCTTTCAATGTCCATTGCCTGTGTTCATTTAATTTTGTTTTTATCACATTAGTATTCAAAGAAATACATTCCTTCATGTTTCCATGGAGGAATGCATTTCTTTTAAAACTACCTTCCAAAAATTCTTTCACTCCTTAGTGTATAAGTGTAATATTCGGTATTCTTTTCTTTCAATCATTTTACTATTTTTGAATATGTTCCAGGTGTATGCGGTTGTATCTTGACCCTATCATTTTGTAGTACTTTTATTATATAATTTCCCTTTATATATTTCTCTAATAGGGCTATTAGTAGTTGCATGTTATCCACTTTGTAAATAAATGTGAGTGGAAATGTTGGTTCCCTGGGATTATCTTTTGCTGTCGTTTCTTTATCTGCTTCCAGTACAGAAAAGCAGTTTGATGTTTCCATTATTCGACTGAGCCCTTAAGTTTCAAATTTTGTTTCTTTGACTGTGCTTGACGTTTCGAGACTCGACCGTGGGCGCTTTTTATTGTTTTTTTCTGTCCAATTCCCATCTAAGGGGATTTTGTTGTAGTTGTCATTTTCGGGATCACTAGGGCTTGAATGATCTTGGTCCGATGACAGATCAATTTCACCTTTTGATGTAGGCACGTTGCAAAGAGAGCTTGAGTTTTGTTAGTTGATAAATAGACTCTTGTAAAATATTTGCTGAGTGTAGACTTTTGTTAGTTCTGTTGGTTTTATATTTGGTTCTAACTTCGTTATGTTATAGCGGAAATTGACTTTTCCAGAATCCGGGGGGCAGTCTGAGCATTGTTTGGCCTCTGAACCATTACAATGCTCAGAGTGCGATTCTCTGCATCTCACGGTATCTTACTGGGGTAGTTTTGTTTTAAGTTCTGCCATAAAAATTTACTGTTCCATAACTGAGCCATGTGATATCCCTTAGGCCGTGTCTTATTGGACTCAAGGCATGTCCACGCCTGCTGGTTTTGGTTCGTGGTAGGTTTTTTTATTTCCTTTGTACCATCCATATCTGGGAGGTATTTCCATATCCATCACCTTGGGACGAATTTGATGGAAGGAGCAGCAGCTCCACACGAATGAGAAATAAACAATAGGGAATTCCCAACCCAAATTAAAATTGATTAGACAGAGGCAACACATGCAAGCATTTGCTGTGAAAATATATGATGTACTCGTGGTAAAATTTGAACACATTATTATTTATAATTACGAGGGTGGGCCAAAATGTTTGTGGAATAGAGGGGATCATGAGCGGTGAGGGTTGGTTACTCGCATAGTCACTAATGAGTGACAAGTATATATACAAAGTTTCAGCTTAATGCTGTCATTAACCTCTGAATATATATATATATATATATATATATATATATATATATATATATATATATATAATGATTATTTACTGATAATTTATTTTCACTATCATAACAGTTTGCGTTTGTTGGGTGTAGATTATATATAATCACACCTATCTTTCACCTTAATTTTTAATTGACATTATCAAACAATTAACATGTTTCAGAGCAATCGTATACTTTTCTGTTGGTTGCATGGGTACAATATTACTATGCATCTGGAGCGGTCTGGTGGCCTGGAGCAGTTGGGTGGATGAGGGTTGTCATCCAGCTGGTGTACCACCAATTGATGACGGGCTATTGCCTATCTATGTCCTGCATGTTGCTCAAAAGGCAAGTTTCTATGGCTTGGGTGGCATCTTCTTGGCTGCAGTATTTGGTGCTGCTCTTAGGTGAGATCTGTTTTAATACCGATGAAAACATTTTTTTGGTTGAATGAGGTTAGATGTGATTAAAATATTGGAGCCATAAATTGTTTTAAAAAGACTTTTATTTTTCATTGGTTTTTAATTTGATAAAATGAATCCACTTTTTTGTGGTTCTATAGTATCTCTATAGTGATGTACTTAGTATAGTTCTTAACCCACTGAGCCGTTCACTATGAAATAACTTCCAGCCCTTTTTTTTATTTTCCTCATCTTATTTGTACTGATTGATCAAAATATTTGAGTACTTCTGCTATAACTAACAAACTGGGATTTCTTGAATTTACACTTGGAGAAAACAATTGGGAGCCGATTCATATGCTGTGTTGATGAACAGAACACTCCAGTGTTCACTTTTCTAATTATAAAACGAGTGTTTTGTATTAGTTTGTACTTTCAAACCTGAGTAATTCAAAGTTAAGCTGAACTATATTTGCATTAAGGATGTTAAACCTTGTATGAGTATTTAATTATATTATATAGAAAGATTGTTGGAATGCTACATTTACTCAACTGAACACGATGTGTTTCATTTAAAAAAAAAATTATTTATAATATAATTTGCAATATTTTGGAATCTAGCAAGTAAGAAATCCTAATTTTGGCATTACAAAATAATTACTTTTATAAGTCGCCAAACTCAATTACACTCTTAAATAATTGTCAAAAATTTTTGTTTGAGTTGAATACATTATTTGAGTCGGCCTATCCTCTTTCTGTTAGTTGTATGTAATAAATATAAAATAATATTGAAATGTTTTCTAGCATAGCTTAACTAGTGTTTAATATTTAAGACCTGCACTTTACATACATATATGTATGTATAATTTTTTATGTTTTAAGTTAAACTTGTGTTGTTAAACCTGTACGGCACAAGTAAATAACACTAAAATAATAAAATATGTCAAAAGCATCCATTATCATTTCCCATCTCTAAATTAACACATAATAAGAGACAGTTAAACAAATTGCACAGTTTTTTAAAAAAGTAATCTTTTAGTGTATCAATGTTTAAAATCGAATTGAAGTCATTTATATTTTACAATAATTATAAATCACTCATTGATCAAAATCGCATCAACTTGTTGGCCAACCTAATACATAATTAATAAATTATCATAACACATAAAACATGCTTACGCATCAACAAGATATGATGGATATATGAATATATTTATTTTCTTTAGAATTCTCATAGACTAAAATAATCTTATATTACATTAATAATTATTTGCATGTGAGTAAACATTAATGAAAAAATAATCAAATTCTTACATAAATTCCTTTAGTTCATTATCAGTCGTGCTGAATGCATGTGCCCTCGTAGCGGTAGAAGACGGGGTGCGGGGCTGGGCTGGCCTCAACTTACAGCCACGTATTGAAGGTATAGTGGCTCGAGCAGTGGCTACCTTTTTCTCCCTCACAACTTTAGGAATGCTGCTAGTGGTTGAGAGACTTGGAGGAATTTTGGGTGTGAGCTATTAAAATTTTATTTTAAATCTTACTTCTAGGAGGTAGTTTTGCTGAAATAAGGTCCACTTAATCCATTGAATTATAGAAGCTTCATTAATGGTGAAAATGAAACCTGTGTGTGTTTTTATTAGATACAGAATTTTTAAAACTTACTAGTAAATATCTCATTTATTACGTATGAATAATTTACTAGTAGGTTTTTAAAATTCTTGAAGTGTTAAAATTAGACAAGCATATATCTAGATTTTCAAAATAAATTAATAGTTAGAGCAAGACTTGTGAAAAACAAAGGATTTCTTTGCATATCTATTTTGTTTGTGGAAGAAATTTACAAATAACACTTTAATTTATTATAGTATGTAGTAATAATTTTTAAAATCATGTCAATATGATTTACATATTTTCTATAGAAATAGTTGGAATTTGACAATGTACTAACCACCAGGTAGCGACATCTCTATCAGCTATTGCGGCTAGTGCAACCTGCGGAGTATTCTCTCTTGGTATGCTCATCCCTTGGTCAGGTTCCCGAGGAGCCATAGCTGGAGCTGCTGCTGGTTCTCTTCTTTCTGGTACAGTGGCATTGGGGTCTCAAGCAGCCGCTACTCAGGGGTTTTTCCAGCCTTCGATTTCGCCACATCCTGAATGTGCATTAAATGCATCGTTTGTGCCGATTGTTCCAAAGCTGGTGAGGATTTTCTTGCATTACAATTTTCTCTTACATTTAACTTCATAATAATGTTTAAAAATTTAAAAAGTAAGTGTAATTTTGATTCAAATACATAATTTTTACTTTATCAATTGAAAATAAAATATATATATATATATATATGTATGTATATATATATATATATATGTATATATATATATATATGTGTGTGTATATATGTATATATATTTATTACTAATAATAATTACAGAAAGTGTACAAAATATAGTGGATGCCTCTGACTTTATAACTACTTATTTAGCAACGAATAAACCAACAACTTTTTTCCAGTAATTTATTGGATATCATAGGAAATTTTTGAAAAACGCTGGAAGGGTATATAAAAAGCATAGCGTTTGAACTTCGGTTCAGTTAGCAATTGAGTTTTAGCAAATAAGCAACAAAATTTCACCAAAAGTATTTAGTGCACAACAATGGGTGCTCTTTTTAGTTTTTTTCAAATTGTTGTATAGGTTTGTATATTTAAGCAAATAGAAAGTTTGTGTTTATGTTAAAAAAACTCAATTTCTTTTTACTTACGTGATATATCACATTTCTTTGCAACAAATGGTTTTTTAAATTTAAGTTATTTTCTTGACACATTTTTCTATTTCGATGAACTCAACAAAGAAATTTTATTGCAATCATATTAGCAACATATTTACATTATTTTCACGAATGTGAATGCAAATATTTGTTATATTACTAATACAAATGTATAGATTGTATGTAAGATGTAGATAATATTCACTTTGATACTTAATAGTCTAGAAGGAATTAACAGATATAGGGAATTACAGTAGTAGTAAGAGAATTTTTTTGCTTAAAACCCTTGCTCTGCCCTTTACTGCTATATTTTTTAAAATGCTAAGCTGTATAATATGGAAAATCAAAATCCATCCAGTTTTTTTTTGGAATTCTCATGCAGGTTAACATTTTTAAAACACTTGATTTCATCTTGTATACTTCATTTATAGTCTCTGGCAGTTCTTTTATACAATATTTGTAATATAAAGAGTTTTTTACTTTTACTGTTTTATTATACGTATGTATGAATTTCATAATTTATTTCAGGACCCGGAATCAGTTTTTCCTTTGTTTAAGTTGTCTTATCATTGGACAGCACCAATAGGATTAGTGACAACTGTGTTGGTTGGAGCAGTATGTTCTTTATTTATGGATAGGAAGATTTTAGAAAAGTGAGTAAAAATTTGCCTTGGTTTTCTTACTAAGTTATGTGTAATTTGCACCTGTTTCGTCAATATAATCTTTCGACCTTAATGCTTGATTTTATGGAGTATTAAGCATTTATTCTGATACAGGTTGATTATTTCACTGAGTCAGACCAGGCTTACATTTCGGCACTTATATATATATATATATATATATATATATATATATATATATATATTATTTTATATAATTTTTTCATTTTTGTAGGGTAATGGCGAATGTGCAAGAAACATAGATTTCACAAAAAAATGTTCACAGCTTTGTATGACAATAACTTTTGATTATGTATGTGTCATTGTTTTTTCAGTTTTGCAATTGGATAGAATTATAAACATGGTTTTCAACCAGCAAATATTGGTAGAATACAAAAAAGTACGACAGACAAAGGAAAGAAATTATTCAATCTATTTTCGAATTAAATTCTGTTACATTTATAATATAAAATTTCACAAATAGAGATTACAATTACTATTCAATTTATTGGTAATTAATGTTCAACTGTAATTATTACGTGATTATATATAAAAGAAGAACAATAAGTGAAGGAACAAGTTAGTGAAGTGAATTATTCACTATTTTCTTTTATTTAATTGAAAGAAAACTTAAACTTAGTTTTGTAATGTAACAAATGTAACCAAAATAATATAACCAAAATTTTATTAATTTATCACCGGATGATGCCATGGTACCAATATATTTTTATTTTAAGACTTCAGGTATGCATTTGTAAAGCAGTGAGAAATGATATTGATTCCTCTTGTATTTTTTAGTTTATTTTTGAAATACTTTGTATTTGATGGAAAGTGCTTATTGAAACACGTGAAAACAGTAACAATTATCATTCTTTACAAGCATAAAATCAATATACAATAAAATTGAATGTTATCGTTAAATAAAAAGCATGTAAAGAAACATATAGGTATTTTAATTTTAATTTTTGTAAAATATAACTTATCAAGTTCAATAAGTTTAATAAGTTTTGTTGAAACTTTATAAATACATCATCGTTTTGTTCATCACTAATGTGAATCTTGCTAATGATCATGAAATTGATATTATAAATTGTTGATCTCTAGACTTCATTCTTAATACTAATTTTGTAAATGATTCAGGTGTTTTAAAAATATCCATATATTTTTATACCAAAAGAAATTTAATTATCATTTTTTTCTTTTTGCAGGATTGATCCAGAATTATTATCACCTGTAATCTATAAGTTCCTCCCTAGAAAAGTTTTTGATAATGTAGGTATAGCTCGTAGACAGCATAGAAACTAGTCTAACACACTTGCCATGTGCACAATCAAAGATTTATGAAAATCTATCCTAATAATATCAATCCACTGAATAGTAAAACACAAAAAGCAAAGCTTTAAAAAGTGAGGCATATTTAATTTCCACTATATGTGGCCCGAAGCACCGATTCTTCTTTTGTTCATAAATTTTTTTTCGGAGTGGACAATAATAGTATTTGGTTACTTTTTTCTTATTTCAAATATTCCAAACTTATATAATTTTTCTTTTCCATTGAGGGTTAAAAATAAAAGAACTTATAATTCAATATTTCCAATATTCTTGGTATATTTTTAATTCTTCTTGCCAATTTTTAGTCCATTTTGATATGGTACTATGCTTCAATCTCGCATTTTCTTTTATAAAATAACAACAAGAACTTTTTTAACTTTTAAAAAAATAAAATAATATAACGTTAATATTACATTCCAACTAATTGAAACAAGATACCTCTAAACATGGGTCTAAAAACTTAAAAGTAAACAAATGCATCAACTTATATGGGTACAATAGCCTTATTATAGTAATATAGGTAGAACATAAGACAATATGTATGGGTTGGGAATGAAAATATTGACCACCTTTAGGTCTTTTAAAATTGTACAGAGTAAGATATTGCATAATGGACCTTTAGCATAGTGTACAAGACTAATTCTGTGTAGACTTAAATCCATTAACAGACTCAACTTTATAGATGAAAGAACAAATGACTGTACCAAATCAGTAGAGAGAAACACTATTATAAATATATTGACGAATAGAGGACAGTTGCTTAAAAATGGATGTACACTGTTAAAAGAGTGCGTCAAGTCACTTTTTCAGTTTTTTATATGAATATGTTTTTAGTAGACTACTAGAACTAGAACTAGCATGTAGGTTTTGTCGGGTTTTGGTTATATTTTTTCTCCATGTAGCAAGACATCAAAAACAATTTTTTTCCATACAAGCCTTGAAAAATTACAAAAGAATAAAAACTTGCATTTATTACGCTCTTGTATTAAAAACACTCTAGATTTCATGTTGATTATTACTGATATTGGACAGGAACATACGCTTCCACACTATGACAGTTTTCAGCGCACTATTGATGAGATTTTTATATATACAACTTAGTAGCTGAAGCACAGTTGCTTAGTGGTAATTTGCAAAAAACCATCAATCTTACAAGATATGCTATAATCTTCAGACTAGTCTGTACATAGCCGATCAGACTAGTCTATAACGGTATTTTGAAGCATTTTAGACATGTATTGCGATTAACATCAAAGTGCTAGTGTCTCTTCATTACTACTTCATTGTACTAATGATTCTTCATTAATAGGGAATTAGGTACATTAGTTTCTTCTTCCCATGAAACTTGGACAGAATTAGCTAGAATCAATACACTTCCAAGAGATGAATTCTGATCTATCGGTAAATACATTAATGCTGTTATCCACAATCGGTGGCAGATAGTGAGGAAGAGCACAATACAGAAATTTATCATTTTAAGGAAGATGGTTATCGTTTAGATAAACAATGTGTATAAAATATATCTTATATTAGACAATATATGTGCAGCAAAACATTTTTCTATCCTTTTTTGCTTATCCCTGTTTTAACAAACTTTAATATTTGTGACATCTTTTTGATGTATAGATCTACATCTATATCTTAAAAGATAACACAAATATGAAAGTTTGTCAAAATATCACAGCAAGGGAAGTTAGTATGGAAGTAGGTTTCATTGTTTTATCCAATCTCATGGAAAACAAGAGGAGGATTGAAGTAAATAAAATTTTACAGAAATTTATAAATTATTGATTTAATATAAATGGTGTCTCAAATCAAGGCTATATGATAATATATATTACTCCATTATGTGTAACAAACATAGAGAGGTTCAAGCCAATGTAAAGCAAATCAAAAATTATGCTGAATACATATCACATGAAGCACGTTACCTAAATTGATCCTGTGTACATGCCATAAAACTTAGTGTTGCACCTGAAATACCCACATTTTTTAGAACTGTCCATAAGATATTTCTCTATTTTTTGGGTTGCAAAGTTAGCTTTGATGAAATCTCTAAACATTTCATTAAAGCGGTTGCCAGATGTAATATTTTCAAATTATCAAATGACATTGCCTTACAGAATATTTTAGTTTTTTACAATAGATTGACTAAGAACAACTTGGGTTGAAGTTGTCAAGAAGCATGAAATTTTCAAAAAATTGTCCTTTGCCTGTATACTGTCGAGAGCTCTATCAAAGGTTATATGTAATAAATTTTAGTATTTATTTCTCGACTTATTTTGACTTTTGCGTTTATAGTTAACAATGTTTTGTATTTATTCAAGTTATGTTGTGAATGTTTTCGACTGTACAATTATTTTAATGTGTTATTGATTAAACTTATGAATTGACATTCCATAATTTGGTGTTTTAATGTTCAAAAAGTTGTATTTATATTAAAGATAGGTTAACAAGTATAAATCTCTATGAGCATTGCAAATATTTTACTCTGAACGAGTTAAATTTGTAAAATATTTAATAAATAGAAATTGGTATAGTAAGGGAGTTTTAATATTTAATTTTGATTTTTGTTATTAGCTTTTCAGGCAGTTTTTGTGTACATTTGGGAAGTATATAATTAAGGTATAAATATTGGGAAAACTTGAAGATGGCAAAATGGGCTAAACTATATTTTACTCTATATTATTGTGTTTTTATGAATATGCATTTTACCATCACTTTAACTCCCAATAAATTGCAAAATGCATTAATGATGGCTTCTAGATATTTGTATTAGCATACTCCCACACTTTTACAGACTTTTTGTCTAGTTTGTTAGGTTTTTTTCCAGATCTATGGAAAGTATTGCAAGTAATAATGATATATAAACCCGGGAAATCTATGTATGACGTTAGATCATATAGACCAATCAGCCTCTTGTCAATTATGTCAAAATTACTTGAAAAATCACTATTGCACTGAATACTAAATGTTATTAGAGACAAAGCCATAATCCCAGATCATCAATTTGGTTCTAGGAAGAACACGTAACAATAGAACAAGTTCACAGAGAGTGCAGGACAATTAGAAAATCAAAGGAAAAAAAGGAATACTGTTCATCAGCCTTCCTTTATATACAACAAGCCTTCGACAGAGTGTGGTATTAGGGCTTGTTGTATAAACTAAAATCCCTGTTGCCACATACATTCTATGGAGTCTTAAAATCATACATCTCCAACAGAATATTCCAGGTTAGAAAAAATTACAGTACATCAGATTTTTATAATGTATGCGCAGGGGTGTCGCAGGGTTCTGTACTCTGTCCTGTCCTATACTTGTTGTTTACATATGACCTACTACAGAGTCGAGAAGTAACAATTGCGACTTTCACTGATGACATGCCCTTGCTTGGAACGAATATATGTCCCAAAGAAGCTTCCCGCATCCTACAAAGCAGCCTAAACGAAGTAGAAAATTGGTTGGCCAAATGGAGAATTGCGGCCAGTGTAAATCTAAATCATTAAATATTACCTTTACACTACGAAAAGAAGACTGTGCATCTATCACCCTGAATGACACTCAGCTCCCACACCACAACACCGTGAAGTACTTAGGTATGCATCTGGACCGTAGACTTACCTGGAGAAACTACGTTAACACAAAATGGAAGGAAGTCATCTTTAAATACAAGAGCTTCTATTGGTTGCTCTTGGGTTCTGCCAGCACCTCAAATACAATGATAATACAGAGGGTACAAAATCATATACTGAAACAAATATCGAACTCGCTATGGTTTACTAGAATTACGGATATACATGAAATTCTAAATACGTCTACAATATCGGAAGAAATTGCTACTCAAGCAGCCAAATATAAAACACATCTACAAAACCACCTTAATCAGTTTGCAGGCCAACTCACCAGAAACCATACATTGTCTAAAAAAGCGACGGAATGTTTTTGACCTTGACAAATAGAGAGTATAAAGCTCGCTATAAAGAGAAAAAGGGCTGACTCCGCTGTGAGTAGCGGCCTCAACATAACGAAGCACACAACAAATCTGCTCATAGTCTGTAGATTGATCGCACGATAATAAAAAAAAAAAATATATATGTTTATCTGAATCATATATATATATATATATATATATATATGTATATATATGTATATATATATGTATATATGTATATATATATGTATATATATATATATATATATATATATATATGTATATATGTATATATAAATATACATATATATATATATACATATATATATATATATATATATATATATATATATATATATATATATATATATATATATATATATATATATATATATATATATACATATATATATATATACATATATAAATATATACATATATATATATATACATTTATATATTGTACTTAGACTTTTGGGAACAACTGTAATAATGGATATGAAAATGTATTCATTATTATTATTTAACCTGACTAATTTTATTTCTTCTACATTATTGAAGAAAATATAACATATAGTTTATCAATATTTTTATTATGAAGATTTTTTTTAGCAAGACTTACTTTTTTGAGTTCAATTTCTATCTAAAAGTTTTATTTATTGAAGGTGAATTTGTATAAATAATGTGGTAGTTTTTTTGTAGTTACATGAAATACCTGCAACATAATATCTTGATGGAAATGACTATTTCGATGCAAACTTATACATTTTCCTCCAATGTGTTAACTGCTATGCATTACGCCTTTGATTATTTTTTTTTGTACCTTTTATGTTTTCATTGTTAACTTCTAATATGATACGATGCTCAATGAATCATTTGTTTTGTCATTCACATTTTAAAGCTTTGTTTGTTATTTTTTTAAATTTTTTCTTGTAACAAAATATTTTATGCTTTTTTGAAAAAAATTGCTACTTGAATTCAAGTTTTAAACACACATAGTGTTTAAAACTGTTTTTTTCATAATTTTAACTTTAGCAGTTTCCATCTGGAGGGGAAACGTTATTTTTGGACATTTTCAATAATATCTTTAGAATTATTTAAGGTAAAATTGTGAAAAAAATTGTTTCATAATTTATACAAAACATATGAAATTAAAAAAAATTAAATATTTTTTTCTATTTTTAAGAGCAGTTTTGGAGATATACATATTTTTGTGGCTATTTTCATCGATGTTTGTAGAACTCAAGTGATGGATTACTCTTATTTAGCTATTGAAAGGTCCTATTTTATTTTAGAAAATTAGGTTTATAAATTCATTAGAAATGTGCAATAAAACTATGTAAATTATGGAGCATAAATGTCTGTACATTGATTATTTTTGCAATAAATGGGACAGTTTTATAAATTTTTTTAAAATTGCTGGATGAATTTTGAATGAGTTTACATTATTGTTTGTGTCGAATTTATAGAAATAGGACAATGCAAGGTTTGAGTTCGTTTTATAATAATAATTTTTTTGTTAGTAACTGTAGGTAGAAACTAATGTTCTATGTACATTTAAACAACTTTTATCTGACTTCGGAATACGTCGATTTATTATTTTTTCCAACAAATTATGTAGCTAAGAGATTGAGATGAACTGAACTGCCCTTGAAAAATTTGAAACTTTTGGTGTACAAATTTAATTTGGTATATTACATGATATTATTGATGGAATGTTTTTATTCGTTGACACATTTAATGTCCAGAAAATATTGAGGAAGGCCTATTCTGTGGCTGTAACTATAATACAAGAAATTTTGAAAGAAATGTTTTAATTATCCTTAAAACTTCTTTCTTTATAAATAAATACCTAACGCGGTACATGAACTCAAATTGTCTTTTTAATTATTTCATTTGCCCCCTCTAAAATTTCCGTACTATTGAAACACGGTGATCAGTATACTCTATCTCTATATCAAATTTCAGGTTTCGACCTCAGATGGTTTCTAAGAAAAACGGCTGTTATATTTTAATAATCAAAAAGTTGTATTTATGTTAAGGATAGGTTAATAAGTCATGTGAATAATCTTGTAAGAGTTCTGTTTTTTCTTAGATATGGAACACTAAAAATTTAATTTTCCATAATTTTCCATTGACAAAATCAAAATTATTCATTATCCAACCAAAATTAGAATTGATATGCCTTTTAAGTATTTGAAAGGAAAAATTATATTCACTCAATTATCTTCCTATTCTATGTGGTGTCTGGATTCGGGTGATTGTGATATTTGCAATTATGCAACTTAAATCAAAGATAAGTAAATTATGAGATTATATATATAATACCAACCAAGATGCCATAAAATGTGTCTTATTAAATTAGGTGTGTAATTCTATGATTAATTACATGTACGCAACATTAAATTGATGGTTGCAGATTGCAAGAACATTGTAAATTTCCCAAAGGCTCACAAGTCACTGAATTAACTAGTAGTAGTGGAAAGCTAATATTATAAATTTTGGAGTTTAATTGAAATCATGAATATAACATTTTTGAACATTAAAATTCAAATCTGAAAAAATAATACCTCAAGTTTATTAGTACATTTTTATTTTTTCTAAATTGTAAAAATTTATGAAGAAGAAAAAGGTATTTCGACACAAATGGTTCTTTTATTTCACAATCAGAATATCTATATTTAATATGAAAGAAAATTCCTTCTTATTTTATGAACTTATTTCACAGAAACTAGCTTGTAAACTCGATGTGAAATCATTTTAACAAAAAAGAGTATATTCAAATAGTCATTTATTTATTTTAATTATTGTAAATTGAAAATGTATTCCGTGATGTTTCAATGAGAAGTGTAAAACTTTATGCAAACATAAAGTTTTGTAACATAATATCTATTGGCGTAATGTATCTAAATGAGTAAAAATTTGACCACAAGCAATTAAATTGAAAGACAAGTGTGGACGGCCTCTAACGGGTAATGATTAAATCTATGGTAAAGGCACTAGGGTCTTAGTGACATCTGTTTTTTATTATAGAGATAGATTTCATATCAACATCATCATCTAAAGCTTGTTTCCGTTCACTGCCAAACTTATGTCTCTGTCGATGGGTGTATTATTTGAGATAAGACCTATCATCGCAGGCAGCTTGGCATTTGCATAGCATTTTCGCGCCAGTGGTGCCACTGTCCATCACTAGCCTGTGGCACGTTAACTAACCGTTTATAAATTTCACTTTAACCCCATTCTATGAGCGGTCGAGAATAGAATTTGTGATACTACGATTTGCCAATTTTTGTAAAAAATGTGTGTTTTAAGGAACGCTTAATGTAAAAATATGGGACCATTTTTCCCATACTTTTTGTAGAAGTCAGTCATATTGTATGTTATACAAGGGGTCTTCACGATATCATATGAACAGGGTTGTCGTAGTTCAAAAGCTGGTTGTAGCATTTTCTATGAATAAAATACATATAAATTTTCATGTACATAAAGATGTACCAATGGAGACCTAAAAAGCCTTTATATTATACCTATTTTAGCCTCATAATGCAATTGGCATCCCTTCCTGTTATTATTAGGACTGTTTTCATGTGTCTGGAATGCGTAACTGAAATTAACATTAGAAATGTAGATTAAAATGTACTTAAATAGTTTCACCAAGTTCCCATATTGATTGTGGCTGTAACTACAAGACACTTTTGATTAAACAAATGTGTTCTTAAGTCTTGTATAAAATTACGAATGTTACGAGTCGTAATATTATGAGTCGTAATCTTACTAATGCAAATGTAGTGACATCGTTTGTTGATGTGCAACAACTTTAAAGTCCATAAATATTACCTTGAACTCTTACATTATATTGTGACTAAAATAAAAATGTGTTTTATATGTTTTGGTAACCAGTTTTATTTATTTTTTAATATTAAAATTATATCAATACGACAAAAACAAATATTAGTCTAGATTCAATACTGATTTTATCAATTGAACAGATCAAGTAATCAGAATGGCTGTGTACAATAATTTTATCTTCTATACAGCTTCATCGAGGTGACAATAGTTGATTACTAATTAATGACTTAGTACTCAGCTACTGCTGCCTACTAATTAATGTCTACTATTATTTTGGCTTTTAAACATGCACCTTGGTTGGTCTCATTGATTTCTGTCTGTAAATTGAAATTTTAAAATAAATAAGGATTTAATAAATACATGAATATTATATAATACTTCTGAAACTGTTGACATTTTTACCTCTTTCATCCTTCTGCAAAATAGTTGTAGTTTAGAAATAAACAATTTAGGATATATTTCATTTAAGTAATTGAATTGGCTACCAACGATAAATATGACAAGAGCGACAAATATGTTGCTTTTATTTGTGGATACTGCCTTAAAGCCACCTCTCGACTATCTTTAAAGTAATGCGGCTTCACATACCGAATGTTAGAAAATATCATTGTAATTTAATAAATAGCTTGAAATAATAAAACCTACCATGAAATATTTATATAAATTTACCTTTATGTATTTCCTATTCCTTGTTTGTACGTGCAGTTCAAACAATCACGAATCTGTGAACTTGAATCATTTGGTTTAATTAAGAAATTTCATCCTAATTTATATTACAATCCCAACTAATATTAAAAATGTGAAAGTGTATTTTGTTTGTCCTTCCTTCACGTCGCAATGGAGCAAAGGATCGAAGTGTTTTTTTGGCATAGAGGTAATCGGCGGGCCGGAAAATGACAAAGGCTACAAGTCCTCCCAGGATACCTCATCCTAACTAATATTATAATCCTTAATAATGTTTTAAATGCGAAATTATGTTTGTTTGTTCTATTTTCATGTCTTAAGAGAGCGATGGATTGACGTGTTTTTCTGTACAGAGATAGTTGGTGAGCCAAGAAATGACAGGTGGAGGTAGTTAGGCAGGTATTCAGACTGATAACAGCATCTCTGTTACAAGATAGCAATGAATATGAAATACATACAGCAACCTCTGATGATTGCTACGTATCATAGACATAGATGATTGGGTTGCAATCATACAAGATCAACAAATCATATATTAAACGCAGAGTCTGTTAATTTCTGGGCAGAAAATTTATTTAAATTATACTTTATATATTTTCACATACTAGGCGTTGTGTGTTACTTAAATACGGTGTTGTAGCCATCGTAATAAACACAAATATACGATATTCGTGTTTATTATAATCTTTGTCATATATTAATTGGCGACCAGAATTAAAAGGGCATGTATCACACCTGAATGGTTGTTTTTCTCCTTGCCTTAAATCGAAAGTTGGTGGGTTGTCCATTATTGCTTATTATATAATATTCTAAGACCACATTTCAACTATCAATGTCAATTTTATACCTTAGTGTCGCAAAACACAATGGCGCTATTTTGCGATATTGGGTTCTTATGAGTTCTCACATCTATTATAAACTCTTATAACTAAAATTATCTCCATTCAATTTCTTTGCGAAGAGTATGCTAAGCAGACTATTATTGAAGGTAATGGAAAAAAAGGTAGGAAGGAAAAATATTATCACTTTTTGTGACAATGACTCTCTTTGGTTGGATTCACAATTGCAGTAGCTGTAAGAAGTTGATTATTGATAAATGGAAGAATTCAATATACTTATTAGAAAATGTTTTTTAAAATGTGTGATAATTGATGACCTAGGTTTATTTTTGTTCATTTATTTCACATTATAGAAAAACCGGGATCCCAAATTTCAATTATTGTTTGACAATTTATATTTATTGATCAATTAGAAGAAAGCTTATACCATTATTACAAATTAGACAATTCTGAATTGCATATATATTCTAAGGAATTTTCAAATTTATTTATTGAATATTATTTCAAAATGTAGATTGATTTATCTCTCAGAAATTAAAATAGACTTAAAGAAAGTAAATTCTTTGGGAAAGAAAATAAAAAATTATAATAATTTCAGCCCCCTTTTTAAAAATACTATTTTTTAATCATAATTATCTATTGTTATTTATTGTCAAAAGTATTAATTTAAATCGTTTGAAATGCAACTTTTAACCTTCCAGATTCAATAAACTGCTTGATGAATGAAGAGCCACATTTAATCAGCCTTAGAGCCATAGAGATAGATGTAAAAGAGCTCTCATGTATTGGTACTTTAAATTTTGTAATAGAGCTAATAGTGTTACAAATTATTGATATAGCTGTCAACTAAAATTGGTTATGTAAAGTTTTTTATTAGTTGTCCTTTAAGTTGTTACAACCACAGGAGAAAATAAAAAATATATATTTTAACGAAATTTGTTTTCATCAAGTAAATGTCTCATCGATTTGAATGTACTTTTCAGTAAACTTGTAATATATATAGCTTTTATGTGGAAATTGAAAATAAAATAAAACATGTCCTACACCCATTGTACTTGAAACTATCAAATGGTCAAATAAGATAATTGTCAGTTTAGGTGCAGAGCTTTTATTTCGTATGCATTGGGATAGCCAGGGTGGGGCAACGTCGGGCGTGCCCTTTCCAGAAGAAAATTTGTCCAAAATAATTGACTGAAGCTTAAATACTAACGAAAAATAATTAAAAATAGACATGGATATTGATGTGAATGCACAATTAAAGCAAATCTTTTGTGATACAGATTTTTTTAAAGATTATGTAAATTTTGTAAGATGATTTATCTACAAAATTATTTTTTTGGAAATTATCTTTTTGGATAATTGGACAAATTTATCTTCTTGGCTGTAGGGACGGAGAAGGGACCGGCCCTTCTAGGTCTTCACAATACAAAATAGTGGCTACACCAATATGTACATGTAGGGTTCATTTTTTCACTTAATTTACCCCAAGTCCTTAACATAATTACGTCCTCTTACTTTCATCTCTATACTATGTTCATATGTAATTACCATCTAATGATGCTAAAGAGCTACTTGCGGAACCTAATATTCACAACTGCATTTTAGGATTTATTTAAATTTTCTTGATTTGTATTTTTATAGCAATATTTTTATATCTTAAATTGTATGGTAATGTTATTTTAATATTTATCTTTTGTGAAATATTTTTATTATAATAGTTTTAATAAATAAATTTATAAAAAAAAGTTACCTTTTTCTTCGATAAAGCCATCTATGAGCAATAGAGAGTAAGATATTACACCATATATGAATATCATAATGATTATACAAGCACTTTGGTCAAGGGGGGTGAGTCAGGGAGAGAGCAAAGTCACTTTTACAGTGCCTCAGTATCACGAGTTTATATGAACTTTCGTTGGGAGGGAGGGGGGGTGGGGTGTATCAGGGATAGAGGAAAGTCACTTTTTCAGCACCAGAAGGATTACAGCAGAGAAACTTTAAAATTTTAATATGTATACATAAAATATATAAAAAGGTAATTAAGAAAATATAATATAATTTGCCACTTATGCATTTTTTGAGCCCCCACACAAACAATTTCTTAATTATCAAATTGGCCGGGACTTTAGTCGAATTAAGTCCAATGCAAGCATAATGCATATGTTTGTGGGTGTTCGCTGGTTTTTTAACTTAAGTGGAATTTATGAAGTAAGAACACTCTCTTTGTGAAATTTTCGGTTTTTTATATGTACTTTACACAGTTGTTATTAGATTGAACGCCGTGCACTTTATATACCCTATCAGAGATGTTACCTACCATCTTCCATTATTCTCTTGAAAAAGTGACGAGTTTATTAGTTATCAATCTAGTTTAATAGGAGTAGATTTTTTTTAAGTAATTTGGTTTCTAGCATTTATGTATTCAAATATCCAACCACGTACTTTCTACAGACACTGGATTATATATATATATATATATGTATATATATATATATATGTATATATGTATATATATATATATATATATATATATATATATATATACATATATATATATATACATATATATATACATATATATATATATATATATATATATATACGGAATAAGAAACATTTTTTTCTCTCATATGTGGTTATTAGCTAAGATCATATCAAATTTCATCACAAATCTGTGTATCTAATAGATTTTACATGATTGATGCACAAAATAACATACAGAAAGGCAGACAGACAAAAATTACAAAAGTGGTTTTCCAGCTTCTATATGCTTAACCAATCACTCTTGTTAAAATATTTTCCATGTGCAAAATTTACTCTGTTACAATTATATTATATGTGTAGATAAATGTATAGGAAAGAAGTACTTTCACATTATTATATCGTGTACATAGATAAATTTGTGAATGTGCCCCGAATTAAGAACTCGAGCGATTTTTTCTGAATTCAAACAAGATTGTTACAGCCGCTTTTTACGCCTAAAACAAAAATAATACACCTGTCTGCTATGAATACTTTTTGAAAACCTAAATTATTATGACTTGCAATAAATTTCTCTTAATGCGGGCAAACGCAGAAAATTATTTACATAGATTTGCAATTAACATTTGTCATGATATATTACAACTTGTACCAAGTTGTAATAAATCTTACATATTTATAAAAACACATATTTTTACGATACGGGTGGGCTAATGAACTCTTTCAACATTGTCGCTGCACTATTTAAACTATTTACCATTTTGCCAGTTACAATTTATTTTTACGATTAAATAATAAATAAAATACACTAAAATCAACATGTAATAACTAAAAGTAATAAAATTGAATTAAACATTTTTATTTTCAATTAAATTATGGGAGCAAATAATTCTGACAGGTATATAAATAATTTATGTAGATACTTAAATCAGATTTATTATATTAGATAGACGAACAAAAGTGAGAGAGAACGTAATGATGTATAGTAGCGATGTTACGTATTAGAAGGAGATAGCGAGATAAAAACCGTTAAAACCGTTTTGCGCATTGCAACGTAACTCGCCTTAATGTCACACGGAAAATTGCGTTCGTCGTTTTCAAATTTATTTGTTATTATGTTGTTAAAATAAATATGTTTAGTTCAATAATGACTTGTTCCGTTTTTGAGTATGGCAGTACATATTGAAATAATCCAGGTATTTCACAGGTAATTGGTAAAGAATATAAACCGTAATTTTTCAGATTTTTTTTAAAACTACACACAAATTATTATTTCATATGTGACAATTTACTTAATAATATGCTTAATTACACCTAAAATAAAGGTATGCGTTAAAATACCATGATTTATAAAATCCTCTCATCGATAATTAGTTGGAATTAAAATTGTTGAATGCAATTTTATACCAATTGAAATTAAGGCACTGCTTTTTTGAGTACCGTAGCAAACTAAGAATCTTAAATGTCATCATGCCTGTCAGCAGTGGCATAGCGTAGTGGGGGCGGCAGGGGCGGCCCGCCCCGGGCGGCACTTTTTAAGGGGTGGCAAAATTTAACAATAAATAATAAAAATATTTTGTAAATATTTGAACCATTTTATATTTTTATCGCAACTACAAATTCGGACCGATTGAAAGGAGCACGGAATTTTTCATTACTTATTTTGTGACGAATTTGGGGAATTCCTTTTCTTTGAATGATATTTTGTAGCGACTGGCAACAACGTCTATACTGAATTGTGGAAATTCCCCGTTTATGACTAACAATCAGCGAGAATGACTTCTATTACATATATATTAAGTTCAATATAGTTTATTACACGTACGGGGAAGCTCCTTTAAGGTACGGGGAATTACGTGCTTTGACAAAGCTTGACTATTCAAAGAAAGTTTTATTGATGGATCGTCAGTTGTCCAGTTCACATTGTCTGGTATTTTAATTATGTTACGCTTTCCAAATTGTGATTTTTGTGTAAATAAGTACGTGTAGTGGTTGTGAAATTATTGAACAACTTTCAACTGTGTGAGTATTAAATATTATATTTATCTAATTGTATGTTGGACTATCTGATATGTTGTTCAAACTTTAATTTATTAAAATAAAAAAAACCGCCCAAGTGCATAAAGTGTTTTCACATTTTAAAGGGATCTAGACCGGAAACTGATATAAATTTCAATTTAATATGTGTAAGTAAGTACTCGTTCCTATGAAAAAAGGTCTTGACAGACAGACAGACGGTCAATGAAATGATTTAATAAAAGTAAAGATAGATAAAGGTTCATTTTTTTCCTTTTGAGGTACAAAACCCTAAAAACGGAAAATTTCAGTAAAGCAAGGTTTTTTCTAAATCTACTAGGTACTTCTTTTGAAATGTTCGATAGTTTTGTTTACAACTCTAATTTGTACTTTTATCATTTAATATTTTTTGATTTTAGCATCAAAAATGAAAAGAGTAAAAGAAAGTGGGGCATCTTACCGTAATAAGAGAAGAGCTAAGTTGGAAAATATTAGAGCAAATGAAGGAGCTTTACTTAAATATGTGAAAAGTGTTGTTCCTGAGACGTCAGATTCCTCGTTAGGCTTAAATTCATCACAGACAACTGGGCCTTCAAACCCAGAACAAGCTGAAAAAATACAAGAACTTGACACTGTTCCTAAAGATCAAATTCCAACAACATCTGCTGCATTAGTGTCTCCATATGTATATCCAGATATGGACATGCATAGTTCCGAAACAGAGATTGATACAAAATCAGTATTGTCTACTGTTCAATACCAAAATTTCAACGATATTTAAAAATGGCCTGAACACATAGACGACAATATCCGATTGCATCTCATTCAGTAAGGATAGGAAATTATTCAGCATATTGATACTAATTTCGCTGAAATGTCAACAGTAACACGCTCAGATTCGTGCTCTTTAAAATCAAAAGGAGAGACAAGACGGCTTACTAACGGTTTTACCGTACATTGACTAACGGCGAAAAAGTTTTACGTACTTGGATGGCTTATTCTCCATCTAAAGCATCATTATTTTGCTTTTGTTGTCGTTTGTTTGAGAACGTAAATACACCTAATTGATCTAAATTTTGCTCATCTGATGGATTTAATACTTGGTGGAAATTAAATCCTAAGGTTTCAAGTCACGAATCAAGTGCACTACACATCCAAAATTATTGCAAATGGAAGGAGTTGGAGAGCAGATTTCAAAAAGGACAGACTATTGACAAAAAAGAGCAGGACATAGTAGCAAAAGAAATAAAGAAATGGCAGGAAATTTCTATCAGAATGTTTGATATTGTAAGATTCCTTGCCAAACAAAATTTGGCTTTACGTGGACATATAGAAAACGACACCAGTACCAATAGAGGAAACTTTTTAGAATTGGTTAATTTAATTGCAAAATATGATCCTGTACTTCGTGAACATCTTGTAAGGTCTAAAATGTGTGGCAAAATTTTGATCACTTATATGTCACCACAAATACAAAACGAATTGATTGCTATTTTGGGAAATAATGCTCGCCAACATATCATCAGACAAATAAAAAAGGCTAAGTATTATTCAATTATATTCGACAGCACTCCAAATCTTTCTCATAAAGATCAAACAAGTCAGGTATTAAGACACGTAGTAATTGAAAATCAGGAAGTAAAAGTAATGGAATCTTTTATAGATTTCATTGAAACTAAAGACAAAACTGCTGAAGGAATTTCAAAGATGATTTTGGACAAGATTCAAGCTGACGGCCTAGATATAAGCAACTGTAGAGGCCAAGCATATGATAATGCTGCTGTTATGGCTGGAAAGTATTCAGGAGTTCAGCAAAGAATTCAAGAAATAAACCCTAAAGCTGAATTCGTACCTTGCTCAAATCATTCACGTTAAACCTAGTTTGTTTACACGCTGCCTCAGTTGAGGTGGATTCAATAACTTTTTTCGGCACTTTAGAACGTTGCTATTCTTTTTTTTCCTCGTCGACACATCGTTGGGAAGTTCTGAAGCTTAAGCTTAAAAAGGGTTCAAGACACGCGGTGGAGTGCAAGAGGCGATGCCGTAAATGTGACATGGCATCATTACAAAGACATTCTCGTCACTTTGGAAAAACTGACAGAGGCAGGTGAAAGCTTAAACACTAGGACAGATGCAGGTGCTTTACTAGTTTCGATGGAGTCATTTTCCTTTCTTTGTGTTTTGGGCCTGTGGCAACCGGTACTACATGAAGTGAATGATGCACAAAAATATTTACAAACTAGGATATTGAGAGAAAAGAAAGGAATGGGCAAATGGCGCTGTAGGTTATGCAAAAAATATGTGTGAAGAATTTGGAATTTCCATAAAACCTCGGAGGCGGCAGGCGCATAACAAGAAAGCATATTTTTGATGACGGAACTAGAGATGCTAACTTGTCTTGTGAAAATGAGTTGAAACGAAAGCTGTTTTCTTCGTTAGATAGAGTTATTGTAGAAATTCGTGAGCGTTTTCAACAGCTACAGAATTTAACGGATAAGTTTGCTTATCTAACGTCGGCTGTATTAATAGATCCAGACAACACTGAATGTAATCTACTACGCATTTGACGAAATTGACGAGCAGGATTTCAAGCTGGAAAGACTTCGACTGCGGACTTTCGTTGCTGCTACACGCAACGAAAATAAATTGATTAATGCAGACTCACTTGAATTATTTAAATTTATTGTTAAATCCAAGCTGGAAGATACTCTGCCCAATATTTTAATAATGTTCCGAATATTTTTCACAGTTGCCATAAGCAATGCCAGCTGTGAGAGAAGTTTTTCAAAATTGAAATTGATTAAAAATTATTTAAGATCGACAATGAGTACTCTAAGACTAACTAATTTGGCTATTTTGTCTATTGAGCAAGAGGTGTTTGATGCGATAGACATTGACGGTGCAATAAAAGACTTTGCTCTTAAAAAAAGTAGACGTATAAATTTTTAATTGAAGACGGAAGTTTTGTTTTTAATTCTAACAAATACTCATATTACTTTTCAATAAAAATAAAAATATAACATTATAGTATCGTTCTAGTTCTAATTAAAGTTAACTTAAGTGATAGGTACCTAAGTTATATCAATGTATCTAAGTGGTTAAAGTAAAATAATTTTTGTATTAATAAACGTGATTGTAAAACTTAGATAAACTTTTTTATTTAAAATCTAACCTGTATAATGCAAAATAATGATGACTGTTCTCGCCGAAAAGTTCTCTATAATTAATGTATGTAATGTATAGTATACATTAAATTAAAATACCTATATAAGAGGGCGGCAAAATTGTCTTCCGCCCCGGGCAGCCGACACTCACGCTACGCCACTGCCTGTCAGTCCAGCGTAGTAGTTACATTATTTGTAGCTGTTACATATTTTGCATTTAGTCAATTCATGGAAACTATAGATAGATTTTTTTCGTCTACCCCATTAATTGGAATATCAATGAATATTTGTATTTGTCTTTCATAAAAAAATTTAAAATGTCATGTAATATTTTCAGTTAGGTTCGTTATTTCCCCTTTCGCAAATATATACCGTAACAATTACTCCAAATATTTTATGGGGTAACTTTTAAAACACAATATTAAACAAATAACTTAATTTAGATTACATAGTTTATTTTATATGTTTAAGGGTTATTCCCTAAAATATATATAGGTGGGCAATTAGCAAAGATCTTTGCTAATTGCCTGAAGATGTTGCAATACAACGAAACCTAGGTCGCGGTAAAGAACTTAAAGAAAGTAGAAATAATACTACATCAAGTAGTTTCATTTAATTGTGAATAATGAATTTCTACAAAATTAACGCCAAATATATTTAATATTTAAAATACTTAAAGAAAGCTTTAATTTGTCTTTGATCTGATGTAATTTTTTTATTTTTAAATATTGCTTTGGATTAGTTATTTTGATAGATTAAATGTTTTGAAAATAGAATCTCTTAAAAGTATACAAAGTTTATCGATATTCATATTGATATTTTAAACATCACTAAACTTACACTATCGTACATTTACGCACACACAAATATTCTTGTAATTATTCTATTTAGGTACATAGGTATTTATATGCATGGAATTTGAAATTGAGGTAGTCTACGTAAAAAGCTTGTAACTCAAACTGCATAGATAAACATTTGACAAAGTTTAGATGAAGCACTCACAAAACCTATTCCTAACTAATATTATAATTAATAAAGTCCGTTTTACTGTTTGTTTTTTTCTTTTTCACGACTGAAATACTTTACCAAACTCATTATGAGTTTGGTAAATATGTAGTTTACATACATGCATTCAATATTAGGGTGATGGACACAGAATAACACGTTTATCCTAAAATTGAATTAATTGGAATTAACTA
This sequence comes from Druceiella hillmani, assembly GCA_039881145.1. Classification (NCBI taxonomy): domain Eukaryota; kingdom Metazoa; phylum Arthropoda; class Insecta; order Lepidoptera; family Hepialidae; genus Druceiella; species Druceiella hillmani. The sequence goes on along the minus strand of JAYKKI010000074.1, from coordinate 6,220,632 downwards.
AAAAGTAATCCCATTAGGGATAAGAGGGTGAACTTAAGTATAAAATAATGTATTAGAGCAACATGTCTGCCTACAATTACTTTGTGAGGCATTTGATTTTTTCTTTTCAGGCCATTTCTTTGATTTTGTGCATTTCAGACTGGCTATTTCTAGTTTTTTTTGTAAATTTCACCACCATTTTTGCCCTTTTCTATAGAAGCGAAGTTGCAGGTCAAAGTTAGTCATAATTAATATTATAAATGCGAAAGTTTGGCTGAATGGATGATTGCACGGATCGATGTATGTTTGTTACTGGGTTACTTTATAATTTCTAAACGGATCTCCATAAAATTTGGCACACCGATAGATTATAGCATGTATTAACCTATAGACTATATATAGAGGGATATCCTGAGGGATGGCATTCATCTTTTACTATGTTCATTAGGTTTTTATTTGATGACTTATTATTGTCTGCAAGTAAATTTAAATATGTTGGTAAGTAAGGAAGCATCAAGTTCCGAGCCAAGCACTTTACACTATTTTGAGACCCACATAACTCAGCTTCAGCAAATGTGGGAATTATTTAGTACATCGGGAAAGAAATATCATATCATAAAGAATTGAAGTTTAGATCTATAATCACTTCAGAGATACTTAGCCAGTGACTAAAAATTTGGGATATGTGTAGTGTTTATGAGACCAACAAAACAATAATTCTGAACTCCAGGAATTCTTGGCTAGAAACAAAGATATAGTTTATGTCAGTATGGCTATCAAGTTTCATACAAACGTAGTGGTTCAAAAATATTAAATAAACAGGTAAACCATATACTTACCAATTCTGGATTATAGACAATAACTTCTGTGATTATATATACTTTTATGATTTTCTATTATGGATAAAAACTTCTGTGATTATATATACTTTATGATTTTGTTTTATTTTTTGATTTGCAAATAATTGGAAAATGAATAATATATGGTTTGGCTCGAAAAACCTGTTTGTTTTGGGGTTGTTTTTCTTGAACGAAATTTTGATTTTAAGGAAAAAGTCGATTCATTATTTATACAAATAAGCTAGATATGATAAAAAGTACCTACCTGCTACGTAGTGTTTTATTGAGTTTTCAGACCATGCTGATATATGTGATAGTTCACATACCAGGTGATGGATGTTTATTTCATGCTATTTCTTATTCTGTGTAGGTATTGAAGTACTAAGTATACGTCTAGAGTTAGATCAAATATTATAGAGCAATAGATCACTGAGAATAGTAGATCACTGAGAAGAGTTTCAAGTTGACACCTGTAACGAAGGCGGCCAAAATTATTCTAATACTGAAGTTTATAATTTCATTACGCTCCAGATGTCTAGTTATCGGTCGGTTTGTGAATCTATCGTACAGGTTTGAAGAATATGAGAGTCGTATATTTTGGGTCTGATTTTCTTGCGATACTGGTGGTTTCTTGGGACACTGGTATTTCTCGGGGAATAATCTTAAACGCACTGTGATGTTTATTTAGTTAGCGAACATTATGATGTTTTCTGTTAGCGCAAGTCTGAGGAAAATATTAAATGGTATCATGATGACAATAAAAAAGTAGAAAAGTGGTCATTAAATTCAATCGTTGCTTTATTATATCTGTGTCAAAAGGCAAGTAGTAGTGAAAACCCAACTAGGCAAAAAGTAGTGAAAACCCATTGAAAACATTATTGTAAAAAAGGCCAATTTCCTCTATAAAAAGTATAAAGCCGTGTGATAATAACAGTCAAATTATTGCAGAGCTTGTGATAATAGCAACCAAATTATTGTAGAGCTTGTGATAATAGCAGCCAAATAATTGCAGACCTTGTCATACTAGCAGCCAAATCATTGCAGAGCTTGTGATAATAGCAGCCAAATCATTGGAGAGCTTGTGATAATAGCAGCCAAATCATTGCAGAGCATTTATATTTAATAAATATTGTATTTACAACGACACTGAACTTCGCCGCGGTGGATAGTTTTCATATTATTTTAAGAACCAGAGTTTATGTAAAGATAAAATTGTATGTATTTGACGTTGTATTGTATATTTCAAATATAGTTTTTTGGAGTTTACGAATCGAAAGTATTTTCACATATAGCGCCCGGTGTGAAGTTTTATTAGGAATGAAATCAGAAGTTCAGAGCGTTAAAAAAAGTGTAACAGTTTGTAAGTTTGGATGTAGGAGGTAATCTCCGAAACTTCTCATCCGATTTCAAAAATTCTTTCACCAATATTTAGAAAGGACCTGCAGGATGGATATATGTTGTATATTATTCCGTTAATTTTTTTTTCATACATTATAAAAAAGTTAAATTTTGTAAGTTTGGATATAGAAGGTAATTTCTGAAACTACTCATCTGATTCCAAAAATTCTTACACCAATATTTAGAAAGGACCTTCGGGATGGACATAAGGTTTATATTATCCCGTTAAAAAAATTTCATGGAGACCAGTTTTTCATCGTAAGTCAACGAAAAAACGGTCGTTTCTTATGAATGCTGCCTTAACGGTAAGAGATATATTGAAAGATGATATTGATATTTATATACAGTGTTATTTATGTTACATATTTCAAGACAATCGTAATTAAGGAGTAAATTCCAGTGGCGCGTCGGAGCAGACGCATACAATTTTTTTTTCAGGTATGTGTTTCGTTTATGTATTTAATTTCATTTATACTATTTCAAGTAAAAGACATTAAATATTTACCAGCTTTTCTCTATATTTTGGACTAAAAACAATTTTAAAATTTTCTCCATCCTTCAACCGTGATGTTTGCTTTTCCAACTAATAACAAGGCTTGTATCCTGTTGACTTATATATAGGACTGTGATATGATGGATATATCCTTATATGGGACTATGTTTGATAATATTGAACATAATTTTTATTTATGTTGGACTTTCTAAAATGCCATTTTCCTTTAAAATATAGGTATTTTAGCCATCGTGCATTTTAACCGCTCAAACGATGTGTCTGCGGATGCGCCTAAAAAGAAATATTTTCTTATTTGTAAATGATCCACACTTTCAAATCTAGTTGTTCGTGACGTTGTAGTTGTTAAAGAGCTATCAATAAGTATTAATAAACTAAATAATAGATGTTTGATTAAAAAAGTTGGACTAATATTTGGTCGTCCATTACAGAGTTTATGATACGGCTAACAAATATATTCGCAACTCCTGTCATAACACACCATCCATTTGTTCTATTCCATTTCACGTTGTCGTTTGCTTGGTTAAATTTGCGAAATCATGTCCTTAGTTATCTCATATTGTTTTTTTTTTTAATCACTTTTTTGATGGTTACTTTCGTAATCAATTTGATAACTTTTGTTTTCTTTTGGTTGGGAGTGAATTACGAAATTTATTTTTTGAACGTACGGTGTCACTAAGTTTTATCTGCATTCCTGTTCTTCTGATAAAGATAGATTTGTACACACAATATAGTGATTTTCAGAGTTAGATGAAACAACGTTAAAATAATATCACGATGAAAATAACTGTTTTAAAGAAAAGTTAACACGTTTTCCCCTAACACGTTAATTACTCGCTTTGATAATTTATTCAAAATGTTTTTAAGTTTCTTTTAAACTTGCAGGGTGAAACGAAATTTGTGTTGGATTAATTCTTTCATTCGTGTGTATATATATATATATATTTGGTACATTACTGTCTTACGTTTTTTTGGAAAAGTAATATATATATCGCGAACAATGTAATCTATAAACCCTGTTAGGGTAGTTAATAATATCTGGCTAAAGTTTTTGTTTTTTGTTATAATGCATTTGTTGCGGTCTTTTGAAACGAGCTACTACTCGAAAACATCTATATAAATAAACCTTCTGATCAGGTGTTTAGCGTCCGAATTCACTCTGTTAAGGCAGCAAAACAAAAAAGATTGATGAAGTGGGCTCTTGTTCATCAAAAAAATATTTTAAAAAAGTTCTGGGGACGACAAATCGAAGTTTCGATTATTTGGTTCAAAAAGGCGAATTTATGTTCGACGCAGCATCCGATGAAGATGATGCTAAATTTTGTAGTACCATTCGTCAAGTACAGCGGTGGTTCCGTTATAGTCTGCAGTTATTTCTCGGGCCATGAGACTTGTGATTTGTTCCGAATCGAAGGAATAATGACAAAAGAAGCAATATAAAATAATTCCACAGCAAAATGCTCTTCCTTCCAGGGTAATATTAATTGGAAAGGGGTTAATTTTCCAACAAGACCCAAAATATAGTTCTAAATTACACACAGGTTATTTAGAACGAAAAGAAATGGAAGGGATGTTAAAAAACATGGTACGGCCACCTCAGATCTCAACCCGATCGAAATTTTATGGGAAGAGCTTGATAGAAATGCTCGAGATCGATACCCCTCTTCACAAAAAGACATGTGGAAGGCTGTACAAAAGCTGGACCAATATTTCCCAAGAAACAATCGACAAATTGATTTTCCGTATGCCGAGACTGGTGAAAAAATGTGATTAAACATGCAAGGGAGGATTTTTTTTATGAAAAGGCTGTTTAGATTATTAAGAACATTTTTTATTTCAGTCATTGACACTATGAATATTTTTAAGTATTTCATTTGTCAATGAATAATACATCTGATAATTAAACCTCTTTCCTCATACACTCTCATTTGTTTCAATTTTATCTAACATTCACTTTACTTAGGGTGGTCTGAAACTTTTGGCTGTCAGTGTATATACATTAATTATTGAAAAAGTAATCTGTGATTTTTCAATGATTAGAGCAGATTTTGGATTTCTTTGATTGAAGATATATATCTATAGGTATAGCAAAATATCTATTGGTATTAAGGAATATCGTGATTTTTGGTCGAATATAATTAAATTTACCGAAAGGTGTTCAAGGCCTCTTAACAAAAATTGACTAAAGTAAAGTAGCATTGAAGCACTTACTAAATGACGTTATTTTGATCTTTTAAATTTTTTTCACATGAATATATTTAAAAAATTAGATAGAGGAGGGCTGGGTGGAGGGAGGAAATACTAAAAATTAGAAATTCACCGTGATAATTAGATAGTTTTAATGTTTAAAAACATTAATTAATTAAGTGATTAAACTACCTAATAAAGACTAGGGAAAATGTTTATTTTTCTTTTAGTATATGTGTGCTTTTAATATAAATGTTATTAAAAACACAAAAGCATCACCATTTACCTATTATAATTTTAAGATAATCTTGTCTTAATTTGTAATTGGACTGCAAGATTTGGTCTCAATATGAAATTTATTAAATGTAACATAAATAATTTAATAGGATAAATTCCATTCAATCAAGATGATGGATGGGTTTTAAATTCCATTCAATGAAGCCAAGATTTTACAACACTATCTGAAGGATATGTAGCAGGTGTTTTGAAACTCTATAGGATAGGTGACACAGAACATTTTTAGAACGTCAAAAATGAGATTAAAATTCAAGTTTATAAGGTTTTTCAAAATAGCCTCCATGAGATGTATGTATTATTTTACACGATGGAATCACACTTCTTGGAATATCTTTTCCACGGTCTTTTCGGATGCCGTCATAGCTTCTTAGGCGTCCAGGAATTGTATGCTTATAAAACCAAGATAAACCCCAAAGGGTTTATCTTTTATTCTTGGGAATAAATAAAATTCATATGGCGCGAAATCGAGGCTGTATGATGCATCCGTCATACAGCCACCATACAGAGTCATCACTCACAATTTCTATACCCAACGTCGGTTAATATGCGGTCATTCGTCTGCCGGAGCGTGTACTGTGATTTAGGAACTTTCTATTGCAAGGGCATTTCTCTCGAATTTTCCCTAAAACAATAAGCAAACATCTACTGGTATACCAGTCTGCGGTAACTTTCCTTTTATTTTTCATGACAATTATTGCATAATAACCCGTCCGTCCGAAGAACGAGGCGACCATCTTTTTTCCAGCACTTCGTCCTTTCTTCACTTTCTTGGCAACTTTTCAAAAGGAAAAATCCACTACGCAGACTGCTTCTTAGTTTCGAATTTGTCACGGTTTATCCAGCTTTCGTCATCCATAACTATGGCGAATGCGCATTTGTGTGATCTGCTTCAAATTTTTCTAATTTGTCACGGTTTATCCAGCTTTCGTCATCCATAATTATGTCGAATGCGCATTTGTGTGATCTGCGTCAAATTTTTCTAATATTTTACAACACCAATTGACGTGACGATGTTTTTGTGCTTTGGCCAAAACTTCCTGACACCCAAATGTTCACGTAGAATTTCCTGTACTTAAATCGTATCAATGCATTTGCGTGATCCGCGTCAAAATTTTTCTAAGATTTTACAGCACTAATCGACGTGACGATGATTTTCTGCTTTGGTCAAAACTTCCAGACGCCCAAATGTTCACGTAGAATTTTCTGTACTTAAATCATATCAATGCATTTCCGTGATCTGCGTCAAAATTTTCTAATATTTTATAACACTAATCGACTTGTTGTTTTTGTGCTTTGGTCAAATCATGGGGTATTCTAGCACAAAACTTCCTGATGCCCAAATGTTCATACAGAATTTTCTGTACTTAAGTCGTACTAATGCCTAGACTTCCCACGAAACTGTTGAAAGATTACTCGCGGGTCAGTCTTTTTCGTGAGCTGCACAGTATTGATGTTATTTTCAATTGTTGCTATTGACGGATGTCACTCAGATTATCGCTGTGATTGGTAAGACCACGTTTGAACTCATTAGATCAGTTGTAAATAACAGTGTGGGGCTTAATCATAAATTGTCAATCGAAGTCGATTGTAACTTTGCTGTTGATTGAGACCAAGACGAAAGTCGTAAAAAATCATCGAATAAAAATTTTGTGATATTTCATTTAGCATGACTTGATACATACAATTTTTTGATTGGCGCTAATTTGTAAAACCAAATGACAAATTCAAGCCAAGTATCGCAATGGATTATGATTCATTTTTTTATTTAATATCATTGCTATTTTTTATAGTGAAAGAAGTCCGAAAAGCAATAAAAACGATGCAAAAAGTTTCTCGTTTTCCAGGGAAATCTGTTTTAAACCGAATTTTTAACAGGTTAATTTTAGTTTTAAATTACCATTTATAAATATAATCCACGGAGCCGCTAGTTATGTACTAGTTTATAAAGATTATATAAAATTTTGATTGCACTGTTGAAACGACAAAAGTATGATTTTTGCGATGGATGATAAAACAAGGTAACCGTAGAATTTGAAAACATGTTGATTAAAAAGAGAAATAAGTGTTGATTTTGTGGGTGTTGATGCATAACTATTGAAAAACGGGTTTCTTAGTTCTTTTCTTATGGAATTCAGAAATAACAGGAGCTTTACCACTTGAAGTAAATTTATTTTTTATATGTTTAGATACATGGAATACTTGCACTGGTTTGAATAAATTGTCCAGGTACAATATGAATGGTGACGGCATGTAATGATAGTGATGTATTTTATTACTATTAAGCAGTTAATTAAACGATTTTTTTATTTGTTATCATTTGAATTTATTTATCTACTAAAAAAAACTAATTTCGATGCAAGTCCATTATAGTATCATTAAGATAAGTAAATCTTTATATTATGTTATTTATTTATTTACGTACAGTTGCAGTGGTATGTTACGTGTTTACCAGTATGCTTTAATATATGTTGGTATGTTATAAATTCTGTGATACTTTAATACGTGACGACGTGATACTCCTGTATAGGATACAGTAATAAAGTAGACAGAACTTATACTGTAATTGCATTATGAAGTATCAAAAAGATAGATTTACCGAATAAGACTGAGTTTGCATATTGTTGGCATGTATTTATTTACGTAAATTGAAATTTAAAAAGGGAATATTAATATTTTATTTCCTGAATTCAAATTGCACACTTACTTTTTCGACACTGTGTATCATAACCTTTACAATTTCTATAATTTCAGAGCCATTGTTATGAAATTTCGCAGGTGTCCTTCAAATAAAGAGTTGTTGGTCACTAGGAAATCACAGTTATTGGGTAACTAGGAAAATGTTTAACGTTTAATCGCTTTTTTCATACCATATCTAGTTGTCAGAGGGTAATGCATTCAAATTGAAATTGAGGTTCATTATGTTGTTTTTTATTACGTCTGCTTTGAAAAAAATTACTCTTTGTAATTTTTTAACAGATTCAAAAAAAAAAACAAAGAATTAAGTTAATGCTTAGTAACTACGTTTGTTAATTATTTCGAACATGCTGCATTTATTAATTTGTTTTGTGGAATCAGTATGGAACCCTATTTCTGAATTTTCGAACATGTATTCCATTTTTTTTATTAAATTATCTTTAAAAAAAACCATATTTGATTAAAATGATAGGTTTAGTAGGATAATATAATCCCGATAACTTGCAGATATAAAGAGCATATGAAATAGAAAAACATAAGTATTCAAACGAGTAAAAATTTTCATTTTTATAAGTTGAAAGTTAAATTACGTTCAAAAATCACGACAAAGAAAGAGTTGCAAGATTAGAGGAACCTACGTTAAAATTGCGTCTTAGTTGAAGTAGTTACTATTATAACTTATTTTAATAACACTAACATTACTGGTGAGGAAAAACATAAAATCAAATGTCGAAAAAATAAATGACAGAAAATTATTGAAAATGCTATTGAAAAAGTTCGTGCTACGTACCATATGCGATTACAACGCTGTACGGAACAATGCACAGGACGTTGTTGGGTCAGAAGCTTGAATTTTAATGGTCTGTAATTGTAGTAGTTTTAAAATAGAGACGAAACGTGTTATTTATAACTGGCATATATACGTACGTACGTAATAAAGAATGTGTATACTTGTTATATCATTGAGAATGTGCAATGAACGGTGTGGCGTATTGTCAGACTAATTGATATTCCAGTGTATTAATTTGAAAATATATACATTTTCCCATTTCTCGTAGCAATTTATCTATGCTTATTCTAAATTATGCTGGTAGTACAGATAGCATGTTCGATGTGCTATTATGAATATTTTTACATATACAATAAAGATAAATACTTGTATTAGATTAAGTCGAGATATTTTAAATTAATTTGTCATACATACTGTTTATTGCATCGTCCGTGCGTTTGGCAGATTGACTTAAAATACCACGTACATTGTTGAATCATTAAGTAATCATATTACCTATTAAAGGGCTTATTTTAAGTTATAATTCTACCAAGTGTGGTCCTTTTGGTAGTGTTCAGCGCCTACAAATAGGTTTGTTTAAATCATTTTACAAGGAAGTGCAGCTTTTTAACATATTTTTCAAAAAGCATTTTAAAGAGTTCAGTTTCATGCAAGAAAATAGCTACGAAGTTGAATTTTGAAAAAACGTCATACAAAATGGAGATATTAATGGTTGTTAAGGTTCACGGTTGATGAAAGCAATCACGCTGTGACAGTTAGTTTTTTATGTAATGAATGGAATGGTCAGTCTTTCGTTCTTGATTTTGATCTTTTCCACAGTTAACACACAGGAGAAGACATCGTGAAGATTTAGTAAACATTTCTTTAAAACTTCATTTAAGTAATTAATTTTTTCTTGTGTCTCACAGTTTATAAGTGCTGTGAGATTTCGAGTCAGTAAATCTGAATTTGTGCTAGATAGATCATATTTTGAATCTAGAGATGTAAGGTTTGATAAAAAGTTCGGTATCATAAATCGAAAATTAGAATGAATTACCACTTTTTTAAATTATGCAGTTCAAAATTTAAATTACTTCCGAAAATTTAAATTATTCCGTCATTTAAGTAGTTTAAATAAAAAAAAAATGATTGTAGTATAGTCGAGACGGATGAAATGCACGAAGTTTATTCATTACATATTTGCAATTCAAACATTCATTACATATTTGCAATTCAAACATTTATTACATATTTGCAATTCAAACATTAATTACATATTTGCAATTCAAACAAGGTATTGAAATGAATTTAAGTGAGCCAACGGAAAAATTTTTCACAATCTGCTTGATATAGTTGGGAAATTGAAAGTAGCTCATTATAGGTATTGCGCAGTCACTTTCCCCCTTTTATTTGATAATATCTATGGATCAACAAAAAGATACATATTTAAATCACTTTTTTTCTCCTTTTATTTAAATGTTTCTTTATTATAATAATTTCTTGTTTGATTATACCACTGAAATGTGAAAATTAAATATATTCAATATTTACTTACATTTTTGAGCTTAAACAGAAACGGTTTAAAAATATAAATCTTTCAAATGAATACTTATATCACTGTCAAGTACTTTCAAACGGCTCAGGTAGGCAGGGAAACAAATGTCTAAATATTACTAATTGTCATTGGATGGATGAAAGTACAACGGTTATTGGCTTCTTAAAGCTATAATTTTTCTTGAGAAAAAATTCCTTTAAAGAAAAGAAAATATGATAGAAGTAAAATTGTTAATAATTTTGTTGGTGTGTTTGTTGTATTATGCTTATTATTAATGTATTTTATTTCGATCTTCATATCTGTAGGTATACTGGGAAACAAAAAGATTTTCCTACCTATCCTGCAAAAGAAAAATTACGTTTTCAATGCGTTAAGACGACAGGTGTAAATAATTTTTCATATTAAAAACTAAATATTTCACTAAACTGACTGCTGTTCACCATGTACACATGGGAAAATAAAGATTAAAAATTATTATGAAGACTGGATACTCACCTGGCGTATAGAGATAAGACTCAGTGTTTTAAAACACATTCACGTAAAACAATCAAGCAAAACTCTCTAAATTTAAATATTGCATATATATTATTTATAAAAATATTTTCCGCTTATTTGATAAAAAAAATATATACGTTTCACAGCATTCATAACTTTGATTTCCCTTGAAAAGAAAATCCAACCAGCAAGCGGCAGCTAGCTGGGAGTGTAACTCCCGGTGGGCGGGGCCAAGACGGCGATGCGAGCAAGTTTTAATCTCGACCACGCCCACCGTGCTCTTTATGAGCGCCGCTGCCGAGACGAATGGATTATTTAATTCTCAAAACCGAGTGCGGTTTTGGAATAGGTTTTATTATTTGCCTGTGCATACTACCTGTGGTCATTTAAGCAGATATAGCCGTTGTAGCCATTGGCATCTTTTCCACGAGATGGTATTTTTTTTGACGAGAAATTGGAAAATAATTTTATTTTATTTATAAGAGGTGTATATAAGAGGGAAGCTTTATTTTATTTATAAGATGTATATGTAAGAGGGAAGCTTTATTTTATTTATAAGAGGTGTATACCCAAATTTAGTTTATCCATAGTTAGTAAAGCAATCGTGATCTCACTTCTATACTGTCTCATTTCTGTACATTATATTTAATTTTAGTGTCAGGAAAATTTGTAACTAAAAATAAACTTTCCTGTATCAGGGTTACTAGTGGGAGATGGGACACATTTGATGTAAATAACGATGGTAACAGCTACCATGAAAAGCGGCATTTTCGTACAATACCTAACGAAATGGCTGCCACATTCCGGTTTGCGATAAATTTTAAATAAGTAGATAATAACATTTCTTCCCCTGGAAGGATAACTTGCTTTTATGTATTAAGGGTATTATTTTTAAATAAAGTGACCTATTTTTTAGCTTCATAAAATTATGTTACTCAAAAATATGCTCATCGGTTATACGGAATTTTTTTGCTCATGATGCTTTTAAACTTATATGAACTTTTTTCAGCTCATAATTCCGTCCTTTATCTTGAGTAAAACTTTTAGAATGTAGGTTATTGATTTATTATTTTGTTGTGCAGGTTATTAAATTACTAATTTTTATAAAATCAAGCTTTTTTCGAATTGCAATATGTATCTATATCACCATACTTTTAATACATTCATTAAATTTATATTGGAATATTGGAATATTTATTAATTCGTATGTTTATATTTGCCAACCAAGAAAAACATTTATATGACAGTGAATTTTTTTTTTATATAAAAATTAACGTTTTACAGTTCAGAAAGAACTGAAAAAATAACCTTCAAAGATTAAGGAATTAAGCTTAATTTTCGGCATAGAGCATATATATATACATATATATATATATATATATATATATATATATACATATACGTATATATATATATATATATATATATATATATATATATATATATATATATATACATATACGTATATATATATATATATATATATATATATATATATATATATATATATATATTCGTTTTTCGTCTGAAATAGTCTGTATTATCATTAACCTGGCGAAAACTTTATTGAAATTTATAAGAAATCTCTCAACAAAATTTTGACACTTGTAAACACTTAACTTCGTTGAAGATTATTTGAACGTTTAAAAAATATTATTTTAGTCCTTAGATACTTTTACATCTGGCGGGAATCACACTTAAGCATTAAGAAAATATATGCTCACTATTCTCCTTTCTTTTTTTGTTTCTTTTTTTTCAATCATTTTAAAAAGGAAACCACGTTCATTTCTAGGCCATTGTCTTTGAGGTACATATTTTTTAAATTAGGCATACGCGCCGAGTTCTAGTCACAAGATAGTAACGTAGTAACTAGTATTCATTTTTTTAAAGTAGGCTGATATCTACAATAATACAATGATACAATCAGAAAAAAGAAATTCAAAAAAATTGTGTGCGTACTTATGTACGCACGTTAGAAGTTATACTTTTTTGGCATAATACAAAAATAACTTTATTTAACGCGTAAGTAATTGCTGGATATAAAATAATAAAAGGACTGAAAAGTGACGAATTTAGATTTTACCAGCCGTATTTGTACAAGGTTGTTAAAATCTAAATTCATTCAAATAATTAAATTTTAAATATTAAAATTTTTAATTTATTTGTCAGATAGGTTGTCCACCATTTTATTTTTCTGCTGGCTATCTATTGTAAGCCTATAATCTACCAGACCGTTTCCATATTATCGCGCTTCGACTTTATTATTGTTTCATATAAGGTAGTAAAAATTTTGATCTTATTTAAAAATTAAATTTAATTATTTTAAAAATTTTAATTAATACTCAGAATAAAATTTAATGTAAATGTGTGTACATAATTAATTGTTAAAGTTCAATTTATTGTGAAAAGAAATAAAAACGTGAAAAATTCATTTTAATTTAGTATTTAATGATTTATAATGCTAATAAATACATACCGAATTCAAAACGGTCTGGCATATGATTGACTTACAATAAAAGCCAGCAAAAAAATAAAATGGATGACTAATTATCTGTCAAATAAACTATGTAAATATATATGTATAGTGAGCAACTTTCATGGTTTTTACTGCATCGATTTCTTGCCTGAATCATGCCTTGATCCTGTATTTTTAAAATTTCACTTTCATCATTTTTTCATTATGCGCCTAAAGAAGTATAACTTCAAAAATTATAAAAAATGTATTTCTGTGTGAAATATGCTCGGTTTAAGATTGTTAGCGGTTTCGGCCATCGACAAAGCTATGTATATTTGCCTACATTAAACACTTGTATCCAGTTTTAATTGAAGATGTAACAAAAATTATATATAATCTTCAATTTGCTGTTACAGATAAAGCTTCATTTTGGTTCAATTAAACTTGTTCAATAAAGAATAATGAGTGTAGCGATTAATAGATTTTTCAAATTTTAATCACACAAAACAATTATTCCAAACATTTATGCAAGACATAATTAAATTTTAATTTGTAATATACTGAACAAGTTAAATTTATATACAAACTAGATACATAGGAATAACGAAATCAAAATATTTGGTTTTTTTTATATAACAATGTTCCATATAAACGAAGTACCCAATGTAATTTCTAATTATATTAGAATTTAATTATGTAATTCATAGACAATTTTCTTAGAACAACGATGATTGGTTTGAACAGTTTATATTTGAGAATAAGCAAACTTATATAAAACAAATAATCGAACGCCGGTTTTTTTATATATGTGTTCGAGAAGTTTCTATATCATTCCAGAAATAATTGGAAAATGGGGGATATATTAGGTGCCAACCTAATATATACTCTGTGAAGCAAATTAGGGAGAGCGATTATATAATCAAAAGTAATTGAAATTTTGAACTACATATTAGTCAAGTTATATATTTAATCAATATAATAATTACATATATTATTTCGCCAATATATTATAGATATAGCAAATGCAAAACAGACTCTTAGATACTATAGTTAATATTGGAAACACTATAGACGATGCCGAAATTAAAAGTTAGGTAAAGTAGTAAAGTAAGTACCTCGTCATTTTTTGAATATTTTTAAAGAATTTTCTCTTAGTCTAAAAGAGCCACGAAATAAAAATTTACTTACAATGTAATTTTTCACGTACTTTATTTTTTTGTGGCGACTAAGTAAATAAATCGTATTTTTTATGTATCTATAAATATTTCGTTTGTACTTTATAGATACTTGAATCTTTTACAGTATAGAATTAAAAATAGGACTTTCATAACCTACTACATATTTTAACACAAAGGTTATTATCGATTTTCGATGGGAAACCGATTTTCCCAAACGCCTTTTAATTGTTTTCTACTTTACCAGCTTTTCGCCTGTGGCCTCGCTCGCGTAGATGATTCGTTTCGAAACTTCAGTCGAATTTTTCACTTTTAGTCGTTCTAGCCACACGCTAAATTAAGGCGCAGTAACAGTTTCGAGTTAATATAACAAATATACTCTCGCTCAAAATATTACAAATTACCATAAACGTATTTTCCCCATACAAATTTAGCCACACCTTTTTTCGTCATTAAGGTTTAAATATAGGAAATTGCTGAAAAACGCTTTTCATAATTTATATTGAAGAGTATTAATATCAAGGTTTACGTAAAAATTTAGAATAGAAATATTTTCCTATACAAACTTAGCCACAACTTTTCATCCCTTAGAGGTTAAATCTCGGAAAATTGTTAAAGACCTGTTTCATTATTTGTATTTAAGAGCATTAATATAAACATTTAAGTAGACATTATCATAATAATTTGTTTCCCATACTTTTCCATCTTGAATCTCGAAAATGCTGGAATATTTGTTCCATTATTTGTTTTGAAAACAATTAATACCAAGTTTCACATAAGAACATAAATATTTTTTCCATACAAATTTAGCTACCACTTTTCACATACTTAGGGATTGAATATCGGAAAATGCTTAAACACGTGTTTCATTATTTTTATTGAAGTATATTAATAGAAAGGTTTAAGTAAAAATTATCATAAAAATATTTTTTTAATAGAATCTTATCTACCTCTTTTAACCCCAAGGGTTGAATCTTGGAAAATGCTTAAATATGTGTTTCATTATTTGTGTTGGGGAGGATTAACACTAAGTTTCAGGTAAAAATTT
Source organism: Druceiella hillmani (assembly GCA_039881145.1). NCBI lineage: Eukaryota > Metazoa > Arthropoda > Insecta > Lepidoptera > Hepialidae > Druceiella > Druceiella hillmani. Next base: position 6,205,230 of record JAYKKI010000074.1, on the reverse strand, counting down.
ACGATACGAAAATTTCTATCATTAGCGGTTTGGACTGGGGGTTGATATGTCAGTCAATCGGGACATTGCTTTTTTATATTCAGATTAATCTTAACTTTTAATACTAATGTTTAAAATTTCATCTTTAAGAAAATATGTAATTTTTGAAAATATGAGACCGAAACAAAAATTTTAATTTTTACTCTAAAACTTTCATGATATTTCAATGGGTTATGGGTCATGAATGCTAAACTAAATTATTTGGAAAGAAATTGTAGTAGGTGAGCCATATAATTATCATATAAGTAATCATTTTATATTGTTATCATATAAATAATCATTTTATATTATATTTAACATATATTGTTTCGAAGCAGATTCATCATCAGCTGGTATAACAAAATAAAAGAAAAAAATTCAATTTGATTATTCAAACAATTAGAATTTATTGAATAAAGAAGGGTTGTTAAAAATAATAAATATTAAAGAATATACGGCTTAAATAACTAGTAATCAAAATAAAATATCTCATTTTTTATACAATATCTACTCGTTGTCACGCTTTTCATGTATAACTTTGTTAGGAAATTCTTTATGAAAAAGCGTGAAAAGCTGTTCAGGCGATCGCGGAATTCTGGGCAAAAACTTCCATAATAATGTAATAAACAGAATTTTATGTGTATAAATAATTCCTTTTGTTTATCTATTACGTGTGAATCTCAATGATATTGTTTGCAAACACCGCATATCGAAGAACGTTGTAACACATCGGACGCGTTTGTAATATTGCGGCGGCCGTATTCGGCTGCGATCGTGTACGGCTAAACCGGCCTAGAGTAGATACGTTTGTGGCTAATCAGTCTCATCCATATTAATTTTACAATATAATAATTGTAATTATTACTTTTATCCACAAAATACGATAAACGTTTATGCCACAGCGTATTTATTGAGATTTTAAATGAGTAACGTAAGAGATAATTGCGTTTTGCTGAGGTGGGGGTATTATGATTTAATTTTGCTTAACGTCACTTTTTAATATTTTTTTGACTATGATATAATTGATTTATATATATAAATATAATTGATTTATATAATTGATATAAGATATAATTGATTTATATATATAAATCAATTATATCTTGCGTTGGTTGATTGATATTTTGACAAAAACGCTATAACATAAATTAAATCTATACATTTTGTAAACATGAAATTTTGCACATTATTACTGAGTATAAATATATAGAAAATTTAAAAAAAATCATCATCGAAACCCAGTATTGCTCTTTAAATTCAAAAAGAAGGCTAGTGAATAGCATTATACTATTGAAAGCCTGAGTTAGAGAATTTATTTCTAATCTATGAGAATTGCTTCAAGCGTAAATAGTCAGAAGTAGGCAGTAGATGCAATGTCCTTGTCACTTTGCGTGGATTGATTAAGCTATTTCTTGACTCTGATTTCTGTTGCATTTTGATAATAAATTACAAAAAATGCAACAGTTTCATTTCTTTTAACGTAAAGAGATTTGTATAATTAATATAGTGAAATAAATATAAAAACAAAAGATACAGAATATTATTTATTTTTAGTGCACGTTTCATTCGTTATAACTGAACCACTGCACATCGGTCGTATTCTATCAAATGCTAAATTAATTAATCCGATTTCTTGGATCCGATTTTTAATTTTGTAGTTGTTTCTTGAATAATTTTTAAGAACAGTTTAAAGGAAAAATCAATTTTTCCTTATAGTTTATATAAAATGATTTTTTTGTTATATATATATATATATATATATATATATATATATTTATATATATACATTTACCTGTATGTAAACATGTTCATTAGTGTAGGTTAAAGAATACTAAAATTCCAATGATACGAGTCCAATATCTTGGTATTCGTCTTTCTTTGATTGGACCAATGATATAAGACCAATATCTGAAATACAAGAAGTATAGGTTCATAGAATAGTTGTTTAGACTACAACAATTACTATTAATAAAAAAATGAAACATATTTTATTTAAATCGTGTATGTTTCAGATTTTACCTATTTTCTCAAAAGGTCTCCAAAATCTTGCCATTGCAAAAATGAAGCTTTGTTATCTCTACCTTCCTTAGTTTTAGTGCACTTAAATTAAATACTTATTATAATAAGATATCGCCACGTTTATATAATTGTTCCAAGTTAGGTGATTGCATATCGTTTTGATGTTAGCTTATTTTAATATAGGCAGTTGTCGATCGACTTTTTTAAATATTTCGATTAAATTCTATTTCAAAATTAATCGAAAATTTAAGCGGAATGCTTTTCCTTAGCCGACCCATCGTTTTCCAATTTCCGCCGGCAAATTGCACTGCGTATACGAAAATTCGTTACTCGCTCGGGACCGACATTACGCGGCACAAACATTAGCATTGACATGCAAATTATGCATGTACGAACACTGGCCCAGCAGAGTCGACTCTATAAAACACTTACCATGCGGGCCAACCCCCGTCGCACAATAACTGAATATTCATGCCGACGAAGAATTCCTCGACGTCGATACTGCACGGCGATGCGCCCCGTAATTCATTTAAAATGCACAAAATGAAATTGTCGTGCGCGGAGGCCTTCGAGCCGCTCAGTCCCGGGAACGAAGGAATAACTTTATTACTGTCATTAAAAAGTCCTATTCAAAAGTGATCATATTTTTGCATAATTCGAAAATAAATGTGTGCCGCATGGAGCTAATTTGCGATGTCGCGAAGGCGGGCGGCGCGCCGCCCGAGCTATTTCGCGTAAGTAACGATCGCTAATCTGCATTTTGTTTGATAAGTTAAATTTTGTAGGTACGTTTCCTGTCTGTTTAAAATTTTCATTTTATTCGACGTAGTTAATGACTTCATCGTCTAGAATTAGTGCATGCCGAGCGGCTGTGAACATTTTTATTGCTGTTTGACATTGATATCACATAATGTGCAATTTTTGAGAACTAGCTACGAAATGCATTGGACCTTATAAGAAAAATCATTGAAGAAGTAATATTTAGTAAATAAAAGTTGATAAACTGTATAAACCAGTATATAATATTGTGTTAACTAAAATAAACAAATAAAATATTTTTTTCATTTTGATTCTTTGCTATTAATATTTTTTTTACAACTATCTCGTCTCACTTCGTTTTTAATATTAATATTTAGTTATTTTTATGCACATAATCATTTGTAAACATTTACAATATATAGTTTTTAATATCTTTATGGTGTTTTGGTTGATTGCATGAGATTGATTATGTATATTATTAAGTTTATCGAAACCCTTTTAAGGGTCTACATAGAATTATTAAATAAAGAAATAAATTACTATTACAGAAAATTGTTCAGTAAATAAATGAATGTTAAGTAAAGGTTTATTGATATGGTAGCATCCATGTTTTTGTATGAGAATTTGTGTCTTTTCCATGTATCAATGTTTTTTTGTCTCGATTCGCCCTCATGTTAACTCCTAACGGGTCATGATATCCAGAAATAAGTTTAATAAGGATAGTGGTATAATTTTCACTGAATATTTCGTAATGATATCAATCCGAAGAACCTTTGAACATTCTGTAAACATGGATTAGAGTACTTAAGTATGGATTTTCTTATACAGCGTGAAAAGTACCGTAAATAATATAGCTTTTAAATTACATAGGGTTTTTCGTTTTAAATAAATTGTATGTTCTATTCGATCTGTGCAAGCAGGGTATTGGTTGCTTTTATATTTGCAATTTAATTCGATTAAGTTCGCAGTCAGGAAAGAAGTCAGATTTTCAAAATAAAAAAAATTATAATACGACATTAGGCATTAACCTATGAGTGTAAATACGAATTAATACGAGTACGGTACTAAACACTAAAAAGCAAGTAAACTTTCGGTTTAAGTTTTTCAGGTACTTCGTAAAACGCTCCTTGTGAAAAACGTTATAAGTATATAAATAATGCCTAGCTAAGTTCAGGAAAATACTTACCGAAAACAGGTTTTAGGAAGTGTGGAATTTTCTCAAAATCTTGAGGAATAAATCACTTTTTAATTAATTAACCTAGAGTTTAAATACGATGTGCAGCTTTACTAATTGTTCAGTCAATATAATGGTAGGTACTAACAAAAAAAATGCAAGTATTGATTATTTAACGTGAAAATTACGTTAATTAATCAATAGTTGCATTCATTTCATAAAATTATTCTCTGCATAGCATCCTTTATACGACACGGGAAGTGATTCTAGCGACGGTGTTGTCGCGATCGCGAATGGGAATCACGACACAGGTGCGCGGAATTTTAGCGAGTTTACGAAGCGTCAGTATTATTTACGGCATCGTTTTACTCCGCCCGTGCAACGCTTTTAATGTACGAGGGCGAGCGTTGTCTTGTGGTGCCATGTGGCATATCATTATTAAGTTGTGGAACAAGAAATAAGATTTAATTGCGTAAGAGGGGTTCAGGCGAAAGTGTTGTAAGCAAAGATTCGCATATTCGTCAGGAAGTTTTATGGTCCGCCATAACTTGTGGCAGATGTGGTGGTTTATAAAGTGAGGGTTTTACTTGTTACCCATGTCAGCAATTGGTTAATTACACAATTGTATAAGCAATTCATAAATTTATTTAGTACTTTTTTATCAGAGAAGGTTGTAAAATATGACAGGCACTCTATTGGTGGGTGTTCAACTGAAGTAATGATTGTACAATATTTAGCAGAGAGATATATATCCTTTATAGGTGGGATGTAACCTGCGGAATGAGCCGAGTTAATTTCGGACTCGCTCGTCATAGCGCAGTTTTTTAAAGGAAAACAAGTATTGAAAAACAAGGAAAGAGGAAAGAAGTTGAAGAAGTTCAAGAATTTCGGTTCAGTAACATCCTGGAAGAATCCTAAGAGGAGATCGGATAGTGAGGGCCACAGAAAACATTAAAAATATACGACAAGTTATGGAATCAAGTTCTCATTGCTCGACGATAAGACACGCTTACACTCTTCGAATGATAGACAGGTCGGTTTGCTGAATTTTTCACCTGGACCTCTACTATCAGCCATATAATATCAAGGGGTTTCAAGAATTGCAACATAATTATCTCGTGTGGGAGTTTAATTTTGCCTGGAGAATATTGGAAATGCAGGACAATGATATTATTTTCATTGCAGACGATGTAGCATATTTACACTTATTTGGCTGCGTAAACAAACAGAATTTCAGGTACTGATGAGCAACAAACCCTAGACATCACGATGAAAAACCTCTTTAAGCCAACATATCACGGTGTGCTTTGGAATATCCCGCGTTGGTATTATTGGATCCTATTTTTCAAAGAAAATATTCGGTGACTCTAAACTGGAAGCATTATGTAATATTGCCGCGTGATTTTGTGATAGCCGAGTTAAGAAGATGCCATGCTGTTGGTTCCGCAAGATGGTGCCACGGTGACAGATCCGAAGAATCAATTGGATGATTAAGACAAATATTTCCCGGGAGTCTTGTTTTATTGCGCAGGGACCTGATTTTTTCCTTCGTGGTTTTTCGTGGAACTTTTTAAAACCCAAAGTTTTTATTGAAAAAGCTCACATTTTCAAAGGTAAATATAAGTAATCATGACGGAAAAGATCTAAGGACTATGGGCAATTTCTCCACACGACTTCATGATTTTTCATACATGACACTAACTTTTTAACTTTTTTTAAAAATTTGTTCTACGTCAATAACACACAAAAAATAAATTTTGATAAAAAATTTCATTCTTAAAATTATATGTAAATCTTTTTAAAATTGATGTTTTACTATAAGAAGGAACTATAAACACATGAGGTCTGATTTTTGTATTATCTTATCGAGTAATATTGAAATTACCAAATGGTAAACAAATACGTGTCCACGAATATGATTTAACCAATTTTAATTTTGAAAATGCAGTAAACAGTAAGTACGGTAAAGGTATTCGTTTAGCAATTACAATATCGCAACTCAGTAATAGCTTTTCAATGTGTGAAACTTCCGAAATTAAAATATGTCTCGTGATATAAAAACAAATAAGTTAAGGAATCGAATTTTTTGGATAATTTTTTATTAGCTTGTCGATATATTGAGTTAGCTCAAAATGTAGATTAAGTTCATAGTTCGACAACATTGAACTAATACTTTCAAAATGGCAAAGTAAAACAACAAATATAAAAAATATTATTTTGTAGTAAAAGTATTAATTTGTATACTTTTACATAGTCGAAAAAAACTTTTAAAATACTACAACTTTAGTCTCAAAATTTTTTTCCATCATTTATTGAAAAAAATAAAAATCCCTCAAGCTCCGGTTTAACATATATTATACTTACAGTATCTCCGTATAAGTTCATTTCATTTACATAAATATTTCTTTTAGAAATGTATATTTGATTCTACATTTTAGTGCATTTATAAACTAAAATTCATTTAATTACTTTTTTTCTTGTGCAGCTTAGACCGGTATGGCATTGAAACTATACACATAAATAACGACGCGCAACAAAATTTACTCTTTATCAATTTTCAACGACGTCGAAACACCTTTTCACGCAATTTTGTTGTAAATTAAAATAGCTATATAATAGTAGGTCTTGGGATTAGTTACGTGTAAAATATTTTTCCTTTGTCGGTGTTAGACGGTATCTGATTATTTTTCCTTGATTACATAACAAATGTAAATAATGGAAAATTCCATGGTTTTCCCATTTCTGACTGGTGTTTGCCATTCGCGTTTTTTTTCACTTCAATACTTTTATTTTTATCATATCCTTTATTAATGATGGTTCGGTGTTAGATAACCTATGAATGATTGAATATTACATATTTATTCCACAAATATTGAACTGAAACATCAAACTTACATATGTAAATATGTTTATGTTTTTATTAACTGGTATTCGGTATAATAAGTTTATTTTAAAAGTTAGTAAAAAAAGATAAAACATCTTTTGGTCGAAAAAAATCTGTCAAGTACATATACTCGTAGGTCTCGCACTACGAGGGTTCCTTATACATTTTAGCATTTGTAAACGATTAATATTATATAATATTTCTATTAAAATCCTGACGTGAATATATTGCCTACTACATATTTTAAAGGCGCATATTTAAAAAAATGTATAATTCTGCATAACATTAAAAATAATTGATATTTGGATGTTCTTCTTACTTGTACCATAAGTTATCCCATTACGCCGATGTTTAAAATGTAGGTGGACCGGAAGTACCCTATAGACTTTGATGATTAAGATTACGTTATAGAGACATTTTGCCTATTATAATCTTTTACAGACGCATATTGAAAAAAAATTATTATTCAACATTGATTTAGAAGTAACTGATTTGCTATAAAATCACCCATTATGGCGACTTTCAAGACTTTATCTCGATTGGAAGTACCCTTAGGGTTTTGATGATCAGTGGGTTACGATAAAAATAAAGAAAATACACGCTTTAAAGAGCAGGTATGGCTTAGTTGTGTGAACCAAAGAAACTTGAACTTTACAATGATAAAGCCGTACGGTATCTATAGCCGTACGGCTATAGGTTTTTCACTACACGTTATTAATTTCTTGCTCAGAAACAGCTCCAGATGTAAAGTTGAAATTAATAACGTGTAGTGAAAAACCTATAGATACCGTACGGCTTTATCATTGTAAATTTCAAGTTTGGCTTTAATAGACAGGCGAGACAAGTGATCCCATGAGGACCCGTTTTTTATTTCATTTTGAAGAATAGAACCCTGAAAAGACTTTCACATCAAAGAAATGATTAAACATTGACACAAACTGGAAACGAGAAATGAAAGGATACACAAATTAATATTGTATAACTTTATTCTGAGGGACATATGAAGTGGAAATAATTATAACACTATAACAGCCGATAATAAAACTACATAATTGAAATCATTATATCCATTCAGATAGGGAAAAGTTTAAAGAATATATTTAGAGAAATAAATGGTGAAGCTCCATACAAATCCAAACCCGCACAAATCAAGTTCAAAACCGATTGTTTCGTGCTCGAAGTAGATTTAAACGCTTCTGACTCTATCCACGGGCTCCATCAACACGTGCCTTACTAAATCCAGGCACAAAGAAAGAGATAAAGCAATGGGGCGATTGTCAATCTGGGCGGACAAATAACCGGGCTTTGAAGGCGGGCAGCGCCCACTTTGGCAGTAAGCCTCGAGATAAAAATCGTTGGGCGGGCGGCGGTAGCGAAACGGTAAAAAATCGAATGCTTATAATTTTGCTTTGGGTGGCTTTTTAAGAACGTCGTTGGGTATACGTTGGTTTTCCAGTTTGCGGTAGAAAATAAAATGACTTATATAATATTTTCTTCAGTTTTTTTTGTTTTTCGCTTCCGTTAGTGCGAAATTGTTTTTTAATTTCTATTTCATTTTCTTTCTTTTGTAATCCTAAGTTGGTATATTTACGCGTTGATAAATTAAATCTGATTAGATACAAATGTACAATTAACATTTTAAGTGTTAGATATATTATATTTACGTGTATCAAATATGTTGTACTTATATTTAGATTATTTTGTAAATTTCATTTTCAAATTTATAATGTTAGGTATTAGACAAATTAACTTTCTAATAGCCTTCACAGTAAATTCCTTTTTGGAAATCGTATTACCCTAATTTAAAAGGAGATTTGAGGCAATTTTTAATATTACTGAGTCATTTTTTTAATAATGCTAAGTCACGGTGTGGCCTTATGACACATGAATTTAATTTCGAAAACGAAAATTGTTTTTTTAATAACTGTTAGCTCTGCTATCTTTCATTTAATTCAGTACTTGAAAAAATCATGTCTTGCTAAATATTGCACGTGTCATATTTTAATCGCTTCCTCCACTCAAGGTATGTAAATTTGGATTTTTTTCGGTACTTTTACTTAACAGTTCCAGGGATGGACTTTACATGAAATGTTTAATAGCGGTTCCCAACATTTAAGCAATCTGTAATAGATATTTAACCCATTCCAACGTAGGCTCTTGCTGTATATGTTCAGGACAATAGTTTTAAAAGTTCGAGCTGTGGCATTTTACCAACTTAAAACCAAGAAACTGGAATTACTTTAATGCATTTTAGTAATTAAAAATAAGGAAACTGGAACTACCTTCGTAACTTTCCCTAATACTAAACGGATTTGTGTGTAGTTTTTTTTCATATCAGGGAACAATTTTTCAGGAATGAAAACCACTAAGAGTAAAAGACATATTGTAAAAGTGTAATGCGCGTGTGTTTAGCTCATATACAATGGGGCTTATTCCTATAAGTTTTTGGTTTAACTTTTTACTCGATTTTTTGCAAATAATGATTGAAAAAAATTGCTTGCCGAGACGATATTTGAAATGGCTAGCGATTAATATCCAAAAATGAAAACGAAGTTTTCTGTGTGGAGGGGAGTGCAAAAAGTTTGCGAAATGGGGTGGAAGGAAAGTAAAAAAACGTGAAAGTAAAAAAAGGAAAAGTAACACATTTTTCCTTTTCAATATATTCTCCCTTAAGCCTACTACATTTCTCAGATTTTTTGTTTAATTTATTTTTAATCTCAAAAAAATATCCTTCTTCTTTATCTTGAAAATAAACTGAAATTGTCGACATGACTCTTTCATCATCGCTAATTTTTTTCCACAAAGCACTTTTTTATTTTTGAGAACAAATAATAGTCGCAGGGGGCTAAGACTCGGTCTTAAGTTGGGTGTTGCAATATTTGAAAGCAGTACTTGTGAAGGGTAGCTATAGGTGCATTTTCGTGTAAAATCAGTAAAACTTTGCTCATTTCCGTCACCCCTTCTCGTTCACTGCTTCTTTAAGCTGCTACAGTAAATCAAAGTAGTACTCTTTCGTTACAAAAATACCCTTATATTTGAAGTTAATGAGCAGGATCTGTGTCCCAGAAAACCGTCACCATGACTTTTCGGCAGATTGCGATATCCTGAACTTCTCAGGGTGGGGTACCCTTTTTATGGACTTCTTCTACATGGACTCCTGCTTAGATTCAGAATTGTAATGAAGAACCCATGTTTCGTCACCTGCATCAAAGCTGGGCTCAAAATTTCATATATATCTTCTCTACAGAGATACAAAAGTCGCCTCGATATGTTGTCGCTTTTGCGGTGGCGTAAGCATTCTTGGCTTCCATATTGCCCTAACTTTTGCCATGCCAATATGGTTGTGAAGAATATTCAAAATGGCTATCGAATATACTTTAATTATTTCTTCCAACTGTTTCTTCTTTCATTGAGCATCTTTCAATATAAATTTTTCAACTTTTTCAACAATGTGCGAGGAGGCAGTCTCGATCAACTCTCATGAACTTGGGTCGTCTTCGATCGAATCTCGGCTTTGTTTGAACAGATAATGTCACTTTTAAATCATGTTTTTATTAAAGTAAGAGTCCTCGCTTTTTCAGAAACTTGTTGACAGCTTGAATTTCGATTTTCTCCATGTTCGATAATTTCTTCCATAACGAGTTACTTGATACATGATACCTCAGAGGTTAATGACATAATTAAACTGAAACTGGGTATATATACTCGTAATGTGGGTCGCTCATTAACGCCTATGTGAGTAGCAACCCCCATCCATTGAAAAAGTTTGTAAAATTTAAACTGAAATATCTACATTGTATCTTTTAAAAGAGTAAAGTAGCGATATGGACTTGCATACTTCCTGACTTGCTTAACTTAACTTTCGGAAAAGTAATTAAAAGTACAAAATTATATCCAGAACTATAATATAAAAAGAGATTCAGAAATTTTTCACTTGAAAATTTTAAATCTTTTCTGTAACAGGCTAAGAAGCAGACGCCAAAAAAAGGAAATATTTTTTATAGTAGGACTTGGAATCGTTTAAATAAAGTATTAGTAGTCAACATGATAGCAGCTTAGGAAAAGGTTCTAGAAATTGCCAAAAGCATGATGGGTTGTCCCGTAAATGCTGATATGGTTTTTACTCTACTCAAATATTGGATAAATATACGCAATATTAGAATAATTACACCTGCTTTTGCGATGTCCTTGTTTTTCATATATCAGAAAAATTGAATGAGGAAATTAATTTTATCTTCATGACAATTAATTTTCTTATTATTGCTGTATTGAAATCTCTACAGGGTATTTACTTCGTTACTACTTGCAATTTATGTATTGCAAAAGAGTTACTGTATAGGTGCGAAAAAATATTAGTATTGGTATAATCACATAACAAATATTCCTGTTAAGACAGACAGCAAATTAGAAAACGAATTAATAGAAAATATGGACAAAGTCAATTTCTCCACACCATTTCTAATTATTACCACGCTAGGACTTATATCTGTCTCCGTGCTCGGGCAGGCAGCATCCGAACTGCTTTTGGAAAACGCAAGCAGCACATTAGCGGCCGCTGCGCCACGACAGACTCACAAAGAGGTGTTGATTCATTTCTCTGATAATTTATTCCGACCGCCGTACCTTCGTTGCATCTTGCAGCAGCGACCTCATCATTATGCTAATTCAGTCGAAGCTCGCGCAAAATTGTCACGCGAATTCGTGCGACTTAGACCGACGTGTCCGGAACGAAATTCGACTTGCAGGGTAGATGTTAGGAAATAGTGAATTTACGGATAAAAAACGTAGGTTATGAGTTCATTTCACTGCATGTTTCTGTTACGGTATAGCTGTTAACTATTTATTCCTGTTCAACCATTTAATGTTATAAAGTTTTCAATACCTAATATCAGATCGATTGGGCTTTTTATCTTCTTTAAATGAATATCCTTCGAAGAACAGTTTCCGCGATCATGAGTCGGGATATATATGTTATAAATAAATTTGTTGACTTATATTTAATCAGAAGATGCTCCAACGACCTAGTGCGTACTGTCCATTTATTTTCACCTTCAACATAGTGGTTTCAAGCGATCTTTTGGACTTCTCATAATCTGTCCTAGATATTCTAATTTACGTATTTGTATAGTCAGTCTCTACTCATTATTTTTCTTTTCCCGTATTTATATTTTATTTATGTTGCTTTTGGAACTATAATTGTTTCCAATAAAATGATTTTGGTATATTTTTATTCAAAGTTTGTAGCTATAGTGAAGTGTATATACGAATAAATTCCTTATTTCATTTCAGAATCATAAAAAGATTTTTGTGATAGCAAAGTTTGCCTTGAAATTGTAACTAAAAAATACTTTTCAATTTAGTTTTGTTTCATTTTTAGAACTCTCCTTTGCAGTGATTGCCAAAAAACATTTGTAATTGGTTAATGACATAACTAGGTATTATGTATCTCCTTTATAAATATTGCCGATAAACTCAATTATCTTTTAGTTTTAATTTTTTTAGTTAGATTTAAGTTTATTTAGGCAAAATTGAAACTTCTTTAAAATAAAAGAAAAAGTTATAATACATCAGTAACGGTAGAAGAACGTACGAGTATATGAGTTGTAACTGTTTAAAAAAACGAGATAATTTTTTTTTGTTTACAGTTTTTGATATTTATTTCAGAATTTTGTCAGTAGATATTTATAATTGAATTCGATTACATAAAAGTAAATGTTGAACATAATGAAATATGTAGTTGTTAAAATATCGGTTTCATTAAAATTAAGAAATTATTTAGTTCGTTTTTACAAGCTTTTATTTCATCATATTCAAATTATTTCTACCACTGTTACTCAAACTATAAATTTATTCGATTTAAAATTCTTTCAGAAAACACATTACTATTGTTGATCTAAAAATTATTAAAAATTTTGATTTTATTTTACAATTAATTATCGAATTATAAAACTAAACGTTTCATTTGTTTTACCCCGCAGTTTCACTAGCATACAATTTGGAATAAGAACATTATTTTCTCTTGCATGTTGCTCTTGGCATAAATCCGTCCAGTAGATTTTGCGTAATTGACTCACAATACAATATACAGACAGACAGATAACAATTCTAAAAAAAATGTTTTCCGGCTTCTATTATCTTTCTATATACTAAATCGATCACCCTTTTTAAAATATTTTCCACGAACACAATTTACCCTATTGTAATTTTATTATTTGTATAGATTTCAATTATATTGGCAGAAATCACATTGCGTATACGCGTTTCAAATATTTATATTCCTTTAAATCTTTTGTTTTTAGGGTTCCGTATCTTAAAAAACGGAACCCTTATAAGCTCACTCTTGTATGTCCGACACATCCGTTTTTCTCAGAAACCATTTGATATAGAAACTTGATACAGTAATAAAACACATTAAACCTACACATATCAAAATAGCTAAAATGAAAAAAATATTTATTTGAAAATTTTAGGAATGGCAATTAATTATTTGAATTATATTTTAACTTCATTTGTTGTGCTTTGTTGTTGTTGACAAAGCTAGTTATAAGGGTCTCGAAAATCTTTTTACAACTATGTTAGATATAAAACTTCGGAGACATGTCGGAAAATATGCAAAAAATATTTTCCTTACTTTATTTTCTAAACTACCTAAATAATGAAAATTATGGGGAAAATCTGGGTTTTTAGAAACGCACGCTAAGGTTGTAGAAAACTGTAGCGATAACTCTAGATATCATAATTTTTAAATATTTTCCATGTTTTGACGCCTACGAAAAACATAGTATCTCCATATTTAAACGCCTACGAAAGACATAATATCTCCATGTTTTGACGCCTACGAAAGACAAAGTGCCTCCATGTTTTGACGTCTACGAAAGATATAGTATCTCTATGTTTTGACGCCTACGAAAGATATAGTATCTCCATGTTTTGACGCCAACGAAAGATATAGTATCTCCATGTATTGACGCCTACGAATGACATAGTATCTCCATGTTTTGACGTCTACGAAAGATATAGTATCCCCATGTTTTGACGTCTACGAAAGATATGGTAGCTCCATGTTTTGACGCCTACGAAAGACATAGTATCACCATGTTTTGACGTCTACGAAAGACATAGTATCTCCATGTTTTGACGTCTACGAAAGATATAGTATCTCCATGTTTTGACGCCTGCAGGAGACGTAGGCAATGCATTAATATTTTTCTATTTCAAAGTCGATTTTCTTTGAAACCGTGCGACATGGAAAGTTGGCATGGTAATATATATTATTAACCCACATCATTCAACAAGACATCATACATGTCTTACACCACGAACTTTTTTTAAATAGTCGTGTAACAATTGAAGAAGAGGTAAACAAAGGTCCTTTTTCATTTTATATATCATATGTAGTATCATTTGAAAAGGTTTGTTGTGAGGAACTCAACAATGTTTTTTTCCACAATTATAAATTGCATATTTAAAAATATATTCTATAAAGTGTGTAAAAATATAGTAATTCCCTCCCTTATTTCCAAAACTAAGAGCCAAAATCATGAAACAATCTGAATAGAAGATAAGACAGTGAAACTATATTATCCTCGATCTTATATTTTTAAAATATGCGCCGTGTTTTATGCCTGTGAAAGGTACAGTATATAATACATTGCAATATATTTACGTTGTGATACATTTATATTTGTATTCAGTTTCAAGAAATACTATGTACGCTTAAATATTATAAGTGCTGAAATGTGTATGGACCCCTCTTAGTGCGGGTCCTACACGTGCTTGACAAGTTTCTTATTTTATTTTGTGGATGATTAGGATGAGTGAGCGAGATTCGTGTATCAGTATCACAATTAATTAGGATTGTTTATATAAACGACCATCTTGTCAATCACTGAATAAATGAAACTTGTACAGTCCATTGAGCTAAATTATTATTCTAAACTGACAGATCCGAATGGGTCTAATTATTGTATTTATTGGAAAATACAATTATTTCCTAGACTGACCAGTAAGTCAGAAAACCAAAAACCACGTGTTATTTTTTAATTCTATAATCTTAATCCTTTTTCTAGTGATCGTCCCAAGTATCTAGAATTTTCATGTATTATACTTTTCTATTTAATATTAAAATATGCTTGAGAAAGTTTATCCAATGTTTACAACCTGAACGTAATATCGTCTCATTGTGTGAGCGAATTTACTTGACGTTTTCGAGAACTGCGAAACATAATTTAACGCGTGACAACAGGGCGGGCGGTTTATTTAGCAGCACACGCTACCGCCCGCTCCAGCCTCATACTTCAGTGTTTGCGGAGCCTTTAGAGCTTTTTATGCAGAGAACAAATACTCATGTGTGCCGAGGGCCGTTTTAGTGGGCGTTATTACGAGTTGTTGGAGGAATGATTGTGTGTTTTTTATGTTGATAAAGGCGACACGGGGGAATTAAATCCCGTCATTTTTGCTAATTTCCCGCACCCGGTGCTTTGCTACCGTTTGTTGCCATTTAAAGTTGAGATAATTACGTTATTTTATTGCGTAATGCAAAGTAGACCTTGATTAAGATAAATGTAGGAAAAGTCCTTGTAGTTCCCAACCCATTTAAATAAAAAGGGGAAATTTAATCTGTGGTTTTAAAATTTGTATTTAATCTCTATATTTATATCTGTTTACTGCCTACATTTTGATTTACATGTGTTATCAAATAACACATGAGTTTATGCATATCGCAAGAATTACGCGTTTTTGAAAGATTTATAGCAATCTAGTTTTGATTAAATTAGACTCAATTAAATGAAACTATGTGACGTAGTATTATCTCTATTTTCTTTAAGTTCTTTACCACTACACACTTAGGTTTCATTGTATTGATTGTGGTGGTCTATTAGCAAAGATAGATCTTTGCTAATATCCCACCTGAAGATGTTGTAATACAACGAAACCTAGGACGTGGTAAAGAACTTAAAGAAAGTAGAAATAATACTACATCACGTAGTTTCATTTAATTGTGAATAATGAATTTCTACAAAATTAACGCCAAATTTATTCAATATTAAATTAGACTGTTAGAACTCTTCCGATGTTTAATATTTTTTCATGTCCTTCTTATGTATATTTTCCTGAATGTCACGCATGTATTCTTTCTAGGGTTCAAAAGATTCTGAGTTTTTTTTTTAATATGAATGTGTAGTAAGTGATACATTGAAATAGCTTAGAATATTTTTAATGCTAAACTGTATGTTAAAAAATAATTTAGTCTAAAGTCTACTTTTGAAAAATTACATCTGTTAAAGTTCCAGTTCTCGTTTATTCAATTGTTCAGTGGTAGTTTCATATTTTATACACGAAGTAGAAAGTTTTCATGACATGTAAAATCGCAATAATATTGTGTTTAATGTACGAATGCGAAAGTTGGTTTGGGAGCACTAGACGGATTTCGGTGTTGGTCTACAAGACGCTATGAATTATAAAGACCCTTGTCGATATGCGTAATAATCACTTTGAAAGACCTAATATATCAAATTTAACCAAATCTTACGAAAGTACATCATTGCACTGGAGAAAAGATGTTAAATACGCAATTATAAGTTAGACATGAGAATAGGCTAACAATGTATATATCATTAACTTTACACATCCATACATGAACAAATGTATGTGGGAAAAATTTGTAGTCTCGAAATATTGATATAGAACGTAAAGGAATAAGAAAAAAGCTGGTTACGAATCCCAGAAAAATTTGTTGAAATATTTCGATCAATGCTGCTTTTAATATTTAAAGTTTTATTAACAAAACATGTGATTTCATTTGAAACGAGAGCAAAAATACAATACACGTGGTTTGTTTTCAATAATTTTCCTTCACATACTCATTTTCATTATGACAATTTTCCTGGTATGAAGTAATTATAATACTTATATCAGTAAAGGTTATGGTTAAACCCATTTACTGTCAGTATTGTTTGGAGAGTTACCTTCCTTCTCTTCTTACTTACCTCCTCTCTTAAAAAAGAATAATAATGAAGTAAAAGATTATAGATTAATCACGAGATGTATATAAGTTTATTAATTTAAAAACCAGAAACTTTATAATTCTGTGAAGTACCAAAAATTTTTTAAATTAATGGAGATATTCGTATTTAGTGTAGAGAAGTTAACATTTAGCAATTATTTATATATTTTCGACAATATGTAAAAAGGAAAATAAAGAATTAACCTAGATTATTCGTGAAATCCAGATCTATATGAGAATATCGCACAGTACTTTGAAAGATGAGTGTTATTTTCATTAAAATCGATTCAGTGCTATATTATTTTTTTGTTAGACGTACGTTGTAAAATTAGGTGTCCGTATATATTATTAACTCATATAAAGTAGTAACTCATATTAAGTTTGAATGAATGCATCGTTTTTTCTGGTTTGAATGTAAGTTTTTGCTGAATTTTAAATAGAAAATTTCAGTTATTTTTATAGTTTTATGAAAATGCACGTGGAATATATTGCACAAACCCGATATACCGAGTGCTTCGCAAAATATTAAACCGATATTCTCATAAAGAATCTGTATGCTCATGATCACATATTATTACTAATTAGTTTTAAGATATTTCAAGAATTTTAATAAATTAAATACACATAAAAATGGAAATAATTTAGACTCACTTTTTTTTTCCTTAAAGCACCACTAAAGGTAGAAACTGTTCGATCTGTGTTGAAGATGAATGAAAATATATCTAAGAACTAATGTGTCTATTTGAAATATGTTAAAATATAATCCCGATATAATTGACATTGATTACATTATTTACACTTAAAACAAACATATCTTCAAAAAGTATATTTTTTATGGAAAACAACATAGTTATAGAAAATGGAAAACAACATAGTTATAGAAAATGGAAAACAACATAGTTATATAGAAAATAACACAGTGCTAAAACGATAAAAGTGATAATTTGATATTAATAACGTTATTTTATCTTCGAAATAAAAAAATAACTCGAGAGTGGTAAACTACTCGTACGTTAGTTAATTCGTGAGCACCAAAGTATTTCGTGAAACTCATTTAAGGCCTCATTCCTTCCAACAGTGCAATATAACGAAAAAATAAAGCGGACATGAACATTCTTGATCCGGGCAAAAAGACCAGTTTTATGCGAGGGCGATTACGGGGCGATGCGCTATCGGGCCGACACATCGCGCGCACCCCCCGCCGCGACATTGTTTCGACCGTTCCCACCTACCGCAATGGACGCTAGTTTTATTACCGAGAACGAAAGCACTTCGTTTAAATATCTGCCGCGCGCGGGCGGAACAAAAGAATTTAATAACGGCGGCATTAACAGCGGGCGGGAGTCGTCCGGGTGCATTAGCGCCCGGGCGGACGGACGCCGTCCGCCCGACCGCAGCGCCTCCGGCTTACGGTCGCGGTCACTTTGCACCGGAAATCCACTCCTGTTTTCTATTTACCTGGCGCCGCTCCGCAAGTCCAAATGGTAAACGGTAAGCTTATTAACGCGGCCGAATTTCAACTGCAAACAAAGTCCCGCTGTTGGTTTTGCGATTTCAACGAATTTTCGTTTGTCGAAGGTTTGTCGCCATTTAATATCATAACTTTCTTATGCGACTCGCTCCCACTGTGTCAACAGTGACCGGTTCTAATAACGGGGGTTTTGCCCCAATCCTATTACTGAAGTTAAACATCTTAGAGACGGACTCATTGACTTACCGAGATGCGGTTGTTTGACAGAGTTAACTCAATAATTACTGAAATAATTTATCTACGTTCAGTCGACTATAAAATTAGTTAGAACGACAATTTCTCCAATGTAACGTAAATTGTGAAGGACCTGATAAACCAAATAAAGTAATAATTTGAGCTGTTTAATAGTCCGTTTATTTTCATATCGACTTAAGCAAGTTTCCTTTGTAAATATATTTACAAGACTAAAGCATCGGAGGAGGGAATAATAGAAAATCTTTTGAAAGACACAGAAAGATGTTTACTTAATAACTTAATATAAATTTATTAGACGTGAAAAATAAGAATTAATTGCAAAAAAAGTAACTGTAAAATACAAGAAAATTTAGGATTTAAAAAGACTTAAAAGGACTTTGTGATTATACTACTCGGAGAGGTTATAATGCATTTTAATTTATTTTAACTCCTTTGAAAAAAGGTTTTTAATTTTTTAAATCTCAAAAAAGGAATATCTAAGCTTTTTAATTACGAGGTAAAATATATTTTTGTCATTTAGAAAAAAAAATATTTTTTTTATTGTAATGTGAGAGACTTAACTTCTTTTTGATTCATTTCTTCTTTATGTTCACGCCATTTTCGCCTATTATATTTTTTTAGTTGAACTTCGGGATATTTGATTATATTTTCATTGATTATTGTCTCAAGATAGTAAATACACGGTCACCATGATATACGAGTACCTATGAAATTTGTAGACGATTGGGACGAAACGGCATGACGATTGGCGCAAACGTAGCTCCATAAAATCTAAAACAAATGATACATTGTCAAAAAGATTTTCCCTATTACTTAATGAAAAAAAATCGACCTAAACTGTATTTCAACCAACGCGCCCATAATACCTACGAAGTTTCCATACAAATTATTTGATTATATTTTCATTGATTATTGTCTCAAGATAGTAAATATACGGTTACCGTGATATGCGACTACATATGAAATTTGTAGACGAACGGGACGAAACGTGATGACGATTGGCGCAAACGTAGCTTCCATAAAAATCTGAAACAAATGATATTGTCAAATAGATTTTCCCTATCTCTTAATGAAAAAAAAAATCGACCTAAACTGTATTTCAACCAACGCGCCCATAATACCTACGAAGTTTCCATACAACGTCTTTCATTTTCATAAATATTTCTTTGATAAATGGTGCATTTGCTTTTATATTTTACAACATTCGTTAACAAAATATTTCGATAAATAATAAATGATTATTTATCGAAATATTTTGTTAATATTTATTTTTTCTCGCGTGACGTAGGTAGGAAGTATTGCCAAAATTAAGTACATTTCCCCTTATTAAGTTCCTTCTGGTAGATGGCACTACTCCTTATTTTTGTTTCGTATTTTTCGTGAAGTGTTTTTTGCAAATGAAAATGTCAATTGAAAATAAGAATATTTGGCAATTGAAATGCAAAATATTTATTTCTCTTATACTGTTTCCCATTACTAATTTTTCGCTATTGCAATATACGCACTGTGCAATTTATCTTTCCGATTAGCGCTTAAGATTGGCTTCATTTTTATTTTTACTATATTAAAATAATGTATAAAGGATATAAATAGAGAATATACAGATAGAGATTATATAGTATAGAGATCATATTTCGGAATTTTTGAAAACAAAAATTTTGATGTTTTCTTTGGTGTAAACCAAGTGTTGAAATTGCCTAAGATGCTAGTAAATTTCAAGAGTAGAAAATATAAAGGCCAAATACAGACAAGTGTGATATATGTGTGTAAAACACAACAAGCTGAATAGACATTAGAACACAATGCAAATCTACAGAATTACACATTTTAAATAAAGAATGTATTATGTAGGTATGTCAAATTCAAAATTTACTAATTGTACGAATCCGTAAAACACAGCATTTGAATATAAAATTATAGATACGGTAAGAAGTTATTTATTTTGGCTGTCTCATATTTTACCGTAATAAAAAGTTGAGACATTCGCGATATAAAATATAAACATCCATGATATTAAAAAAAATAAAATTTCATTAAAAGGATAAACCCTTTTGATGTCAAAATCGTGGAAGAGGTGTTATTGAACGAAACGTTACTCGCTATATACTATACTACTAGAAAATGATTTCCCCATTCTCTTGTGTGTTTTTTCTTCAAAAATTCAGCAAAGAATTTCACTTTTTTATTTTATGTTCACATATACGATATTGCCGTTCACACTATCACACTATAAACGTAAGGTATATAAAATGTTCGTATGTCGAAACTGTTTTTACAATGGACAATTTAAACGAAGTTGAGTGAGGATAGCTAGACTGGATTTTATAGTTTATCACTGGAGAATAAAAATGCAATTTGAAAATGCTTCTGATGAAATAGGAAACGTGTTCACACTCACGAAATGTTTTATTCAGTTTACAATTTCAGTAATTTGACAAATGTATTAATGCACAGAATGTCTAGAGTCTTATTTGAATTGCTGTAACTAGCATGTTAAAGATGCACGAAAATAATATTTTAAAAATTGCTAACTAAAATATACTTAAACAGTTCGGAATAATAAAAAGATCAGGAGATAATTGTTTAAAATCATTACAAGATTACAATTGTTTTTTATCATTTCACATTTATTACATTTTTACAAATTCTCGGAAATATTTTATGACTCATCACAAAATGAACACGCTTCCACTAAACAGCATCGAGCACCGCCAGCTGCTGTGCAAACGGTGAAATTGTACGATCAAAAATGTATCGTTCCGCACAGATTTCTAAGCCGGGTCTTCCGACTCGCCGCTCGAGTACGTTAGCGTTAAGAATTATTAATTTTTGTTTCCATAGCGCAGCAAATTGTTCACAAGGGCTTTGTGGCGCAGCCCGCCCGCCCATTGTGACTCGTTCTGCGGGCGCGCTCCTCGACCGCCTTACGATAGCAGCCGCTAGGTGCACATTTTGAAATATTGGACATTGAGTTAGATGGAAAGTAAAAAAAAATATTGGATTGAGTTTTACGCATGTCTTAAAAGAATATAATAACATGCTTAACCTGATAGTAAACAATATTTAAGAAATCTTCGATTACAATTTTAAGTCTGTTTATCAATATTGACGTGACAAACTGAGAAACGACAATGAAAGAATGTAAAACTAGAAAATAGGATGGAGCAAAGCATAGAGATAATAAGTGTTTCTTGAGATTCCACTTATAGTGAAGAGTAATAAAAAGTTATTAACAAATTTTAATCTACGCTTTTCTGTTGTTACAGATGATTGTTTGTTATGACAGCTATTTCTAGTTTCGTTTGCGTAATACTGAGACTTTTTAGAATATCAATAATGTAACTAACTAGAAAGTTCATGAATTACTTATTTTCTCCCAATATAGTTCGTTTCATTCGAAAGAACCACTGACAGGAACAGTCGGTACATTCTTCCTTGGACGTCTCTTTCAGGGCGTTTTCGATGACAACCACCGCTATTTCGGCGTCCGGGAATTTTATTTCCCGCAGTACATATTATATAGTATTTCCTTTATTCTTGAGTTAAAATAGAAATCGCATGTTACAAAGGTCTCTACTCGACGTAATCAAATATTTGGTCGTACGACTGGCTGAGTGTACAGAGTCGTTTGTCGTGATGAAAGAAAATTTTATTGCGAGAGCGATGCTCCCGAACTTTTCCAAAACTACAGGCAAACTATTGTTGGTAAACTACTCTGCTGTTAACTGTTATTTTATTTTCCAGAACAATCGTTGCATAATAAGCCGCTGGTCCAAAAAAAAGCGGGCAACTTTTTTCCACGTGTCGTCTTTTCTTAAAGATATGCAAGTATTCAGGTAGAAACACCCATTGCGCAGATTGTTTCCTAGTTTTGGATTGGTAATAGTATATTTAGCTTTCGTTACTAGTGACGATGTGGAATACAGTACTTGCGTGGTATCCGTCGAATTTTTCTAACATTTCGACACACCAATTAACGGTTTGGTGTTTTTGGACTTCAGTCAAATTATGTATACTTCGTCATAAAATGTCTATCGAAATCGATCGTAACTTTGCTGTTGATTGAATCCACAACGAAAGTTATGAAAAATTATCGAACGAAAATTTACAATTGTTACAAATGAACTGTCAATACCATCCTTATAAATGAGTTACGCGTTCGTGATCGGTATAGATTAATGATATAATTTTGTCATCTAGCTTTCTTGTCGGTTAATATTTTTAACCGTGGGTTCATATGCAATGGTTACGTTTCTGCAACTACGTTTTTCTAAGGGTTTTTTATTGTCAAATTTAAAAATAATATTACCCCGCTTTGCTTAGTCTCTAAAAACTAGCATTGACCTGATTGGAATGAATCATCTTGGAATAATTAATTTACGCAATTATGTGCTGTTCACTGAATCCAGATGTTACAACTATGAAAGCATCTGAATCTTTCAATAAGTTAATAAATTAAAATCCACAAATTCTGTTACTTATAAGTGATAGAATTTGTAGACCTCTTCCAGAAGCAGGGAGTCCAGCTTCATTTTTTACCTATTTTCGCAAAATTTCTGATTACTCAGAAAAAAAAAATGGAGAGCAGATTTTAAAGCGCTTCTTAAAATGTGCATTTCAAGAAAAATATTTTATTTTTCATCAATTTTTCATGAAAAAAAATTTAACCTACCAACATTTAGATAATTTTTAAAGACTTTTTTTGTAAAGAGGACTGATACTTTTGGATAGAAAAAACTATATTTTTTATAGTAAATTTCGACAAGGCAAAACAAACACCGACAATTTTTCGACAAGGCAAGACAAAATTATTATTTTTCGTAAACTTCCAAACAAAAAATTTGTTAAAAAATTTAAGATAACTTATTTTATAGTAATGTTATTAAAATTATCACATTGCCACTTACAGAGTAATATCATTTGGAATAAATATAATTTTAAGAAATTGTGTACGACGTATGAAATATTTGTATGCTTGTTATGCTCTTTGAATCATTCATTAGTATTATCACACCGATGTATGATAAGTCATGTTATTTGAAGTATTTGCCACCGAACCATGAAGTTTTCCAAACAGACATTTTGGATTTAATCAAGTTTATATCTGTACTGTTAAAAGCATTTAAAATTCGGTCCATACAGCCGGTCTAGCACAAAGCGGACGCTCACTCGCAGATGGTTCGCGCGGCTTCCTGAAAAAATCACTAATTATAATACTCGAATGAACAACACAAACAGAACGTGAGGCTATTCATTTGCCATTTTGGTTTCCACTGAAGAACAATGTTTGAAAGCAACGAAAAGTTGGCTATCAAACAATCCGTTGTGGGCTGATCTTTTTTGCGAATCCATGCACAATTGTTATGTTGGAAAACATATAGTCTATTTTCTCATCATTTTGATGTTTAATAGTGGTCTGTGCACGTTTGGCGTTGTACTTACTTGCCATACTTAAAAAAATAAACAATTAAATGAATTTATCTATGGAAAATAAAATAAGCATACTTTAAGAAAATTGTTGATAAAAAATTAAAGTAATACGACTGACGTTATTGAGTACTAGGTAAATGCATTGAGGTTTGAAGATACGTTGAATGAAATTGGTAATATCTTGGCAATCAAGCACAATTCTTAATCTTAACAGTTGTTGAGTACAATTTGCATTAAATATATTTTCATTTATATCACATTGAGGGGGTGCTTGTCAGTTTCAATGAAAAGTAAAATTCATGCTACTGTAAAGTGCTGTATCTCATTGTACATTATTAGGGACGAAGGCGAGCGAAGTGTTCATGGTAATTTTTTTAATTATATGACTGAAAATAACGATAACTTTATTTATTCTTTAAAATAATATAGTAATGTCAATGTGTTAGTTAATATTATTAACTTTCTAGTGTCAGTAAAGAACCGTCTCCGGAGGTAAAAGCCTCCTCCAAAAGTTTTCATTCTTTTCTGTTCTTCACTTCTCTGGACCATGATCTCCCTGCACTGCTTATTATTTCGTCACTCCATCTTTGTGACGAGATAATAAATAAATTTTTAGCCGCAAATTAAAGGTGGGTATTTAAGCGGTCTTCCTTAACGACGTTTTCTATCTAAAATAGACCAGTTTGTTACTGTTTGTTACTACCTTTGATCCATATTTAGGTTATTATCTAAATACGCCCAACCCATTTTCAATTTAGACGTAATATTTGTTATTTCTACAATAGTTGTGTTTCTCCCACAGTTCAGTTGTATATGCATGTAACTTCCTTCAATTCCATTTTTTACTTCTTTAGATTTTTCTGAGTCGTGTTGTAAGTCCGGAAGGTCTACGCTAAAACAACTGTGAGGCAAATGTCCATAGCTTTCGTTTTTAAATTTGTAGAAGAGTCGAATGAAATGAGGTAGCCAAGACATATAGTCATGTGCATATTCTAGATGTATTGAATGAATAACAAGTGGTATTTCGTTTTTATTTGTCACTACCTTTGTTTTGTTTTGGTTTACTTTCAATCGCACGGGCTCGCTAAGTTGTTTGAGGGCCTTGTCATGTACTCTAACTGTTTTGCATCTTCCGAAATAGTCGAAGATGTTTTGTTATATTAAAAAAGTATATATATATATATATGTGTGTGTGTGTGTGTGTGTGTGTGTGTTTGTGTGTGTGTGTGTGTGTGTGTGTGTGTGTGTTTGTGTGTGTGTGTGTGTGTATATATATATATATATATATATATATATATATATATATATACACACACACACACATAAACGCTTACACATAGAGAGTCAGATGCTGAATTTTATGTATAATATTTTTTTCAAGTTAGGTGTTTTAGAATTCATAGTTTTTTATTCAGTACAATTATTTTTAATTGAGAAATTATTCCTGAACGTAATTAAATTTACAAAAACTTAAACCAAAATGTTAAAGGTCTAATAAAACGTAATGGCAATCAAGATCATCTAAAGGCACAAACCCGTTTCATACCGTTGGGGGGACGAACTTATTTACTCAAGTACGTAATGAAGTCAAACATCAATGGCGTAGGTCGAAGCGACCCTCGAATTATTCTGTGGTTTCTTTTGGCATTAATCATATTAACTGACCACCGGCTTATACGGCCCCTTGCCGTCGGGGGACACACTAGCTAGGTTCCAAATATTTCAATTTTACGTTTCATTCTTCACGTTCCTCAAATTCTTGAAAGCGTATTTATGAATTATTATATTTACATAGTTTATGTACGTATTTCACGTCGGAAATTTTACAAAGAGATGTTGTAAATAAATTGGATTGGGATCAAATAAACTATCCCTTGCACAGGGAATTAGCATCATTATACCCACTATGGGTCTGGTGTAATGGGAATGAGGGTTGTTTAAAAACATTAAAAATTCCCTTTTATTTTACGTTTCTCCGATTTCGTTAACTTTAGGTGTAGATCAGTCGATGTATTTAAAATCCAAAGACTGCGAAAATTATATTACTTTTTTTTATTTCCTAACCATTTTATTATATACAGTTTGTTACCATCATGCATCTCAACAGTGACCGCACGTATACAGTTCGATCCGGGTGTTGGCTTTTTCCACTGGAACGCATTTCTTCACGAATGTTCGTCCCTTGGTACGGATCCAATTTTTTCCTATTTTAAACCTTTTGTACTTTTTTTGAGGTAATGTGTACTTTCGCACACTATATAGGATACATTTTGATTTCATGAGTTTCTTAAAGATTATGAAAGAAGCTTCTTTGGGTACTGCTGTCATTTTGCTTAAGTTGGCAAGTTTATTATTATATGTGGTATTTTCGCGGCACATTATAGAAAACATTTATGCTGACAAAGCCCTGGGTAACAGCTAGTTATTTATATATTTTAAATAACCTTTTTGCTTTTTGTCTTCAATTACGGTGCTATAACTAATATTTTATCCCTCAGTTTCCTTAATAAGCGTCTATTCTCGTTAAGTATGTGATACTTTTCTTGTGTTACAAAATTTGTGCAATTTTCAATCGCTAATAACTTTGACACTAATAACGCGTTAACATTGGTTGATCCCACAACGGATGCTCCGTTCGATTCCAACGGATGTCTACCTGTATTTGTTTTGTCTGTGACGTCATCGGACTACTGTAGGTGCATGTGCATTATTGTTGTAAATTAGCGTTGTGTAAAGTCATAAATTAGTGTAGCGTGAAAACGCGTTTAGCTAGGACATTGGAATGGCACCATTGTGAAGAGCCTGAGGAGCACTATCAGGCGGAGAAAAACAGTAAAAATATTCGCCGGAATATAAGTAAAAATCCGCATAAAATGTCAAATTAAAAAAAAAATTTAATTTTCATGTCGTGTGAGTCGTAAATATGAGTAGAATTATAAAAAAAGGCAAATCAGAGCTAAGCTTGCAACAGAAGAAATCCAAAAAACTGAAAAAGTGTAAAGCAAGTAAATACGAGAACTACGATAGCGTCGAAAATAAAATGAAAAAACGACGCAAAGCGATTACGTAGCTGGCCCATCGAGCATACGGCGTACAGCGACGGATCATATGCGAGCGGCATCCAGGGATGGTCCAAACGTCCACAGATCAATGCGAGCGACATCTAGGGATAGTCCAAACGTCCACAGATCAATGCGAGCGGCATCTAGGGATGGTCCAAACGTCTACGGATTATGTGCAGACGTCGTTGAAGGGCAATATAGAGCACAGTGATAATATAGAGATCGATGGCAACGTGACAGCGCCGGACGTTTATATATTGCGATCACCAAATATCGTCGGGCATCAATGGGCGTACGTAAACGGAGGGTGCTACAGTAGGCTATGATGCTATTGAGCACGAAATCGTACGTGCAATCGCAGTTCGATGTTCCACAGTTCTGTTGGACTCCCATTGAGAAACACACTGTAGACGTATCTATTGTGCACGGCAAACCCAAATGTAAGCAGTTTGCAGAGAAATTGGTTTTAATATGACACACTTTTTATAATTTTATCCCGACTTTTCACGAAAAATTTATGGGGTGAAGCCGAACTATGCCTTTCGGTGTTTTTTACACAATTTTTCACATTTTTTTACGTGGTTCATAAATATGCAAAAATTAATTCTTACATAGAGAAGATAATATTTTATGAAAAAAGCTTCCTTGATTTTGTTATTTTAATATTAATTGTATATTATTTACGTAGAGATTTGTGACGTCATCGGAAATGTTTTATAAGTATTCACTAAGAATAGTTTGCTGATAAAAATAATTAAAAAATTTAATTTTCCAAAAGCAACTCTAAAATGACATTTTTTCTCGGAAAATCTCGATTACAAGAAAACATGAAAATTGCTACCAATTTTCATAGCGACACGAAAATTCATCATACTAGCAACATTAGATTTTATGTTTATGTATGCAGTACAAATATGTTGGAATAGTAATATCAAGATTTAGAACAAATTATATTAATTTTGGGATTATAGCTAGTCATTCAGTTACTTATAATTACTTAATCAAAAATTTGCTACTCAGTTTGTGAATTTTTAATTTATGTGATAAATACAACATGGAAAAATACAATGAAAATCATATTACAATAGATTTCCGTGTCACATCAAATATCAATGTTTTCATGGTATATTTAACTTTGAATTATAATAATTTGACTTGCGGATGAAAAAATCTGAGATTTATACAAATCCTTATATTGCCATGAAAAATTAGGGATTAAATTTCGTAATAGTTTAAATTCAACCACTTAAAGAAAAAAAAATGTAGCGAGATCCAACCTAAACCTTTACCCCACTCGAGAACTTGGTGTACATTTAAGCTTTTAAATTTACACCAATTTTTAAATAATTTTAATCCTTTATTTTATACAAAAAACAGAACTGGATGCTATATCCATAGATACATAAGTACGGTTTATGTAATACAATGAAACGAATGGTAGGCCGTTTACACTGTAAAGAAGAACTAATAATAAAAAAAAATAATGCATCGGGAAGAAATATTCAGCATTATTTAAGTTATCAAAAAACTTACTTTTAAGTGGCGAAATAATACAGCGCCATCTGGTACTAATTTAGTTAATTCTCTTATACGACCTTATTCGTACATCGAATTGTCATACCTGGTATTAGGTATATTTGAATCGATCTTTCGGATTGCAATGGATTGTAATTCACGGAATCGATTAAAGGTCTGAATCGCATGGGTTTGAATCGATCTCACAAAGATCGTATTGCGATTTTTAAATAATAAAATTAGGTAAATGTTAGTAAATTTATTAGGCAAACGCTTTTCATCACCATACAACTGAAAGTAGGTACAAAATTTAAGTATCCTAAAATGATAACAAAACCTAAATGATAAAAAAAATTATAACTTCATTAAGCGTTGAGGGTCTAGTTTATTACGGTTTTCATTGAGAGTATTACCAGCAAGAGGAAACAGCCGTATCGAGGGCACTGACGTTGCAAACATCAGTAAATATTTCAAAGCTAATTTGCTAAAGTCTACCTATATAGTTGATCTCTTTGCCCAATATTTTATCGGGTCTGCTTGTCTATCAAGAAAAGGTTCTCCCAGATACTGTCTCAAGATATCATCTACCTCTTCCGGCTCTGTTATTTGCTCATTCAATTTCTTTCGTCATACAGTATACAATTGGTGTAATTATACTACTTGTCATAAAATCTTGGTCAGTGATTCTTTTGTGATATTTTCTATTGGGGTAAAATATTAATTATTTCCATTATAATTGCAATTGCGCTACCAACTTTGCAGATATTTAGCAGTATGTCGATACCTTGCAGCTATTTGTCAGTGCATTGTTCTTCCCATTCCTTTACCCCTATAATAATAGATTTTAAGCGATTGTTCTGCAGAAAATGGCAAGTCAAACTCAGATAGCTTCTTGTGTTCATAATGTCTGTCCAAATATGAGAAGTAAAGCAAAACTATGAATCTGTTTTAGCTGAGTCTTCATTATATTAGAAATGTGTTTTTCGTCGCTAAGTCTTGAGATGGAATTTCTGTTTGGTACCATACACAGAAACTTTATTAAGTATTGGAATCCTTTTTTATCTAAAATGTTTAAAGGAAAATCATCAATTGTAATAAAATATAATACAGCAGTGAGCCAATTTACCTTTCTGGTATTAACCTTTTTGAAATGTTTTGCTTTAATTCAAGTTAGGTATTATAACATTAAAAACAGGCATTTGTTTCAAACTCATAACCAAAAATCAATTATTAAAGTTTATATGATTTGGCGTTGACGTTTAATTCCGACAGTAAATAAAATAAATACTTTTATTTTAGTTTTTATTAACCGTAAGTTCTAGAAAACTCAAAGTGATTCTAACAAATATTTAAACTTTTGAATTAAATTTGAGAATTTCTAATTTTCTGTATATTGTGATAAGCGGTGGTGCAGAATCTGGTATTGCCCTTTTAAAGACACTTGAATCACGAACGCGCGCAAGTAGGTGAGCGTTGGTTCGATTTTAAATTTTTGTGTGTGTATTGTAACTGGCCATAAAATTGAAACTAGAAATTCCAATATATTACTACAGGGAGCTACTACGCTTGATTAGTGTTTGTTTTATGAGATGATAAATGTTTTTCTGTAATGCTGATATTATTTTTGGTTTTAATTGACTTCAAAAAAACAATTTTTTAGGTATGTTTAAACATATCTCTTGCGTTTTTGACCCGGTTTGATTGATTTTTTTTTATTTAGAAGGTTGTATCAACTCCGAAAAATATAGTAATTATTAGCAATTATTTAAACGTTATTAAATCAAATGTCATCATAAACTCTCTGTGAAGATCATCGGTACACAAAATCAAAACTTTTCCAAACGTTGATTTGTGAGTAATACCACAAATTACTTGTTGCCTGGATGGCGTTAAGGCTTAAAAAGCTCATAAAAATACATCAACACAATCAAAACCACTGGAGCTACTAGAAAAAGATCTAACCGGAAAACTACAATGAAAAAACTAAATCAGTCATTATCTTATATTTTTTTCGTATTGTTTAATAACGAGACAAGTAAGCCGCTTAACACAAGTAAACTTTTAAAATTTTCTATTAAATGTAGCTCTTAATAGAACAATTTTAAAAATTTTATTAAATATAAATATTACAAGAAAAAATTACAATAAAAATAGTCATTTCTCCTGTTTTGTATTTAAGAAAATATTTGAGATAAAAGTAATATGATTAGATGAACTTTTAGAGGTTATATTCTAGTAAATTGATTTCTTCAATGTAAAATTAATTGTTATGAAGATATTTGCACTTACTCTATTATTAATAAGGAAAAAAATAGAACTTGTTTTTATGTTTGTCTGTATCCAACAGTCTTCCTTAGGTCTCGTAGTTTTATGATTCGGTACTTTATACACATAATATTTTTACATTCATTTCACCGGAAACGAGAAAGTTGTAGTAAACTACTCCAGATTTTTATTTAATTTTTTTGGAAATATTTATTATTCGAATTAAATTATAACAGCGAAATTAAATCATCAAGGAAGAAAATACGCGTTGAGCTATGAGTACAACCGCGGCGCTGACGTTTGTTAGAATGTCGTTAATCAATAAGACACATTAAGTAGGTTCTTAATTACTGTTGGTTAGGTTGGTTAGAGCCGGAGAGATTTATACTTGTATGTAGTACGTTGAATGCACTGGTTCACTGGTTTCTAATGAATTAACGTTTAATTTCGTGCGGCATCCCGAGATGCAACTTCCGTAGTTGCCAGTTCTGAAGGAATGCTTGATGAGTGCCGTGTTTATATTTGTCCGGAGCAGGTATACGGCCGTCGGCGTCGCCGTTCGTAAATTAAACGACAGTGTTTGTTGTCGCAATAGAGACTCAGTGGAGCGACTGGCCGCGGCCTGGTGGTTCAGAGTTCGTTTTATCTTTGCGATGAAAATGTGATCTGAAAAGCTTTTTCGGGTTTGTACGGCGGGTGTCGAGGCAGTTAACTTAAAAAATATATATTTTAGTTTCTGTTTCTTTAGAAATAATTTGAGTTATATTTATATTTTTATGTTTTTCGTAAATCGGGCTAAATACATTTTAATTTCAAATTGATGATGTTTGATAGATAAAAGATAATTTTTATAGTTTATGTTTAATTTTAATAATCTCTGAAACGACTGTTTATGAACCACATTATTTTTAATGTAATAAAATATATATTACTATAAGAAGTCAATTTAAGGATATTTGTCTACTTATTTAAACAGAGATCAAGTAAATTAAAAACATATATCACAATGTCAATATAATGAATGAGAAATCCAAAGTTATATATTAAAAAAACGATTTTCGCAATTTTCTATAACCAAAAACAATTCTTGATAACAAAATTCCGATGAAATTTATTAATGTGTTAGCTTTTAGCTCGCGGCATAACCGACGAGAACTTGTAGGTTTACCTAGTTGTTAGTGACAGTAATTAGTTGGGTATTATTTATATCATGGTAGCCACTGGGCTAACATTTCTTATATATTTTTACCCACGAAGGAACGGAGGAGATATAAGCATTTAGGGTGAGAGGTTGTCTGTGTGTTTGTTCGTGTTTGCAATTCAATGTTCCCATTTATCTCCAAAACGGTTTGACCGATTTAGATACGGTTTTCTGTAAAATGTTTGTAATTCATTGGCAATGGTTTTAAATAGTTGTTACGGTTATTACTCACCAAGCAGCATCTCAAAATGGTTTGACCGATTTAGATACGGTTTTCAGCATAAACGTTTTAATTGAAAAAGTATAAAATGGAAACCAAAAGTGTAGTCGTTATATTTATATTATTGTTATTAAAAAACAAGTAAATATTTTTTTTGAAAAACCTCCGACTAAAAGTAAGTAAGAAACTATTGATATAGTCAAATCCAAAAAAATCTGTGGGGCTACCATGCCCTGCCTATGCTTAAAATTTTGCAATTTTATCAGTTCGTGACGAATTGAAATTCTTTTAGGTGCGCAAATAGCTTTCTATGCTGCTACAATGTAATTGATATTAGTAATGAAAATGGCAATGGCTGCCCTGACGGATTTTCTTGGGTTTGTAATTATTGAATATATTTGGCGTTAATTTTGTAGAAATTCATTATTCACAATTAAATGAAACTACGTGATGTAGTATTATTTCTACTTTCTTTAAGTTCTTAACCACGACCTAGGTTTCGTTTTATTACAACATCTTCAGGTGGGCTATTAGCAAAAATATTTGTGCTAATATCCCAGGGGTTTATCAAAAAAAAATATTTGCACGTTTTTCAATAACAACGACTACATTCGTCGTAGATTTCTTAAAAATTTTCAATTTTGCTTTTTATTAAGGTTCTGCATTTAAAATGGTATAATGGTATTTATATACATACGTGTCTGTGTTTGGTTATGTTTACATGACGGCTGTTTCTGTCATACACTTCTATAGATATGGAATTCAAAATTAGGGATTAACATTTAGAAGTGGAGCAACAATGACGAGTAGAGTGTCATATGGAAGGACGTATTTGCCTATATTCAAATATTCCTATACTATTTTTCTTTTAACTTGAGCTGCATTGTTTATCTACCTTACCACCAACAAAAGTGTTAAAATATCAGCTCCCCATCCAAGATAACCATCGAATTAGTAGCGCACTGAAAAGTATAAAATAGTGAAAAAATGATTACTCAGTTGGAATTTTTGCGGTAAAATATCGTTTTGAAACATAAATAAATTTGCAAAATACTTTTACTGCTAGAGGTTTTCGGAATCGAAGCCAAGTCGACGTTTCTCTCCTCTCTCGAGTACTTGCACCCCCATACAGAATAGGGTGATATTTTACTTGGCGTCGACACCAAAAATGTCTAACAATAGCATTCTACAAGTTTATTTTTCGTCGGAAACGATATTGTACTGCAAAAGTTCCAAATAAGTAATTTCTCATTTTTATAATTTTATACTTTTCATTGTGCTTCTTATTTGGTGGTTATTTGAATTCGGTTAAATTTTTTTTTTTTAAAAGTGCTATTTTTCTTTTTTTAAGTTCCTATGATTTATATTAACCGTAATGTTACGAACTTACGATGAATTCAATATCAATAAAATCGCATTTATTGAACAGACTTTTGTAGTCTTTAATGGACCTAGATATATTCATACAGACTTACATACACATACATGTGTAAACAGACATATATATATATATATATATATATATATATATATATATATATACATACATACATATATTCACACAGACCCTGTTTTGGCGTCATTGTATTCAGTGCTTCAAACCTGTGTGCACAATATGTCAGCCTACTGACATTATAGGTATTAATTTATGTATTTTAATATATCTAATTGATACATGTGGTGAACTTATTGATACGAGAATAGAATACCAGTCCAGCCAGACTCGACGAGCAACCGGGAATCGAACCCGGGTTCCTGCGGTGCGCCCTACAATCAAAAGGCGTATGCCTTGTGATCAACCCAACACACTGCGGTAACAACATTGTAGTTGCTATATGACTGTGTATGTATTATATTATTATACCTGCATTATATTTATTTACCTATTTAACTAGGTACTAATGTTTAGTTATTTTATGCATTCGTTTATACCTATACTTATTTATATCTATTCATTTACTAATATCTTAGTTGCTTCATACCTTTGTATGTAATTGTACATATTTACCTACCTATTGATTTTTTAAATTTTCTTTCTTACATCAGGACACGTGAAACGAGTTCAAATTCTATACGGTTACTTCAGACCAGTGAAAAGTTCCTATCACCACCTGGCTCCATCTTTATGCGGGTAGATTTATGATGCCCTTAATTGTGTGCTTTATAGAGACTTTATTATTAAATTATCATCACACCTGTATTATCCAAACTCTATCGCGGCATTTGCGCTGTTCGTTGTGGAGGAATTCTATGGTTTGTTTTCAACTTCC
Organism: Druceiella hillmani; assembly: GCA_039881145.1. Taxonomy (NCBI): domain Eukaryota; kingdom Metazoa; phylum Arthropoda; class Insecta; order Lepidoptera; family Hepialidae; genus Druceiella; species Druceiella hillmani. The sequence goes on along the minus strand of JAYKKI010000074.1, from coordinate 6,170,681 downwards.
ACGGGGCAAATATAACTAATTACTTGTTTAAATTAAATATAACTAATTACCATGCAGGAGCCAACCAAATAAAAAAAGATCATCTAAATTAGTTAATTAACGCTGGAGATAAGAGTTAATATACACAAACCAGACTGTACAACTGCAGAATCAAGTTGAGCAATTAGAATCTGGAGTTCAGTGTGCAGCATCAGGACTGAGAAGTTGGAATCCGAATTTCAATTACAGGGTCTCTGCTTAAAATTCTGAATATTTATTATAAGAATCTTATGTCTCACGTACTCTCTATCTTTATGTCTCATGGTTTAGGCAGGCAGTATACCTGCATCATCAGGATTTATGGATTAAATGCTGAAATTATATTTTATGTACCCATAGACACTTACCCACATATTTACTTTGCTACTTTCTTGCTACGTTAATACAAGTCGAACGAGTTCAAAATCGATAAATTTGCTCCTCATTACTGTCATCACCTTCAGGGTCCATCGCTGTACCCTGGTTTTGTTAAAGAGCAAATCCATATTACTCTTAGTCGTGTCTTATTAGATTATCAATGAGGCATATATGTTCCAAACTCGATCATGGCAACTGTGCTATCCATTGTTGAAGAATTATATATTCAATTTGCATTATCAGATAGTAACCAAATTTTCGTGGGGTCCTACTGGAAGAATAACCTTCCAAATAAAATCTTCCGAATTGGTTCATAAATGCCGGAGATATGAGGTATTATAAAAAAAAAAGATAATTAATGTAAAAGTACAGTTTAGGAGGGAATCTCTCTTTTTTTGAAGTCGGTTAAAAATAATACGAAATCCATTTATAGTTTTTTTATCGAAAAAACCGTTAATTTTTTACTCTTTAATTTGTTGACCATAGTCATGTATATATTGATAGGATAAGGATGAAGTAAAGACCTTTATCACCGTGTACTATTTAAATAAAATTATTTCTATTATAATGATTTTCACACTATTGTCGCGCTCAGCCACTATAACTTGGCTACGTCCGAAGTTCGACTGTGTATGTGCGAGAGCAAGTAGACTGAATACAAGCCTGAGGATGGACAGAAAATAAATATTAAAAAAAATGTGTAATTAATATAAAAACTAAATTACGTATATAAAATAAGTTAAGAAATACATTACATTTTACGTATTTGCTATTATAAATGATTAAATTATAGAGCTGACGGCAGTGAGTGCGAGGACCATCGGTACGGAAAGCACGCGCCTGAGTTCTACTCGAATTTGGCAATTTTTTAACTTTATGACGTTACATTAATTTATTTTAAATGAAACATCTCGTTTTTTTCTATACTTTACATGATGTATCTAATTACTAAAACTTCAATTATGTTATTATTTTATATAAAGAGACAGACAAAATGATGTGATTAATTAACTATTTGATGTTGAATTGAGACGTTATGTATATAATTTTACTTCTGGAACCCAAAGCTTCCCAAAGTTTCATCTTCACTGAAACATTTATCAGAGGTTTAAACTTTGTCTGAATTTTGTAGCTTTTGCTTAATTTATATTCTCTCTAATTAATTTTATTAGATTAAATTAATATTATTTTTAAAGTTTAGACTTTTTAACTTTACTCTTTTATAACATGTATAGATTTTTAAAAATATTTTTTTAACACATATTTGGATAAAAGTTAATTTCGTACCATATAACTTCCTTTCGTAACTTTTTATTTGCCTGCAGATATTTAAGATTTTTTTTGAAGTTGCATAATTAGTATGGTTATCATCTCATTTTATGGGTTAGTGATCGTGTTCACCTTTCAGAAAACTCAAATCCGCCACCTCACGCCAGTTTCTTAAAGTCGGTTAATTTATAAGGTCGGGGCTCATTTTTTTACCCTTTTGATCTCGTGCAAAATCGGTACATTTTGAAGTTGAGTTATTTGAAATACTCATACTTCATAGCCTTCAATATCACATTTTAAATATACAATTACCCTTTTTGCTTCTAACTCTGTAGTCACTGAGAAGTGACGACAAGTGCTGAATAAGAGATTAGAATAACTAGTAGATCAAAGTAGCCATAGATAAATAGATACTCCGGTTTCCGTTAAGAGATTTTTCTGATATATTCAATAATTATCCAAGATTTCCGTTGGTTGTTAATCTTCCAAGACCAAAACAAAAACTAAATTTAGTTCCCCTTCCAAAAATTACGAATTACATGCATTATGTATTCTTAATAGGGCATTAGGGCAGATAAAATAATTCATTTGTGCGCAGCTTCGAATTCACTTAAGAAAAAAATATAATATCTTAAAACATCGGAACAGAGCGCTACGTTTGTTCGTCGGAGCGCGGGGGAGTAATTCACCATAAAACAGCCGTCATTCAAACATACAGTTCGGGGCCGCACTTCGCAAGTGTCACAGTTAAATAAAGAAGTCAAAGATGCCATTGCTAGGATAGTTCGCCCGGTATTGTCGGGAATATAAATGCGAGGTCAATATACTTTCCAATGTACGAACTAAACAACATTCTTTTCAAAATTAAATGAAACTACGTGATGTAGTATTATTTCTACTTTCTTTAAGTTCTTCACCACGACCTAGGTTTCGTTGTATTACATCTTCAGATGGGCTATTAGAATCTTTGCTAATAACCCATCTGAAGATGTTGTAGTACAACGAAACCTAGGTCGCGGTAAAGAACTTAAAGAAAGTAGAAATAATACTACATCACGTAGTTTCATTTAATTGTGAATAATGAATTTCTACAAAATTAACGCCAAATATATTCAATATTCTTTTGATATTTTCTTGTCAATAGGAAACTATGTTACTTACGGCCGTATATAAAAGAAAACATATCTAGTTTTTACGGGGTTTACGACGTTAGGAGAACATTTGTAACTTCAAACTGTGCATCTAAGTGATAAATTTAATATTCTAGATCATATGTGATACTATTATAGAATTAAAATGATACCTGTTTACTTTTAAATACTATTTTTAAAACACCGTCTTTTAAATTTTATGAACACTTTATCTAAATCATAGGAAGACCCCCGAATTATTCAAATGGTACAAATAGTTAGAATTTTATTTCCAGTAACTTTTGATTATGAAAAAAACTGTAAATTTGTTTCAGACATGGAGGAAATTGATGCGAGTGAGTACAATCCTCGTATGTTACTCAAAGTTCGATTATAATCGAATAATAACGCCTTTAAACATTTTATATGAATTCTATTTTCATTAATAGTAATTGTTCATTAAAATGTCAGCTCATAATTTAACTACTTTACACTGTTTACGGCTAACTAATGGTAGAAATATTGAATAACCACATACCTTAGTAGTTGGCTGTTCTCGAAAAGTGACACGTCGCCATACCGTACACTCTACTACATATAGATTACATATATACCTTAGTATAGCGTGGCTACCCGTCGCCACGACAAGCGTCGCTACTCCAACTATCTGGTTTATACCTGCGCCTACAGATGTTTCACATCAAAAACGTAATTGTTCATGAAGTGGGGTTCAAAATTATGTTATTGTTCAGTTTAATTTCGTGCAATTGAATGCAATAATAGTCACACATTGTACATTGATGTATATACGACAAGCAATTATTTAACCCAGTCTAATGTTCATTAGACATATCGTACAAGTTGTGCTTCTTATTTAACATGTATAGTTTTACATCAAACATATGTAAAATCTTATTGTAACATATTTATTGATTTGTTTTTCCAACAATACTATGAAAAATTTGAGAAATGATTCTCTCAAATGAGTTTCTCTCAAACGAGAATACGTGCTCTTCTGTCTATCTGGCCCATATTTATAGACAAGATTATAACCACGTATACTGTTTTAAGAAATATAATCTGAATTATGATTATTTTGATTTACCTCTCAAGTTCTGAAGATATATAAAATAGACAAACAAACTTACAATGCTCATTTTTCTGACGCCAGGAACGACAGGTGACCATGGAATTATGTACACGTAAAGATTGGGCGGTAGAAGAAGGTCCCACCGCATTAACTATGCAGCGGGCCGCGTATCATCTACTGACACACGCCCGCCCGCCCTATCCATATATTATTCAGCCACCCGCCCGTCGATGCAGATAAATTGTTTTACCAGACGAACTGCTCCACTCGTCTCCAGCGAACGTCATGTTTAATATTGTATTTGACATTTGCATGATGTCTTTTTTATATGACGTGCAAATTGTGTTAGCTTATAGACTTTCGGGCGCGCGCTCGGGAGGCCTGACTCCCGCCCTGTGACATGTGTGGCTCTCGATGTGTTTTAGGGAGGAATTTAAAGGTTGTAGTAAAAAAATATAAAAACTCGGTTTAGGGAATTCACGACAATGTTCGTGAAGCGACTATATATTATGTGATTTACTGTTATTGTCATCAATATATGCTTATGATAATTTTGAAATATGCCACGGACAAGCTGGTAAGTATACGAAGCATAAATAAACAGATATTTTAAAATAAAATAATAGAAAACGATAATATCAGTTCTATATTAAGTTTTAATTTTATTAATAGGAATTAAAATATTCTTTTTAGGAACAAAAAATATTTTTCCGATCTTTATTGAATTCAAACCGATACAACTGTTATTGATTTACCGTTGCTACTCTTTTCGGCTACACTGTAGTTGTTTACAATCTGGTTGGTTTCACAATCTGATGGGTACGTTATGTGTTTACGAAAAGTAACAATAAAATATTCTGTAATATTGTACTTTGCGCTCTAATTCCTGAAATATGCTTTTCCATTAACATATGAAAATCTGTTAATTGAAAAATAATTTGAAAATTTAATTTTCACCAATGAAAACGTTTCTGTTTTTCATTTATTGTAATTGTTGGTTGATGAAAGCTGAAATGCATAATAATAATGAAATCAATTAAATGTCGTCATTCAGTTAATCATCCCATTTCGGATTTCTTAAATATATTTATAAGAGGCTCTATGAAGGATTTAATTAGTAGATACACATCTTTTTTATTTACTACTTTGACACTTGTTCTCACATATGATAATTATTTTGTAGGAAGATATCACAAAATAATTGAATATTCATATGGCATTTAGTGAGATATCAAAATTATTTTTCAACATTGTTTTTCTATCTGAACTTTTCCAACTAAAAGGTAACTGCTTGAAAATATCGTTTTTATTTATAACATCGAATGATTTTTGAATTTATGTTTTGTTTACGACAAATATAAAACAAGTTTTAGTACAACTTTGGTTTTTACTTTCTAACGTAACTTTACAAAGTTTCACTTATTAACGTAGAATACGTCTTACGTTTCGAAACCGGAGTATACACACTTAATTCCTTAATGTAGCATAATATAATACTAATGGAAAATTTAATAATTTTAAAACTCTTAATCATGTATACATGTACAGTAAAGCATTAAATAAAGCATGTTTTAGACGTTTGACATCATGGACTGATGAAATTGTAATGCAAAATTGAAGCATGAAATTCATTAATTAGTACATGTATCATTCGTTACACAAATGCAATTTTGGGAAATTTTGCAAAAATTACAAAATATCTAAAATATGTGTAATGAATATAAAAAATAATACTTAAAACGTCAATGGAAAGAAAGATCGAGAGACCGGGATACCAAAAACATCCGGATGTTTGATGCCCAACGTCAACAGGCCCTTGATGTTGAGGTGCCACATCGCCAAAATGATTGTTCATTCATTACTGACGTATTCTATATGTTTAAACCAGTGTCTGTATCCCGACATAACTCCCTACAATGTTTTTAGCTCTGCACACTTCCAATTGAATTAACGACTGTGTGAGTTTGGAGAGTAGCAAGTTTACAGTAAGTTGATGCAATATCGATGTTTTTAATTTTTTTAATTTTCAATTCAAATATAGCACTAAATTGGTGGCAAACAAAGGAGTAACAAGATATATTTTAAGTTTACCTAATCTTAATGAAACAACGATAAACAGGGTCTTAAATGTAATCTATTTTGTTTCTTTTTGATACGTTAAGTAAGAATGGCTGTGACAATAACAATTAGCGGAATCACTAATTTGAGAACAATGCGGATCTGTGAGATAAGGCGGAGAATACCGACAGCCGTAAATATAATGTATAAATTAAACATTGTACACAAAACTTTTACAATGTTTGTTGCATTATAATTTGTCAGCTAGATATAAAATATACGATAAAGTAATTGGGTATTTGACTAATTTTTTTTATTTCATTAATCATAATTTCAAGGTACAAGCTGATGTAGAGTGAAATTTTGTTTTAATAATCTTAAAAATTGACCGAGTTATAAAAGTTTAAATTTAACCTTTAGACAAGGACGGCAACACTATGTTGTGAGGTCATTTTCAATATCGCACAATATATTCTACGAGAGGAAAAGAGACAGGGATATACCCTACTCTATCCGTATCTTCAAATTTAGAAGGCTATAAACTGGCTTATTTTTCAAACAATTTTTGAATTTTTTTCAAGACTGATTTTTAATTAACTTATATTTCACAATATTGTACTAAAAAAATCAAAATTTAGAATGAGTCAACTATCGTATTGTACGAGTATTACATTTTCTACATCGCGAGAGCGGAGTCGAAGTTTGAAAGTTAGTATATACCGTATTGGCTATGTTAGTCGGGTATACTTGAATGTAATATAAACTCTGTTGTTGAAGACTACTTCCGGGAAGATTACTTTTGTTGAGGAAAACAAACAGCACATGGCAAATTAAATACACCACATCATCTTCTTAATATAAAACGATTAAATGTGGAAAAAAATTGATTATATTTTAATCATTATAACAGGTAAATATTATTTTTAATTACCAATGTTGATATACTTGCATTAAAATCTTTTTTTCTTTCTTCACTTTTTGAATTATATAGTTGCACATTAAATTATTATAAACGGCCCAGATATGCAGCCAAATAAACAGTTGTTATATTTTACATACAAAGGGTTAAACGTTGTATCTAGACGTGTTCCGACGCAGATGACGCCTGCATACAGTTGCAGTGCCGCGTCCCGAGCGGCGCAGCGGCGGCAATTACGCCGACGCGTCTCGGCCGCCGCTCATTAGCATGCGAGTGACTTGTCGTGCGACACTTCAATTGGAAAATTTTATTATTCAACTCTGCTCGCGCGGAAAAGTTTGTTTTTCGAATTGGCGCGGAATTTGCGGCGCTAGAGCGTGGCGAGCCCACGTGAGCGGCATGCGGAGCGAGCGCCGTGTGTAATTTTAAAATAAATAGAAGGAGAACCGTGAAAGGTGCGGTGGAAAATTGTTTAAAAACTAAATGGAGAAATTGAAATGGAAAGCGAATTGAAAATTATTTACGTTACTTCATGCAGTTGACATGGTTTAATTTAATGTTTTATTTCCGTTTATTTTCTAATTCCAAATTTAAAAAAAATTTATATTATTCGTTTGATATAATTTATAATTTATATTCGGTGACTTTATGCATTTAAGAGAGCAAAGCGAATAAATACTTTGAAATGTTATTTAGGTATGTATTTACCCCTCCCGAATTCATAAAGGAAAACACTTTGAAAACTTATTTTTCTACTTGAATGTAATTTGATAAAGATTGAGTTTGTCGAGAAACGGCAAAAGTTTTCCTTAAAGAAAATGTAAAATTTGCTATTTGTTGATTTAAATAATTAATGAAAATTATTATTTGAAATTATGATTAAAGGTTCCTAAAAACGTAGTTTCAGTGAAAAATATGATATTTTGGTTATTTCTGTAATAATACAATTTTTAGATAAAATTCCAGCTTTATTTTCAAAGTTACAAAATGAATAAATTCGATACAATATACGTAAATAAGTATGTAAAATCTTCAATATTTGCTAGGGACATGATTTTATTTTAATTTAAGAAATTTTAATTAATTTAAAAAAAAAAATATGTTTTTAAATTGGTAGTTGGATGTTATCGTGATCTTCCGATTCAAACAATTTTTTTAGTCTTTTAAATATTTTTTTTTATTTTATAGTTATAATTATCTCAATGTAGTTCTTTTGGTTTCTAATTTTAACTCTTCTATATGGAAACGTACTACACTTAGATATTTGTTGTACGTAAATGAACAGTTTTATTTTGTTACTTTGATGAAAACTTGAAAATTGGTTGAAGTATGTCTAAAATTGAAATGTTGTATTCTAATTATGAATATTTTTATATTTAAATAAAATGGAGCATTAGGCATTTGGGACTTATAATTTTTTCTTAATTTATTTAAGTTTTAAATTTGACAAATGGATAAAACATACAATAAGTAGGAATTTTAATTTTCGCAATAATTGTTACAACTGCTTGTTTATCTGTCCGCAGGATATTTCTAAGGTATATTCCGACAATTATCCGATATTGTTTAATATACAGTATATATGTTCCTACGAATTAATTTCCCATATAATAAACTTCAACAACTCCCGCCACAAGTTGATTTTATTACGAAGGTTATATTCACATGCATCTATCTTTCTCTACTTGCCGGCCTTCTTCACTTTTTTTCCCTAGTCAGACTTGTAATGTACGGCCAGCTATTTCCAGCATAAAGGTGTATGAACTTCGTGCAATTAGAGGTCATTTACAAAAGAAAAAAACCCGTAAAAATAACCTTTGTATATTGAGAAAACTAGTTACGTTGCTATAGAAGTCGCGATAGCACGGTTGTCACATTTATTATTATATTTTTCAAAAATAAATTATACGTCTTATGGGCGGTCTGTTCTGAAATGAAGAATGGTATGAAAGTAATTTCCCAATTTGGGCTTTGTATTTATTAATTTAGTCTAACAGAAGATAAAACAACGTTCTCTCATTTTAACATTCCAGAAATTGCTGGACAATATTACGAATTTACTGTTAATCTAATATCGAATATCTTACAGAATTAAGAGCTGGTAACTCGATAAAAATAATTAAAAAAATTTACTCTGAATTTTTCACGAAAAATACCATCTGCATGTTACAAACCAAGTTTAACAAGTATAATATAATTAAATTCAGGAATTTTTGCAATTTTTCAACAGACGAAGTTTTAACATTGCCATAAATAAAGTCATAAATTTTTCTTTCCCTTAATTTATGCATTTAACTGGCCACTTGTTGCCAATTAACAATACTGTAATCGGTACTATGAACCGATTCCATTTATGTAAAAACTGTTTAACTTGTTAAATGAATGTTTCATTAGGACGAAATGTAAAATTATGGAAATCTCAATTGTTTGCAATAATCTTATTAATCTTTTTTACATAAACATAAAGAGATTTATCTTTGTACGAAAAAAATGCCAAATTAATTACGTGTATAACTAACTTGTTTAAAAATACATAAAACTTTCGTGTTAAATGAATGTGTTTAATTACTTATATTGTAGGTTCATCAATATTAATAAACGGAACAATTTAGTAGCGATACGAGCTGGTTAATGATTAAGTTTTTGTAAATATTGTATGTTACGTACATTTTTTTACTTGTTACAAACAAAAAATGGAATTTTCATTTTCTGGCTTATACAATAGTTGGTTATTCTGTTGGAATTTTATAAGTCTGTTGGAATTTCTTAACTTTTATTACATACTTTTATTCATTTAACTAAATACACATATATAAGAAGACAGGAAAAGGAAGAAGGACATACATATAAGAAGAGGGAAAAAAATAATTTGTTTGAAATAGAATCTGCAAATATATAGAGAGCGGTGCGCCGTAAATTTCTAAAAGTACATTGTAAGAGTACATGTGGAATGCAGGCACATGTGACTCACCGCACTTTAGTACAATTTAGCGGAACAAATGAGCCGAGTAACAAAAACTAATCAAAGTGCTCCGATAATGATTATCCAACGATAAGATAATGTATAACTCGTGAGATATAAAGAGGCTAACTGATTTTATTTTTATTAGAACAAAGCTTTTTTATTATAACACAATAAAGCTCATACATTTACATTTTGTATAGTTTCTACTCAATTCACTCCATACACAATTCTTGATGTCGTCATATCAACGTATCTGTCGTCATCCATGCGGCCGTTTCCCGCCCCATGGTCTCCATTCCAACAGTACTTTACAGCAGACCCTTAATTCACTCCAGCAGTTTTCTTGATGTCGTCATACCAGCGTGTCTGTCGTCTTCCTTGCGGCCGTTCCCCGCCCCATGGCCTTCATTCCATCACTACTTTAAATTAATTCATTCCAGCAGTTTTCTTGATGTCGTCATACCAACGTATCTGTCGTCTTCCATGCGGCCATTATTTTACATCAGGCCCTTTGTTTGCGTGCGACATGACAAGCCATTCCCATTTTAATTTTGCTATGAGTTTTTTGACTTCACTAATCTTGCTGTGCATTCTTAGCCAGTAATTTCTTTTAGAGTCTCTCAGTTTAACTCTATCAGTTTTCTCTTAATTGGACTTTGAGCCACTTAGAGTTTGTGGAGGACCTCCTTCGTAAACGCCCAGGTCTTTGTTCAGTATGTGAGTAGGATACACAGATTGTATATACAAGCTTTCTGATTAGCACTGATTTTTGTGTTGAAGGTAGACTTGAGCTCGGAGTGGGCAGCCCACGCTAGCCTTATGTGCTTGTCAATTTCATTTGCCTAATTGATCTTGTCCATTACTATTTCTTGACCTGCTTCTCCATTTTCTCGATGACAGTTCCTTTTGTCTGCAGTACTATTTGAACTAGGTTCCTTGGTTTGTTCTTGGTTTTGTTAAAGTTCATTTCTCTCTGGTTATTTGAGAATAGTACGATGTCATCTACAAACCTAAGTTTGTTCCGTCTTTCGCCTTCCATATTAATCTCTCAAAGCAACGTCTTAAAATGTGTCAAGAGTGAAGAGCTTTAGAAAAAGAGTGTCTTGCATCATAGACAATTTCGATTAAATATATCAATGTGATTAAAGAAATAAAAATAAATTGTTATAAAACTTTCAAACAGTGCCATTTGTTTTAATATTATCATTTTATCTATCAAGATCTAATAAAAGGTAAAAAATCGAGTCTTTTTGTTTGTTTATACTTTTGTCGGTTTGTTTTTTATCAGTTGTTCTATGCGCACCTTCGTCGTGCACGTCAATCTCAGCTGCGGCTTAATCGATTTGGATGCAGTTTTCAGTGATTTATTTAGATTTACTTGGGCTATCATTTAGGCTTGGTTTAATTTTAATCGGTTTACAAAAAAAATATACGTCAATCTTTAGTTTACGTTTGTTGTGCATGCTAACATCAGAACCGGTGTAACCGATTTGGCTGCCAACGCAATCTATTAGCGATTTTAGTCAATTTTATGTTCATAAAGGTCTGAGAGAAAAAAAGAAAAAAAATACAAAAAATTCTAATAACTTTTCATACACGGCACAGCTAGTTCATAATAAATTATAAAGTATTATTCAAAGGGTTGACTTAATAGGGAAAAATGAATATTAAAAATCTCCTAAAATTAATATTTCCCTAGAAAGATCGCTGGCATTAAAACGTATTTAAATTATTCTAAAGTAAAGGTACTTCCGTCTGACAATGAGTCACTTTTAATTATTTTTAAATCAACTTTCCTAATATATTTGTACTTATGTAAATATTTAAAAACTAGATCGAGTATTTATTTTGCTATTTATTCGAAATCGTAAGGAATTATTGGGTCCGGGTGCAATATATTTTGGGTATTTGTACGAAACAAATTTTCCCGTATTAAAATTTGCTGTAATAAAAAGATCGTGTAAATATGTTGTTTTTTCAACTTTGATAAAATGTCTTCAATAAAATAAAACAATATAATCTTAATTATCTTTACGGGTTTAAGGAAATTTCTGGAAATATTCTGGGTAAGTAATTCTCAAAGCATTTTATTAATGTTACGGAAGAGATAAGGTATAAAAAATATACATAATTGATATGAAAATTCATATCAGCTGGGTTTTATTCATATCATAAATGATGCATTGTTACATGATGATCCATCATTAAACCAAGATTTTAATCTATCTAGAGCATAAGTTTATTAATGTTTCCTGATATTACTCATAAAAATTTGGATTGTGTATACATATTTTTTCCTTTACTATTTAATTAAAATCATGATACCGACAGTTCCGGTAATTAGAAAAATGTATGTTTTCTTTGAAACTTTCTTTAGGAAATTTATTTCTGTACCGTTTTTATAAATTAGTTTTCCAATATCATCTGTAAAAATATTAATATATTAATTACATTTGTAAAATTCGACTAAATTTGATACTTTTCTTCATATAGTTGCATCTAAATTCTTTCATAAGCGTCATGTCAGTTACGTATATAATTAGTAAATACCAATTTCATCTTTATACGTTCTAAAAATTCAGAATTTCAAATGTAAATAGACACGACACTATTTTCGGCCGCTTTCTGAAGTCAATGTAAATTAATATCTTTCGAATCTCCCTTTAGAGGATGGCAGATACAATTACATGATTGAGATTTGATTTCCTGTAGCTTGCTAGAATGTAATGAAAAAAAACAATATTATTTAAAAGGAAATAAGTTAATTAATCAAATATTGAAGAGAAAAATTTACACTCAATATAAACTTATTTTAGCTTATAAAGTTTCCATATCAATTGAGTCTCACGTAATGGTAGATACAACACAATTAAAAGAAGTATTTTATTCCCAAAAAACATAGTTACATCTGTTATAAAAATCAGTAATATTTTGTTGATATGCCTGTCATTTATTTACTTAGGTCAACACGTTCATATTTCTGGGGAGTGCCGTATCTATAATCCTAAAATATTTTTTCTGGATGTAGGACTGCTATGTTAGCTATATTGCATTCGTTATAGCTCCTCATAACTAATTTTATTCCGTATTGCAAGTTGCCTTACATTTTAATTTTTCTTGCATTTCTGGATATGAAACACAAGCAATTAAAATGCAAATAAATAATTCAGTGCTCTTTGCAAGCAATTACGAAGATATAGATTTGTGTGCATAATTTTGATTTTATCTGATGTATTCGAACCCACTTCGATAAAGAATTCATCGTCACATTATCTTAATACCCGACAGAGCCAAATTGACCGATAAATCCAAATCACAGTCTCACTAGCAGCCAGTTGCCTCCGCCGATAATCCGCCGATAAGTGTGACACTCGGGATTACCCACGCTGACTGATGGACTAATCGGTAAGCTGTACCACTGATAACCCGCTAATATAACTCGGCGCTAAGTCGCGCGCCCGGCTATCGTCCAATATGTCGATCATACGGCCGGTCATCCATCATAGGCGACGGACATCGATTCTGGCAATAATTTAATCGCATTGTCCGCACACGTCCAGCTGCGGATGGGCGTGGCGCGGCAGGTGGGCGGGGCGCGGCCGTGGGGCGTGGCCGGTGGCGATTGGCCGCGAAACACGCCCGGCGCGGCGTCGTGCGTTCGCGGCCTCTAGGTGCCACTCCGCCGCCGCGCTCCGCGCCTGACGCACGCTCGCTGCGCTGCCGATCGCGCCGCGACTCTCATGATCACGTAGCCGACGTAAAATCACGTAAATGTTTTAATAAAACTTGCAAATATTTGACGATAACTTTTAATTTAATTCAAACGTTGCCACTTAAGCTATTCATGTTATAATTTACTTTATTTATATAAATAAGCTTAAATTTTAAAATTTGTTAAACTAACTTCAATATATTTCGAATTACGATACATTTAATTCGATTAGTCGTATCATAAAAAAACTTTTTGTTAGAGTAGATTTATAAATTAAGTCAGAAGATTACTTATATAATTGAATAAAAATATCGTAAATAAATCGTAAAAGACGAAGGTGTTGAGATAAGGGCGCACCGGTAAAGGAGGCTGCGTAAAGGAGTATTGGCGGCAGGAGAGTGCGTGGAGGCAACAGGTGTTTGCGCGTGGGCGAGGACAAGGCTGGCAGGTAAGTCGCGCCGAGTGAGTCTTTATCTTGTAAGTATTGTGTTGAGGCACACCATCAATTGAGGAAGTTAGCTTGGCGATATACCTACCTATTTCTTATACTGTATCGAGCTCGCGAGTATTTCGTATTAGCTAGAATATTTATTTTTGAAATGTGAACAAAATTCATATTACGGTGAATTTATTGTATTTAAAGCGTCGTTAGGTAAAGTATTAATAATGATTTGGTTATAAAAGAACATGATCTACGAAGATTATGTATATATTATATACTTACAAGGGTTTGTATGAAACGGTTAAATGAATCATTATGTGAAAACGGGTGTATGAATCATTATGTGAAAAATAATCTGTATTTTCTGATGCTTATAAGCTGTTGTATACGACTGGAAGTACGTTTGTACTAATGTATTACTTAAAATTAGTTTAATTAAGACGTATTAATATATAATGTGACTAAAATTAATTTATTTTCCAAAATTACAGTTGTAATAGCGTATTTATTTTCATGTGTCAAATTGTGTTTCTACGGTTGCGATGGTAAATTTTTGTATGACTTAATTTAATATGCGTTTAAAAAGGGAAAATGTTATTTTCTAATTATTCACTTCTGTTTTAATAAAACTTGCAAATATTTCTGTTTTTCAACGCTTCTATCAAAATCACGATTTTCCCACCTATTAAATTTTATTCAATTCATAATTTTAAAATATGTTGCATAATATCATTTTTTAAATATCTTTAATAACATCTCCATGAATGATTAATCTATTATGGACGAATAATTTTTTTTAAATGTGCAATGAGATACAAATTATTGAACATTTATTCATTCATAAAAAAGGTATCCGTTCATACTTGAAAGAATTTCACTTGGAAGAATTTTCTTAAACCAGAGATTAAATTCGTATCAATAGAGTCAATGAATTATAAAAACCTTCTGCACAAAAATTAAAAATGTTAATATGATATAAATATTGGTTATAATTTCGATATACCAAAATCGGAGCTAGTTAAACAAATTAAATAAACCAATATTATTATCGTTACAGATTTTTTTTATTTCGATAAAAATAAAATTGCATATTTTTGTCATCAATTTCATATTCACGTCGAAGTGTATTATTTCCAAAAGGTATGTATGTATATGTATGTGTATGGTGTATTATTTCCAATATAAGATTCATGGAGTTGCATAATAAACAAATTTGGCTGACGGAAAAATGAAATAGAATAAATGTCCGACTTTGTTAATTTCGATCAGTGTACTTAATAATTTGAGCGCTGTACACCCTGTTGAAGGCTTTACGTGTCGATCGCGAGGATATTTGTACAGTCGTGTATAAAAAAATGTTGATGTAATATATATATATATATATATATATATATATATATATATATATATATGTATGTATGTATGTATGTATGTATGTATGTATATAAAGTTAAGTCATATTAGTGAAGTAGTTTTTTATTTTGTTAAATGTTAACAGAAGAAAAAGTTAATACGCGTGTAATTACTCATGATTTTTCATTCATTTGTTACACATATTATGTTGTACAAAGAAGTATACGTAACAGGTGTATTTCCATAATAACAGAGTACACACTGTACAAAGTGGTATATAACTGAAAAATAAAAAAAATAAACAAAAATTGCAAAATTACCGAAACTTTGTATATAGTAAAAAAATTAATAAATCATTATGTGACAAAAATATCTCAAATCAAAAAGGTTACTCCCTTCGATTAGGAACAGTCAAAAATTTGGACACAGCATTTTTAGATGAACCCATACTTTTGATTGTCATTTTATATGTCAGCATGGCGCCAACAAAAAGATCAAAATGTTTCTTCTTAAAACAAAATTGGTTGAGTTGTAAATGAATTTTATTTTTTGTATTTTCACTAACGCCTTGTTGGTTTACCGTTTTGCATTTATGATAGAGTATATTTAAAAAAAAATTTA
Organism: Druceiella hillmani; assembly: GCA_039881145.1. NCBI lineage: Eukaryota > Metazoa > Arthropoda > Insecta > Lepidoptera > Hepialidae > Druceiella > Druceiella hillmani. The sequence goes on along the minus strand of JAYKKI010000074.1, from coordinate 6,154,726 downwards.
CGAACTGTTATAGAATTAGGTATAGAAGGAAAAAGCCAAACTGTGTACATAAATGTTAAATGTATTTATAAATAATACAAAGTTGATTTAGTGTACAAGAAGATTTAGTACACTTGATTCTATATTTTGGGGTATTCATTATAATTAATTTTTAATTAATATTTACATTTTCTCCTGTGGCGTAGGCATGCACGCCATTAAATAGATACAAAAATAATATCGTACAAGAAAATTAACACCTTATCAAGTTTCTTCAAAAAATGGCGCTGTGTTGTTTACATAATAAAAATTAATTCAGTTATTGTGGATTTTTGGTAACTTAAATATAAATATTATTCTTGCTCATTATTTCTTCATTAACAATATATGTACCTACTGAAAATTTGACGAAATTAACTTTTCCGAGTTACGCGTCAGTGCATAGTTCAAAATACAGTAACAAAAACAAGCGCATGATGGAAACCCCTTTTCATTCATCTGAACAGTAGTTAGTGTAAAGTTGCAATTTGTACAGTGTGAACTAAATTTATTACGAAGGTAATATTTCGGATTTTAAATAATGGCCTACTTTGTGAAATACCTGATACTTTTAAATGAAAGCTTCTAAATTATTATCAAATAAAATTTCACATCTTTTCAATTAGGTTATATGGACGCAGTCCCGGCAAAAATTGAAAATATGAGTGAAAATGTGGAAGAAAATGAAAAACGAAATTGTTTGCAATAAAAATAATTCCACGATTTTTTTTTAAATATTACATGATTTTGTTGTAAACATTTAAAAAGAGTTTCACTGTAAGTTTGTTTTTCAAAATATAATTTCACATCCTGTCTTTGGATGCCTTTGAAAATAACACCCTTATATTGATTTTATTTTTTGTCATGAAATATATTTCCTGCTTAGTATATTTTTGAAAATTATAAAACGAGAAAATTTTAGATAAACTTCTTGGACGCTTTTTTTTAATTAATTTAACTTTATGAATTTTATAGACGGGGCAGGGGGCAAGACACATTTTTTGACCTTTTTTACAAGAACTATTTCACATAAAATTCTCAGAAAAAATATATAGAAATTCTTGTAACTTGTTTTTTCACTTGATATCCACACAATATGTGAATAATTTTTTGTGCCCTTTAAATTTTTAAGTATTAACTAAAATACACGCGGATTATTTGATTTATATTTTAGTTTCTGTAATATGATGATTTTTTAGTTTCTGTCTTTAACCATTTTTGAGAAAAACGACTGCGAGAGATGGACGAATACATGAGTGATCTAATAAAGGTTATTTTTTCCACACGGTACGGAATAATAAAAATGATGATTTCCCGCCGTATCTAGTAAATATTTTAGCAAGCAACATGTTGAAAATTTTATAAACACTTAAAAAATTCATGGGAGTTTGAAAAAGTTATGATTTTCACTATAAATTCAAATTTATAAACGCAAAAAGGAAAATAAAAATATATATCAAATAATCCTAGTCATTTTGACCCACAGATGTATACGAATCAAACCTATAGGTACCATTTGAAACATCTTCACCCCAGCTTCATTTTTTATTGTGAGATGTTTGTTAAGTCCCGGAGAAATGACATATTTTCATCTTGAGGGTCCATAAAATACATTCATTTTATCCTTCCCGTATATTGAAAAAAACCGTCAAACAGGAGTAAAACCCGCACAACGAGGGTTCCGTACACAATTAGGCACATATAAACATTTATTGGTACCTAGTATTTCTGTTAAACTTGCAACTATTAATTTTTTTGAAACGTTTTTTTATATATATAGCAGTCAATATTGTCTGCTATATATTTAACAGGTGTAAAAACATGGTGCATAATTGAAAAATTCGGAAAATCGCTGTAGTTTTCCTAGAAACTCCTACAAATCATAATTTTTTCATAATTTTAAGTTGTTATTTTCGGAAATAATGGGGAGAACACATATTTTTGCATATTTTATAGTATATCTCTGAAAATATCTAAAACTGTGAAAAAAATAATTGTGAGATCTTTATAACTAGCCCTTTCAAACAGTATCCCATACTCTAATGTAGTTAAGAAAAATTGTATTAACAAAAAAATTGCCTCAACTCAAATATATAATTTTGAATGTTGGCATTGAGAAATGTATGGGTCAATATGTTTTATTACTATCGGCACGAGCCGCTACATGCACCAGCACTATATTAAAAGATGTTATTGCTGACGAGTGATCGTATTAGGATTGAATTAATCACTATACAAACAAGATAAAAGAATATCGTTACAACGGCTCCTTTAGTTTGTGATCATGCATTTAATCGATGGAGGAAAAATTAAAATAATACATTTCCTTATTTAATAAATTAATTGGGGTATAAAGCATTACCGTTACATTATCTACGAATATATAGAAAATAAAAAAAGAACAATAAATATATAAATTATAATCGAAAATTTTATAAACCCACAAGTACTTTTTTATGATTGAATGTAGATATGCATATATTGTCACGATCATATATCCAGGAAACCCCAGGATCTTCAGAAATATTACTGGAGTTGCCCGCGTTTTAGTATGCCTGCGGCTTCATTAATACTCAATTTCAGCTAGTTACATCTGTTTCTTATCATATGAAAAGTTACTTGTCTTGTCGCTATTCTCTTGTATCGTCTTAATATATTATTTACGAACTTAAATATACGTTTTAATTTCTATAAAGTGTTTTTAATTTGAGTCAACTAATAAATGATCATTAATTGGAAACCTTCATTTAAATAAATGAGATAAATAGAATTCTTTATCGCGATTTTCATAGCTCTTAAAAACCTAATCAATAAAAAATAGATGCTTATTTTAGAGTACTTAAGGATGCAGATATCTCTCATCTCCGGTATTTCAAAAGCTGGGGCCCATACTAAAAATGAAAACGTTTCACGTGGTACACATTGGATTGTAAACACAGACATTCCAGTGTCCATGCAAATCTGTCTATGATCCTTTACAAATAGTTCGTAATTTCATTGAGGTTGGTTAGTTAACAGAAAAAATGAGAGATTTTGCCAAATATATTGCTCTTTTTATCGTTCACACAAATATTTAAAATGAAACTTTTTCACGAGAGGCATTTACTTAAAGCTTTAATTTTTTTCAAAATCCTAATTTATCTAGAATTAATTAATGCCATCAATTTGTTTTTTTTAATGTAATTTGTGGTCTACGTAAATTTGTTTGAGTTCTGTGGACCTCTTCCGTATTAACGAGTGTATATTTTGTGACATGAAACTGCATTTTTAGCACTCGTTTTTCCAGCCCATATCTATGTATAAATATTACTTTGGTAGAGGTTTATCTTTTTCATAATGCATCGTCTTGAATACATTTTCCTTCATTTTATACAAAACCATTCTGAACGAAAACTTGGGCTCAACTGGCTACCACATATTTTTACCTGTTTTTTTTATTAAACAAAATAACCGTGAGTGGATAAAAAGCAACATTTTATTAACACAATCTACTTCATTTTATTGGACAGAGTACATATACAATGCCGGGAAGAAACTACTGTGTATGTTTAATTTTATTTTATAGTCTCTGTATACAATACAGTGCGATACATATTTACGAGAAAAACTGGTCAAGTGCGTTCAAAATACGCACAAAGCAAGGTTCCGTAGTTGTACATATATCTGAACAAATTTTGCCATCACTTTACAGACGGTATATGGGAATGTAAATTTAAATAAAAAATATATTTACCAGCCAGACAAGATCCTTTGTTACATTCGGAATCATAAAAAGTAGCTTTTTTTCCACATTAACAGGTTCTTCTCTTATCTATACTTTTATTTGGACTATCGCAAAGTTCACTAGGATAACGACGGAGAAAAGCCCCATGATATGTAAATGCAACTAGCTATCTTGCTATTATCTGATATATAAAGAATCACGGCGTCTCCATTAATTCGGAAAAAAAATTAAAAGCCACACTCCACATAGCCCTCAACGTTATATAATAAATAATAAATAAAATAAGTACTATAAATTTGAATAATAAATTAGAATCATTTCACAACAAAACATTACTAGAAAAACATTTCTAAAATCACATAAAAACGAGGTGACACATTATATAACGATTTCAGCTCACTTTTTATTCCCCACTTATATTCCATAAACATTCCCTCGTCATATTTTCCCTTTGAAAGCTCACGTTAATAAATGGAGCCTGCGTTGCCTCATTAAAAACTAACAAGTCGATAATTAGATACAATTAGGGCGGGCGGCGCGGCGTTTGATTCGCGCACGGGCGGCCTCTTGTTTCGCCCGCCATGCATAATGCGATAGTCGCAACCCTGCGAGGTCTGGGCCGTACGTATGCATTTATTCAAAAGTAGTTTTGGATATAGTGGTTTTTGTCTCACTATTTGGCAAGGGTGTTGTTTCAAATTATTAGATGAATTTTTCATAAAGTCATAAGTGGTTCGGTGTGACTTTGGCGATGTTCATATTAAAACAATACTGTTTGCAATAATTGTTTAAATTCATCATTTAATATTTTTATATGCTTTATATCTAGTTTTTTTAATAAATTTACTTTTTTTAAGAATCTAACTTTGTGATTTAGAAGGCTGTTTCTAAAAAAATTAAAATGTTTTATCTCCCACGCCTAGATTTTTTAATAAATACGTAAGCAAATTCAAATCCAGGTGTGAGTGATAGGACATGACACTGCGTTTAAATTTTCGAGGAAGGTTAATTAATTTATATATTGAAGATATATAACCTTATCAAGTTATTTTTTAATGCTGTACCTTATCAAGTTATTTTTTAATGCTGTACCTTATCAAGTTATTTTTAATGCTGTACCTTATCAAGTTATTTTTTAATGCTGTACCTTATCAAGTTATTTTTTAATGCTGTACCTTATCAAGTTATTTTTTAATGCTGTACCTTATCAAGTTATTTTTTAATGCTGTACCTTATCAAGTTATTTTTTAATGCTGTACCTTATCAAGTTATTTTTTAATGCTGTACCTTATCAAGTTATTTTTTAATGTGTAACAACATGCATATGTTGTTTTTCATATTTAATATTCTGATTTAGATGATGCTTAGAATCTATAGACATGGCAAAGCATAGTGTAAATCACATAGAAAGTGAAAAGAGGTTATGAATTATGCGAGGAAATTTTAAAACAAATGCTAAATTTTAAAAATTAATTTCACTTTTTTTATTTAAATATTATTAAAACCATTTTACAATTAAATATGAACGATTTCAAAGATTGAAATTAATTTCAAGAAAATACTTTCTAACCCGCGCTTAACATATGTATATTTTATGAGTGCTACGTAGTTTTCAATGAGTTTTTATGTATTTTAATTTAGGTTCTACATATTTTAGGAAATATTTCGTTTAAAATAAAAAAATGTTATTCTCTTGAATAGTTTATTAGTAAATAACTCGGTTAAAAAAAAATTGAGTGTGCATTTATGTACACGTTAGAATTTATACTTCTTTGGTGTAATACAAGAATTACTTTAACGCAAATAATTAAGGGAAATAAAGCATACAAGAAGTGGATCGTGTTTACAAATATGATCGGTAGAATCAATTGATGGTAAATTTTATATAAACACGTGTATATAAGTAATTGTTCAATTTTGCTAAAACAATCTGAATAAAGTTTAATTAATAATGAAAGCAACGAATATGCTGAAAACCTATTGTAATTTATTAATTTTAAATATTTAATAAATGACAAAGTAATAATTTATAAATTATATTGCAAATAAATACACACCGAATCGAAAACGCAATGGCAGATGATTAGCTTACAATAGAAAGCCAGCAGAAAAATAAAATGGTGGATCACTCATCTGTCAAGTAAACTACGTAAAATTGCCAACAAACCCATTTTAGGATTAGTCATTCAGTTCATAAGAAAGAACATCCAAAAATATAGATTTTTTCATAATTATATTCTTGTTTATTTTTGTTTTTATGTTTGTATATACTTATTTTGTAATCTCTGTACATTATAATCTCATTTTCTTCTTTTTGTTTAATTGTAGCCAACTTCTTATTTAATTTTTTGTTTTATTGTATAGTTTATTCCTTTGTTAACAAGTAACAATGATAAATATCCGAAATATGACTTAATCAGTGTTGCTGAGCCTTTTTTTCCACACTTGACATTGGCAAAGCTTTTCTCTGGAGAGAACGAACGCTATGTCATAAAAGATAAAGATAAACTACGTAAATATATTTTTAGTGAGCAACTTCATGGCTTCGATTTCCTATAGAATTTACACCATTTAGTGAGCAACTCCATTCTCCTAAATTTTTGTTGCATTTGTAAATTTTTACTGTCATAATTTTTTCGTAACGCGCCTAAAGAAGTACAACTTCAAAAGGAAAAAAAAAATAGTTCGAGACGAATATAACATAATACGAATATTTTCAACCGTATAAGATCTGATTTGATAAAATTTTATCCGGGTCTGATGATGCGGTCTGGAGATATACTAAGAAATTCTCAATGAAAGAAAGCACAAGGAATCACTACAAATTTTTAATATCTTATTCAATTACCTTCTCCCACATTCTACTTCCTTTACCAATTTTTAAATTTCCTACCTCTCGGCTCAAGACACGTGTTTTGTTTACATGTATGATTTCTATCGAATGTGTAGTACTCGTCCGCTATCCTTTTGCATTTTTTATTCAACGTGGTGTTTAAATCACCTAACTGCGATTCATCGTATACTTTATAGTCATACATCATTACAACACTTTCTTTTCAAAAGTATGTTATTTATATTAAAATCCAAAAGAACATTAATAATTTCTAATGTATAAAGGTTATTAAACTTGTATATTTAAAAACATACATAGCTCTATAGAAATAGATTTACTTCAATATTTTCTTATCAAAACTTATTACAGTGCTCTTTATAACTGCCATTTGAATTTAGTTGAATAATTTAAATCCATAATAATCTTCAACTATTTTAAATTTCCAAATTTTCAAATCCTACAAATTCCATACGAATGTGATGTATATACACTTTCTAAAGAATATAATGTATCAAATATTTTTATCTACAAACGGCGACATCTTTATAATGTTGATTTTTATTGATAGTAAATTGATGTAATTACTACTTGATCCTAGATGGTAATCGAGATAAAAACATGTTGATCATTAAATTATGTATTAGAGATTATTTTCAAATATGAGATAGTTAAACTATTTAAAAAAGACTTCGATCCACTGAAAGTTTATACTGACATTTCGCTTTTAAATAATGGTATTCAAATTAAGCTGGAAAAATTCCAAAATAATACCTGTTTACAGTTTTGAAATTAAGATAATTTTATATATTTAATATTTTATATTTTAATAATTTTGTATATTTAATAATAACATCATCTATATATAGGTATAATAAAATTGTAACAGGGTGAATTCTGTACACGGAAAATATTTTTAAAAAGTTGACTGATTTATTGTATAGAATGACGTTAGAAGCTAAAAAACGTGCTTTTAGAATTTATGTCGGTTTGTCTGTGTGACAACTTGTTCTTCAATCACGCCTACTCACGAATTTTGACGTGGATTTGAATGAAATTTAATATGATAATAGTTTATACATTCGAGCGATATATACGATACTTTATACAAAAAAATAATTTCATCTTAGTACTACTACATATATATAAAAAAACATCCTAATTTGGTGAATATTACGACATTGGTATTGCCAACCCCATGTATTGGCGTCTTTAGTCAATGTTATACTCATAGAATTCTGAGAAATAAAAACAAACTTTCAACTACATTTTCTTACACCGAATTTCATGCGAACGAAGTAGCATCGGTACAGCTAGTATTTAATGATTTAGAGCGAGCTTAACAATATATTTAATCTGTACTAGCAACAATTAGCTAGAGCATGAACTGAAGATCCGCGTTTGGAAATATTACAAGTGTCTGTTACATATGATATGATAGACAAGAATGAATATATCAGTTTATGAAATAGAAGTACGACTATAGTGCCATTGACAAAGGCTCGTTAAGGCATTAAGTATTTCATGCATTTTGGCCTTATCGGCTTAGGGACTCAATCTTCTCTCCATAACTGGATTTTTCTCTAAGACTTATGTGCATTAATAAAATAATAAACTAATCCACTTACGCCTTGTCGATTAACGAGTTATATCCTCGCTCAATAATTAGTCTTTCTTGAAGATGAAAATAAAAGAAATCTCGTACTTGGAAATTTTCCATTACTTGCTTTTATTCCTAAATCATACGTGTACTTTATTTTATTCCTAAATTAAACATATATTGTATTTTATGACTTAAAGATAACTCTTAGATCTATATCATTCTAAAAAAATTTCAATATCAATTCTCATATTTTTTGTTAGTAGCAGTATTTGTATGTGTGGCCGGAGATGTGATTTTTTTAAGGATAATGCATAACTGTTTGTTTGTTGAAAATCTTCGGAGAGTATGAGTAGAACTCTTCCCATCACTTCAGAGGTTCCTCGCAAGTCTTGTGATGTTCTGTCCATGGCTTCGAGTGATTTTTTATATGCCAATGTGCATTCGTCTTAGAAAATAGTTTTAGCTTGTTTTAGAAATTCACCCCGTCCAGACGCTATTGAGATTTTACGTACGGAATTGTTCTTTGGATATATTCAACGATAGTTGTAGGGCGGAATAATCAGTTCGTCTTCCTTCCATATGTGTGGCGGCAATACCAGTGTAAGTGCGACGTATTATTTAGCACGTATTTCAGCCCGCAATAGATTTATTAGAAATGTTTTCCCGGTGCGGCCTGATGCGTCCAAGTAAATAATTCCGCCAGTGTTGTTGTTGATCCGGTTCATGATAACGTAATTTTTTTTATTGTCGTTGATGAGTGGTTTGTTGTGAGCAATGTATTGAAGTAGTTCGTTAAGGTTGTAGCTTTTTTTCTTTGTAATTTGAAAGTTTAGCACACTAAAAGCATCTTGGCGTGGTGCTGGTATCCCAAGTTTTATTAAGATCTGGTTTTTAATTGCTAAACATTTATCCTCTAGGGGAATGAGTGTTTCATTGAAGATGTCGCCCTTGAATTAGATGGCCAGGTCTGGATGAGCTTGTCGGATTTGGTACAGTATATCATCACTCATGTTCTCTTTGAAGGAGTTCCATAGCTGTCTTGGATTCGATGGGTTACATGTTGTTAGTATTATGGCGAATAAGTCTCTGATTTGTTCAGCCGAGGCTGTGAGCGACGCCTCTTGTAGTGTTAATTGCCAGTGGTTGTCGTTTTCCAGTAGTGCGAAGCGTTGGTAAGCTTCTCTGTGCGTCTGGCATAGGTAACCGTTAACAGTCTTGAGATCTGTGAAACTTGCTGGTCCCCGTATTTTGTGAAGTAATATCTGGAGATAGAAACATTCTGCGTTGTTCAGATGTACGGTGTATATCTACATTCGTTCTAGTACGTTAGTTTTCATGATTCCTGGATGATCCTCAACTGGAATTCCTTGTTGTCGCCGTTGAAAGATTTTTCTTATTGTGTTCCACGTATAATAGGTAGCGACGTCGATATGTAGTAATGCTTTCGCGAATGGATCTGTTTGACATAGTTGGAAAGAAGCTGTTAATGTTGAGTTTTTAGATGGTTCTCTTGCAATTTTTCTGGTGGTGTCTTTTGTGAAATAAACTCTCTGTCCATTCTCCAAATGTACTGCGAGATATTGCACAGTTGGTTCGTGTTCGTGTATGGGAATACTGAAAATCCGCCATGTCGCTTCGTTACTGTTAATGAATCTTCCCATTTGGTACATGAGGATCTCGTTGCTCCTATTTTGTTGTTGGATATTTGAAATACCGCCATGCCTTTGTTCACATACTTACAGACATATTTAATGGATTTTACTGACTTGCAGTATTCTACGTTTATGCCTGGAACATTTTGGAAAGTAGGAGATTATATGGTACTACCCATTGATTGCCTATTTCCAGTTTGTCCCTGCCTCGTATTTGCATTTTTGCTGTGAAGCCACCTTTTTTTAGATGATCGTCTTCTGTATTTGGGATAGCCAGCATCTCAGGTTTGTGTGTCGTCCAAGTGTGGATTTGGGTATTTTTTGTACATTTTCCATCACTCATACATGGCGAATTGGGGTTTAATGGCCCGCATGGTCCGTGAATTATATTTTTCACAACTATGTTGTACAGCTTTGGATTTTCTTCTGCATTGGAAAATTCAGCTTGGATGATTTTGTCGATATCCGTGGGATGAATTCTATCGTGTAACCATATGGGATTATGTGAGTGAAGCAGTCCTCGTTTTTGCTATTCGATTGTGTACAGTCAGCATCTAACGGTTTCAAAGATGTGGTATTTTGTGATGACTTCAATAAATCTCATTTGTTCTTGTCGAAAAACTCGGGTTATTATGTCGGGTTGATCCATGGGAGTTTGTCCGTATCTTAGTTGATCACGATGAGTTGCATGTGAATGTTATGAGGAGGTCACGTCGTCCATATTTTCTTACATACTCGTAGGTCATGGCATATTGAGTGTGTTCATGCATATGTCTTGAATTTAATGTGCGGGTAAGATACCATTATTCCAATGTCGTCAATGTTTTCGTCATTGATATCGCGTCTCGAAGGTAAATGTATTTATTTTTCCGTGCGTAGTTTCTTCAGATTCAGTTTTATGTAAAGCATCCGTTCCGCTTCAATTTTTGTATACATATCTACCAGGAATTGTTAGAATAGACGGCGAGTGTTGAGAATGTGATTGAATGTTTCATTGTCTCTTATCATTCAGCGGGAAGCGTAAAACTCCTTGGAAGTGACTATTTTGTTTGTTTCGATGCCTGTTTCAGGTAGGATTTGTTTCACATTAAAATGGTATCCGTTCTCTTCAGGCATCATATGAATGGTGTGTTTCTGTAATGCGTTGTAGTCCTTCTCTTCTTCGTTGTACAATTATAACACGGCTTGTGTTTTCATTGTCCACAATTACGCTGGCTCGAGTTTTAACTTTCAAGCCATCAGAAATCATTCGGTTTGTTGCTGTTTTGAATATCTGAATAAGTTGATTGTATTTGTGAAAGATCCTCCGTACATCTTGGATTATTCCTCGTCTCAATCCACTGATGTTTGTGCATCGTTCATCAATTTGTATTTCTTCATTTGAGATGAAATATACTTGCTTCTATGTGGAAATTTATAGTTTTCGTTGGGTAGTGGTAATAATGATCCTATTTTGTGATAAATTTATAAAAAAATACAATCGATTTCACCTCTGTTAGTGTTGATCGAAGTGACACCGAAAGAAGTAATTTGGAAGCAGGCGTTGTACGCTTTTATATTTTGAAGAATGTGTTTTGATTCTGGAGTTCATGTAATGTAGAAATCCCTGCGGAGGTGCTTCCAGTGGTGGTAATCGAATATTTCCCTTCATGCAACAGATACCTGCTGTTTCTCTATTGAATTTTTTCGCGTTGCATAATTGGCAGATGTGTTCCATTTTTCAGATTACGACGTTTTGTGTTTATTAAATTTTTTCATCGGATCGTGGTGTAATGCTTAATTTGTTAGGTTGTACTGTTTACTTATCCTTGTCTGCGCTTCTCGTAGGGACACTAGTGTATCGATTATCGTACGTATATTTTCATGGGTGGCTTGTGTTCACAGTCTTTTAATATAAGATTGTGTCGCAATTCTTGATTCTTCAATTCGTTCATTACGTTGTTCTTCGGTTTCTCTGTTTATCACGGTGCTCATTCTCGTTCGTTGGGAACGTAAACGTGCTTCGTGCTGTTCGACTGTTTCGTTTTTTCGCTGTTCTTTTTATTTTCACTCTTTTGTTTCAGAACTAGCAAGATCTCCTCCTCTTTTACGTTTGGGCATTGTATAAAATATAAATCAAATCTACTTTTTATTAAGAAATACACTAAGTACACTTTAAACACTTTTCACACTTTATTTTTAAAGTATATACATTCACTTTGATTACTCACACTTCACTTTTTTATTTCCTGACAAGACATTGACATGATGCTCTCGAATACTCCAGAATTTTCTGGGCTGTTCTCGAAATTTCTAGAGGGGGAATCTTCCAGCCCTTAAGCACGCCCTTCAGGTAAAAACGAGAACCTTGTTCATGGATGGGAGGTAGAGTGCTACCACACCATAAAACTCCTTTGATGGTACTGGGACTCGTTTCTGACTTTTAGCGGCACACACATTGTACACTTTATTTTATAATATATATTGATTTATTTGTTCGCGGATCACAGGTAATATAACTTGAATAAATTTCTCATTCTCTACAAACAGGGCATATTCATATATTTTCGGTTAGAGATATACAGTTCGTAAGACCAGTGCTAATAGTGGAGAATTCCAAGTTAGGCCATTGAGATACAGTAAATAGTTTATGAGTTATTAAATGTTTATCTAATAAAAAGTAAAATATTTTCCTACCATTTTAATCAACAATCTTGAAGAAATATAAAATTATCAATAGTAAAAAACGCGTATGAACTAATATTCGATAACTCTTGAGACTAAAGTTTAATTATAAGCTCGAATCAATTGATAGTATCTGAAACATTTTCAGATTTCTCCAATCTACTGTTTAAAAAGTACCTAAGTGGATGTGTGTATCGGACTTCATTTTGAAGCATATTTGGTAAATGAGGCATAGAAATTAAAAAAAAAGTAAATGGGACGACGACTGAATTTCGGGAAACTGATTTTACAGTAATTATATTTATAATAAAATATATTGTTTAATTCGTCTGCCACTATATAAATATACTCGTACATCAAAATAATTTAAAATAATGTACCAATTTCGAATGATATTGCACATCGCCATTTAGAGACGGATTTAATTTAACAATTTATCTTTATTCTTGTGTTAAATTAAGTAATTATTTATTTAATTATTTGTTTAAATTCTTCAGTCAAATTTTAACGTAAATCATAATGCGAAGTAAATTGGCGCATATTGAACATATAGAAAATGTTACAGTGGAATTGTTGAAAAAATATAATACCTGCTAAAATAAAGACTTGCAAAAGTTGTCAATATCCTAAATTCCATTGGTGTAGGATACGAATTCGCACCCTTTTGTGCACGGTTAAAAGTATCATAAGTATAGGATGTTCCGTAAACTCTTTTATCATACAAAAATCAAAATGGCACCTATCTGGAGAGAGTTATACTTATACGAACAGTGGAAGCGATAAGGCAAAAACGAAGTAACAGCTGCCATAAAGTACCGCTATATGAAAAAAATGTACGTACGTATAAAAACACTGATTTTCCTCATAGCATATATTCACGTGAGTACGATGAGTTTAAGGAGATGGAATTTAGGGAGAAATATTATCATGTTCGTTTTTTAGGACTATGAGCTATTGCATGACTTATACTAAACGGACCAAATAAAGATAATAAGACAGGCAATGATAACGTGAGGACAACTGTGTATTAGAATTCTAAATCACCAAGTACACTGTGCATCCGTTCACAAAATCGTAGTTGTTATTTTGAGGATGATATATGTAAATTTAGTATACGCGGAAACATAAATTTAACTTAACATAATTTAATTTAACTAGTCATGTATGTTGTTTTATTTAGTCCCGGACGTATACTAAACGGAACAAATAAAAATAATAGGATAGGCAATGAAAACGCGAGGACGACTGTGTAGTAGAATTCTCAGACACCAAGCCAGTGCAGCCGCTCACAATATCGTAGTTGTTATTTTGAGGATGATATATATAAATATAGTACACGTGGAAACATAAATTTAACTTAATAATTTGATTTAACTAGTCATATACTTTGTTTTAGTCTGCTATTCTAGGCTTTTGTATCATCCCTCGTATATATTATTTCGTTTAGTATCACCTGAATGTGGAAATATAACTGCAAGTTCGGTTAAAATTCCTCAGAAAGCGGCAACATATTTTCTGCATGTTTCTGCCATTTTCAATTCACGAATTTCATTTTACCCACCATTAAACTGCAAATATTTCATAAGTTTGGGTTCAGTACAAAAATGTAAGGCCTTCAAATCGGTTTTTTCAGCACGGTTGAAGTGTGCAAAGACAAACGTTAGTACAAGTTTTATGAATATAAATTTGTTTTCTTAAATTTTTTTAGCTGAAGAAGGATCTTTAGAATTTACGTGTAATGGTTTCTTGTTTACAAGTTAAATTTAAAAACCGCTCATCTTATGTTTTAGATATAGCAAGCGATAGTAAAAAAATTACGAAAATTCTATATTTTTTATTATTGATATTTATTATTTTAATTACATTGTTATATTTCTTTATTATTGATATTTATTATTTTAATTATAACGGCATTGGGCTAAATTTAAAAAATCTACAACTGTTTTAACTTTCGAAGCCCATGGGGTAATTTTTTATTTGTTCTCTTAAAATGATTGGAACTAGTAAATATCGAAGCTAAGGTTAAAAATCAGAATAATAATTTACTACAGTTCCTTTAACTGAAACAGTACTTCCACTAGATGATGTATTAGTATTACAGCTAGTTTAAACGTTTGTGTCATTAGAAAAGTTTAAAATAAATTTATGTTAAATAATGTATAAAAATATAAACAGAGTATTGCGTGTAATATGATTGCATAAACAAATTAACAAGTTGCTTAACCCGCAACAATGGAGGATAGTATGAAAATCTTGACAGACGGATGGATGTCCAGGATAAAGTTATTTAAAAACAACGAAGCTCATAAAGCAACATAACGACGCATTTGTTTCTAAATAAACGTGGATTTCCTTAAAAACGTTACCCCTATAGCACCGTGCACACATGCAAACGTTTTGTGCCACCGCGACATCGTTCCGCAGTATCCGGGAGCGGTGCGCGGGCACGTCGCGCCGATAGTGATTTAGATAAAATATCCGAGAGCGGCGGCCTCATTAGACGCACCGCCGGCCTTTGAAGTCGATTGGTTTAGTTAGTGGCGGAGTGTCGCGCGGCGCCTCATTTGCTTGCCGCCCGCGATCGGGCTCGTTAGGGCGGCCCGCCCGCCCTAACCCCTTCAATTACGACTCGGCTCGAGCGGGCCAAAGTTGGGTTGAAAGAATCATACGTTCTGGATGCCGATGGTGGATGGAACGAGCACTGGGATGGTGGTTAAATTGTCATTAAGATAATAGATGATTTTATTTTTTTTCTCTCTCGAAAAAGCAAATAAAAAAATATTGAACTTGCATAGTATTGTAATTCTGTAATAAATTAATTATTTTAAAATGACGGCTTCAAAAATAAAACTAATTGTTTACTAAATAATTACGGCTAAGTTGTGAATTAAATATATTTTGTTATGATGAATTAATTAAATATATGTTCTTATGCGATGAACTAGCACAAATCGATTTCTTTAATTATACATACCTACACATTCTAAGAAATATTTCGATTTAATTGAATGAACTAATTTAAATTACAAATAAACTCAAATTACGTGAATAGTAAACGTATAAGTGACTATATTACTAATTAAATACACTAATTACTACTCAAACTAGTTGAGTTTGCAATTTTAAAATCTTGACAAAAGTGACAATAACAAATAAGTTATATTAAAAAGATGAATAAAAATATCTTAAGTGCAGTAAATTATATTAAGCGTCATTGCATTAAGTTTCAATATTTCTGTTAGCCGGAATTTTTAAACTGCGTTGATAATTAAAAGGCGCTGACAATTATGTTTATTACTTGCATCAAGATTTCAAAATTGCAAACACAACTAGTTTCAATAATTATTAGTACTAATTAATTATAAATTTTTTCTAGTTATTTCCACAAGTAAATTGCTCAGCTATATCATAAGTATAAAAATACTATTATATAATACATTTTTTTAAAGTGTTTATTTTATGTTTCCATTAGAAAATAAATTTCTACCTACTGGTACATTATGTGCCTTCCCGTTGCATTAATTCAAAATTATCCTCACTTCGATCCCTCGATTTCATAAAAATCATCCATCACTACACAGTATAAACAAAGTTTCTCACTGTCTGTCGGAACGCGATAATCTCAAAAACTACTGTACAGATTTTCATGCGGTTTTTACCAATAGATAGAGTGATTCACGAGAAAGGTTTGGGTGTATAAGATATGAAGCTTTAGCGTAATTTGGCCGAACTATGATAATAAATGTCGAATAAGTGTAAACAATTAGGACATCTGAAAAATTTACTGGTATGGGCTGCGTAAATCCTTAGAATATCGGTGATCGCGTATTTGTTTAGTATGAGAGTATTGTCCGCCATTTTTTTAGCGGTTAGCATTTTTTAGAATGCAATAAATAAAGGACTGGTATGGGTTCCGTAAATGTGGTATGGACTGAGATTTGACTGGTATGGGCGCGTAAAACGTTAGCATGTCGGGGGTCGCATATTTGTTTATCTGTCGGTTTTTTTAGCGGTTTGCATTTAGAATAACGATAAATAAAGCACAGGGATATATTTTTAACGTTATTGGAATTGATCGCGTTCATTGTTTTCACACGGTCAATTGTACGTTGCCCTGTGACATTAAAATATGTTTGTTATTGCACCCAATCCGGCGGAAGTAATAAATGTTTTATGTAAAGAAACACTTTAAGTTCGCTATAAATCATTATTTAGTAATCATTACGTTATTTTATGAATAAAAAGTGTGAGAAAATAATTCCACATCAGTGGTGTTTTGTCTAATCTATCTATCTAATCTACAAGTTCTCCACTACAGTCCGGTAGTCACACTTATTAATTTATAGAACAAAACAAATAATTCAGACATAGATACTAAATGCTACCCAAAAACTGTACAATTGATATAGGTTTTGTGTGGCAGATCTATGGCGATATATACGGATTAAGTTTGAAAAAATCTATACTTCTGAAAATTAATATTATCAAAAGTGATCCATGCGAAGCCGGGCCGGTTGCTAATAATAACATTTATAAACGTATAATTTCCCTTCTATTTTATGTCATTTTGTAATGGATCTCAGTCATTATTTATAACCTACACGCTCAAGTTTCTAATACATAAAACAACTTTATTCAGTGGCAATCTTAAAATAATTGGTTCAAAAATTAAGGAAATAACAAACATCTGTTTCAGCTACGATCCCATTTATATACGAGAGCATTTACATATTTTGTAAGTTTTATTTCGGTAACGCTGAATAAAGCAAACGCTGAACTAGATTCATTAAAGTCAGTCGGCAAGCGCCAGTCAGGAAGTTTTAACTACCCATGTTGCTCATGTCATTAAGAAAATTGTATATTAATTTTAGTAAATGATGTTATTGAAAATAAATAAAAAAGACAATGTATAATTCACATGCCGGATTAGAATGTGAAAAATTAAAATCAAATTTACCCCTTTCATCCACTTCCCCTCCACCGACGTGCTTACAGAGTTCAGTTAAACTCTACGAAAATTTTAGCCCAAGCCCCGAAGCATTCTCACTAATAGTGAAAGATTTAAAATTTTCCAAAGCTCCCTACACAGGTAACTCGCGCAAAACGGCCAAGTGTTTCAGTAATGACCGTCGCGAGGCTTCGAGGGCGACGCCGCCAACAGGTTGGCAGCCGGGCTCTTAATGATCTCGTAATGATTGAGACCGCCCCGAGTGGATGTGATTAAATCTACATTTACTTCAAGGATCGAAAGCTCACGGCAGACCATTAAAAATAATCAATGTTTATTGAGAGAAACAATCCATCGAAAGCTCCCCTCCCACAGCGGAATGGCCGCTTTTGAATGGCGGCGTTTAGTTTTAACCCGATCTTTTGTTAGGCAAAGAGAGTAATACGATATATATTTTTTATTGTTCAAAGTGTTTTTATTGTTTCAGATTTTTAATGAAAGCTTTTTTATTGTTAGATTGTGGAATGGTTCGGCATTGAGTGAAGGTATTTTTTTATTCACATTGTATTTTTTTTAAATTCATTGTGAAAATAACGGAATATAATTTATCACAGTTTGGTAACGTGGTATAATTTTTTTTTTCAATATTCATCATATTTTTATTTTTAACTTTCACTTATAATTCTTTATCTTTAATTTGCTTCGATATCATGATCTTTTTTCCGTTCTTCAAAGATTTTAAACCACGGTTTTTGTACAAACTGGCTGCATGTCATTGAAATCACAGATATTGACATCCTTGATTGATTGTCCACTTAAAAACACTACAAAGCCGATTTTTATAAAATGTTTCCTGTGACGAAAAATATATGTTTTTTTTTTAAATAAGTGACTCCGGACCATATGGCTATTTTCTAATTTATAATTTTCTTTTTTCTGATCAAATTATGCCGTAGCTTTACTTCAATTTATTAAATTTGTTGAAACCTTTTCTTTTAAGAATTGAATTGAGTATTTATTTTAAGTAGTGGAAAGAATTTATTCCGCGATGAATATATATATATATATATATATATATATATATATGTATATATATATATATATATATATATATATATATATATATATATATATATTATGCTATGCTAACTACTATCGTAATTAGTATGCCATTAAATTAGTATTAGAAATGAGTTAATTAATTTAAATAAATTTCCGCTGATGCAACTAGAAAGATTATCAGCTGGAGAAATTACGATTCAATTCTAGGAATCTCGCAGTTGTTTGAATTGTGATTAAGAAAGATATTCTCATTCCTCAATCAATATTTTATGTGGAATTTAATTTATTATTTTCGACAGTTAATTACGTATAAAGTTTTATGTAGTTTCGAATATATTAAATGAAAATATTATACAAAAAATTGATTTAGTTAGTAAACATTTCCTCATTACATTTATTATGGTAGTAGGAAGTTGGCAGGGATTTCCTGCAATTAAGGATTTTCGAATTCGGTTCTCTGTATCGATTTATTATGCATAGCCACATTGAGTACCATAATGATAAAGTAAATAGGTATTTTATAGTTTTCAAAATCATAAAATAAACAATCATTGTGTCAAAATTTAAACCAATATTTTTACTAAACCAAACAAATGTCAGACAGACAAAAAATAAAAAAGTGTGGTGTTCTGTTCTACGGACTATTGCTCATTGAACTTATTATTTTCAAAAATCTTATTGTCTCTATAATTTGAGTATATATATATATATATATATATATATATATATATATATGTGTGTGTGTATATTAGTGATCATATTTTAAGCGTACATGTTCTTCAAATTGAAAGAATGGGATCAATTTTTTGTTGTGCCTGTCCCGACTTATACAAGGTGTGGTCAAGAGACTACATGAGCAGAAGATAAAGTAAAAAAACAAGTGATTTCCTTTTGCTGTAAGGACTTCTATATCCTATACCCATATAATATAAAAGTGATCTTTACATTACAGTAGTATTAAACAGGTTGCTATTTGGTTAGATCATATTTTATTAAAAACATTTGATTGCATTATTTCTTGCCCTGGAGAAAGTAAAATATATAATAAGTGAAAATTTATTTCTTTTATTTATTTATTAAAAAAACAATGTCCAGCTTACAAGTTGACCCAAAAGCATTGCACAAGTGCAAGCACCAAAAATACGATTGGTTTTAAAGTACAATATAAACACTAAACATCAAACTAAATAATTATCAGTTATAATCTATCATGCAACTCCATAATCGCATTCTTAAAGCGGTCAACAGAACAGCAAAAATATAAAAATGGGCGGGCGGCCTCTTGCAGTACGTTAATCGAAGTAAGTGCACGAAGAACGGGTGAAAGTGCTGGAAGCGATGAAAAATCAATTCTTAGAAGCAACTATTTAATTAACAAATAATTATATATGCAAAATATTGATTAATTAGGTATCTGGAATAAATTGTAAATTAAAAAGAAACCGAAAGCTTACATTTACTAGTTTTTGTATCAGCAGGAAGTCGAGCAGGGGTGTACAAGAAATATTGATGTTCAGGGTTGTACACCATCAGGATTGACGAAACATTCAATCATCACTACTTTCATTTTAACATTGTATTTGTTTTGAAACTTATTCAGTTATTGACGAAAATATGTCCTTCCCTTTTGGTATAAAAACTTACAAGTTCTGTTTAATAAATGGTTTAAACTATGTTAATTTCTAACCTATTAGTAATTTAAATTTCATTTTAATTTATGTCACGGTGGTTTGTGATGGAATATTTTATTTCTTTTAATTTTCCTGTAATAGTCATATACGTGCTAACTAACGAATCGATCTATTGAGACAATATAAGACCGTGAAAAAGTTGAAAGTCAAAACCTCGGGTCCGTAATAGAAGACAGGTCTAGGACAGGGTAGTTTCTAGGCAAAAGTAAAGTACATCTAAGAAGACTAGAACATGAAAAGAACGAAGTATAAGAAAGTATAATAAAGTGGGTAAAATTAAATATTAACAATCTTTGTACTGACCAGATTTATTTTTAAACGTTATTTGCGTTATAAATTTAATTTCTTAATAAAGGTACGTTCTGTTACTACGAATTTGTTTATATTTTTTTAAATTTATCACTTTAAATTGTATCCGATATAGTTATATACTTTCTCAAACCTATTGAGCTTTCGAGCTATATATAAATATAAAATAAATATATTTAAAATATGTTAAACTTAAAAGTCAGTCTCCGTTTTTGAAATAAGCGGATAAAAGCGTGTCAATGCGGCTTTTTACAAAAGGATTAAATATTAAATCGGCCGACAGGTACATCACAATTGCATACTAATTTATGACAGTAGATGTACAGCGATGGGCGTTTAAGAGGATTCGTCTGTGTTGGTTCAGGAGTCGGCACATAAAATGAGACGAATGTGGATGCGTAATGATGCGAGACGCGCTCTCCTACTCGCGCACGCACGGTGTTCCGGAAGCCTATTGCATTTATTATATTTATGTAAATTAAGTAAGTGGCTAAATTACGCTTTCGTACAATTTATAATGTTATCGTGATGAGAAAACCGGTGAAGAGATGTTCATAAAAATTACTAGACATGTTTAGTGTAATAGAAAAAAGTTGTGTGAAACGAAATATGTCTCGTTATCTATTACTTTTTTTGAGCTAAAATAAGTTCCTTAGTTTAGACTTAAAAACAAAAAGAAAATAAAATATTTGTTTGATACAGTAAATACGTGAAAGCACCTACATTATCTGGTATCAGCGTTTAAAATCTATATTAATTTGCTACTCCTTTTTATGTCAAAATTAAAAATGTAATGTATTTTAAAAATTTAAGTTTTATTTCTAAAAATGTATTATAGAAAAAAAAAATTAAAATTTTATTATCTACGTATAATAAAACCAAAATAATGGTAATCGATCGTTTCGTAACTATGCAACGAATCGATCTACTAAGACAGTATAAGATCGTGAAAAAGTTGCAAAAACTCGGCTCCGTAATCGAAGACAGGTCTTGGACAGGATAATCTCTAGACAAAAGTAAGGTACATCTAAGAAGACTAGAACATGAAAAGAACGAAGTATAAGAAAGTATAATAAAGTGGATAAAATAAATTATTTACAATTTTTTGACCAGATATATTTTTAAACGTTATTTGCTTTATGAATTTAATATCTTGATAAAGGTACGTTCTGTTACTACGAATTTGTTTAAATATTTTTTTTATATTTATCACTTTAAATTGTATACGATAATAGCAATACTATATTTTAATCTAAAGTATGTAATTAATATTTTATCATTTGTAACACGATGGCACCATAAATTATTTTAAAAGCTTACAATGATTAGTATGATTTAATAACGATTTTTTTAAAATTTACATAATGATTAGTATTGCTTTAATAGAAAATTCTAGATTTAAAATATTATCTCTATGAAAAATATGTCAATGTTGTTTATGATTGACAGTACTCAAACTACGAGCGCTTTACCGATGAGAGAAAAAATAAAAAAATCGAATCTTGTTTAGAAAATATTTCGTATTAGAGTTTACCCACGTCTTCGCCTGCTCAGAATTGTTTCTGGCCCAATGAGGTTATCGCAGCAACTATCAAAAAATAATGTTGAATCGTTGACATAACATTTTTTTACGAGAGAACAACTAGGTTCCATCCTACAGTAATCATTTGTTGGGCAAAAAGGTCTTAGGTGTTAATTTGACCATGAACTATCCATGCCAAATTTCATGGAAATCTGCCGTTTAGTCGTGATAAAATAACAAACAATCAAAAATACTTTTTGTAATATTAAAATATTTTGTAATAGTGAAGCCATAACATTAGTGGGATAAATATGAGAATATCCCCACTGCACCACGGAACCACAGTTTCTAGCATTGGGGTTTGGTATTAATGCGAAACTTTTTTCTGTTTATTCAGTGCCGTGTTGTCAAAAACCCACATTATACTTACAATTTTTAGGCACAAAAATGGTGTGATATGATGTCAGGAGTAACATAATAATTATACATGTAAATAAATACAACATGCACCAGTTATTGGACATGTTTTCATTAGTATGGTATTTAAAAATGTATAGTTATTCTATGGCTTTCTACTGCCCTTGCTTCACTTAATAGCTGTACATAACTTGTACATAACAGGTTTTTAAAAATCTTACATATGCATATTTTTATAATTTTTATATCTTTTCCATGTACTTAATAACACAAAAAAATTCACCTGTTTCTACACAGTGAAAAGTGTGTAGTCTCAACAGGTGCTACTATAGACTGCAAATATTATATTTTTCTTTTATTCTTGTTGTAGAAACATTTTCGATATTAGGAATGTAACTTATTTAGAAAATGCGAAAACTTTACGATTGCTACCGATGTTTCCTGTCATCGATGTTTAAATATTCATATATTACCATCATCAATAGCCGGAAGACGTCTAGCGCTGAATAGTTTCCTCCCCATAAATTTCCACAAAGTTCAATTCTGTGACGTTTGTATCTAACGGCTTTCCGCGACCTGTATCAGGTCATTTGTATACCTAGCTGGGGCTGTCCCTTTCTGCGTCGTCCGGTATATAGTCGAGGATTTTTCTTCCCAACGGTTGTCATTCCTATGAATTATGTCGGTGACTTTAGTTTTACGGATCTCCCCATTACGGATTATATCTCAAAGAGAAACCTCGGTCACAGTCCTTTTCATAGCTCGCTGAATGACTTGGAGAATTTTTAAAAGGGAGAGTAAGGTGCCATGTTTCGCTTCGGTATATATCAATGGCAACATACACTGTTTGAAAACTTTCGTCTTTAGACATCTGAGTGTTTTAGATGAGAAGATTTGGGGAAGTTTCCCAAACGCTGTTCAGCTGGGTTGGATTCTCAGGGTGACATAAAGCTGGATTTGCCTAATTGAACGGTTTTCTAGAGATACATAGTGAGCGTGGTATTTGCAACATATTAATTGAAGAGTAGATTAAAATCAGTATCTTATTTTTGCGCGCCCTCCTTGTATTCACCCTATATCTGCGCAAGGACAGGGCATACTCGCACTCGTAAACAGCTCGGAGGACGCTCAAGACGGTAGGTGGAAGGTCTTGCCAACTTTATTACGCTTCAAACAATAGGCCATTCGAAAATAATAAAACAGTAAAATATTCTATATTGCCATATTATTTGTCTACTCTGCGTTACTTTGAAATTTATTGTGTTCCCTTTCACCGGGGCTCCTCAGCTCTGTGCATGTGTCTTGTGGATGGAATTATTTCGTTTTAATGGACCAGCGGCTGTACTTGTCGAAATAACGAGTTTAATTCAGCTGTTTTAGACGAACTGTTGAATTTTGCTTTTGATTTATTTATATTTGGTTTAAGTCCCTTAACGTTTGTAATTACGGGGGAAGTATGCACCGCAGCAGTCCACAGTATTTCTTCCGTTTGTATTTTTGTAATTTTGTTTGTAAGGTATTCTTCGGGGCACAGTAATTTTTAAGTATTATATATTTATGTTGGCATGTTAATATCAAAATCGTCATCCAAAATAATTCTGGGGAAACAAATATGATTCTCTCATTTCTTCATTTGTTCATATGTATCTACTATGTATAGATGTGAAATAATATTATCAGGTACATTATTCACCGAAAAACAATATTTATTAGATTTCAGAAATGAAGGGGGCCAGAATATAAAGGAAAATACATTACAATATTAAAAATATTTTTTTATTTATGAAAAAAAAAACAAATACAAGTGGTCACATTATAACAATATATGAGGTTTATACTAGGCAGACTTATATCCTAATAATCCCACATCTAGACACTAATCTACCTAGAATTTTGATACATATAAAGATTTATTTACACAAAAAAAGGTTATAATAATTCTATACAAAATAATAGTGATAATTTAACAACAGTAGATGGATTAAAAATTTACATAAAAATAACTGAATAATACGAAATAGCAACAATTGTTGAAAGCATAAATAATAATTTACATGTTAATTATAAAAGAAAGTAAGGAACATAAAATTAAAAATTAACATTAATTACTTTTTTGCGTGATAATAAAAATAATAATTATAATAACATTAAGGATATACAAAATAAACAATTATCAAGTAGTTTACGGATAAGCATAGTTAACGTTACTGGATTTTTTTATAAACGGATTGACCCTTAAGCAATATTCTATAAATGGACAGCTTGTAATGGGATGGCGAACTAGCAGAAATGTCGATAAAATGGAACAGCTTGTTACAATCATCGCAAAGTCTGTGTAGTGGCACGCGGATACCGGCATTAGTGCGAGCTGTGGGAAGTTGAAAGAGCGCAGAGCTGCGGGTTCATCTAGCGGGCACACGAAACTGTAGTTGATTCACAATGTCTGAACAATCGTATCAATCATGACAGATATTATATAAAACAGTTGCCTCCATTTCAACGCGCCTTTTGTATAATGTGCTGTATTTAAACAGCAAAATTGCCTTAGCACGGTCCATTTTTGATGCATTAAAACGATATTGCAATGTGCTTATATACCGCTTTTGAACTCGCTCAATCACATTAGAATAGGTAGCATAGTAAGGATTCCAGATTGCAACAGCATACTCATGTTGAGGTTGAACAAGAGCTGTGTAAAGTATACGATACGTTCTCATCTCCCTGAAGGGTTTGGCAGTCCTAAACACGAAACCCAGCAATGCATAGGCCCGTGTAGTGATTTGTTCCACGTGAGTGTTAAAGTATAATTTAGAACAAAAAATAACCCCAATTTCACGTATATCATAAACAGACTCCAATGAAATACCACCATTATTATAGAGATGAGAATGGACCATCTTATTTTTGGAGAAAGTAATCGATTTGCACTTACTGTAACTTAAGTGTATTCTGTTGGTACTACAGTACACATCGAGCCTATTAAGATCTTGCTGTAGGTGAATGCAGTCGGTACCGCTTTTAATTTTTGAAAATATACTGAGATCATTAGCGTATAACAGAACCTTACTGAATCTGAATCAGTTACTAATGTCATTTATAAAAATGACAAGTAAAAATGGGGTAAGAATATAACCTTGAGGCACTCCTGAAATTTCAGGGACACATGGTGATAAAGCCGTTAATTCGGACTACTCGTTGCCTGTTGCAACAGCAAAAGTGAACCAACGTATAAATTACCCTTGATGCCATTAAAAGACGGTTTCTTCAATAAGATGAGATGATCCACCTTGTCAAAGGCTTTTTTTGAAATCTGTTATATGGAATCGACCTGTATCCTGTAATCCATTGAGAAGATATTGCGAATATACGAGGAGATTCTGATGTTGATCGATTTCGAACAAATCCATGCTATTCCTCTATAATATGCTGGTGCAAAATTGAATTTATCCTACCATGAACTACCTTTTCGAAAAGCTTTGGTATATCCGGCAAAATCGATATCGGCTGGAGTTTTCTACAAATTGTTTATTACCAGACTTGTATATTGGCGTAATGTGTGCAATTTTCCATCGCGTGGGAAATGTGCCTTGCTCTATAAACATATTGAACAACATTGTCAGGGGAATGGATATAGTTTCATAAGTATTTTTTATAAAGATTTGTTATCTGGCTCCCCTCCTTTATTTGTATCAACTTGTTTAAGAGCGCTAACTATCTCATCCCCCGTGAAGCAAATGGAAGTGATGTTAGTATTTGTATGTAATGTTGAGTTTATGTCGCATATGTTATTCCGATTAATAAGTGAGCTTTGCTCAAAGGTGAATTAAAAGAATCGAAGAACATTTGTCATATTGTTTGTGTATCATTTGA
Organism: Druceiella hillmani; assembly: GCA_039881145.1. Classification (NCBI taxonomy): domain Eukaryota; kingdom Metazoa; phylum Arthropoda; class Insecta; order Lepidoptera; family Hepialidae; genus Druceiella; species Druceiella hillmani. The sequence goes on along the minus strand of JAYKKI010000074.1, from coordinate 6,128,416 downwards.
TTCAATATTTTTAAAATTCCATGGCAATGGATATTCATCGGTCTTTTTTAGCGATGATACGTATGACCCAAAATCTTTTATGTTGCTGTTGATGAGTTTTTCAGTGTTATGAATGTAGTTATTGTAACAGTGTTAAATTACTTTCTTAAACCCTTTTCTTAGTTTAAAAAAATCTATGTGGATTGACAAGTTACGGTAAATCTTCCAATTAATCCATAATTTCTTTATCCGTTTAGTTATTTGGATCAAGTAGGATGAATGCCAAATTGGATATTTTCAATTCTTTTTTATTTTTTTCGGCCCAAATTTATTAATAACATCAACAACGGTGCTATAAAATTTATCTACGGCACAGTCACCTGTGAGAAGATTGAACTCATTAACCCAATGTAGTGATTCCAGCGCCTTATTAATCTTATTGTAGTCGCATTTGCGGAAATTATATTTTGGAAGATCTGTTTTTTTCATTGCAATATCGGGTTGGCAATCGAGTATGAGTAAGAAAGACGGATGATGGTGGACCTCAAGAAGTAATGGGTCTACTACTGTGAGCCTGGCACAACAATTGCATAGTCCGAGATCAAGAATTCTGTTATTAGAATTTTTAAGATAATTAAGCTGTTGCAGTTGCCTGAATGACATTACACTAATAACATATTGGCTATAGGATCAGGACTGATACTGGTAATGCCGTAGGGACAATTTCCTACAAACTTGTAATCCAGACATGGAATATTGTAGTCACCTAATATGATTATATGCTTGCTTGGATTTTCGGTATATATATTTAAAGGTCAGACAAGTGCTTTATATAAATACTCTGCGGAAATTTTGGTGGTATGTAAACGGCGCTTATGATGAAGTGCAAACTCTCCGTTCTCAGACAAATAAAGATTTCTTCTACATCCTTATTTTCCATTGAATGCAGCGCCTTGCCGCCAACCTCGCCATGACAGCGACGACAATTCCTCCACCGTAGGATTTACTAGTACTGAGAACATCGCGATCATGTTGAAAAACGGTGTATCGATCATCAATGAATTCACGGTTATGTATACTTGAGGAATGCCAACTTTCAACTAGTATAATTATGTTATAATCATTGGCTTGTATATTCATTCGTAGTTTGCTAGTTTGTGCTTTTATTCCACCACGAATCTGAAAATATACTGACAGATTAGGTAACTTGTTCATGACACATTAGAGAAATATTTCAATTGAAAAGAATCAATTTGTGGCTTTCTGTTAAAAGAACTTAAACAGTACAACAAATTAGAATGCAGTCCAAATATATACAGCTGATGGCTAACATGTATACTATATTTGTAATGGAAAATACAATAAAAAAAGTAAATGAACAATAGTGACATTTCATGAAAATATTCATTAGGAGAATCCAGAAGTGAAAGAAACAAGTGTCTTGTAGTAATTTGGTGTATCAATCTATGAGTTAACTTATTATATCATTATAATTCAAAATATGTTTACAGTTGAACATTATTAAATAGTGTTTGAGAGCAACAATGAGACGTTCAAATTTTATACACAGCATTAAAGCAATGAATAGACGTAATAATAAATATATTGCTGTTATAACTAATATTATGGTAATAAGTATAAAGTAAATAGATAGCCATATTTTCAGAATATCACTTCCACATTTGATGACGAGAAATTTGTCGCTAGAGTGCTTTTTTACGTATATTTCGCCATTGCGGATCCACACATAGTCATAGCTTTTTTGTTTCTTTACGGCGCGTGCTTTTGTTTAAATTAATTTCTTATTTAGCGTGAGATGTTCATTCACGTAAATCCTTTAGGTGGGCGTCGAGAGCTAGATGAACTGTGTAGCGAGGGAGCGAGGCACGCGCGCCGCCACGACGATATGGTCACGCTAGCGTCGCGTAGTCAACTGCACCACGATGTTGCGAGGACGGTCCGATTTGCCGGTGGCAATGTGCACTATGTATTTGGTCTGGTGGTATTGGCACATTAATAGCTGTTGCGAGATTTGCCACTATATCCAGAACATTTTCATTGTTAATCTCAGGAACATTCTGTTTTTCAATATTGCACTGTCGGTTAGTCGGCTCAATTTCTTCAAATTTTAATTTCAAGGTAGACAGTTCCTTTTGTAACACGTTGTTTGAAGCTATTAGGTTTTCTATAGATTTATTTTTGTCCGACATTAACGCTTTTATACGGTATTGCTCAGCACTGTGGAAATCTAATGAATTCTGAAAGTCGTTTCTAATTATGCTTAGCTCGGCTGAGATTGAGGAAGCAATTAATTCTTTTAAGTTACTTTTAATCTGCTCCATGAACGTAATTATAAACTTTTCAATTTTTCATCAATGTAGCTCATGTAGCGCTTAAAGTCTATGGGAAATATTTCTGACCCAACGGATGGTGCGGAGGAAGCTGTTGTTTTCGATTTTGTCGAAATTTGCATGTCAAGCATTTCCATTTATCTTTATTCATTAGTAGAACTTTTTTGAACTCTTTTTAATTGATTCCAATGCAGGTGTAATGATACTTTAAGCTACACTTGCCACATTTTAGAGCTTCAGAATCATGGCAGGATTTGGAACAGCTCGAACAATTCATGATTGATTTAAATAAATTTCAAAAAATATTATATTAGATTATAATAGTACTTATAATTTTAAAATGAAAATTAGTTTATATTTATAAAAATTCTCAGTTTATTGCGTGGTTTTTCACCAAAGACGTGGTAGTATCGATATCATCGATCGTAAGAGTTTAGGCCTTTGTCGAGAGATGGCGCCGACAAGTTTTCAAGTTATGATTTTAGCTGATAAATAAAATAATACGACTAGCGTTTATTAATACTTAATGTATGGTTGTTAGTTTAATTTTCAACGATTTATATTTCCAAATTTCTCAATTAAAATGTAAACATAAACTGAACCGTGAACATTGCAGTTGCGTTACGCTTCCTTCGGGACTACTTGACTTGAATTTAAATGAAAATGTTCTATATTTGTTGTACTTTGTTCTTAATAAATCATTAAATTTTAACGAACTTGCCAGTGACCGTTGCGTCGGCATGAGTGAGCAGCAGTTTCCTCAATTTAGTGGATGCCAATTTGATGACAGCGATGGGTCGTGCACGGTTTCCAATTATTTAACTAATGTGAATTTTTATTTACACTTATAAATTTGCACTTTTATTATCTCACTGAAACACCGAAAATTGACAAATATTATAAATTTTAAATAAATAGTTTATGTAAACACGTACATTTATCGAACGAACGCGCACACAAAATATTGACCGGATCGTAGGCAGGTAGACGAGAAACTGAACTTGGTAAAATCTAATTTTACTTTAAACCAACTTAGTAAAATCTAATTTTGATCATCAATATTTAACATCAATATTTATATGACTGTACTATTTTTTGGACTCCTTATCAAATTAAGAATAATGTCGTCGATGTCGGATTTTTAAAAGAAATATAAAATATAATTATTTTAGTATAGATTCCGTAGCACTTTAAAGCAACATTAAAAATATGTATTTAAAATATATATTTTTAGTTCAACATTAAACTTATTTAACATCAATAATTCTCGTTAAAGTATACAATTCATGACCTATTTAGATTTTTAGTTCTAACAAATATAATAAACCAAAAAGGGATGGATGATAATTATTGATAGCTAACAGATGGCAACTGAGGCATCCAAAAGTTAACGTAAACATTTACACTATTTTATCTTTTTAAAGTTGCAACAATTTTTTTTCGTTATGTACAATGTATACCATATTATATATGATGAATATACTTAACAATTACTATCTATTACATTTTTTAGTTTTTTCTTTCAATTTTATTGGTTATTTTAAAACTTGTGACTTTAAAATTAGCAAAAATGAATTTCCATGTCCATAGCTTTTAGTAAGTTCCAGGATATAATGATTAGAGAATTGTGAAAAAAATTTCATTTTCATTTTATTCAACTCTATAATATAATTTAAGCATTATGATTTATATAAGTTTAATTAATTTATGGCAGAGAAGTCGCGTGATTCATATATTTATTTAGTGTTTTCTTTCATTTGTCTTGTTCTTAGGGAATACAAATATATTACAAACATATATAAAAGGCATTTTTAAAGTGCCTACAATCCTTTTTATAGATTCTGCAATAATATCCGAAGGAATATTTAATATGAAATGGTCTTCTGGTTATAACCAAAATTGATTTGGTTTCTATAAGCTGCTATTACTTTTGCAACATTCCACTTTTTGCAACTAGCTTGATAATGATTCCTAAACAGCATAATTAGTGGTCATTATTACGACATGTCACCATGTAGCTATAATGACCACTGATTATATGTTACAGCAAAGAAGATTATCGGAGCCGCCTAAATTAACGTTTATGTCATCAATTCTATTTAATATTTTCATACGCGAATATATTTGCAAACATACATACATACATGCCCATGTGCATATAGCATATATAGAATAGATTAGCAAACTCTAAGGAACAAGAAGACAATAATGAATTAATAGAAACATAAGTCAGTAAAAAAAGTATGCGCAAGCGAATAAATTCGAAGATGACGTATTATGTTAGTTGCCATTAATGATTATACGTGTGTATATTCTATTTTATTTTTTTATCACTATTATTTCTTTACCCGTATCTTTACATCATCAAAATGGTGTGCGCAGCGCCATTTTCGTGGGATATGACACGTAATATATTCTTTTTTTTCGCTACTTTTGAGAGACCTGTATTTTACGTCGAGTGTATCCTATGTTCCACTTTAATGTTCTTAGAGGTGGTGACATAATATCATTGTCACCTTTATTTTTGATATTATGTGGTATTATAGAAATATTTGACTGAGAGACGTGAACAATTGCTTATATATATATATATATATATATATATATATATATATATATATATATATATATATATATATATATATATATATATATATATATTAGGGTGATTCATAAAATTCAAGTTTGAATTGTTTTAACTCAACCCATAATATGATTCTATCTACCAAAATAATAATTTGTTTTAAATTTCAGATTTTTTAATTAATATTTAAGGGTCGCTACTGCCTCATAAGATTTTTAAGAATTACCTTAAAATTTGCACTTATTGCGATGTTGGCTATGGTTTAGTTATACAACTTTATTTTTTTGATTGATGACGGTATTTAGTTGCTAACGTAAGCAGTTCTTTGTTTACTCACGTGACCGCAGTGCTCTCTGTAGATAGCCACAATTTAGTTAATATGAACAATCCATTGCTCTTTTATACACTTATCCAGTGACGCCATCGTTGCAAGTCAAAGTGATTGTGGTTGATTGTGAATGTGATTACTTTAGCTTTATTATCGTATTTGTATTTCTAAAATGATATCGAATATTATTAAAAAACGCAAAAAAGGACTGAAATATGGTTAATTGGACAATCTCGTTCCGAATTGGTGTAAATAAAATTACCGTCAGTGAAAGAAGTGATGTGTTTATTTTTACATTATAAAAATGTAAGGAACGACACAAATAGAGAATCGGCGTCATTAACCGCAAGTGATGTGATGACGCCATGACAAAAAGCAACTATTCCTACCAAACAAAAACAACATGTTATCACAAAAATACTTAAATATTTCAAAGAATGGTAGAATTTAAAAAAAATAAAGAAAATGAAGCAAAACGAATGGCAATCAAATTTAAATGTTTTGTTTGATATTGCTCATTCAAATGCCGTTTATGTGATAACTATTTAAGAAGATAAATAATTTCTTTTAAAACAAAGAGGAATGAGTCGTCCAGGAAAAGTTGGTAATATTGATAGAAGCCATGCGAAAAAACTTAAAAGACATTTACAGAAAGAAGCTAAGTTGCAAAAGATGATAGAAAAGGAAAAAGAAGCAATGAAGAAATTAACTGAGAAATGTGATTTACTATCTTCTTCAGCTTCTTCTGCAGGGAATGAAAGTGATAGCGATATAAGTCAAAGTCATCCTATATCTCCTCAGCCAGGGCGCTCTTCAAGCTATGGTTTTACTACGCCACAGAAACGAGGCCGAAAAAGAATTTTAGATTCTAGTGTTGCTAAGTTGACTGACTGAAAGGCAACCGTTGTTTTGGCTTCTACACTTAAACGTCTGGGCTGTGACGTATCACAATATAATGTTAGCTATTATTCTATACGTCACCAAAGAATGGATATTAACAAAACAGATTTCTGAGTCTATGAAAGATTTCTAATCACTAAATACTAATTACTGTGCACTGGGATGGAAAGATGCTGGAGGACATAACCCGACATAACCGGACATAAATCGGATATAATACAGGGCGAATAAACGGAGCATGTGTTCTTCTAGAACAGAAAATGCAAAAGGATCTGATTTGGTTTGCATACCGGCATCACATATTAGACATTTTACTTGAAAGTGTTGTTGTAACTGCTGTAGGACCATCCAGTGGTCCTGAAATTATGATTTTTACAAGATTTAAAAGCTACTGGCCAAAAATAAACCAAAAAGACTTTAAAACCGCCATATCCGAACCATCTACATAGAATTGCATTCAAACTGTCGCGAAATATATCATCACTTTTGCTGAGAATCAACTGGAACAATTTCAGCCTCGTGATGATTACAAAGAGCTCCTTCATTTGATAATTATCTTTTTCGGAGGAATTCCTGAAAGCGGTTTCTCAGTCAAAGCCCCTGCTGGAATGCACCGTGCGCGATGAATGGCAAAAGCTATATACGAACTGAAAATGTTTTTGTTTTGAGCATTAGCTTAAAATCACAATTAAGCAAGCTAAGAGCGTTACAGATATTTGTATATAGGTTGTAGTCGTTTACAGCGCCAGTGGCCCATATTGCCTCAGTGAATGACTTACAGATATTAAAATTTGGTTGATTTCGAAAAATATAACACAGTTATAGCCAAAGTCGGCATAAAAAGAATGTCATCTTTGGTATCTTTCCGAAGAGCTAATTGCTTTAGCTTTTTTTGACAAACGACTTTTTATCGAAACGATACGTAATATTATTTTGGCTCTGAAAACTGAAGGAACGGAAAACAATCCGAAAAAGATATTCTTGGAATATCATGCAATCGTAAACAGAAACATCGACGATTTCATATCAGATTTTTTTTCAAAATCACTGGAATTTCTTGCGAGTTCATTCAGAAAGATCCTAGAAGAGGATCTAGGAAGAGGAAGAAAGCTTGAAATCGGCTAAAGAAATTGTACAACATATGAGAGTCGTTAACGATATAGCTGATATATAAACAATTTTTTTGGTCTTTTATGAATCACCCTAATATATATATATATATATATATATATATACATATATCTATATGGTGACCTCTGCGGTATATTTTATATATATTGAACTTTACTCAAAGAAAAACTTCACAAGTTCATTTACAGTTTTAGTTAGAAAAGTGTTATTATTGACATAATTCATAATTAATTGAATGATAAGCTATATAACTGTCATTAGAAACAACAAATACACTAATATAATTAAAACTATTAAATACGGGTAGAACTTGCAATATATTCAGTATTCAGGGGGTTCAGTACATACATACATACATACATACTTAGGTTCACATGAAAGTTTAAAAATGTAAAGGTGCTTAGTATTTATATTAAATTTTTTCCAAACATTAATATTATATTTCACCATGTAAATATATTATATAGCACCCATATAGTTTACAAGCATAAAATGATGATAAAATCTGGAATCAGCATTGTAGATTTTCAGTAAACTTTACAGTAATGTCTGGTGATTCTGCTTTTTGCAACTTTAACTTTAGTATTCTTAAATATATTTTGAAGGAGGGAGGATCTAAATGCCAAATGTTTTGTGAATATTTTTAACAGAGTTTTTAGAATCACCTCACAAACTATTCTGAATATGAAAATGTAAGAATATTATGAAATATTCCAAACTTGACCTCCCCAGAATTCTCAAATACATTTTTTAGTTTTTCCCTATTATAATATATATCAATAAGTTTGGTAATTATAGCAAACGTCAAGTTTTTACGTTGAATTTTTAAAATACTAGTATCATTTTTGTCACATATAAATGTTGCTCCTCCCTGTAGGATCATTCTTGTTTATGATTGAGGGCATGTAATCCTTGATTAAATCCCTATGTTTTCTCTTTCTACTCGGTGGCACACAAGTTGTGGTGGCTATTTTTTGAAATTCTAATCATCGAAAATCATCAATATACCTTCCACGATTCATTGATAACTCAACAGATTAATCCAATAACGTTTAACATCTAACGATTAAAGTGTGCAAGTGTGAATAGTGATTATGTTACGATGAACTTTATAGAACCCAAGTGTGAGTCTACATTGAAATTAAACAGGACTCATATTTCTTAGATTTCCACTGACACGTTTAGTTTTACAACTACCGTCATAGACTATTAATCTGAACTAAACAGAACCTCTGAAAATAAGTACTCAGTTGCAATTAGTACGCTATCATGTTTAAAAAAGCCCTATTAGTTTCAAATTTACGAGACTGAAAATAGAAATGTTAGAATTAACTGTAAACTGCAACTGTTTAACTTTATTTTCTCAATAATCTCTAATCTTATAATTTTATAAAAATGTTATTCTGTCTGAAATGTTTACCTTTGTAATTTGATATAACCGCTTAACTTTATGTAATTGTTTTATTCAAGTTTATGTATAACTACTTTCTTATGTTGTGTCTGAAGAACTTGTCCCTTTCAGAAAGATTCTAATTTAGTGGGATTGTAGAATTCCTAGTATTATATTTATCATATATAAATGTTGCCTTTTCCCATACGATCCTTATTTTGATGATAAAGAACATATGTATATATATATATATATATATATATATATATATATAATCCGTGTCTTGATCGCTATGCTTCCTCCTTCTACTTGATGACATTACGAGTTGCGGTAGCTCTTTGTCCGGGATTCCATCATTAAATAAAATAAGAACTATTCGCGTGTTTTCCATATTTCATTAATAATACAACAATGAATTTAAAAGATTACTTTCGTAGCAATAAGTCCGCTACATGTATCAACCGTATACATTAAAGTGTATAATTAAATAAATAAATAGAAAAGAGTGACATACAGAAAGAATCCCTTTTAACTAATTCTGTATGTCACTCAAAAGGTTTTGTTTTTCCTTTTGAAATAAGGAATCTTAAAAACGAGGTGCATCAGTAATATCTGCTTCTGTTTAATGGCGATTCATGCAAACATATTTCGATACGTATCTAAATGGTTATTCCAACGTACAAAAAAACGGTTATTCCAGACATTATTTTACATACAAACAGCACTGTTTGTATGTGTATGTGTTGCTTGTCCGGAAAAGCCATTACGCATACGTCCCACTCTAGACGAGTGAGTCGCACAGATAAAGCCGCGGTCGCTCGACATGTTAATGTCAATTATCAGACTTACTTTACAATATATTAAATTTTAACACTGTCATGGCTGCTTACCGTGGCTCATAGTGTTTTATACACCTGTTTTACGATTAAGTTAAAGTTTTATTAATTTCACTTTTACGAAAGAGACTCGTCGGCGCCAGCTCTCGCAGGTCTAGAATTGTTATAAATAGTCGTTCTGTTTTCATTTGGCGGTTGTAAAATATTTATGTACCGGCTTACCGGTACGGTCGGTTTGCAGTTTGCTGGTTTGGCTCATATAACGGGACGGAGGCTGTGGGTTGGTTGCGGATAGCGAAGAGAAAGGAATTTTAAAACCACTTAGTCGGCGGTTTCGAAATAATAAATGAGATGTTTGGGAATCTAGAGGAATGTATTTAGTTAGCGCAGAAAGGAAAACGGAATTATGAGTCGGTATGTTACTGGCTTCGTTTGTAATAATCTTGTGTAAGTGTTTTCATTTGCGTTTTGAAGTTTTGCGACTTTGATTAAACGCGGTAGACTTTTTAAAAAGATTGATGGTGATGGATATGTTTGTATCTTGAAAATTACAAAATGATATGTATATTACAAAACAATGTCATTTGGCGAATGACGTTAATTGATAACTTCTCCTAAACACCGAGACTATAGAATTCATATGTTATCTCAACTTCCCTCCGCACGAATTCTTGAAAACTACTATGTCAAAGGAGCGCGCTTTTGCATTATATTTACGAAAATAATTAAGTTATAAAACAAACAATCTTAGAATTGAGAAAAATATTATGTGAGAAGTTTTCTAAAAATGATTTTTGATTTTAGAAATATACTTTTACGAAAAGGCTAGAAAGTCAGCTAATTAAAAAGGTACTACTTTTTTTAAAATTATTATTAAAGGACATTAAAATGTTATATTTACATTTGGTTATAATATCGTATTCCCGACGCGATAGACACACACTCACACACACATACAGACACACATATATATATATATATATATATATATATATATATATATATATATATATGTATATATATATATATATATATAAATATATATTTATATATATATATATATATATATATATATATATATATATATATATATATATATATATACCCGTGGCACTGGCCCATATCATTGATACTATTTTATTTAGTTTTCAAGTTGATTTTTTTGATTGCCAACGTATTTTTACCTAAAGCAAACATGGAGTTACAGGGTAAGATAAGAGAGATATCCTAAGTGTGTTCTCTTCACAAATATTCCATATTGGCAATGCGAAGTGAATAAAATGTCCAAGAGGGAATTGCCAATCATATTCCAAACATAGTCAAATAAAAATATTTTTAAATTTATACAAACCTTGTTTACAAAAAAAAGGAATATTGAAGATATTGTTGTAAAGCCGTTTATTTATCTCATTTCACAAGCAGATATTAAGCCGATCTCATAGATAATTAGGTTTTAAATTTCTCAATATTTTCGCTGGCTTGGCATACCACTTATTTTATATTCCAATAATGTCCATGAGTTTTTCAATCAAGTATTACACATCTTCCAAATCATGTGGCTAAACCTGAACGCAATCTATCCATATAACCCTTAAACGATCTATAAAATTCAAACAAGGCAGTGTTGAACGAGAAAAGCAAGACATTAAAAATATTCTCACTACTTGGATAGCTGATAAAGAAAAACTAACAAGAGGAGCGAAATATCAACTTTATTCTAGAAAATATTATTTTCGCCGAGTTGTCCTGTAATTAGCAATGGACCCAATTTCTACCGAATCAACCAGGAAATAGCCACTGAGGCCTTTGTACTACTCAATTCAAGGGAAAAATCACATTCAAAGCTGATTTGGTATCCGGTTATAGAGGGCACTCATTTATTCCACACTGAAGAAAAATCATATTTGCAAATTAAAGAGGTTATCAAAGAGGGTGTTAAGTTATTCTCAATTTCCAAAATAGCACCACCGCGGATTCAAGCATAATTTGCAGAGGGGTTAAAATATAAATATCCACAAGCAATAGAATTACTGGAATATATTTTTTGCTCTAAAAGAATATGAGTTGTCCGTATTTACTTTAAACGTAACAACATGTCTGTTCATATGATTTGTGGTGAAATAGAACCTAGAAATTTTTTTTGACTAAACACTATAGAAATAACATGGATCAAAAAAGATAGCGAAAAAAGCCAAGGTCTATAAAAACATATAGAGAAGAACGGTTTCTTATGCAATAGTCGTTCAAAGAACTACTATAAGAATTAAAATACCTGAAATCGATGAATTTAAAACTGATGCCCGTTCTATTTTGGTTACGATTTTTAGCCAAATTGATAACGGTTTCTATAACCTGGGTACTAAAACAGTATTTTAAAAAAACGAAATACCAAGGATCCCAATTAAGTGTATATCAATAAACATTTTTTGCTGAAAGAAGATGTCGCTGAAGATTTTGACGTAAAGAATAACATTTCTTTATGACAAGTTGCAATAAAATAATCTGCTGGTTCTATTCAAGGTATCAGTAAATATGACTTTAAATCTAAATGTTCCATAAATGGGAGTGCTTGTTACAAAAACAACTTTCTATGTAACTCTAAGTACCATCAATATTTGCACTGATAAGTAAATCGGCTGGTTTTATTGTAGTAAAGTTTTAAAAATACATCGTTTTAAAAAACTACTTAATTTTTCATAATAATTTTAATGAAATTTGCGACCACTGAATTGAAGTTACTGAGCATGCCGATTTAAAATTAATTACACTCGTCAACTCCAATATTTTATTTAAGCAAAATACCTATTCTCTTTGTATTACGGTATGATTAGTCGTTAAGTTTTAGATTATCTAGGGTTTCTACAGATCAACTAGGTAATCTGTGTAGCGAAAATAATTTTTCCCACTTAAAAGAGCTTACCTAGATAATCTGCAGATTAACTAGTTAATCTGCGCTTAACTATTTTATGCATATTACCAGTAATATATGTACGTACTGTCAGTACGAATAAGAAGAGGCGCCCAACCTTTTTGTTATCGTTTATTTAGAAAACACCAAGGGACTATTTATAGTATATACATTAATTATGTTTCCACGAAAAATTTCATTTGTACTGATGATGAAACGACGAGGAATAATTACATAGCATTTTACTGGAAAAAAATCTTATCATGCATGACAAAGTTTAATGTTACCATTGTGTGTGTTAATATATTAAATAACAACCATTAACACCCATGAAAATCAATTAGATTCTTTTTAGTGTCCCGCTCCAAAACTGTATAAACGGAACATTATATAATAGAATCACTTCGATGTCAGTCCGTCCGTCCATCTGTGTGTCACAGACTGTTTTCTCGGAAACTATTCGACGTAAAACATTTAAATTTTTCTTAGTGATAGAGTATAGTGACCTAATTATAGACGGGAAGTATAAGAGTTTAATTTTGATTCTGGAGGTAAATTTGATGGGGGAAATTTGGAAATTAAAAAAAATCTTCAAGTTTATACTGCACGATATCAAAGAAAACTTATTGAAAGATTAATTCAACAAAATACGTGATGTGTAATTTTTTTCATGAATTTGTTTACATTTTTTTTGAGAAATAATCTTAAAATTGCTGTTCCGCGCCTTTATTATTATAAAGGATTGCATAGAAAAATGTGGAAAAATATAAACATTGAAAATTAGGTTTAGATTGAACCCAAATTATCAGGATTGAAAAATTATAGCACGATTTATTGTAATAAGCATTTACGGCACTTATAATATACATTATATATAATAATTTATGGTACGGAAAAAAAAGGTCAAGTACGAGGTATACTTGCACCGTTATTTATAGTTTTCTTTATTACTGTACTATTATTTAAATTAGTAAACTCGCAAATAAATGAAACTACGTGATGTAGTATTATTTCTACTTTCTTTAATTTCTTTACCACGACCTAGGTTTCGTTGTATTACAACATCTTCAGGAGGGATATTAGCAAAGATGTTGTAATACAACGAAACCTAGGTCGTGGTAAAGAAATTAAAGAAAGTAGAAATAATACTACATCACGTAGTTTCATTTATTTGTGAATATTGAATTTCTACAAAATTAACGCCAAATATATTCAATATTAGTAAACTCGATTGCATGGTTGTAAAGACGATACTACACTATATATCATTGCATGTGCAGACCATTTTATTAAGTTTAATATTGTTAAGGAATCGACGAAGTAGACAATGTAACACCTTTAAAAATTATTTTCGTAAGAGTTATGGCTAAGACAAAGTAACAGTGGAATAAATAAGCAGTAATATGCAAAATTTCTCTCGAAGTTGCTGATCACTATACATACCTAGGATAAACTCTCCAATACGTTAAATCTAATTTGAACGAGGTGAGTTGGAGAATTTAAATCGGATGACATTCTTCGGGAAATTTCACCACATTTTTTCGTCCAAATTACCCAAATGTTTGAAGATGAAAGTTTCTAGCCAGTGTCATTGCCATTGATGACATACGGAAGTAAGACGTAGGTCCTTACTATTTAGCCCGTGAAAATTTCAATCGTGAAATTAACTCAGCGAGTTATAGTAAGGGTTAAGCTCAGGGATTCTCTACGAAATATGTTCCGTGTTGAGAAGATCCGTAGGAGAAATAAGGTTATCGATATATCCTGTAAGATTGGAAGACTCAAGTGGCAATGGATAGATCATATAACTCGCAGAACCAACGACTATTGGAGAACAATTGTTCCAGAATGATGACCCCGTACCGTAAAACGCAGACTGGTATGGTCCCCCGCTAAGTGGATATGCAATAGTAAAGGTCATGAGAAACTTTCGAATGCGGGTGGTATGGGATTGATTTTTTTGTAAATGTATGGGGAAGGCAGGTAGTTCTGCAGTGGAAGTCTTCTGACTGATGATGATTGCAAATATACAATAACTTAAATTTCACCTTTGCCATTACGTATTTGAAATACTTTCAATACTTATTTGACAATTTTATGTTTTTATAATTTTGGCGAATATTGATAAAAATATACGATTCTATCACCTCTTTTTCTTGCACATTCTTTTCAATAAAAATATTTGCAAGTTCAATAAAAGAACTTTGTTGGAGCTATGAAAAGTGGTATTTTGTGAACAAAAGGAAATTACGCCAATGGTCAGTTTTATGTATACTAGAAACATTGAAGAGCTTTGAGACTTGCTAGTAAACAATATCTAAAGCATTATTTAATCGCTAGTAATGCGCAGCAAGTATTTATCATATATATATATATATATATATATATATATATATATATATATATATATATATATATATATATCATAAATACTTTGTTATTTGACTAATTTTTATTGTGTATACCTGTAGGTCCTGAAATAGTAAAAAAATATTGCTTAGCTCTTAAAAACATCCACATACGTAACCTACATCGAGAGAATGCCAATGAATTGATATATACTTTGTTCGAAGAAATGAAAGAGATGTGTGGTTTTTATATAAAATTCAACTAGGTTTGGCTAATTTCAGAACAGTGTGCGTTTTGGTGTTATAAAATATGTCTGTAATAGTGTATACTATAATTCGCATGTGTTAAAATGTTATATCCCAAAACATGTTATTTGTGTGCCGTTTTATACCGCTTTCAGTCCATATAATCGGGGACTTATATTAGTCCTGCAAACGAATGGATCTTTCATATACATTAGCATTAGTGAATCGTAGTGCCAGATTATCGACCGATAACTTTTTCATTAGTTTTTCCGAATATGAAGGGGAAAATTAGTTTTATAACGATTTTGGATAAGACTCATATTTAATGCAAGGACCCGATAGTTTACAATCCGCTTCATCATTTTGATTATTCTAAAGATTATTTCAATCGACCTCTCATTTGGGATCTATTCGCGAGTGTGTCAGTAACAGTTTGAATATGGATACGTTTTCAGATAAAAGGAAATTTTTGAAAAATTTTGAGGATATTTTTGTATAATCGATATTAAGAAGTGATTAAAATGATGGCATCAATTACTTACAATGAAGTAAACTAAACACTAAAATGTCCGTGTTTGAAGGAAAACTTTATTGTTTGGGGTTAATTATATGAAAATAGTTGATATTTACCTGTTCGATAGCTTAATTGCCTAACGTGACATATGTGTTTTGTATTCTGAAGTGAATTAGAATTTATTCCTAATTGCATCGAATCGGCGATTCCTACAGCATATACGTAAATATCTCAGGACGTAAAACAAATATTGGATTCCGGGGAAGGTTTGAAAAAATACCTCAGATTTATTAGATTTGTGTAGTTTTAGTGCCAAACACAACTCTGCTTCTGCGGAATTGGCTAGGGGCCTTGAACGGCATTGTAGAGATAATGCAGTTGGAAGAACTTAGTGCGTTTGATTTCACTATTGCATCCGCCGCATCTACGTTCACGATATGCTATCCACCGGTTACAAAACGTATAAAAGCAACTGCTTTTAAACTAAGATTCCTTGTAAAACTTGAATACAATTACAGTGAGCTACTGTAACGGCCAAGCAAACGGTTTTCATGAGCCGCAGCGGTCGACCGCGAAGCGCCCGCGCGCCCTGCGTCGCGCCGCCTGCTAACGACGCCGCTCGCTTCAATTACGGAGGATTGTCCACGTTGCCCGCGCCCGCGACTAATGGCCGCCCTATATCGCTCCGCGCCGTGTGAGCGAAGATTATTATTCTGTTTAATGGGATGGCTTAGATGCGGCGAGTCTGGGGAGTTGGATTGGAAGTTGCAAATGAAATAAGTACTGAGGAACGGTTTTTGAGGTCTTAACTTAATTATCATTCAGATAAATGTTAGGCTTGTTAGATTTTAGCATTCTAAGCGGCCAAAGTTTATTATAGCAATTTTATTTAGATTCATGGCTTTATATTTTTAACCCGTTGATTATATGTCGGTTAGCTTTTTCTTAATTGATGTTTTTTTGTCGTAACTTATTGAAATATAAATAAAAAATATAAAAGATCTATACTTAAAGTTTTGTAGTTAGGAAGAGAAACTTAAGCGTCTTTTTAATATAGTAGTTTTACAATTTACCCAACAAGGCTCGTTCTAAAAATAAGTATTTAAATTAAGTTTATTATAAATTTGAAAAAAATCTTCATTTCTTAATATGGCTTGAAAGACAACCAAATCATTCCATTCTTAATGCAGATATGTGTAATTAATGAAAAATAAATGTATGATTAACCGATTATAACACTTAATGTGATAAATTAAATTAAAAAGGTGAATTATATTACATACGTTGTGGAATACTGCGGCGAAAGTAAGTACCATGTGTATGAAGGAAACAAGAATAGACGTATAAGAGTCGTGTAATCCATATTTTGTGCGACTGGATGCGATGTATATATCGTTATATACGAAAGTATAACCATCTGGTAATAATAGAAGCGACTATAAATATTAGCCCCATTGATTTATGAAAATGAAACTTGGATTGATATTAATTTGTATAAAATTTTTTACTTCTAAACTACAATATTAATGCGATCGAGTTTTTCAACACGAATGATACTTGGATGACGATTACTTGACATAAATTTCAGTAGTAATTGAAGAATTTAAAATATTGTTATAATACATTTAATTTATAAGTTTTTCGTTAAAAAATTGAATATTCATGGATTCCAAATCATGGATATTCATGATTTGATAGGTATTTTTTAGGAAATTGTTTAACTCATAAAGTTAAGATTTGGCAAATATTAGCTAAATTACAAACAATACGAAAAAATTGAATTTTAATTATGGGGATGTCTTTAGGGTTAAAAGAAAAAAGGAAAAATATTATTTTTAAGGTCATTGTGTTGGCTATAAAACGTAAGTTCGTGAAAATGCAAGCTTAAAAATACATGATTTATTTAATGTAATTTTCTCTAACAAAATTTCCAAAAATTAAAAAAAATGGTATTATCCCATAAAGATCTCAAAAATTGTTAATCACAAAAATATTTCAAGTTAATAAAAAGATATACTGATAAAAAGTTATCAGTATCGTATTACTTGAGATGATGTCTTAATATATTTTGAAATTACGTAAACAGTAAATTATATTTTATGAAGTTACGGGGAAGATAGATATACAAATGGATACCATATTTCTGTTATATATATATATATATATATATATATATATATATATATATATATATTTATATGTATATATATATATATGTATATATATATATATGTATTATATATATTATATACATATATGTGTGTATATATACGAATATATAAGTGTGGTATTGTGTGAATTCTATAATCATTTCTTCAGAAAATAATTACTTTTTATGAGAGTTTTTACTCGCATTCAGCGAGGAAAAACTCTCATAAATTGTATTTAAATTAAAATATTGAATTTCTAGTAATGTAAAACAACTTGAAAGATACAGCAAGTAAAATTCCTTGCAAAAAGGTCGTATTTATATTCTAACAGAGTTTCTACTTGCTATCAGTACATATATAGCGTACTATTTTAACACTTACATTCAGTATTTCAAATTTTTTATGATTTATGGAAAATAACTTATTAATCGAAATCTATTTATTGATACGTTTGTTAAAATGATAAAATCAATGGCTTTTAAAACGTCTTTAACCAATCCTGTACAAGTGCATATTAATCATATATTATAAATTCAAATAAATGATCAAAGTGAATAAGGAAAATCAACCAATCTGAGGCGACAGCTGTAAATAATTGCTTTTAACTCAATGAACAAAATTATTCTCATACAATTTTTTAATAAAACCTATCGCACTCATTTTACAAGCAATTAAAAGTCAATATGTTCTTTTTTGTAGACGTCAGCAAGAAATAAAAAGGCCTTATCTTGAAGTTTACAGAATTCAGTTTGAAGTTTACAGAAGTGCTCACAGAATTTTTGACCGGTTATTCTACTAGTCTATAAACCGTAGTATATAACCGGTTATTCTACTATTCAAAATATAGCATGGTAATTCTGTGAAAAATATATATTTAAAATGTATGGTAACTATTATAATTTTTATTGTCAATATTATTAAGAGCCACGTCCTATGACAATTTACCGATTTGCCGCAGTCTAAAACGTTATGTTTTATCCCTGTTCAAAGAAATTCTAATTTCACATAACAATAATTAAAAAAAAACGATTAAACCTAAATTTAAATCTTTAAACTCTGTACATTGACATGGAATAATTAATAACCCATAGTTAGCAACGCATATAATGTCAGATAGATGATTAATTAATAAAGTAACGCGCCGTGGGCGTCGGCCAGGTATCAGCGCGCTCCCAGTTATATTTTTGCCTAATTACTTTGCGCCATACCTATCTTGTTCAAATATTATATTTTAATTTTGGCTCCTCGCAGCTCGTACGCGTCAATATCTTGTTGAAAACGTTATGAAAACTTGAGCCGGAGCGAGCCCGCTCGGCAAACAGCCGGGCCCGAAAGAGTTCAAATTGAAAACGTAATTAGACATCGCTTATAAACATGAGTCGTGCATGTGGAAGGCGGGCGTCGTAGTGCGGGCAGGAGGCTGGGCTCGAAACTGGCGCGAACTGTGTGGGTGGCGGGAGTGGAGATGTCAAACGCCGATGTGGCGACTCGTGCTTTTAGAGATGAACGGTAACTGTTTTTTTTGTTTCGTTTTTTTATTTTTGGTAAATTTCATGTATTTTTGGGGAGATTAATAGGATGAGGTATATGTTACAATTTTAGGAAAACAGCAGAGAACGCTAGTCTAAATAAATTTGCAAGAGCTGGAAAAAATGTAGGGGATTCTGCCAAAAGGAAGTACTATAGTAACCATGAAAATATTATGGAATATTACATGGAATATTAGACATAAAAAATCGTAATGTACTTTAAAATATACTCTAAATTAGAGCTAATACCTTGGTAATTACTACAATATTAAATTTTGTTATGTCAAAATAACGGTTTATTGATCGGTCTCTTAGACTAAAAATATTAAATATGTTATCATTACATTTTAAACGTTTCTTCATCTCAATTTTATCTGTATTTAAAATTGTTATTATAATAGTCTTATAAAATGGATATAAATAATAGTAAAATGGATATAATCAAGGAAACATATTCTTTGGTAATAACTGTTTCCCGACGTTTTCACATGAAGGCATACTACGTATATAAATATTTGATTTTATATGATCATCAAAATACGTTGTAAAAATATAATATGGAAAACAACAGTGATTTAATTAATAAATAGAAAAAACATTATGATTCATTTTCTAGGACATTGTGAGTGGAATGGAGATTGTTTTGTGCATATTTTTAGGAAAAATTGATTCGAAGTTACCTGGGGCCGCTCCTTTATTAATATGAATTTGCTTGAGAGCATTCATTATTTCATCTCTTTCGAAGTAGATGGAGGAAATCAGATACACAGAGATCGGCTCTGTTCGAAGGTAGATTGGAAGAAATCAGAATAGATTTGGCATAATTTTTGAGTGCCATTCGATCCCTAATTTTGGTAAATCATTGATTTTCTTCCGATTAATTAATGATGAAACATATTAATATGTATAACTCTTGATGTTATTATGTACAACTTTTCAATATTGTGGATATAATTATGGGAACAATAACAGGAAATTTATTTATAAAAGTCCCTTAATTTAGAAAATCTGTCAAAAAGACATCGAAAATTGTCCTAGATGTTCCATTTAATCTAGATTTTTCTTTTCATTGTTTACTTGAACCTATATTGAAGTATACTAAATCGGATATTTCTTAGGTTTTTGGAATTACTTTGATCAAATTTATTAATAATTTCCAAAATAAGTATATGGTTTGTCTACGGCACAAGTAGCTGAAAGTTAATGAAATTCCTTTTTCCAGTTTGTAGGTTGCAGCGCCTTATAAATTGCAATGTGACCGCATTTGCATAAATTGTATTTTTAGATATCTGCCTTTTCATAGTGACCTCTAGACGGCAATCAATTGTAAAAACAAATGTACGATGATGACGATTCTCATGGAGTAATGCATTCGCCGTTGTAAGCTTACAATTACAATTGCGCAGTATAAAACCACGAGTTATATTTTTAATATTTTTAAGGAAATTAATATGTTGCATTTGTACGAGTTACATCGTGCTGGGGACAAGGGTAGCTAAGGGATTGGAAAAATCTAAAATTAAATCGTTTCACGTAAAAAAATTAAAGAGGTAAAATTAAATCTTGAACCAATATAAATAGTAATCATAAAATAATTACTGGAAGAAATAAGATGCAATTTGATCTCATAATTACACATATATGCTGTGAAAATATCTTTAGTACTGTCACACATAAAAGCAATGTTTATGGAGGAGTAACGTGGTAGTAAATGAGATATTATTGTTGTGAGATGAATTCTTTGGACACATCGTGATTGCTCTCTGTTAAGAATGATGCTAAATATTTTGGCCGTTAAAGTTTGATTCTCACACCTTCTTTCGTAATTTGGCAGTTATTGATTATTACAATCAGAATTGCAGTGAACATTTTAAAGCTTTACGGAAATTATATGTGGTAGTGACCCTTTATCATAAAAGAAAAAAAATCAATTTTGCATCATGTTCTCGATCACCTGTGGAAGAAAGCGGGAATGAGTGTATGAGAAGGTGCATGGTTGTGTTCATAACGTAGGTCATAGATTTATACTTTAAAATTAGTTGTTTCCATTTCCGTTTATATCTTCATTATTTTTTACATTTTCGGAAATTATATTTTTAAAATAAAATACTAATTAATCGAATGGAGTTAATTTAAATATAGTATCTCATCAAGAAACAATGAAAAAATCGACGCAAAATTATCGTGTCAACGAAAGAAAAGTGAATACCCGATTTGCTTGCATAGTCAAATGAGTTAAGTTTAAAATGTTAAAAAACATTATATTTTATGGTTGTCAAATAATAAAATATAGTTCGGGGCCGATTGAAAAAAGTACATGCGTAAATATGATAATTTTTTAATTCTACACGATCATAAAATCTCTATTCTTTCGGACGTAAATACTAATATATACAGTATTTAGGTTCGACAGAATTTGTATGATGTGTAGAATGTTTTTGGATTCAACATTTTGTATTGAATTATAAAGCGCTATATAAGTATAAAAAAAATGAGGATAAAATAACACTATATTGAAAAAAAAAATTTCATATTATAAAAAAATAAGTTGGAACAGGTTAATGACAAAAAAATAATAATACATATTTTTTATTTCAATTTCACCCAATGCTGCACGCCCTAATTTTCTACATTACCTAGATTGTATAGATTCAAATTTAGACTCCATCTTCATCGTTTACTAGTGGATAAATTTATATTTTCCGTTATTATTGTCAGCTTTATGATTAGCTATCGAATGAAACGGGGAAAAACAATATATTCTTTTAACCTGTGCGGAATTCAAAATAGCCTACTTGTTTCTAGATATAAGCGAATCGATTACCAAACTAAAATTACAACATACGCATATGAGTTAATTGTTTTAACGCTTTAAATGCTGACCGCATAAATATAAGTATTCATGGCTTTATTTAGTGACTGGTCGCCTAACTGAAATAGTTGGCAAACTTGTGTCCTAGCACTTTTGCCAGACAATTACATTAGAACAAGAGATGGGGTGTGCAAATCACAGGGGTGTGCAAATAGATTCCGATCAACATGGAATGTGTTAATATTTAAAGATTACAGACTATCTGAGCCCTTGGATAACTTTATCCACCATATCTCAGACTGTTTGGAACTATGATAGTAATTTACGTGAAATTATAATTGTTTTCGATGTGGATCTCTTGATTTTTTTTCTATCTAATCAATTTAATTCTTTCCACGTGCAAAAAAACATCTTACGATTGATGAGGAGAAGATTATCTTTTATTGAATTTTTTATTACAAACGATAAGTTGGAAAAATATGAAACTATATACGTACGTTCACGTATATACGTATACATTTTCATATATCACGAAGTACGCAAAGTTAAAAGAAGGGCAATGTACTTTGCGTTTGTCAAGTCCTCTATTACGTATAGCTTAAACACGTGAAAAGATAAAGATGAATAATGTGATCTGGGCTTGTTCTAGCAACAAGTAATACATGTTATATTATGACTTAGAAAAATAAAGTAACGTTCGCTAAATAACATTTAGCGTATTAAACGAATAAAAATGTATGTATCACAATAGAAATTACTCAAGACGTTCTCGTTTAATACGATTTTTCACTTAATACATCCATTAAGGTTAAATCCTATTTCATGCCTTTCGTACTCTACGTTTCATCGACTTTTTTATGATGCTATAAGAGAATAATGAAAAGTGGCCTAAAATTATATTAACTACCATACTCGACACATCGAAATCACTTCTGTCCCACCCTAAGCCTATACCGTATTTGTTCCTATGTAAATATTCTTATTTTGTTTTGTAGCATTTAACTATCATTTACACCCTATCACGGTACTTGTTTCTTACTAGTTTAATTGTGGTTGATATTAAGAAATCGCTTTTGTAATCGTCACTGCATACTTAGTCTTCTAAGTTTACAGTAAAATTTCATAAATAAATAATAATGCAAATGCTGTTACGTTGATTCTTTAAGGCGATAATGTCGTCTTCACTTAATTGTTTATATAGTTCTCTTCACTATTTTAATTCTATTAAAAACGGTTATTTCTCATTCTCCAAAATTTATCTCAAAGAAAAATATATCTTTATTCTAACTACATCGTTTTCTTTTAACTAATTTCGAGTGAGACGCTTTTTGAGTAAGACGTTTTCTTTCTTAATATTCTATATTCTCGCTGTCACTTCTAAATCCTATAAAGCAAGTGCCACTGTATTTGTTTTCTAACGATCATCTTTGTAAAAATTACTATAATTTTATTTTCTATTAAGGTACGTAACTTTACCGTGGAAATCGCTCAAGTTGTTTTCTTGGCAAGCGAGGAAAAATGCAAGGATTGTCAAGATTTTCGATTAGCCGCTAAAAATTCAGGTCGAATTTCACATATAAGCTACGTAAACAAAGTAATTACGAAATATTACAAAGTCCAGCGGACGGATTTTTCATATTTTGCGAGACTCGACATTTTTTCCCTACGACCTTATAGACAAAGTCGAATTCTGCAAATAGCCACCACCTTCTACAATTATTTATAATATTGCCGAAGGCCCCGATCCACCTGAATGCCTTTGACGTCGACGTTGCCACAAGACGTTCACGAGTCGGAGATCGGAATTTTTCGTGCGTGCAAATAAATTATTTTTTTTTAAACATGTCAGTACGGAGCGTAACTAATCCTCCTTTTGATGTGGGCGAGGGACATACCTCCGTTGACATACCTGAAGCCGCATCGCTTCAATACCGCATTCAGTTATTTTCTTTTTTGACGCAAATTTTATTTCACTTATTAGAAAGAGATTTAATCGCATTAGGTGTCTTGGAATTCTCGTGATAATTGCGCGAGGAAATAGATGTATTTACTCGAGACGTCGTGGCGAAACGTTCTGTGCGAATGTTTTGTGAATTCGTTGCTTTTTCTTTGACTGGTATAAAACATATTTATTATAAACAGAAATATATTTCGTTATTGATAAACATTATTGAAAATTTCCTTTCACTGACTTATTAGGCATCACAGAATGATGAGATTTAATTAATTTTGTATTGTTTCATTTCTTCCATTAATTTAGATGTTTATCATGTTATCTTGTAGTTACAAATAACAAACGTGTTTATTTGTTGTTCATTAAAGTATTTTAGGTTTTGTATGTAGACGTGAGGAAAAGTATATTTATTAGAGGGTATACGAAGCTATATGTTTGAAATACGATGTGTTTATATATATATATATATATATATATATATATATATATATATATATATATATATATATACTTTTTATATGTAATCAATAAAATCAATCGTTCATTATAAGTACCGTCAGTATCTAACATTTGTCGCTAACGTGTAAGCAGAGCTAAAGTTCCGTCCTTGGAGAAATTTTTCGACATTTGGCTGAAAAACAAGTGTAGTGTTTACGAGCATACAGCATTTATTATGTTTTTTTTAATTACAGTAAATGCTCAAAATGCCTTTCCCTAGCTCTTATGCATAACCAGCATTTTCTTACAAAATTTCTTTTTAGACATTGTAAGGCCCTTTTACCACTTCAGACACATGATGTAATTTTTGTCTTAATTGTTATTCATTATCATTAGTAGTCTCATAGACTGCCTCCTTGAAATATCCCCATAGAAAATAGTCCAACGGATTGAGATCTGGCGAACGCATTGGTCATGCAATTGTACCGACACGTCCTATCCATCGATTTGGGTAAGTTGCATTTAAGTATTGTCGCGAAAAGTGGGTCAGTGCACCATCGTGCTGTAGCCACATCCTGTCACATAAATCTTGTGATATTTCATTCAACAGATTTCCAAGTTCGTCTCTTAAAAACCGTTAATGAACTCCATTAAGCCTCGGTGGGAGTTCAAATTCCAGCTCACAAATTGACTCCGAATTGATGTTGAAATCTACCTTGCCTTACTATGCAGGGATACTCGACGACCCATTGGGGTAAATTGTGCATATTAAATACTCGCATTCTTTTAAAACATGATTCATCGCTCCATAAGATTGAATTTAAAAAAAGCGGATCTTGCTTGCATCAACGCAGCTTCTCCCGACAGAAATATATTCGTCGTTAATAGTCAGCAGATAGCAGTGCTTGCACTCGTTGTACATGGTACGGATAAAAATTATATCTTCTTAAAATGCGGTGTACTGTACTTCTTGCGACACTAGTACATCGAGAAATCCGCCGAACACTAGTAGAAGGAGCTTATTCCACTTCGGCCAGCACTTGATGCTCATCAACATTTCTAGATATTCCTTCAGGAACTACATTTCCAGGAATTCGACCCTCAAAATATGCGTTATTTACACGAAGTAAGACTCTGTGATTGGGATAGCGTTCGGGATTAGGGTTGCGCTAGCGATATGTATGTGCTGTTTGCCGAGTATTTCTATCAAGTAGCCCGTAAATGAAGTACATATCTGCATATTTCCGAGCAGTGTAAGTTTTGCAATCAAACAATATCCAAATCACAAGCACAAACAAGGTCAACAAATAAAAACAGTGGTAGGTAAACAGCAAAAAACACGTTGTTAGTTCCGAGCGATAAGCAAGTCACTAAATTACTAAAGTAGCGAAATTGTTGAAGGACGGAGTGAAGGGGGTGGGGGTGGGGTGTCGCTTGATGACCGAGAACAATAAAAAGGGAAAGAGATAGCGAAAAAATTCTGATAAGCGGCTATTTTGATCGTACGCATTCGCAAAACCATATGCGGAGTTATTTGATTAAAGCAGGTATTTTTCGAATGTTTACAGAATTACTTGAAAAATGTTACCTTTTTGGAATCTGTGTGAATTGTAGATGTTTTTGAAATAAAGTTCCACAAGGCTGCCTTACATTTTTTTTACCCTAGCATTGTTCAAAAATCACTAATGAAAAAATGCACATATTTCAGCGTTTAATTTTGATGTTGCAAATAATAATGAATGAATAACATTTGAATTAGGAAGACGAATGTTCTCTTAAAGATCTTGGATAATAAAGAAGCAGAAATAGTACAACTATACTTCCTAATAATCTTATTTTCAGGCGCACTAACAAAAATTTAAAAAAATTAAAAATCATATCTCTAAAACTATTAAGCCGAGGATAATACAATTTATTGATTCGTATGTGCAATAACCCCTTTATACCCGACATTTTTTTGGCTTACTTGTTATGGGACAGATATATATATATATATATATATATATATATATATATATATATATCTTCATGGCGTATATATAATTTATAAATAATGCTATTTTCGTTGACCTACTTTCAATATTTAAGCTTATTGAAACTATTTTGAAAATTTTGGTTCAATTTTTATGTTATCTAAATGTTGTAATAATAAGTTGCGGTTTTAACCTTTCTATTATTAATGACTACATTATTCCAAATTGGAAACATTTTTTTGCGTTTTTTAAATATGCTATAATGCAGGTTACTCTTATGGAAGTAGTGATTAATTAAAGGTTTGAAAAGAGAGAAAAACAAGTCTAATTAAAAAGGACATTATCAAGTTAAATACGTGGCTTAATTTTATAATATACTAGTATAATAATTGTAGTTAATATTTTTATTTTTTCCCTATCTGAAGATTTGTCAGTTTCAGTAATATGAGGAAGTAAGGAGATAAGCTCTAACAGGGTTATTAGAACTGCATAAGGATATTAAAGATAGACTGGATCTACCTGACTCGTGTTTCTAACTGGGATTGCGATACAGGATATAAAAGAAAATAAGAAACTTACAAGACTGCATGTCTTTGAGTTGTGAGTTAATTAATTATCGAAACTATAATTTCTGCAGTTTTGATATTTTTCCCGCTAAAAAGGGTTGACATAATAAATTTTGATCACGTATTTAAATTTAAGCATATCTTTGATGTTAATAAATTCGCAAACAAGCGAATTTCTACTATTTTCTAGTTAAGCAAGTTAGGCGTATGCGAAATCTTATAATTATGAACTGTTTAAAATTATATTTTATAATATCAACAAGAGTTTACCCTATTTTATATATCGCTAGCTACTATCGGCTACTTGTTAGTGACACTCAAAAAATAAATTTTAATATTTCCTTAAGTATCTAACTGTAGGTTTTTGTGTAATGTAATATTAGTCCATAATACCTTTTAACAATGCGCCAAATTTAGTAAGGATCTGTTCGTTAGTTAAATAACTCTTAAGTAATTAACGGAAAATGTTCATATTTATAATATTAGGATAATCACGTTCCTATTAGTACATGCGTCCGATCGCCGACAGTTCGTGCGTTGGAGTAGTAAAAGTTCGGACTGCTTATTTGGGTCTGCTTTGCTGTTCGATTCACGATTTCGAAATTAGGGTCGAGGCGTATTTGATTGGTTCGTGGCCCATTTGCGATTGTATCATAGTTTTATCCCGTGTTTATTGTTTTGTTCTATTATTTCGTTATTATCTTCTCTAATGTTGTTTTATAAGTTATTGCATGATATGTTAACTTTAGATTGTCTAATATTTTATGGATTCATAAGCATATATACGTACAGTGCCACTTTCTTATTAAAATAATGTAAAAACTTAAATATTATTAAAATAATGTAAACATATTCAAACAGCTGAAATTTCAGAGTAGTTTATAAAAATACGCAATATAAAAATATTTCTGTTAGAACATTAAGTTTAGGAACATAAATTTCTATGCAAGCATTTTTTAAAGATTTCTTTAATTTTAGAAAAGATTACATATAAATCATTTGTAAAAGTTACTTATTTCTAACGCTACAAAAAATCGTTAACCACACGCAATACACGATGACGTGTGAGAACTGAATAAAATGATTAAGCAAAATATTTCGTCGCCGTTTTGGCTTGGCTCTCATCCAATTTTGCAGTCATATCGCAGCACGAAACGCATCCAGCTATTGGCACATGTCGGTGTGGTAATTCAATCTTTTTAAAATTGTTTATGCTTTTTTATTTCAGATTTAAATTAGTCACCAAATATTTCATAAATACCGTTTGATAAATGATAGTTGCTAACAACCAATTGCCGCGTGGGAAATTGGATAAATGAAAATAAAGAAACTTTTCTAATATCTCTGGCGGGGTGTGTAAAGAGTGTGATGTTCGTATTTATATTCACTTACAATTGAATTTCGTCAAAAAAGAATAGATAAAATATAGAAATTACCTAAAGAGAACTTACAGTGATCTTGCTTCATAAATTCCGTTTAATGCGTATGGTTTAATACGCAGCATATGCATAACGATATGTGAAAGTCTATTCTACTATGCACAACGATATGTGAAAGTCTATTCTACTATGCACAACGATATGTGAAAGTCTATTCTACTATGCACAACGATATGTGAAAGTCTATTCTACTATGCACAACGATATGTGAAAGTCTATTCTACTATGCACAACGATATGTGAAAGTCTATTCTACTATGCACAACGATATGTGAAAGTCTATTCTACTATGCACAACGATATGTGAAAGTCTATTCTACTATGCACAACGATATGTGAAAGTCTCTTCTACTATGCACAACGATATGTGAAAGTCTATTCTACTATAAACAACGATATGTGAAAGTCTATTCTACTATGGCATAGTTAAGAATTGGCTTTAAAGATTCAACGAAGAAACATTAATCTCTCTAATCATTCCCATTGAAAAAGATGCAGTTCGCGTTATTGAAAGCAACCTTATAGAAACAGGTCATACTTAAATTCGCTTTATCTGGTAGAAACAATCTCATGTTTTTGGGAAGAAGTTCTATGGGCTACCACATAGGCTCCCACTGATGTACTAAGATAAAGTATATTAGGAGGCAAAGTGATAAATTATGTATACAGAGTGAATATTAAATTGATATGGCAATTCAGCTTATGTTTTTTTGTAATTATCAAAATAAGGCAAATATAATCAATATAATTTTCTTTGTAATTTAATTTATTATACAAATTTACAGCATAGGCAAATTTATGAATTTTGAGGGAGTGGGTATTTTTATTTCGAAGTATTTTTTGTGATAATAATGAGGATACTTTCAGAAAATAATTCAGATACATAATCAGTCAAGTCAATAAATATACGGGAATAATCTACATCTATTATAAACTGATAAGATTATTTAATATATTTATAAATAGAAGTAAAATACGTGTAGTTTACGTTAGTCTCATATTAAAATTAACATTAATAACATAAATCAACAATAACGCAAAATGCAACCAAAAAAAAATATTTGTTGTTTTAGAGTTTACTTATTAATCAAAATCAATGCAATACAGCTACTTTCATGTTTAACACTCGTACGATATTAATAAAATTACTATGTAATCACATACTATTTTGATTACAACCTAAACTCACACTCTTGGTCATACCAAACAAGGTGGTGATCGTATCCACAACGTAGTGGTGCATAAACGTGACTTTATCATGTACAATTTTAAGTTGGAAATATTCTTCGAAAATTATTCTTATTTTCTTGTTTCAAAAGGTACTTGACAATTTTTTTTTGTTACTTTATCAATTTATTCTCGTCTAGAAGTTTATAAAATAATTAGAAACTTCAAACTGAGCGGTAAATTATTACTTCAAAAACATATTATTAACTAAGATAATTATTATATTTTATAAACCATTTTACTTCAATTTGTACGAAGGATAGAAAACCTACAGAGACTAAACACAAGAGCAACCGAATGTAGTGAGAGACACGGACTAACTCTGAGTACAGGGAAGATTAAACCGGAAATAATCTTAAATATCATCGAAATAACAAAGACCTCAGAATTAACGAACAGAATGTAGAACAAGTCGAAATAATAATACTTTATCATAATGGCTAACTCTTCCAACGAATACGCCAATGAAATCAAAAGAAGAAAAGAGAAAGCATGAGTTAATTTATTAAAATAGAAGAGACCTCACAAATAGAAATTCGTGTCTGGAGCTAAGAGTTTGATTGGCAAAGTGATTTATAAGGCGTTTGAACTGGCGTTTGTCCTAAAAATATCATGGATGGATAGAATAACAAACATAGAAGTCTTAAGAATAATTAACAAAGCCAGGGAGATTGTAAATATAATTAAAACCAGATAATTGCATTGTCTTGGACATATAAATATAACACGAGGACAACATGTTAAGACTCGTTATGCAAGGTAAAATTCAAGGCCGCAGAAGAATTGGAGGAAGAAGAATGTCAAGGCTACGCAATTTGAAAGAATGGTACTGATGTACATCACGGGAACTTTTTATAGCTGGTACATCCAAGATTATAGTAGACATAATAATCGCTAACCTCCAACGAAATCGAAACAGTCAATCAAATCAATTTCAAAGCAATCGAAACAGTCATTTCTGCATCAAAATGCATCAGCCCTCAGCATGGCGAGAGAACTTTCGATTCTGACGGAATATGTGAAGTGTATAGAGTATCATTACAGTTATAGGTAACATGATAGATCTTACAAAGTAGAGTACCACAGGTAAGTGGTAATGGAGAAAACCGATTAACAGTTGGCTAAAGAAGGAGAAAACCAATTAGAAAACCAATGGAGGAAACCAATTAATTGCATCGCTGCTGCATGTAAGTTATATTAAGAAATGTGTACTAAATATAACTGACGTGACGCATTGGTACGCTGAGGTAGAGAACAGCTGCTCCGTCATGTCGCGTTGTGGTATAATATTTAATTTAGTAGTTGGGACGGACGGATGACGGATGCTGCCGCGATCGTTATCATTCTCGGTACGACTTCATTAACGTCACGTGATCCGCTCGCGTTGTTTCTGCACAGTGGTAGACAAATTAGATAATGGGACATTATTTTTAATTTTTAATTTATGTCATTAATGTAATCGAATATTTCTTTAACTCGTATAAAGCGTGACTTGTGAAAGGTTGTTGACGGGTTTAGATTTTCAGAAACACCAAAATATATAAAAAACGCATTAAGGTTCTTATAAACATTTAAGGGTATATAATATTTCTAGTAAACTTTTCACAAATATTAATTTTCCACAGCGTAAATATATTGCCTACTATACCTTTCATAGGTGTAAAAATATGATGCTTGTTTCAAATTTTATCACAACTAGAACATCGGTTTTCCTATAAACATTACGTAGGCTTCTAAAATCGAAATTATTTTTTTTATACTTTTAGTTTGAGTAATTTCAGAAATAAGGGAGAAAATATTTTATTGCGTATATATATATATATATATATATATATATATATATATACATATATATATATATATATATATATATACACACACGGGTATACATAGGATTAAAAAATGTAATACTTAATTTTGCCCCCCTCTAAAATTTCCCTATAAACATTTCTGAGGTTATATGTTTTATTACTATACCAATTTCAAATTTAAACGTCCAGTGGTTTCTCGCCGGTTCTGACAGGGAGATAGATCAATAATCATAGACAAATTCAATATGTAAGACGAATTTATTTTACTTTTATCTATAAATATTTTTTAGAAACGAGCTATTTTTTACGTTTAATAAAGTAAATAATATTTTTTTCATATAACTAATTTCATACAGTGTACACCGCAGTATACATAGCATTTTTCTGTAAACGGATATACGCTTCCCACTCTCCGCACTGTATCTCGAAAACTGTTAATTATGTAATAAAATTTATAGAAACTTTTATGCTCTACAGTTTTTACCTTTAAAGCCTCTAATGATATACGAAAACATAGGAAACGAGATATATATAAAACACAAATTTCGTGACTTTTGTTATATTCACTAGGGGACACCACGTCTTATAAGAATTTCCAGCTACTTTAGAACGTCAAAATAAAGGTTCATGTAAATTCCATCTTTGCCCATTTCATCCTGAAGTTTAATCCTTTGATGGAAGTAAGTTGCTATTTATAATTATCGAATAATTAATGCATGGTGTTCTAAGTTTTTAATTTTAGCATGAGTAACGTAGATATTTTTTTTTATTTGTCACAAATACACAATTAAATGAAACTACGTGATGTACTACTTTCTTTGTTCTTTAAAAAAGCAAAGCAAAGGTAAGATCTTTGCTAATAACCGCCCACCTGAAGATGTTGTAGTACAACGAAACCTAGGTCGTGGTAAAGAACTTAAAGAAAGTAGAAATAATACTACATCACGTAGTTTAATTTAATTGTGAATAGTGAATTTCTACAAAATTACCGCCAAATATATTCAATATTGTCACAAATAAATATAAATAATGAAATTCAAAATTACTACCTTATCACTATATATCTAAACACATATACCTGTGTGTGTATATATATATATAACATATATATATATATATATATATATATATAACTTTCATATTTTTCAATATTTTAACACCAAAATTTGATCGCCTTCAAAGTATTCACCATTATAGAGAATGCACTTGACCAATCGTTTTTTTTCGCTTCTCAAAAAAATTTTGATGATTGAATGGAATATCTTTTATGGCCTCCAGCGATTTTTGTTTCTCTTCGTTTACAGTACTTTCAAGTTCCTTTTCATCTTAGGGAACAGAAAGAAGTCACAGGTGACAAGTTGTGTAAATAGGGCTGATAAACAATCGGGGTCATTCCAATCGTGCTTAAAAATTGCTTCACAGACTACGTGGTGTAAGCAGGTGTGTATTCGTTATGGAAGATCCAGTCTCCTAAACGCCAAAGATTAGACATTCTTCCCGATATCGTCTTGCAACCTCTTTAGTGCCTCCAAGTAGAACTATTGGTTAAGTGTTTGGTCAAGAGGAACAAACTCTGTGTGCACAATATATCTGATATCAAGAAATCAAATAACCAACGTTTTGATGTTCGATTTCACCTGACGCATTTTTTCGGACGAGGAGAGTTAACACTTTTCCATTGGTTAGACTGTTGCTTGGTTTCGGGATGGTACCCATAACGCAATGACTTGTCACCAGTAATAACCTTGGCAAAAAAGTGGATCTTCTTCCGGCTGATTTTTCAATTCGTGGCAGGTTTGAAGGCGATTCCTGAATTGCACTCCATGGTATTCCAGTCATGTCTGACAGTTGATCAATTTTGCGGCGATGATTTTAACGGTTAGGAATGTTGATATTCCCAACATTTTCATCGGTTTTTAAGATTGAGGTGCGCTCAAAACGACGTTGCTCTTCAATCGACATTTCCCCACTTTTAATACGCGAAAACCAGTCGTAGACTTGAGTTTTACTCGTCGCTTCAGAGTTTTTTTTCAAAAATAATTTTGCGTTTCCGCCGAAAGAAAAAAATCTTGATTTACTTAAAATCAAACTTTGGACGAACGTGTGATCTCACTGCGACGCGACTTTGCACACTGACTGAGAAAGAGTTGCCGTACAAAGATTCTGCACAAAACTCGACACACCCCCCCACCCCTCCTCTTCTCGTCTCTACCGCTCGAGTCTCGTTACTTTGGGTCCTCCTTCGTAAATATGTATATAAAGAACGAAATAACATTTTAAGAAAATTTTTCATAAAACATGTCTTCAATAAGAATTTGAACTTCGTTCTTTGTAAAATAATAATAAATAACTGGTTAGGAAAACTAATATAAAGTTTGCAAAAATTCACACGTCACTTTTGGATAATATCAATGAGGGGATACAGGATGCCATCATGAAAGAGTAATGAATGTGACTGTGAAATGTTAAATTGAAGTAGAATATATATAATTTTTTCATGAAATGGACTTAAAATGAAATGTCCACTCCTTTATCGTGAATGATTCCACTGTGCTTCATGACAAGTTGGATTGCGGATGTGATTCGTCATTCAATTATATATTTGATGTCATCTGCTTTATAGGAGTAAATTTCTTATAGACATTGATATCGGTTAGATTGAGGTATATATTTAAAAATGGGAAGTCCATATTAAATGATAGGAGGCAGCATTTGCCGTTAGGATGTACTTTTTATTTGATTATTGCAGTAAAACTCTGGCTGTTTGTTCCGGACATAATTCCTAATTGTAATTATGTCCTGATAAAATATTAAGTTATATTCGTATATGATTTTAAGGGGTTTGCACATTCATTTACTATTTACGACATCGAGTATCATGGAACTAATTAGACCGCTTTTATTGATATATCGTCAAATGCTATCAGCAACCTAATAATATAGGTATATAAAGATGTACGTTGGAATTGATCTTATGGCAAAGACAGTAAACTGAAATTTTTTTTTTCCCTTACGTTACACAAAACACTACCATATGTGAACAATTGTATATGGTAAAGCAAATAAACTATGAAATTTTTAATTTTAGAACACATGCACTCTAAATTTGTTACAAAAGATTTACTTTGTAATCACTTTTTTACAGTGCTGTTTTCAATGTTTCCTTTAAAATCCTGGTTTTTCTTTCATTATTATCATTTTATTTCAATTTATTTTGAAATTCGCGATTTGTTAATTTTTTTTATTCTGTTAAAATTTTTAATTAACTTCAAAAAGGAGGTTATAAATTCGACCCTTTTCAGTCTTTTAAAGCTTCTAAAGAAATGCAAGAAATTTCAAAAAAATATGAATATTTGTTTATTCATAATTTTTTGAATATATATTTACACCTATTTTTCATAAACTACTATTTATATTAAAATTATTCTATTTTTATCGGCTTAAGTATCTTTCAACCTAGAGAATAGTGAAAATTTTATAAAAATCGGTTTTGTAGTTTAAAATATAAAATAAAAAATCGGTTCCATTTTGATTAAATTAATATTTACTTGTGTGTTGTTAACACTATTGTTTATTTATATATAAACAAACTCTACAAATAGTGTCTACCTAGTTTACGCAGCAGAGAAGTTAGATTTTAATACAGCAATCCTCCACTGCATACCGCATTTTATAACTGATCCTAAGATTAATTAATCGACGTTGCCAAACAGACTCTAAGGGGAAATTGTAGTCGCTTGAATTCAAAAACATAATAATAGGGTATAAGCAGTATTAGAGGCATGAAAACCGATTCTCCCTTCCCCTCCCCGAGTACAGCCAGTGAACACAGTGGCACGTAAAAAATTACAATAGAAATATTTTTTCAGTATAAACTTAGCTACCAATTTTCATCCCATTACAAATTGAATCTCGTAAAATGCTTAAATACTTGTTACATTATTTATATTGAAAATATTAATACTAAATTTTAAGTTAAAATCACCATAACAATTTTCTTCCCATGCAAATGTAGCAACCACTTTTTACCCACTTAGCGGCTGAATATGGGAGTATGCTTAAATGCTTGTTAAATTATTTGTATTGCAAAGCATTAATACGAATTTTTAAGTAAAAATGACCAGAACAATTTTCTTGCCATACAAATTAGCCACTCTTTTCACCCACTTAGGCGTTGAATGTAAAAATATGCTTAAATACTCATTTAATTTTTTGTTTTGAAAGGTATTAATACAAATTTTTAAGTACAAATTACCATAAAATGTTTTCACATACAAATTTAGCAACCCCTTTTCACCCCTTAAGGTTGAACATGGGAAAATGGTTACATATATAATTATATGTAAAGAAGTGCTTTAATACAAATGTTTAAATAAAAATGATAATAACAATTTTTCCCATACAAATTTAGCCATCCCCTTTCACCCCTTAGGGATTGAATCTCGGAAATTGCTTAATATTTGTTTCATTATTTGTGTTGAAAAGCATTAATCTCAATTTTTAAGTAAAAATAACCATAACAATTTTTTTTTAAATATATAGCCACCCCTCTTCACCCCTTAGGGACTGAATATCAAAGAGTACTAAATACTTTTTATATAATTTGTCTTGAAAAGAATTAATACAAATTTTAAGTAAAAATTACCATAACAATTTTGCCACCACTTTTCACCCACTTAGGTTTTGAATCTGGGAAAATTGTAAAGCATATGTTACATTATGTGTATTGAAGAGAAATAGTACCAAGTTTCAAGTAAAAATTACCATAAAAATATATTTTCCCATACAAACTTAGCCACACCTTTTCACCCCGTTAGGGTTAGGATATAGGAACATGCTTAAGTATTTGTTTAACGATTTGTATGGAAAAGAATTAATTACAAAATTTTAATTAAAATTTACCACAAAAATTTTACTCCCATACAAATTTAGCTATCCGTTTTCACCCTTTAGGGGTTGAATATCGGAAAATTCTTAAATAATTGTTTCATTATTTTTTATTGAAAAGCATTAATGCAAATTTTTAATTAAAAATATTTTTTCCCATACTAAATTAGTCACCCCTTTTCATCCCCTTAGAGGTTGTATCCCGGAAAATCCTGAAACAGTAACATTATATTTGTTAAAGAGCATGAACACCCAGTTTTTAGTAAAAATTACCATAAAAAGATTTTTCCTCATACAAATTTAACCACCCTTTTTCACTCCCTTAGAGGTTGTATCTTGGAAAATCCTGTAATATGGGTTATATTATTTTTATTGAAAATCAGTTTCGATCGAGTTTTAAGTAAAAATTATCATAAAAATATTTTTTCCCATACAAACTTCTTCACACCTTTTCATTCCCTTAGGAGATGAATTTCAAAAAATCCCTTCTTAAACGATACTTCCATTATAAAAACAACACCCGATTCAAATTTGAAATTTTTATCATTAGCGGTTTAGGCTGGGCGTTGATATGTCAATCGGGACATTGCCTTTTATATATATGTATATATATATATATATATATATATATACATATATACATATATATATATATATATATATATATATATATATATATATATATGTATATATAGATGTATAAAGGAATTAATTATGTTAGAAACTATATTTTATAAACTGCCAGAAATAAGTTATAATCGGTGATGTCATAATTTTTTATTTCATGAATTTACGTTTTATCCTTATTTTAACTGAGAACATTTGAAGAGTTTTTAAGGAGAAAATATATTTTAACCATAATTATGTATATTTATGGAGGTTTCCGACACCGGTTATGCACAGTTTAAAATATTTGACACCCAGAGTCAAAATAAAACGAGATAAATAAATGGACAGGCTACATAAAACAAGAAAACTTTATACCATAGCGCTAATATCGGGTTCAGTCAAGTCAAAACAACTATTAATGACTATTTTATCGAAATCTTGTGACTAACAGACATTTAAAATGACATATCAATTGGAAATTGTGATAAAGTATTTTCTTACTTGAATCAGTGTACCTCCTGCTAGTAAGGCGTATATTTATCTTCTTTACTTAAACTATTTCGAGTTATATAAGTGTTTCGGAAGGGTTATTTTATCATATTAGTTTAAATTAATTTCCTTAAGAAACCATTAAGAAAACACCAAGAATTAAGAAAACACCATTAAGAAACCAAAAGCACAATAAAATAAATAAATTGATCTTGTATTACATTTGCCTAATTATTTAATTAAAACATATTAATGATAATTATTTATTATATTAATTGCTTAATTTGACAAAAATTAAGACAACTTTAATTGTAATATATGAAAGCTAACAGAGATTGCTTTATATTCATAATAGAGAATTCCAGAT
The DNA here is from genome assembly GCA_039881145.1 of Druceiella hillmani. Taxonomy (NCBI): domain Eukaryota; kingdom Metazoa; phylum Arthropoda; class Insecta; order Lepidoptera; family Hepialidae; genus Druceiella; species Druceiella hillmani. The sequence goes on along the minus strand of JAYKKI010000074.1, from coordinate 6,090,650 downwards.
TTCAAATTCAACGAATGCATTAAAGTAATGCATGCTCCGCCATTCGATCATTGTTCGACATCTTATTTTGTCACTCAGAAATGATGATTATAATTTAGTTAATTAATTTTAAGTAATTAGAATGAATTTAGACAAGTATCACTAAATGTTTTAGTTTTTGTGCATTTAGATTTAAAAAAAAATTTTTACATCAAATTATTTTTGTCTTATTTTTGATAGGAATACGAAACAAATCGTATTATGCCAATTAATCAACTCTGTATACACGGTTGAATATTAAACGACTAAATTATTTTTACATTGGTTTTCAACTAAAAATATGAACAGAGCTTCTATGTAAGAAAAACCTAAAAATAATGAATTATCAATGTATTCGATTTTTATTTCTGCAAAATAATATTCATACCGCTTTCACGCTGCGAGGCATCCGGTATGAGTACTCTACATGATACTTAGCCTGTTATCACGTGTTATATTAGTGTCTTAAAGAACGTGATACGATAGGAAAAACAATATTGTAACGTTAAATTGTATTCTGAGAAACACACCGAATCAGGCTTGTTATCAAATGTGGAAATGTATACCTTACAAGTGTATATACAGGTATATGTGAAACGGCTATGATTATTTACACTCACAACATCCAAGGGCTAATTTTGCAAAAGGTTTCTACCATTTTTGTTTAACTACGGAAAGAGTGATCTCGTAAGTCGCCCATTTGAAGGACTAAATATTTTTTGTTAGACTGGGATCTCAATAAAAGATCAAAATCATATATCAAACTGAAAAATATTAAATTGTAGAAGGAATAGTCTCATAGATATAGATAGTTCAATTAACAATTTTTTAATCTCCAACAAGGGCGAAAACAAGTTTTGTTTACAGATCACTCTTTAAACATTCATCATATTTTTGTCCTCGTAATATATGGCCACTTTATGTATTTAGGTCCGTATTCAAATGCATATGAAATAATATTCGAATATGTAATAAATATTTAAGATATTAATAGAAAATATATTTTAGATAAATTAATTGACTAGTAACAAAATGCACTAGTAGCAAAAAAGTTTCGTTTTGTGTGTGTTTTTAGTATGTTAAAGTTATAAATAAACAACTAGAATACACCAGGTAGTGTTATCTAAAAGTATTATACGTCCAACCTATTCCAAATATTGTAGTATTTATATCTTTGACTGTTCAAAAATAAGATAAAACAGACTTAATTCCGTTCGAAGATAATTTGTCGGATATTCCAAAAAAATTAATGTATTATTTATAAAAAAAATAAAAGAGTATTAAAACTAAATTGTAGTGACTGTCCTAATTGTAATCAATAATATGTCTCATTTTACTGATTGCCATAAGGAACTAGTAAGAACCGCACTATAACCGTTAAAGGTCTGTCCCAAAAGCGCTCTAATATGAACGATGCGTTCACGACTGTTCGCTATTTCAGTTTCACGACCATTCTCAGAAACCTCGGTGTAGCAGCGCCGAGCGTCTCATTATACCATTACGAAAATGGCAAGTCTAAGAATTTCAATCCGCTAAAGATATAAATTAGCCGACAGTACTGGGGCACGTTACGTGAATTTTAAATATATTGTAATACAAACATTTCACACTGAATGAAATAATTCAACCATTTACTTATAGTTTCAATCTATCACAATCCGCTTTAGGCGTGTTTTATAAATGTGGGCATACGATAATCGAAATACACATAATAAAAAATGGTGCGGTTTGAAATATCATCTAGACCAGAAAATTATTTTAGTTTCAAATTAAATAAACAAATTACACGAACACTAGAGTGCGGTGTCTGAAATAGTTAGAAATCGGTATGAAATTGTAAATATTTCAAATTTATTACAAAGGTTGTTAGGGACATGAAAATATTAATGAACATTTAATTGGGTAAAAGAAATGTAATCTTTATTCATTACTCATTTTATGCAACATTTTGTATTAATCCGATCTTTGTTTCTTTTTAATCTCAATACTTCGGACGCTAACTATTAAGGAATTGACAGAAATGTTACAGTTTGGTGCAGTATCAGATAGTTTTTGAGTCGATTATCTCTATGATTCTCTGTGATTCATTTATGATACAGTTAGAATTGACTCTTTCGGGTTGGGTGTTGGGGCTCTAGAATCTTAATTTTATTGAAGTGTAACTTCTTTAGGCGTGCCTTGAGAGTAACTCAAATCTTGTTTCGGATGAAAACAACATTCAGCAAAATCTATAGTTTACTTACGGAATTACCTGTGTTTCAAAGCATCGATTGACTAGAATTTCGTGAGTATATGTGTTATATGTACATATATACTTGAAGTTACTTCTATTCTAATTTTATGAAGTTTAATACTAATAATTATTTTGTTTGAAAATGTGTACTAGCGAGGTGGTCCCTTATAAATATGGTGATGATCCAATGAACAATGGAACTCCTTAACGGATTATAGTAAATCAACCGTGATACAAGATATTTGCTATTCGCTATTGGTAGTGGTACACCATCAACTATATAACACTTGCCACAACCATCAAAGAAGTTTTATTTCAACAGCGCATAAAGATTACTCACTCGTTTAATTTTATTTACATTTGCTCATTTCACACGTAAATAGCATAATATACGAAGAAATGGGTGCCTAAGGAATAAAAAAATACAAAGGCAGTCATGTGGACTGCCGACAGAAGTGAAAACTTAAAACTATGTAATAACAGTGGTTTAAAAAAAAATTATAGAATTTTTAGTTTTAAAATCTGCTATAAAAATATTATCGAACAACTAGAAATATGTTTTACCACGCTATTAAAATAACTCCTAAGCCACTGTGAAATACTCATTGCATAATATATTGCAGATAAATATAATCCAAATATTAATAAAAATAAAAAATAAATAATATCAAATTTTTAAACGCAATATTGATAAGAATATTGGAAATATTTGAAAATTTAAATAAATATTTGAGAATTTGCTTTGTTTTTTTATGCATTTTTTCATATAAAAATAATAAAATATTAAGTACTCACTATTGTACTGTACAGTGATCCCACAATTAAACAATTAAAATAACAATCAAACTAAAACACAATTTAAACAATGCACAGTATACGAACATTGAACTTTCCACGTTTTCAATTTAACTTTAATTGTATAGATATACGCAGCACTAATATTGCATTACAGCATGTTGGTGACGTGAACTCACAAGATTTTCCCCATCTTAAAACCGGGCGTATACAATGTATTGGTGTATATATGTGTATACGTGTACCCAGTCGCTGTGCGTGCACTAGTCTGGTGCCCGAGCAGTAGATGTTATATATATACACACACATATAAATATACATATATATATATATTTATATTCACTTATATAAACAGATATACTGTTAACATTAGCATGTCGGTGACGCAAATCTATAAGATTTTCCTATACCAAAAATCGCTCAACGTGCCTAATGAAATTTTCACTTCAAAAAATTTAAAAAATAAATAATATCAAATTTTTAAATGCAAATGTTGAAACGAATATTGGAAATATTTGAAAATAAATGATTTGTTTTTGTTATTCATTTTTCTATGTACAATATTATTACATATTTATTACTCTTGTGCTGCACTGTTGTGCTGCATAGTGATCATACAATTAAGCAATTAAAATAATAATCAAAATAAAACAATTTAAACAATACACATGTTGAACTTTTCACGTAGTCAATTTAAGTTTACTTGTATATATATACACAGCACTAATGTTGCACAACACGTCATGATTATAGCTACAGATATACTGTTAACATTAACATGTTGCTGACGGGAACCCATAAGATTTTCCCCTACCAAAAATCGCTGACGCGCCTAAAGAAGTTTTCACTTCAAAAAAGTTAGAAATCCGTCTTAGAGATAAAGTGCTAATATAACGAACCTTGGTGTTTTGTGCACGGTACACAATAACACGATACACTCTATTAGAAGAATTATCTCAATGAGACATTATTGATGGTATCGATGATTAATTATTTATAATAATTTGTTATTTTATCGATCGTAAAAAGGATGGAACCAAAGTACATTTTATGAAGGTTAAGTATTTCATAAGAAATCTACGTTCTTTAATAATTAACTAAATCGAATTTTTTGCTAATCGAAGTTTTCAGCCTAATAGCCGCAAAATAATCCAAATTATTTATTACTAATGTACTAAATATTTAACTGACAACAACTGCTGTCACATACTATGCGATAGCAATAATGCGTGTCATTTGGCAATTTGTCTTTTATCAATATATAAAATTAAAAAGGAGAAATAAGAAAGGGCATATTTCATCGTCGCGATCTATCATTTACATAGAATTTAAGTGTCCCTTTTATTAGTAATTTGGAAAATAATTGCGGTAAATTATTTTGCAGTTAATTTGTTTAAACAATTTGATTTTAATTTCTTGATATATTTGAGGTCATCCCTTATCGCATCGGCATAAGTAGCCAAAACTATCTATTGACTTGATTTGTCTAGGGTCAAGAGCCATGCAATGCATGCTCGATACATCAGGCCCTGTGCGGCATCGTCAAAGCAATACAATGCAAACTTAAACGATAGAAGTATTATTTTACAGAAAGAAAAAATAATTATTGGTAATTTAATGTTTTATAAAGATTTTTCAGGATTTTACTTTTGGCAATGAAACGTTTAAATGTAATTGTGATTCAAAAATAATTATGGAAAAATCAATTAGTTCTCTATAATTATCGATTCGAAAACACCCTCACATTTTCAGGAGAAACAAAAAAATAACTTTTCTTTTATTTTCTTCCTGGCATCGTATTCAAGTACATCAATTTTTCCTTAGATTACATTTAACAGCAAAATTAAATTTAACAGCAATATTTGTATTTCAATCTGCTTAGCAATTTATTAGTGAAGTTAGAACCAACAAAGAAAAAAATTCTTATTTAAAAGTAGAGAAAAGTATTCTTCTTCATGCTCTTAGAAATACAAGTGTGAAACCATCATTTAAATCTTTTAGGAGTTTCTACGTGACGCACTCACAAACATACAGGCAGTTACCCAACAAATCCTAAAACCTATAACATAGCTTACTTACAGGCCCTGAACTCATTTTTTTTAAATTTTGTTATTGCTTAACTGATTAGATAGGTGACGGGGTGCAATTCGCGTGAACGTGGTTAACTTAAATATAGGTTCTAGTTCATAAGCGCGCATGAACTTCATTCGGAAAACCCCTTTCGGAAACTCTTATCCAGAGAAAAAACTTATCCAGAAAAACAGCCACCCTGTGTGCTTCCTTCTATGGATATTTCTTTATAGTATATGCTAATAAATAATAGCATATATGTATATATATGTGTGTATATATATATATATATATATATATATATATATATACATGTATATATATACATATATAACTTCACTAAATATATTGGTAAATGTCTCTAAAATTATTATAGGGAATCTCTAAACGTTTATGAATACAAATTATCATCCTTGAGAGTAGCGCTGAATATAAAAGTTAGCAATAACGTACGTGTAAGTCTATAAATATCAAACCCTTATTTATTGATAGTTGGACATCGATAGTGTCTTATTTGTAGTTGGGAAATATAGTCGGCTTCATTTTTTCAATCTTTTGCGTTTTATATTATACTGGCTTTTATCTGCAGTTCCGCAAGCGTATTTTTTTTATTTCCCGTAAGTTATGTCTACGATGGTGATCATCGCAATTGTTTCAATTATTTTCAACAAAAAAGTATGGCCCCTCTCACCATTAAAAAGTGCATCTGCCCCACCCGGCCGCAGATAACCCAAAGGGTCTCGTCACTTATATAAATACTCCATAATCTTATCCTTAATTAACTCACCTACAACCGGGCAGCGAATAATAAAGCCAGCCTTAAATATTTTCATGCAAATTGATGTAAATTACAAAAAAAAACTCACCATAAATACGGATCCTTACCGGGCGGGGGGCATACAGGCGGCTTCTACGAATGCCATCAGACGGAATAACACTCCGTATGGCTGTTATTAAATATTTCGCAGCGGAATGAGTCGGGCCCGTGCCGCCGACCGCATATTTAAGTCGTAAAAAAGGGTTGTTTGATCTATCCCCTAAAACAATTTACATACCTTCGCCCCACCCCCGGCACCTTTGGCGCAGCCACCGTTCCCCATTCGTTCGTTAAATTATTTAATTAAGAGAGGCATAAGTTTTTATTATTTTAATATATAAAGGACGGAATCGTGTTAATACAATATAGAAGGCTCCGGGATGAATTAAACAATTTTATAATCAACGCGCGCTCGATATTAAAACGCGCATAAAGACCGCGCCTATAAAGAGATGTCGTAAGCGCGAAAGATGAAAATTGATGAGTTTGAAATGAAAATTTTAATAAGACAGACGTTTCGTCGAGTGCCTATTGGGCTGACGTGTCATGTCGGCGGCTTTTTGTCTCCGCGCTGCAGTAAATTATGTTTATCTGTTGCATAAATTAATTAACGCCGCTGTGGAGAGATTTATGTTCTCGTTTCGCGTCAATGGTTTTAGGTCAATTTTATATCGTAGTTCTCACTTCTGTTCGTGTTGATGGTTAATCGATCCCCTTAAGAGCTTTTGAGTTGCTTTTATATGTTATTGCCTATGGAAAAAGCGAAAAGAAACTCAAAAAACTGATTGTTTTTAAAATTATTTTATTCCTATCCGAAACACTTGCAGACACAAGAGATACATTCCTTAAAAGCATCCATTTTTGACCTTGTATATCTAAAGTACTTTAAGGTATGTTTGATTTGTCTTCATGCATGTGTATAACTAGATGGTATAGCGATCAGATTAAAATAAATAATACAAAAAATGGAATTTCCACCACACCACCGTTGCCCCTACGCATTTCATTTCCATTAACTAGTGTGTTGGTACTTCCTTCAACATTGTTGCTTAACCGAATCGAAAAAAGCTTTATATTTTGTTGAAGCGTAGCACAAAATATAATTTATATTTTGTAAGAAACTTTGAAAGAGAGATCCATTTATTACAATTTTAATATTTTTTGGTCGCAGTATTATAGAATTATTTACAAATAGTTTAAGGAGCCCTTTTAAAAGTTGTAAAATATTTACTACAAGTGATGTTTTTATGTTATATACACCTATTAATGTTATTTGCAATTTGATGTATTATTTCCTTTCAAGAAGTAATACATCAAATTGCAAATATCATTAATAAGTATATTGGAGTAATAGCTATTTTATTCATTTGCACATTTACAATTCTCCTCGTCCTTCGTGAATGTATATATACGAAACGAATGTATATATGCGAAATTTAATGTATATATGCGAAATGAATGTATATATGCGAAATTTATAATATACCACACGTTTTCAGATATTCAACACATTAAGTTCAATAGGGGAATAAACCGGAGTTTCTCTGTGATCATTTGTTTAAGTGTCTCAATGGCAAAGGTTCTTTTCTTACGGAGGTAATAGTTGAGGTCATTGGCGGACGGCAAGCCAATTGCGGATAAAATGCCACTTTTAAATTGGTAACAGTGTCTTCATTCACAAAGGTTCTTTTCTCACATAGATAAAGTTGAGGTTCCTGGGAATCTACAGACACTTGTATAATGGTATCGTGCCATGATCAGGATAGGCCATGGACAATCTCGCCTAAAGCTCTAGTAGCTAAGGTTGTTGATGGCATTACGGCCTCATGGAAAATCACTTCTTACATCATGAGCAACCGATTTAAAATTTCTTGCTCTAATGCTACTCCATAATCAAAAAAGTAGTGATGATATTGCATTTGTTAATAGGTAAACATGTCATAGTTTATATACATATATATAAATATATATATATATATATATATATATATATATATGGACATGAAAAAATGTCTTACTCCCTCCCTTTAGTGTGTAATAATTTATAATCTGATAATATGTCATGATTAAAGTTTTCCATCCGAAAAAACTATTCTTTTCAAATTGTTTTCCGCAAACTACCCCAAAATGATTAGACTTTGAAAATAATAAATATTTTCTAAAAAATTTGCTTTAATCTAAAAAAAACTCCTTGTAATTTTTAATTTCGTCAGTTTCTCACTGTTTATACTTTGATCGTTTTTGTCGGGAGACGCAGTTTCAATATTAGATGTCCAATGTTTAATAGAGTTAATTTAAACAAATTATGTAGTTTTCGAGTTTAAAAAAACCTTTCTCGTAAACCATCTTAAAATTATTAGACTTGAACATAAGAAATATTTTTAAACGAAAAGTGCTTTTATCTAATTTGTTTTAAATTCCTTCCGTTTCTTCACCGTTTATTTTTTAATAATTTTTGTCGAGAGATACCGGTTAAATATCAGGCGTCCTATGTTCTTTTTCAATAATGTTAAAAAATATTGCTTATACATCGCGTTTTTCAATTTATTAAAATATTAGTACCTAAACTATGACTTTGTCATTATTCTCAAAAATTTGTTTTCTAGTTGCAGAAGGTAAGAACTTTTTAGTTTAAAAGCCTTTAAAATCTTCACTTCAAAAAGCCGCTGAAGTCTTTGCAATAAATTAAGCCGCCGCTAATCTTTTTTTTTCTGTATACGTAATTATTTAAAAATAAATCGTCGCATGGGTATTAATAACGTCAGGCGCTTGGGGGACACTAACGGCGTAATGAATGCTCCACGCGAGGGTTACTGGCGGCATGTTTAATCGCATCAGACTTAAAGGCTGCGGTGGGGTCGGCCACGTCCGTTTAGTGAAACGACTTCTATTTGTTTACTATTTTTAATATTGCTAGCCTATTTGAGGCTTTTTAAATTGTTCTATAGGGTTGTTTTCAGCGAAATCCACTAGATATATTTTTAATTAAAGTTATCTTTGGTGAATTAGAATTTGAAGAATAAAAATAAAGTTGTGACAAAAACACAAAACAGAACACGAACATTCATTAAGATGACTTTTGGCATAGATACAAAATTTATTGTAAATTAATTAATTTATTCATATAATCAAATAGTAAAAGTGAAAAGATATAGACTAAAATTGGCAATTTTTTTTAATGTACAGATTCACAATTAAATGAAACTACGTGATGTAGTATTATTTCTACTTTCTTTAAGTTTTTTACCACGACCTAGGTTTCGTTGTATTACAAAATCTTCAGGTGGGTTATTAGCAAAGATCATCTTTGCTATACACAGTTTATTTGATTAATATTGTCTCCTTCTTTTGTATTCATATCGGTTAAAGTATTAAATTAATTTGAATAAAGCTTTCAACGTTGGATTGAAAAGAGTCAAGAAAATGAATATAATCTGGAATTAATTGAATTCTGAAATTTGAAACAGGTCGTAATTATTTTCAAAAAGTTATTCCCATTTTAATTTCTCACCAGTTTTTTATGTCATAAGAATTATATTGGGTCATACTTATGACGTAATTAACCTTTAACTAGATATCTTGCTACGATTAACCACTGAGTTAATTATGCGAACCTACTTTAATTAATCCTACTAATATTATAAAGGGAAAGGTTTGAGTTGTTTTTTTGGAATTCATACAAAAGCTACTAATCTGATTGCAACTAATAGTTCTGAGACAGCTTAAATCTGAAAAGGGAGCTAGGGAAGATAAATAATTCAAATAAGCGAAGACGTTAGTAAAATTTTATTGACTAAAGGTTATTATGAAAAGTTTTTGAAAAGTTAAAATTAAGTTCTATTTTTAAACGCTTAATTTTGAATTGTCGTTATTTTTAAATTCTGAATTTTCAAACAACTACCTTGCGGGCTTTTGTACTTGACAACTTTTTTCTTTAATCGAGAGATTATATAGCGCGGAAAAACTTTATTAAAACTCGTCCCCGCATTTCAGTTGCATCTCGACCGTGGTGGTCGCGCGTCCGCCTGCATAATACATCACACGCGCACGCGTTGACGCGTCGTTCGCAGCGCCTCAGAGCGTTCGCTCGCATCGATGTCAACAAAAACTACACCCAGCCATAAGCGGTCGAGACTCATTCACGCACAGCGAGGTAGCCATTTGTTCGAATATCGAAAAAGTGCTGTCGCGTTGAATCAGTTTTTTTATTTAATTCGATTTTATTCCCATTTCGTTATTCAGAAGATATTGGACGATTTTGACGTATCAAACAAGTGCACATCAACTATACAAACACACTTAACAAAAAATTCTAAAATAAATTTTATTATTTTTTAAAGTTTCTTTGCAAACAACTGGATATATTTAATTTTCGAATCGTACAAGGCGACGATGTCTTTAGTTGCCACGTCGGCTTTCCCTCAAATCTCTCAAATTGAAAATTTCGATGATACTACGTCGTTATTTGTAAGGTAACTGAGATTTTTTAAATTAAAGGTTACAAAACTGGTGACAAAAAATACATTTAGGAATAAATCGTTTACAAATTTTCATAGGTAGCAATATTTTTCATATTTTGTTAGATAGAAATAGCATCTATCATTCTTTATATGTAGAATTCCGCTATTAGTACGAGAAATTCTTTCGAGAATGTCTCAATGTACTAAATTTACATTTATCATAATGAATAATTTGTAAACAAATGCGTTTTTTGATATGAATATACGTATTGAATATACATGATATGAATATACGTATTGAATATACGTGATATGAATATACGTATTGGAAGTTCATTAAAAATATGCAAAAAAAATCAAATTAAACTTTTATATCGCGGTATGACAAGTACTTCAAGTACAACTAAGTACATAAACTTAAGTTTCATGATGTTGGAAAAATTACGTAACAATCAATTAGAACATACATTCTACATGAATACAAATTTATTCAGTATATTGACATTAAAATAAGTGTATTATGCTTAAGACGGAAAAGCATTTATCCCAGATGAACCTTTAACATAAAAAAGTTTGTAAAGTTTCATAATCAATGCGTAATGTGCAAAGGAAAGGAGGACAAACAAATTGAGAAATTTTATATTTTTAAAGAATACATTGAAATCTTCCAAGACAGGATATATACTTTATTATTCTTTAAAATTGAATGAAATATTTTTCCGTTAATTTGATATTTTTCCTTACATTTGAATCATTTAAGGCAACAAAATCAAACATGAATTCAATAAATGTAGTAGTATTGTGGATATTGTGCAGATATAAAGAAGGATAAAATATCTTGCGTTGTTAATAGAGTTCGAGAATAGAGGTCGTTTATGACCATACCTAAAAAAAAAGAAAAGTACAAGAAACCCTAAACGTTATACACACAAAAACAATTTAAAATTAGTTGAATGCACACATTTAAAATTAGTTTGGATGACCCAAATTATATACGAGTGTTTTGCCTTTAAAATTGATTTGAAATGTTCGTATTGTGAGCTATCATTAATGTACCTACTAATCAACTACTTGATAACTTTATGGAATTTATTACAGTTTTATGGACATGATACTAATATAAAGTGTTGATTTCTAAAGTACTGCAAAGGCTGTTTGTTCAACACTATTTGCAGATATAAATCACTGCTTAACGATTTAGATTGCGAAACCTTCACCGCAGTATTACATTGTGCCCTTCTTTACATAGACTGAATACTAACTTTTGAATAAAATTCTTAGTTTTGATTCACGAGTCTCGTAATTTATTCACTCAATCAGCGATAGTCATTAATTGTTTGGGCGACTTAGGCTTCAACATTGGTCACAGTAGATTTTTTTCTTATGTTAATACAATACCATTAAATCTTAAGGTCATCAAATTATTTCCATTTATTTTAGATGATATATCTTTTAACATTTTTTATTCCAAAAATTAAAAGAATAACCAGGCAAAAAGAAAAAATAAAAAGAAGTTTTTACCTTTTTTCTTACGCACGTACAAAGATAAGTTACCTAGGGAATTGTGTTTTTAACTTTTATTTAATACTATGTATTTTTCTTTTAGGTAATAAATAAAATAATAATTAAATTTATAAGAACATAGACGATGCAAACATTACATAAAAATAGAATCTCTCATAGCATCATTGCAGAAACGATACCGACAATTTTAGGGCCATTTAACGCTATCGAATGAACACAAATGAATTCAACGTGAATGAAAAAAGGGATATAAGACAAACAAAAAATGTTATTGCCACATAATACTTAAAACCATTCCTCATTGTAAAGTCACAGGTTCGATAACTAATGTAAGGTTATTTTTGTCACATATTCTCTAGTTCTAATACAATGTAATTAGTCTTTGCTCTTTATCGTTCAATTATAGAGTTATCTGAACAAATTCTGTTATAACAATAGTATGAATAGTATTCACTGTATCTTTATCCCTAGATTCTAGCCGATATGTAAAGATTTTGGTTTTTAAGTATTTCACACAATACGCAGTATTTAACAGATGTAACAACTTATAACACATGTATTTAATTTATACTCGCGTTTTGCCTCTTGCTTTACTTGAGAGGGAAAATCTGGGATAAATCAGGATAAAGCAGTGAAAGGTTTATAAAAAATTAACTTCTTTACATTAATAAACTATATATTTTTAAATACCAAAAAATAGCATTACATTGTTAAATTATAGTAAACTAGATCAGATTATTAGATTGCCAAAAAATAGTGTATTAGGAATTATGGATTCTTGGTATATAGCCCGACCTAGATACTATATAACCGACATTACGTAGGGATAGCAACTATTCGTCTTTTTGCCTAAAAATACAATAACGATAGTATAGAATTTTGCATTCCGTCCCGATAAGGAGTTACCGACAAGAATGTGCATATACATAAAATGATTTTATTTTGGTTTGGTGAATTGGATTTTAGGGTTAGTTCTATTGGTGTCCTCATTGAGTTCTGTATGTTATATGAATTTAGTGGTGCAACTGAAATAATGTATGATATTATCTTTTTACCATTTTTTGCATCGTGATAGATATAAAAATATACACTATATTTTTGCAAAGCAGTTCATTTCCATTGCCTTCTTTGAAAACTTTTACTGATTAATCCTGATTTTCCCTTTATTGTTTAATACAAGTGAAACAACAGGTAAAAACTATATATCAGGATAAAGCAATAAAGCGATATATATATATATATATATATATATATATATATATATATATATATATACTAACAAAGGTTAAGTTAACCCAATTAATTCTGCTTATATTATTGTAACAATAGTATTTGTTTAGATAATGCCATAATTGAAAGATAAAAAGAAAGACTAATTATATTGTATTAGAAGTGCAGAAGATATGACAAATATAACATTATCTTATTTATTATTCTTAGAATTTTGTGGAAGTGAATGGTTTTAACTGCAATGTGACCATGATTTTTTTTGTTTGTCTAATTTCCCTCTGTTCGTTCGTTGTTCTTATAGTATATGGTAAAGTGGCCCAAAGATCTGAAGAAAATTGCCAATCGTTAGTGACGTCATCATTTATTACCACTATTACGCTAAACAAATTTCTTTTAACACACTACTTTTGTTATTTCTTATAAAATAAATGTAAAAAATGGTATCACGGAAACTGTAAATTTTTATTGAAGAATAAATAATTAACAAGGAATATTATTTAACCTTTAACAAAGAATAATAATAACGCAAATATGCGTTTATATTTGACACTAGTTTATGTAAATCTTTTTTTGTTAATATGATAAAGTTTCGCTCCATTAAAGATGTTTACACGTCAAAAATGTTTACACATCAAAACCCTCGGTTTGGATAAATTTACTTATATTTAAGCTTTAAGATGCAGCAATTCTAATTAATAGTTGTCGAGCATTTGCATACTGCCCTTACTGCTTGAGGGCTAAATATTTAATTTTAAATCTCCAATCAATCCCAAGAATTATTTTAGTGAAAATTTTACTTAAATTAATAGTTTTGGTGCAATGCATTAAGGAATAAAGAAATGAAAAGTCCATTGACAAATATTCCACGGGAATCGTAAGTATTACCCAGCGAAAGTCCCATTTATTGGTCTAGAAGTTTGTTGCATGCTGCTCTAATAAACAGACAGGCGCACAGTAAATAGACAACAATTGTAAAAAATCGCTATTACATCTACTCGATTTTATAAAAAAATATTCGGTACCCTGTTGCTCCTCACCCCGCTCTTTCCTTTTAAATATTCGGTACCCTGTTGCCCCTCACCCCGCTCTTTCCTTCTCTAATTATTATCTAAAAAACTATTGATTCAATGACGTTTAGAAGTTAAAAAAAACTCATAACGAGCCAGGAGCATGATGCGGATGAAAAGTCGGTAAAGTACGAGGTAAGGGATGATCTCAATCGCGATGTTTTGGGGGGCAATATGAATTTTTACGACTTTTGAGCACAAACATCGAGGGTATGTTATTGCACATACCAGTATACTTGTAGCTATTATAATATATATGTAATTTCGTAAACTGATTTTATTTTTATCGTTTTATTTCTTATCTAGCAAGACCTTTTTGGCAGCTACTTAGACTACAAGTAAATTATTCGATAGTGAATAAATTATTGCAACTAAATAATTAGGTTTTGTACTAAAAATTTGTAAATTACTTAATCTGCGCACAGAGAATTAACAGACTTATCCTGTCCAGTAAGACACAAACCCCATAGAGGATATTAGCAAATGGCAATTCCGCCTCTGCACTGTAAAGTGTTAATAGAAAAATCACTACTTTAGTACAACGTGTTTAGCTGCAAGAAGTTATTTTCGTAGCAAAAAGATCGCCGCGTTTCCAAAACTGTCTAAAGTTTTGTAAACAAAATATGAACAAGGATTTTGAATTTTTAGTGCTTTATAAAATTTGGCAATAGTTAATATGTCCAATATCGTGTTACACTGATGCGTGTCCAGGGAATCCGAGGAGCTGTAAAGGTATAAGTGCACAGATATTTAAATAATTTTTCGTGTTCCGACATCTCACCTCCAATAACCACGATACAAACAACAGCCTACGAATATCAGCGTCGAGAAGACGCCGGTCACGGAATCGTCTCACGAAGGTGGTAATTAACTAATGCGCGAATCGTAACTCTAAAACGAGCACCGGGAGTGAATTAGTCGGGGAAAAACGAATAATGGGAGGGAAGAGTTGGATGTGCATCACGTAAGGGGCGCGATTTATCGCGAGCGAACCGCGAGAACAGCTCTAATTAAATAAGCGACTGCAGTGCGGAGGATACTATCGTCCATCTACGACTGCATCACCGCACGCAGCTTTTTCTTGTCTATATCTGCGAGCTTGTTCTGAGTGCCTTAGCTTCGGTTGAGTCAGGTATAGTATTTGTGCAATAACGTAAATAAGCTTTTAAGTATGGTATATATTTCCTTTCCATTGGATCTGATGGAATATGTAGTCGTAAATCGGTGTCAAGTGGCACTTAAAGTTTGTTGAACTTGAATTTTTTCCATGTTCGCATTGAAATCTTTAGTAATCTTAAGTGGTACAAAAATCATTTGTGCTTATTTGATACGCTTCATGTTAGTCTAATTTGTAATGACCCACACATGAAGAATTTTAAAAAAGGAAGATATTTGAAGTATTCTAACAAATTAGTACTTGTAACATATTCCTGAGGTTTACCTATTTTTTTAAAAATAACAATGGCTTTCAGAATTATTTTATTGTGAGACCATTTGTAACATTAATATATTATTTTTATTATCTGATGTTACTACGATAATGGCGTTTCCTTCTCGCTGAATTTGTTCCTGTAGTGCTAATCATCAAAAAATATAAATTAATAAAATCCTTAAACAACGAAATTAAATTTGCTGGCTTTTTTTGTTACCGCTAAAAATATATTATGGCGAGATAGAATAAGCAATTCTAATAAGAAATCATGCAACATTATTTATCTGAATTCCAATCGGAATTACGCGGGTTTGTTCATAAAACCTAATATTTGCTAATCTTTTTTCGGTTTGTTCATAAGTCCTCCTATTTGCTGATCATTTATTTCTTTACATATCGAATATAAAAATTAGCTCACTTCATTAGTTACCGTAGTATGATGTAACTTAGAACGAACGACTAACGAATGAGAAAGTGTTGACATCAAGCTGCTCAGCAAAAATGACTCACTCAAATAGGGACATTTACGGTAGTGGAGCTTACAGACGAACCTCTCACTTGTATGTCATTTAAAGAGCTTCAGATTCTTTCCTGTTTAATAATATATTGATTACTGGTAAAATATGTACACCACTACATTGATCCTGTGTCGAGCTTTATACCTACATAAGTGAATGGAAATGTCGAGTGAAATCTGTTTTAGTAGACCGTAACAGATAATATGGCCGGTTGTCATTGTATTCTTCACCAAATTGGGCGGGTGCTAAAGTCAGATGTTTAAGTAATTAAAATCTCTGAGGTAGTTAACTCTTTTTAATACTATTTATACACCTTGTAGCTTACACTTTAATCTACAAGGTGTATAATATCTCCTATTATATGAATGCATGATCGTAACAAAGTTTGTTATAATATTTGCTTTTAAAAAAAAAACGAGTATGCTTTAGACCACACGACTGAAGTAAAACTTCAAATTGACAAAATATGAACTTTAAAATGAATTTACAATTTTATTCACTTTAAACGTAGAACGTTTAATGTATTGAACAAAATAATAAAAAAATCGGTCGCGTAACGCTAGCAAACTCGCATATATATACATATATATATATATATATATATGTATATATATATATATATATATATATATATATATATATATTTCCATATTTATATATACATATATATATATATATATATATATATATATATATATATATATATATATACTTCCACTGGCTGTGAGAGGAAGAGAGGCAGAAAATGTGCGCGTGCACTGCTCTGTCTTGCTCCTACAGTGTGATACATACTTGCACTGTGTCTTAGATATACGAAACATAACTGGCTATGAGAGAAAGAGAGAAAGAAAATGTGTGCTTGCACCTCTCTCTCTTGTCCCTACAGTAATATACGAAACGTAACTCTCTCTTTCTGTCTTCACTAACTTATATCTCCCTCTCAACTTCCGTTCACCTCGCCCGATCACACTTTTCGTAACGCTCTCGTCACGCATTCACCAGGTTACTCCCGAAGTCAGGCGTGCGTAAAGAGGTTTTATTCCAAAACCCTTGACAGAGATATTTATGTAAATTCGAATACCTGAAGTCCTCAAAAACGTATTATTTGCAGAAAAAATGTTTTTGCCAATAAATATATTTAAACATCATTCGAAAAATTTAAATAGTGGATAATTTAGAAAATGTCATAATCTCTCCATATAATTAGAAATTACCATTAACTGTATGCAAATGCACATGCACTTGTATAAATTTGATCACCAGTACCGATATGCCTATAAATAAACAAAACAGCATCTAGCAACGGCGCACGGAGCCGCCACAACGTACAAGATGGCCAGATAACCGAACTGACGCGACCAGCTCAGCACAGCTATTTCACGCTCATTTAACTAAAGTCGCAGCGATTCAAATGAAATTATACATACAATAGAATAGAACTGTAGGCGGCACTCAGACGGGCCAAATGGTATCATTAGCTGGCAATGCATGAACGGAGGGAGTCTAACGCATCTGGTCGGTCAGACTACCGGCATAAATGGAAACGTTCATGCACAATACTGAGTCTGAGTTTTATAAAAATCATATTTTAAGTTTCAACATAAGAGAGATTTTGATTTCCGTAGTAATCATATTAATAAGATAACTAATAAATAAACAAAAATAAAGAGAAAGCAATCATAAAAAACTGGTGATCGGATTAGGTGGTTAGTTATTTAAAAAAATAACTAATCTACTAATGAAGTAAAGATTTGAAAAAAAGAAAAGGTTAAGATCAAGAGCCATATTTGAAAGAGAACCGAGTGTTTGACTAGGCAAGATAGATATGCCATTATATTAAAATCTAATACAGCAGTAAAAACATTAGCAATTGCCACAAAAATAGGCTATCGATATTACCTGTGGTTGATTCAAAGAAATTTCGACTTTTAATTTCACGAGTTTTATACAATTAGTCCTGAAACTAAAAGTTTGTCGGGTATAAATACAGTTATTTTACATATAAAATTGCTTAGCTATTCATAAAAGATTTTTGCTTGAAACACTTTCTGATTAAAGCCAATATAGCTATTGTAGTTAGGAGAATTGGAATGTACATGTGTTTTGTTTTAAAACTGCTCACCAATCAGAGTTATTGAGTTATAAGTTTCAATTTGTCTATAAAATTAAACCACTTGGTTTCAAAGTGTAGACGCGACAATGAGGGAAAGCTAAATCGCTTCAATTTGATAGATCTCAATCGATTCCTTTATTCATATGCAATTTTTTTATACATGGACGTTTCTTAAGAGCTTGTGTTTCTTTTTAATTATTAGGTAAATACACATGTTATATGCGAACCAATTATGCTGTATGGTGCCTTCAGGGCATTTTTGTGCTTTTGAATTCATGTTTATATTTTTTGCAAGTCGTGACTATTTATTCGTTCCTTATGTCCAACTATTATATTTAAATTTATAAATAAAATCGAAGTATTCGCCTGTAAGACAACAAGATACATAAACGCATGTTTTAAGACTGGTTGGAGTCCTTACAAGATACTTTAACATAAAATACTCTTTGTAGATTTTTGATTAGCCTGTCTTTCTTTCGAACTGTTTGCCGGGGAGAACCTCAGATATGGTTTAATATAACAACAACAAAATGACTAAAATGTACAAAAGTAATTAAACAACTGCATTTTATGGCGAAATTCTATGCGGACAAAGTCGTATGGTATCGCTAGTTATAAATAAAATATTTATAATTTCTTAATGTTGTCCAATCCCCTTTTCAATTATTTTCTGTATGCAACTTGACGAAAAGATGTTATTATTACCAAGTCCACCCGACCAAATCCAACAATGATTTCGCTTTTGTATCCACCAATTTGTTTAAAGTGCATTTGGTTAAGAGCAAAATGATATCTTCAATTTGCACGGGCGGCGTTTGGTTTGTGTCGGTGCTCTTTGTTGCAATTCAAGTTATCTGCGAGCTAAGTACCGTTAACAATTGGTTAACATTGTCAGAGCAATGGTAGTCAATGAAAGCTACCTACGGCATTATGGTCTATATGTTATATATATGAATGTGAGCTTCACTTTAATCCTTATTGGCTATTATTATTAGTTCGCTATTATCTGTGTATTTTTGTGTCTATTAGGACGTCATTAACAAATAATTCGATGGTTTGTTTACAGTAAATATTGATTTTAATTCCTAAAAATTACTGTAATCGAAATGTGATTTAGCTTAACGTAACTACTTTAGACGTTTACTTTAATTAATGTATTAGTTAAATCTCGTTTTAAATTATATGTTTTATATTAAGTTATTAAAATGAATTTGAATTGTTCAAAACAACTGTAATATATGATTACAGTGATAATTATTCATAGAATTTTACTAGGATTTAACTATTGACCGATGTTAATTAATTTTATATTATTAGATTTTTTCCTTTTTTGTAAATTTTTGTTCCTCGATTTTTAAATAGCGTCTCTTCAAAGACAGTATTGATAGAATTCTACTTTTTCTCTAATAAAATTTGGTTAGAGATATATATGTTGCGGTTAGTTAAAATTTGTATCCGTGTGTAATTAAAATGTTATTAAAATAGTATTTTTTAACGAAAATTGTAAAAGTAGTAAATTTTAAATAATATATGCATATTGTTCTTTGTGAAAGTAACTCATAGAGCATCTCCAAAATTTCAACGAAGTAGCAAATAGAACATTAATCAGTGTTTCATCAGTATATTTAATATTTTAGTTATACATCTTCAACGTTTTCAGCAATTATGATTAAAAACTAAGTAAAAAATAACAGTTGTAAATACATCCGAAAGTATAGTATCTGATGTTAATCGTAACCATTGGAGTATTGTTGTAACGTATTACGTTCATTTATTTGAAATAAATACGTTATTATTTATAGGATTAATACATTCAAACTCGAATAATTTCAGTTGTTAGTTTCGGTTTTTCACTGGATGTGTCATTATAAAGATTATACCGTAAATTTTATGAATAGATATTCAAATAATTTTGATAATACTCAGCTTAACAATGATGTGCGGTCGCACACTCCCCTATTCCACAGAAAAAGTATTTTTGAATTAAAATTTCTTTACGCACGCTTGACTTGGGGAGTAAACTGGTGAATGCGTGACGAGAGCGTTACGAAAAGTGTGATCGGGCGAGGCGAACGGAAGTTGAGAGGGAGATATAAGTTAGTGAAGACAGAAAGAGAGAGAGTTACGTTTCGTATATTTCTGTAGGGACAAGAGAGAGAGGTACGAGCACACATTTTCTTTCACTCTTTCTCTCATAGCCAGTTATGTTTCGTATATCTAAGACACAGTGCAATCCTATTGTCTGTATCACACTGTAGGAGCAAGAGAGAGCAGTGCGCGCCCACATTTTCTTTCTTTCTTCCTCTCATAGCCAGTGCATGAAATGTATATATATATATATATATATATATATATATATATGCGAGTTTGCTAGCGTTACGCGAACGGTGATTTTTTGATTATTTTGTAATTTCATTTCGTTCTTGAACAATTTTATAAATTATTATTTTGTTCAATACATTAAATATTCTACGTTTAAAGTGAATAAAATTGTAAATTCATTTTAAAGTTCATATTTTGTGAATTTGAAGTTTTACTTCAGTCGTGTGGTCTAAAGCATACTCGTTTTTTTTTATTATAAAATTATATGTCCACCTAAATCTACTTTATTACGTTGAAGCAATTTAATTTGAAGTGTGAATGTGAATGTCTGCAACATGAATGTGAATGGCAGGAGAAAGTCAAGCATTAATCTAGTTTCTGTTTCAATCTAAGATTTCGTTTATAAGTATTACCATTGCATTATTTGTTACGTATGCGTTAAAGTTATTAATTATTACATTCGTAAATTTAATGTAAAAATTAATATTTCTAAAGTAAATATGAGTATTAATACATATCTCTATTAAAAAGTGTAAACCAACATAATCATTTTGAGATTTGTATATCATATCAATTTGCTTTAGCTTCTTGTAGTGGATGTGGCTTAAATCATCAAAATACACATTTGTTGATATCAAATTTTGATTATGTCATTCGATATATTGAGCCATTACAGAAAAAAGATTTAAATAAACGTTGCCATAAGCTAAATATTGCTCATCTGTTTTAGTTAGCGGCATAACATGAAAGCGAGTATCGCATGTTGTTCCACTTTTATAATTAGGTATGTTATTAGGTATCTTATCTAATCGAAAGTGCACTTAACTTCAATGGAAATAATTTATGGCCGTATAATCCGTATTATGGGACAATTTTGTGGCAATAGATTATATGTGCATACATATTTCTCTGTTTGAGTTGTTATTATATGGAAACTGTCTGGCAATAACTGGCTCACTTCAATGAAATGATTATATGCAATTCTTTATTCACTCTGGCTTTTTATATATCTACTCTTTCAGTAACCAAATTTTATTGGTTCATACTTATATTTTTTAACAATTTAAAATGTTATTTTTTCGTTAGAAATTGTAATGAAGGGTTTGAAAATTTTATTTTTAAGCTGTTTATAGAATCTTCCAGTAAACATATAGAAATATTCTTATATCGACATTTATACGAGTATTTTTTTACACACTTACAATACTTTACTTGATACTTTAGAATACTTATATGTATATTGTCCTATAGTTTTAGACATATGTACAAGGATTTTTACGAACAGATGTTTTGGACGAGGTCCCAATTAAAATGCTGCAAAATTAAAAAAAAATCTACCATTACTAAAAAAATAATACAAAATGGAATATATGGATGAGAATTTTTTTTGTAGGGCACAAAAAATTCTTAACCAGTTTATATTATTTTTGATGACAGAGGTCTATCAAAAAGATATTTAGGGTGAAAGTTTTATCCATTAAGTAGTAAATAAAGAGATGTGTTTAAACATATTGGAATAAAAAACTGGACCGTTTTCTTCTATACTATTTCACTTCAAATTATGAAACATAAATTCCTCATTATTATAATTTAATAAAATCTTTACATGGAATTGGTTTTGGTTTACGTTACTTTTATAAGGAATTAAACTGAAAACAATATTATTGTCCGATATCGGACAACAGTTTGAGCTTGTGCACATACAATATTTTCATGTAAGATTATGGATGAACCGAATAAATAAATAATATATAATTATAATATTTCCAATTAGAATCAAAGTGTTTTAATTCGAATGAACAACAATTTAAATGACCTGAAACAGTGATGTAAATTCTTTGTATACAAAATTGTTAGGGTCAGCTTTCTATGTACTTTTCGTGTGAATAAAATGACAAACTTTTAAAATAATTTGAATGATTGATATTTATTTACACTATAAAACGCGATCTGGTGCTTGATACAATTAGTACATATATATATATATATATATATATATATATATATATATATATATATATACACACACATGTATATACATACATATATATATATATATATATATATATATATATGTGTGTGTGTGTGTGTGTGTGAGAGAGAGAGAGTGTGTATTGCATTTAATTTTACTATAATCTTTTTTAAAGTCTGTTTCAACGTATAAGAAAGCTGCAGAAAGTAATAATTTTAAAATCAACTATTATTAAATTTTCGTCGGGCTATGTTTGAACAGGCAATTACTTATAAGTTAGGATTTTCAAGTGATTCATTAATGATTACATTAAAAACCATCAGATTGACCCAAGATTCAAAACTGGTTTTGCTTACAGAAAGCGTTTTTCAAGATGAACCATATGTAGATTCTTAGTATCGTTAGCGAGTGAATCAACGAACAGCGACGGCCTCATTTTATTTAAGCGGACAATGCATAACTATGATTTTTTTTCTGCAAAATTATGTGTTACGTGAATCCCTGGAGATATTTTGATAACAAATGAGAAGAGCATTTCCTTTTTTTTGTTCCAAATTCCTGTATTATTATTTATGTAGGAAATATTTCGAATATCATATTCTTGAAATTTCGTTCTAAATATAAATACAGATATCCATTTTTAACATCTAAATACAGATTAAAATTTGAATGTAACTAACAAAATGAATAGAATAAATTAAAATAGCAATAAATATAATAGGAAATGACATTATAAAACAGAACAGTCAAAATAAAGAAATGAATATATATTATTTATTATTTATGAATATTTAAACCATATTTATGTATCCCCACGAATATATAATATGAATATTTAAACCATATTTATATAATATGAATATTTAAACCATATCCCACGAATATTTAAACCATACCCCACGAATATATAATATGAATATTTAAACCATATCCCACGAATATATAATATGAATATTTAAACCATATTTATGTATCCCCACGAATATATAATATGAATATTTAAACAATTATGAATATTTAAACCATATTTATGTATCCCCACGAATATATAATATAACAGTCAAAATAAAGAAATGAATACATATTCGATTTCTTGAAATTTCATTCCAAATCTAAATACAGATATCCATTTTTAACATCTAAATACAGATTAAAATTTGAATGTAACTAACAAAATGAATATAATAAATTAAAATAGCAATAAATACAATAGGAAATGAAATTATAAAACAGAACAGTCAAAATAAAGAGAAATGAATATTTATTATTTATGAATATTTAAACCATATTTATGTATCCCCACGAATATATAATTTATGAGGTTCACAGTATCAGATGAGATGATTCATAACTGGCTTTTTTGCTCATTCATCTGTGTGGACGCAACTGGACATTTTTACGGATCGGAAGGAAATGCCTTTCCTTACATTTTCGAAGTCCACAGAAGATGTCTCGGTATTCTTGATCATTGACAGATGTAATATATGTTCGAGAAATACAGATTTTTATTGACTTGACCCAAAATAAATCGTTCAGCCACTAGAAGTAGTATTCATGGGCCTGCAAACAAAAACATTGGTGAAGCTGAAAAGTACCTTCGTAATTCCTGCAAGAGCTATCATAACATTTGTATTTAGCAAATTCTGTTCCGATGCAAAGGTAATAAAAAAATGTGGAGTAAACTGAGATCTCCATATCTTCAAAAATCATGATTTCATCGCTGCAAAGAGCGTTTTCTGTATCTAAAATACAAGAAGATTGCAAAAAAGAAAATGAAACTTCTAATAGAGAACGGATCTACCAGTTTCGCTAGATAATTATGAGGACATTCGTCTAGTTAAAAAAATACTTCGTAATTTCTTATAAGAGCTATCATGATATTTCAATTTTGCAAACTCTTTGGCTAAGGCAGGGATGTCTTAAATGTGGAATAAAGCTGTTAGACCTCCATGTTTTCAAAGATCATGATTTTATCGCTGCAGATGCAACAGATGGAGTATTTTCTGTACCTGACATACAAAAATACTTCAATAAAGAAAATGCGAAATTTAACAGAGGAGAGACTCTATCAGTTGTGCTAGATAGTTGTGAAGTAATACGAGCGGTAACATTAACTACGATGGAGCCATAACCAAACATATAATTTCCAGAAATATTAAAGACTGGATAAAACGTTTTAAAATAGGAGAGTTGATCTATAATATTTACAAGCAGGTCATAAAAAGCAAAATTTTAAGAAGAAAAAAGACCAAAAGAAGAAAGGGACGCAAAAAAGATAATAGCTTCCTCTGTCATTACTCTTACCAAACTTAAAAAAATATAAACTAAACTAAAGTAAAATGATGAAAACAGGAACTTAAAACATAAAGATGACTAAATCAGTGTAACCTTAAGCATATGAAGTCTGCTTGGGATATAATGGCTAGGATGATAATACTGTTTGTTACTAAATGTTACTTATAATACTGTTTGGGAATGTAGTTGGTTTTTCGTTTACATTTTGTTGAAGAAAATCTGTAAAATGTTTTTGTTAATGTGCCTTTGATCTTTTTGGTATAATCTACTTAACATATTTAATAAAAAACTTAATTCGTCTGACGAATTTCACTTGTATTGACACCGTGTTGCTTTAGCTATTTCATGATTGTATGTGGTACTTAAACCGATTTGTATAGATAGTGTATTTATTTATCATATTTTTAAACATACTGACAGTGTGATGGAATAGGTTGTCATAGAAATGTGATATCAACATTATACTACTTATTTCATATAAATATATATATATATATATATATATATATATATATATATATATATATATATACATATCAATATAAATATATATATATATATATATATATACATATCTATATAAATATATATATATATATATATATATATATATATACATATCAATATAAATATATATATATATATATATATATACATATCTATATAAATATATATATATATATATATATATATATATATATATATTTATATATAAATTATATGTCAAAATATTTCGATGTGGTTGAAAGAATAGTCTTTCAAACCTTGTTATGGTTACTTTATTCGACTTTCCCTTATTTCAATTGGCAATAAAGTAATATCGTGCGACTTATGTTAACAAGAACTTATCCGAGAAAAATAATTATTTGAAGTCAAATGTTCCGATTATTATGAACGAGATAATTGCAGAAAATATTAGTTGAGTGGAAAAGTATCCACTATGTCGGATCGCGACTTCAATTACCTTAAATTTCTATCAGAAATCTTAATTACTATACCTATAATTGGGATGCACACTTTACATCAAATTGCCCTTCTCAATTGCCGCATGTTATAAAAACAAATAAACGATCCACATCCTAACACATCAGCTCCCAATTAAATTCGTCCGAAAATTAATTTAACACGCATATTTCCCAAACCGGCGAAGGTTAACAATCGTGTCCCCAATTAACGCAACCTAAATGAAATCTTAATGAAAACGTAATCGGCCGATAACCGCGACGCTCGTCCCGCCGGGACATTGATATGCGCCGCGCGTCGCGACACGACATTCGTGTGTCCTTCGTTAGACGCGTCGTGTCCGACAAAAAACGCCAACTTCGATAAATTAATGCAAATGGCCACGGCTTTGTTTCGTTTGAGGCGTATTTAACGACTTAAGCTTACCGTACACAGCCGACTCTTTATCAATTAAACTTTTCAGTGGATTTAAGAAATATAAAATTTCGCGCATACATACGCTTTTTAATTGTTTGATGCTTAAACGTTTATAAATATACATTTAATTTTTACGAAAGTACACGTACTTCTACAATACACAAAATGGTCAACATCATATGGATGAAGTCTTTTAATGAAATATTCGTTAATAATTTTATGTATTATTTGCTAAAGCCCTAAATGTATGAAAACTAATTTTAAAACAGCATATACATATGCTAAATATAATTAAGCGAAGCGAACTAATAAACTAATCATTAACTAAGTAACCGATCGTATATTACATGAAATTTACAATATCTTTTAATAGTCGTTAGATTAATAAAGAAGCGAAATGACCCGATGACCGTTTTCGATGAAATATACGATTTGTCCTAAAACTGGTGAAAAAATGACCCTGCTTTTCCGCTTTTTGAATTCGCATATTTTTTAATGTAACTTATAGATACACTAACCTCTCTTATCTTACTGACAGTTGTTGTTAAAGCACAAGTAAGGTGAAATTATTTCAGGCAATCGATAGTCTTTCAATTAATAGATGACCTAGGGATCTATCATGCTGTCAAAGAGAACTATTTATTTTAATGGAGTTGATAGACTACAGTATATGGCAAGCTTTATGGTAAATCGGCGTGCGGATTATAAAATCATAACTGGAGCATCAATCGTTCAGTCACATTTGGTCATATAACGGGTACATCGTTACATTTCGTATACAAGTTTTCCGTTTGATATATGCAGTTGAACTGTCGGTCTGAATGAGGAATACCTGTAGGATTTAGTTACAATAATACACCCATATTACTTACGCGATTAAAAATATTTGATCATGAGTAATGAAGAATGCAAGGCTACGGTTTTAAAATATACAGAGGATATTTGGAATGGCTATATAAAGTTATCAATATTTATGTACGTATGTATAAAAAAGATAAAAAATCGTGTTTGTTTGTTTTGTATGTTAACAGGAAAAGATTTAAGAGATATTTTAATAACTTTTATGAGTATATAGTTATTATTTAATTATGAGGATATAGTTATGATTTAATGAGGATATAGTTATAATCAGAGCTTTGATGAAGACAGTGCAGAAAAAAACAAAAACCGAAGAATCAAGTGTGTAATAAAATTCTGCTGCCACAAGTGCAATAACGCTATGCAGTATACGAACGTGGTATAAAACAATGCTTGGCAATGATTTCCAAATATGAAACGTGACAATGATGAGCGATGGAAAGGGTAAATAATGTAATGAAAAAGAAGTATATCGATCATATTTTTAAAAATTTAATAACTAGTTTTAATAATTATTCATATAATCTTTAAACACCTAAAACACACCACTTGGTGATCTTCACACAGATTTTTATAATTATAGACTTTTATTATTTTTTTTTGGCTGTATATTTGTGATTGATTCAACATCTAAGCAACGTCTTAATCGTCATAAACTACGTCTGGTAAATGAAAAGTTTGATGTGCCCATCTACTTCTCCATGACCGATTATAATTTCCCTTCTGTTACTACGATTTTAATTTTCCCGAAAAAAAAAACGGTGCTTCGTAGCGACTCGACTTATGTAGCAATTATTAATTGTTCTATCATTGCGGTACATACACAAAATAACACTAAAGACACATGAATCTCCTTTATATATAGTCTTGCCCTATTTCCATATTCTTTTGTTTTCGATTTTTCTTCAACTTTCTTATTAAAGCGCGTAAGTAGAATAATTAGTACACAAAAATCACACACAAAATTAGGTTTAGTTATTATATTTACTATTTGTGATATTGAGGAGTCTGGAACTGTTATCAATACTTGACATTTTCTGTTAATATTTTGGAAAATCGGAAGAAATTAAGATCAGGAAGTAAAAGTGTCGTCGTATTTACAGCAACACCCGAAACGACATGGCATTCCCACCTGGGCGTAGCGAGCAATATCTCCCAATAATTAGACCGAATCAATGAGCAGTCCCCACACAGCTGCACACACAGGAAGAGCATTAAACAATCGGAATGCGGAGTGGAAGTACACTGCGGGTGTGTTATTATTCTTCGGATGCGTTCGTAATGAATGGAGTTCGTAATTGCTCGTCGCCGCGTCATTAGGGTAATGCGATCACGCACCGACGACTCCAATAATTGTGCCGCGTCCCGAGATATTTCACTCGAGATAATATCAAACACGACCAACAGGAAATGATCTGTCATTATTTTCTCGGAGTAAACGTCGTTAAAGTTCTGGGGTCGCGACGGGGTAATTAGGAGTTTTTGTCAAAAGCGCTAGTGAATTCGCTTGCAACATTGCGTTGGGCGAGTGGAAATGAAACTGAATTGGATTCATTGCGTTTCATTGAGCTAGTTGAGTGACGGTGTATCGACGGGTTTTTAGTGACGTGACAGTGAATTGAGGTATTATTGGCATAGAAACTATATTTAAAACAACATCGAGTTACAATTGTATTACAGCTAATTGTTCGGCAATCACCGTGTTTTTTAGGTTATTTCCAGTATGAAAATTTATTTCTGGTTCAATCACTTGTAGAAGTGAAAGAGAAGGAGGTATTAACTTTTCGCACTGTTGTGCAAATGCGGGCAAGGTTGTGTGGCAATGTAACCTAAAATGGTCATTATTGTCAATCATTTATAAAACTAAACTTTATAAAAGTAAAATCAATAAGTAATAAGTTTTCTCCATTGCTTTTTGATACTTTTCTAGTGTGATTTATACAGCATTTTTATCGTACACGTTGGCATATTTCTTTTGCCGTGTTATGAAAGAAATACTTAAATTTTACTCTCAGTAAAATTTTACGATGCACCCACGTGCACGCACGATGTAACAAAAACCAACATATCAAGTTGGTTACGATGCGCGCGCACGATGCAACAAAAGTCGACAGTATGAAGTTGCTCACTAAACATATATTTACATACGTGTAATGACTTATGCTGTATTCATGATACTTACTGAGATATTTGTAAATACATAACACGCGATTAATATTTACGTTATTAATACAAATATACGTTGTTTCTGTGTCAACATAAATCTGTGCTTTACAATAATATTTTTAGTAATTGAAACTTAATATTAGTCCAAATAACAAAAAAAAACATTTATTTATTGTAAATATTCGTGATAGAAATAGAGCTTACAAGTTTTTTAAAATTTATTTGCAATTTGTTTCTCTAAGTGAGGTTAAGTTTGGATATGTATTTATTGGCATTATAAATTATTACTTTTCTTTTATTAAATACTTATAGTAAGAAATTACAATAAACTTTTAACACATTAATTTTTTAATTGTTTAAAGGATGATGATTGTAATTCTAAAAAGAAAATCAAATTTTTCACTACTCTGCATGAGACAATAAATTTAAATTTTAAAAATTTAATTACTTGATTGAATTTAGATTTTACCAATCGTATTAATAATCACGCTCCAGTCCATTTATTATTTTATTTCCATTAATTATTGGAGTGCTCAATAAAGTTATTCTTATATTATACCAAAAAAGTACAACTTCTCTCGCACGTTCATACGTACACCCAATTTTTTTCTTAATGTCAATGCAAATTGCTCAAACGTGTAAATACACCGACTGCTCGCGAACAACTGATGCGAATGCGGTGACTGGACCGCAATCCGATGGCCCATGGATCAAATGCACGTAGCATTTTTTTGCAAATAATACATCAAAGTTTTCAATGAATAAAAACATTTAAGTTATGGTTATTAATGATTAATTAACGTTTGATTCTTTTAAAGAGGTTGATTTTATCGTTCTTCGGAAGATATTTTAATTAATTCTCAGTAACGTACATTTACGTAAAAATATTATGCAGATATATGCAAGTATAATGGCAATAATTCTTTTCTTTACACACACATATATGTCAGATTACTATTTATATCGATCAGTGCCGAAATCTTAAATAAATAAATTTAGACCAAAAATGTTAACTTTTATTTTTGACCAAAAACGGATTAAAATTCGAATTATTTATACGTTGCCAATATCTGTGTTCATAATTTAGAAAGGAGTTTAAGAAAATCGCTTTCATTGTAATGGCTTTAAAGAGTTAAAATTGTTTACACAGAGGGCGCTGGTCTGGTCCCTTTTAGCTGACACCATTTTACTAGTTAATACAAAGTATCGATCTCTGCCAAGTTGTTTATTTCAATGTGCATCAAACATTTTTACTGTTTTGTAATCCTAGGTATCTATGAATCCATAATAAATAAATAATAGGTTCAAAAAGCTCGGGATTTCGACAAAATTAATAACATATATATATATATATATATATATATATATATATATATATATATATATATATATGCGCAGGGTGCATTCACTCGTGCAGCTAATGCTAATTCACATAGTCGCCTGTGTTTCTCGGCGGATATTTGACGAGTACGGATACGGACATTCATTCACATGATAGACCAATATGAAAGACATTGAATTCGATAGGGCATCTACAATGCAAATTTAACATTATTTTATAAAAGAAAAGAATGTACATATATACATCCCCTTTCTTTGTTTTTCTGTTGTAAATATGAATATAATTTATATAAATTAAATAAAATATGGATACCATATAGATTTCAATGTCTTTCATATTCCTTTGACTAAATAAAAAAAATCATGTCGAAACGAGCGCCCCCGTAATTTTTGGTTCGAAAACTGGCGAAGTACAAATATGATGTTCCCACAAATACACTCAGCTAGTATGTGAAAGCGCAGTAAAATGTATATTGAGTATCAATAAATATATTATAATATAATATACGTAATGACCAGTTCAGAGTTCAACTTCAGTTCAGAGTAGCAAACTTAAAATTTTCGGTTCAATTTCTAGTAAGCGTGATTTGTGATGACAACAACCTGCAACCTTTCTTTCTAGTCTAGTGTTAAACAATTATATGCAATTATATATGTAAATATTCTTTGCGGTCACCATACTTATAAAACATTATCCACAGAATCCAAAGAAAGCAAGATGTCACATAAAAACACATAAAGCGTAATACAGAACATTTCACTCATCAAAGCCCTCAGTGTATAACACTTATCATCACTAAGCATCTTAACACAAAGATTGAGAACATATTTTAAAAATGCTGACTCTGTCTACCCATTTTTTATAAAACTAACTTTTACATTTTTAACCCGCTGATTAGTTTCCCCCTTCTATATATATTTAAAACTAAATATGCTCGAAACATCAGAAGCTATATACAGACTTATTAATAAAGAAATCTATGAAAATGTAATAAATACCCTATTTTTTCCATTATTCAATTTCTTATAATTTAATATTAATCTACAGTAAATAAAATTTTATCTAAAAATGATGCTGGTGGAAATATGTTACTTTGATATTTGGCCCACCCAAGATACCACACCAGCGTCATCGACGGCCAACAATAACAGCATACAGTTCCATTACCTACTAAACAACTACAGTGATATCCTAAAACAGCATCCAGGGAACTATCGTTGGTGAACTTACCAATTAAAATATGTGAGTAAAAAACCCTGTGCTAGACTTTATGCTTATAAAATGTTTATGTTAGTGTGTCTAGACTTTATGCGCCGTCCTAATAAATTTTATTATGATTATTACCTCCTACACGTAAGACCATTTTTTGTGAATGTTTCAATTTTGGATAAACTTTAACCTAATAGATTTTTCCTCATATGTTCTCCGAAATACGATCGCGCTTGTCTTACTTGATATGGCCCTAAAGCAAACAAAATTAACTCATTATAAGAGAAATTCGAGAAATTGCCCAACTGAGGTAAATCACCATCGATCCTAGTAAACATTGCACTCCCCTATTAATATGTAATCATTTACGAATTGCCCAAAATAGTTAGGTTCATCCGTGAAACACAATGTTCTTGGATTATTTGCTCAGAATTAGGGTTGGTTTCTAAAACTGGATGGAATTGATTTAAAATATATGCGGCAATTGTTAAATGTACGTGTCAATTAAATGTAACGCGTAGTTGAATATTATTGAGTGAATATTTTAAAATACCTTTTAAATCTATCATAAACTACTTCTACTACATATCTGAACAATGTAATCCGACTGCTTTTATGGGCTTGTGAAAAACTTAACTGACTTTGTTCTTCATCTATTGACCCAGGTTTAAAAACTACAGCTTTCTAGAAGTCTTCATCATACATCCCTAAAACCTTTATCAAAAATGAAAACATCATTTGGTCTAAAAACTCTACGATAAGAATTATTTTCATCCTGAAACAAGTGTCACAATGTGAGTATTTTCTAGACATAGAATGGAATTTTAAAATAGTGGAGAAAAATAAACGTCAAAATTATTCCTTTTTTCTATTGCGCAAGTAATTACTCCTGACCACTAGGAACGCAAAAACTCACCATAATTGATTAATTTATTTTTAGTTTTTTCGTGTCTGTTTTATATTTTTGCACGTTATAGGCTCAACTATGCAGAAATTTGTCGTGTCCTTTGTATGTCATGTATAGTTTGATGTTTCATTTAGTCCGCGCAATATATTAAATACACTTCACAAAATGTAATAATTAAATTACATAACATTAATGATAATGTAAAGTTATACTTTGCATTAATTTATTCAAATCTGGTCTATCTCTAAAAACTTAGTAATTATATTTTCGTGCAATTTTAAAAATAACCAAAATTCAAGTAACGAAATTTTTATGAGTAATTTTATTTCAAATTTAATAATTAAACAAAATTTAATATCAATTTGACACATTTCAAGTTGGCATTGGGTACACCATTGATCTTAATATTTTTCATCTTATTTTTATTGTCAAATCGGTAATTTTTAGAATTTTAGCATAGTTTTATTTAGTATGGTTTATTCCTGCTTTTATCGTATGAAATAACTAAATGGACTTTAATCAGAATTTAACTGTTATATAACTTTTTGTTATATAAATCTTTGATTTGGCTAAGTAGATCATTTGATATTAATGCGAAAGCTTGCATTCAATTGTATCAATGACAATCTGCTTAAATGGGTCATCTCATACCTAATAAGCAACGAGTTGTCAAAAGGAACGAATTTTTCTCACAATACTCAAAAGACTTGTGGTATACCGCAAGGATCCATTTTTTAAAGAAAATTTATACTTTTTCAAACATAATAAATTACTGGTCTATCGGGATGTTCTCAAAATATTTCCACCCGTAAGGACAATACTGTTCGAATATGCAATATAATTTCAACAGCTTCCATGCGTATTGCAATGGGAATGAGCTGCACTTGACCATTCAAAGTATAAACAACCTACGTTTAAAAGAAAAAAAACAATTTCCTTTTGTTTACGTCATTTGCGGGAACTTACTTGACTCTGTTGACAGCATGAATAATCTTGGTGTTATATTCGACAGACTTATGGAATGGTAGGCTTAGTATTAGGAACAAGTAAGATTTTAAAAAACATTAAAGGAGAGCTAATTATATACAATGCTCTTGTTTGGTCACACCTCGATGGTTTGTTCTATGGAATCCTCTATATTCTCATTATTATGACAGTATATAGTTACTTTAAAATACCTTGCACTATAAATATGAGTGTGACACCCTCGGTCATATAGACGTTCGTTGTTAATGGTTCTTTATATCATCTGCTAGGGTAATTGTGACAGTCTATTTTTACTAAGTTAGATAAGAATTAGCATATCTAAACTTGCAACTCATAATACTTTTAATTCCATATTCATAACAAGCGAATAAATGCTAGTATTATAACGCTGCTTCATGGATGTGTGATTTTTTTTAATAAATATATGTTTCTCGACATTTTTCCAAGTTCACACATTCAGTTTAGGACAGGCGTGAACAGCAGATGTATGTACCGCATACGTTGTATAAAGCATGCACGGCGAGCAAATTAACAGTCAGAACGGTCGATTGATCGTTATTTTTATTTTCATATTCAAATTATTATATTTATGGCTACTTTTAATATTTATGTTTGTAAGACATTTCCAGCAGCGAGCATTCGTTTTTTCCCCTACTTCAATAAATGCACATCAACGTATAATATATTTATATAAAGATACTTAAAAACACTTTTGCTAAGAACTATGTAACAATAAGATTTAATTACCATAATGTATTAATAATAAATCATTTAAATTTGTAAACCGAATACTATATATACTGCACGCGAGAATGCAAATTGAAGGAAATTTCTAGGGGGGGTATGTGAATTTTTTAATTACTTTTTGCAATTATTTTATTGCATGTATAGCACATCCCCTAAGAAAATGTGGTTAATTTAATAATATACATTAGCAAATGTAGTATTATCTAGTAAATTTGCTATATATCTTACACATTCTAGTTGTAAGATATATACACCTACTTTCTATACTAATGAACTTTTCTTTTTACGACTAAATAATGAATAATTATTTAACGTTTACAAAAAAAAGTTAAGTCAAATAAAAATGAGCATATCTTATATGTCTAGCTTGTCCAAACTACAATATTGTTTAAGTGCCGCCAATAGAGTTATTACTGATAGACAGTTTTCACACGCTTTTTAGGTTCTTTGAACTGAAAAACGGAACTCTCATAAGATCAATCCGTCTGTCATATCCGATTTCTTCTAATACTATGCCACGTTGAAACTTGAAATTTGAGATGGTAATATATATTACTTTTTTAAAATATTCAAATAAGACGGATAAATGTTAAATTTTTTTTAAATTTTGCATGTCATTTGGAATATCATTTGACAGAGGTTGTTACATGGGAAACAAAAACATTGTTCAATAGTTTGAGCGTTTTTTAACGTAAGGGTATTTCATCTAAAACAATTCTCTATATTTTGACGCGGGTATTTTAAGTATTATTAATATATCTTAATTACTTCGTCATTTGAAACATTTAAAGTTAACATTTAGTGTTATATATTTTCTTAAAGCTTTCCTGATAACCAAGAAACAAAAACTAAACTAGTTTTCGGAAATATATTTTTACCCTGTTTTGTTGCACGTAGTAAATATTTAATTACGTATAAGTGCTAATAAACGCGTGAATTTGGTTCTGAATTTGAAATTCACGTAAGGATAGGAAGCAAGACGTTTGATTCTTTTTCAGTTGTTTTAAAAAAAATCTGTTATGAGCGAGAATTTTGACCTTTATTTGTAAAATAATGAAATGGCTATATTGAAATAGCTACATACATTTGAAGATTATTATCCCTGCCCAGTAGGGTATCATTCGTAAAATTAAAATACTAGAAATTTCTTTTTCGTGATTTTAAATTCCATATTTAAAAATACATCCAAAAAATATACGGAAATAGGGTATCCCCCTCCTCATATCCGAAAATACTAACCCAAAAATACTGAAAAAGCGGAGTTAGTAAAATTTAACTAGAATATTACCGTAAAACTATAGCTATTATCCTAGATCCTATATTTTTTAAATAAGCACCATTTTGTGTTTATGTCTGTGAAAGATATGGCAGGCAATGTATTCACGTAATGGAAAATTAATATTTGCAATAGAAATACTACGTACCCTCAGATGTTTAATAGTGCTTAAATTTGTACAGGACATTAGAATTATTACTCAAAAATCCAGCCAATTAAAACAAAATTATTTTACCTTTATAGCCATTTTTTTTAAATTGACATCTGTGTCATAATTCTTTAATTATGTCATGATTCTTTAATCACGTTACTTATAAACAGAAAAAAATTCAATCTATTTTTTAAAATGTTTTTAGTTTTAAGTTTGGGCCGATATAAAAATAAGTTGATGAACCCTTTCTAAGTATACAAGCATGCGCCAAGTGCAACGTAAATCTCGATCAGATGCTGATGCTTAGAGACAACGAAAGCTACGCGGTCGAGTGCACCAACTCGTCAATAATTCAATTGCAATTCGCGCAAAAACAAACTGGACAAGTGGCGCTGCCGGTCCGTCCGGTTGTCACCTATTTGTCAAGCTTATTGTCATTAGTCGCGGACAGAGGACGCGAGACGGCAACTGGAGCCGGTGTCTGCTGCGTTGCGCGTAACGCTTGTCGGAGATGATGGAGGGTGATTGACTGTGAAATATGTGTAAGAAGTGATGTGTTCGTCGCGCAAAATTAAAAATAAAACCTTCAATATATTGAAGGTATATAAGGTAATATTTAGTTTGGTTTTCCAAAATTAATTAAGTCCCCTTTTTTATATCCTGTAGCTCCCCGAAATGTGACTTGAACTACTTTTTAATTCAGGCCCAGGAATTATATATTGTGAATAAATTTGAAGTCCTTATCTCATATAATTTCAAAATCAGAAGACTCGAACAGACGGAAAGATAGACAAATATAAATACAGTGTTGCCATGGCACTAGTATTTCGTTTGGATCCTTTGAGCATGAAAACGAAGATAGAGCAAATGGTTAATACAAACTGCAGATGTAGAGTAAAACGTCCTCAATTTTACTTTCTACTCTCCTTCTAAACCGCCTAGTAATTTTTAGTAAGTTGCTTAGAGAAGACTGAATTTATCAGAAAATTTCACTTCACCAAACATTTCGTATTAGTTTTAGTTTTTTAACGCAACGCCGGCGATGTTTTCAATTAGACATGACGTTTTTAAGTGTAATAAAAAAGTTTATAGTAAATCTAAATGCAGTGTTTGTGTTAAGTAATTATATGATGAGAGATTTTCTTTAACACATCATATATTTATATTAATGAAAGTAATTAATTCATTTCTTAGATATTTTTTTTGTTTCATCATCGTATGTTTTTTGGAAAAAATAGGAATTTAATAGTGAGTTAAACGAGATGGAAAATAATTTTAAGACGGTTTGATAAGGAATTAAATTTTAATTGGTCTAGAAGTGTAAAAGTCCGCCGTTTTATCAGTCATATGTTAGCTAAACAGACTATTTTAACATCTTCCTCAAAGCATCAAGTTATATTTCTCAGTATGAGAGCATAAAGAGTAATTATGCCAGGTAAAGTGAAGTTTGTTCCAATACGATTTTAATTCTACTCAATTTAATATAGGTTGTGCCCTTATGTGGTGATTAACAGAGAGATCCAATTTCCTTTCCTTTGAATCCCTGGAAGCAATGCTCTACTGTGTCAGACGTGTTATAGAAAAGTATATCTTCACCCGTTGTTGTGCATATATGGCATGTTAGTTTACTCATTTTTTCCCAAACGGAATGTATGAAGTACCCAAGTTCTTTGCGCAAAATTTCCATAATTTAACCTGCTTTTTACTTATCGAAACTTATTTGTTAACTAAACAGAAAGTCCAACGACGCAAGCGTTATATACTCTCTCAGAGATACCCGAGAAGTTTCTTTGATATTCCAGACTATTATGAAGAAATGTTTATGAGGTATCAATCAAATGAATATATTTAATATAGAAAAGATACAGTAGACCAATTAAGAGCTTTTTTATGCGAGTTAGGCACATCATTTTCAAAGAACTTTGAAAAAGACCCTCTTATTTTATTTGTTCACACATTTCTTAGTCCAATTATCGTTTGAACTATTCAGAAAAATGAAGAGACGATAAGTTAAATTTAGAATATAACACGTGAACTAAATCATCTACTCAAATTTTTGAAATATATTGTTTTTTACTCCCAATTTATCGTATTTAGGTAAAAAGATAGTGTTATAACTGTGTTGAAGTACTTTTGTTACTAATTCACTTTTGAATTATTTACTTTCATAAAGACATGAATCTAGATTTATGTATGTGCATCGTGATATCTTTAGAAATGTATACTTTGCATACAATTTTCATCCTGACAACATTGACGAATTTTTATCGTGATATCAACGGCGCAAAGCAGAAATATATATTAAAAAGTTAGTGTTACGAATATATTTTATCCTGCCAGACTATAAGTTTCTTCAGTCAGTCAATCATATTTTTCATAACATAACCATATATTAAATGGTTTTAGTAAAAAATTAAATGTTGTTCAACTTTTAGAATTAAATTCATTGCAAGCAATAAAAGAAAACACAGTATATCCCGCAAGGAATCTACTCTTTTTATTACAAAATGGCTAAATCACTACTTAAAAATATTATTTTTGTTTAAAGGGTCAATTTCTTAGAATTTTCTGTTCATTGTATTAGTCAACATTCTCAAAATTTAAATTTTAATCGTTGGTAATAGTATTTCATTGTGGAATCGTTTTATTTTCACTAATCGTTTACTCTTAAATAGGTACGTTAAACCATGTTTTGCATATTCTGAGTGTTGCAATTATTCCTCTTCGTGTATCATTATGTAGTGTTAAATGTTTAACACTACATAATGATACGCGAAGCGGAATAATTGTAACACACAGAACATGCAAAAAATGTATATATAAATATAAATATATTAGTTACATTAAACCGTTAACGTTTTTCATTCATGTATTGCAGAGCTAAACACCAAATGTTATTTTATCAACAAGAAAAGCCGCCTCTTATAAATAAACTTGACATGAGCATCTTAACCAAATCACGGAGGTAATAAAGCAAATGTCCTTTTTCATTCGCCAATTACTTCTTATATGTTTTACGTTGTGAAACGCGATATATTAAACTGGTCAGATTATACGATATACAGGGGCACAATCCTTATTAAATTTAAACGTTTATAAATTATGTTCTGTGACCGAAAATATTAATATTCATACCGAATATTTTGTTTCTTATACGAGGAATTCAACGGCGCCCGTCTCTCCAACAGTGACAGATGAAGCGTCCGCCGGTGCACACATACGCGCCTCCA
Source organism: Druceiella hillmani (assembly GCA_039881145.1). Lineage (NCBI taxonomy): Eukaryota > Metazoa > Arthropoda > Insecta > Lepidoptera > Hepialidae > Druceiella > Druceiella hillmani. The sequence continues at coordinate 6,051,531 of JAYKKI010000074.1, read as the reverse complement.
TATAAGGAAGAGCCGAGACGATATTTGTTAAAGGCCCATAATGAAATAAAATCACAGTTGGGGGTCGAGCCCGGGGCTGGCGGAATGCGATCCACTACGCCGCAGCGTGAGGCCGGCGAGCGAGATCGCGAGTGCCCATACTTCTTCATTTAATTATTTAAATCAATTACAATGAATTATGTTTTAATTCGGTTATTGAATTTTTCTGGGGTCGAGTTTCGATGATACCAATCGCTGGTGGGGAATTCGAGGTATGGACATCGATCATTGATGTCCGTCCGGTGTTCGCCGTCTTAACGGTACCGTTACTTGTACATTCTCATAAATAACGGGTGTAAGTGCTAAAAGCATTGAATTTTGATTGGAATTAAAATTGATTGCAAACTCGTTATTATTTATTTATTTCTATAATTAAGATTACACCAACGTTTCTGCAATAAATTGACAAAAACCATAATGAAGTGTGGAATCTGGTGCTTTTTTATTTCACTGGTATTATTACATAGTTTTAATGTACGCTAAAAAACGAATATATTGTCATATAGACCCACATATAATGTTTTATATGGATTGTTCGACTGGTAAATCGTACATATTAAAAATTCAAATAAAATTAATTAACTGATTACTGATCAAAGGAGCCATTAGTATCGGTCAGTGCTTTCTGTTTGTCAAAGATCTAAAACTGCTTTTAAGAACAGTTAACATTTATGACTCTGATCTGCTTTGAGTTTGTTAGACTGTTGAGTTATAAACTGTATTTTACGCATGCAACTTATCTGATCTTTATCCGTTATTTATAATTATTCGCAATCGAATTCTTGGTTAACTGGAGCAACTTTTATGCCATCTCTTTGTGCTTATAATAACTAGCTTATATTCACTGGTTACGATATAGTTATGAGCCAAATATTATACATAATGATGAGATTTTTTATTTGGCTTTGTGGAATGTTTATGGGCATTAACTATTTCAAGACTAAGTTTAATATTGTCTTTTATTGGCATGTAACAAAATACATAAAAATCGATAATATGCTAGGTATATATTGAGGTACGTATTTACTAATCTCTCGAATTGCTACTAATTTCACCTTAAGTATGATCAGATACAATTATCTCACTGTTACGTGGGATTTATTTTGACCAAGAGGTTTGCAGACATGCATAATTAGAGGGGTAATCCATCGGAGTTCATTTTACGTTCATAAATATTATCTCCCAGCCGTGGGATATTTCTAATGTCCTGTAAATTCTTTTCACGTTTTACGTCGTTTTAGATTTTTACGTTTTAAATTTTTTTTTTACGTTGTAATCTATCGGAGTACATTTTACGTTCATGAATATTATCTTCCGTGGTATATTTCTAATGTCCTGTAAATTCTCTTCACGTTTTACGTCGTTTTAGATTTTTACATTTTCTTGTACTCTATGTCAAGGAAGCAATTGTGGATTCTGAGTAACGTATGAATTATTGAAATCTTAAATTGAATCCCTGTTATAGTAGATTAATCACTGATTTTTATTTCAAGTAATATTGTTTTAACTTATGATGTGCTACTAACTCATCCAACATTTTAACTTTAATTTGGTCTGCAAGTCGTACAGTATTTTTAAATTTATTTAAAATTGTCAAAAAAACCTGTTAAGTACCATTAGAATCTAAGTTACATAAAAGGCCAAAGTTTAAAGGCATACAATATTTTTACTAAACTGCAAATATTTTAACTGTATAATATAAATATCTTGCTTGTAATATAAATATAAATATATGATTAAGAAACGTAAAATTACCCCGTATTTAATAATTAAACTTTAGCAATTTTTGAAATTAAAAAGGGGTGAGAGACGATACGTTTTCGTGAGAATTTTCAACAATATATCTAGAACTATTTTATGTAGAATTGTTATAAATTGTACTTTCAATTGATGTCCCACAAAAAAGAAAACAACAAATTATAGTTTTCTGATGCCAAGATTGCCACTTTCAAGATTCTCACACAAATATTTTTTCTCTTCTTGTTATTGTGATATATGCGAGTTAACAAGTTTTAATACCATGCCAAATTTCAAATTTTTACTTTCATTTTTACGAAAGGTTTCTGAGAAAAAACCTGTAACAGGAAGACGGATACGTGAGCTATTGTAAAAGGTTGCCATTTTTTTTAAATATGAAATAAATATTTAAAAAAAAATAAATATTTTATCCGGCGAAAATCAATCCCAATCAAATGTTATTACGAACATTTCGCAAGTTTTTGTTGGAGTATCTTTAAGTTATAGCAAATTTTCCCAATCGCAATATTGTAGCTTATGGTCGCGTAGCACGGAAAGCAATGAAAATGTAAGGCTGAAGTTCCTCGTGCATATTAATAAAATGAGTAATTATATTTGGCTTGAAATGTAGGATTCTACAAATAGTCTAAATTATTTCGAATTGGGTAAATAATTATATATATGTATACAAACACATAATTATATTTATGTATACAAACACATTCAAGATCAAATATATTTACCTATATATCTATTATTTTGCTTAATATATATACAGGTAAACATATTTGATCTTGAATGTGTTTGTATACAGAATGAAGTGTGGAAGGCGGAAGGTATGTTATGCTACTATATGTGCTAAAAATATGCATAAATAAAATGTATATTTGTACTATCGTTGGTTTTTTTCTATTCGAATCGGAAGTCTTTTTGGAAGCCTTGATGGTCCTTCCAAATAATCGATAGTTTTTCATCTACTTTGAAAAACAGTAACCATTGCAGACTACTATTTAGTGGTTTTATACTTTCTGTTTCTGTTATTTTACATTGAAGGAAACAATACAAAAAAAGAAGAAAATTTGTTTCTGCTCCTAAGAAATCGCAGATCCTTTTTTCTTGGTAACGTTTCAGACTTATATATGGAACGAAAAATAACAGAAAGCAGAAATCCGAAGTCAAAAACCCAAAATTACCCGGAACCTAACCTAAACATAATAGCAAAGGCCAGAAAGGGTAAAAATTTATTCGGTGCCATTAGAAACAATATTGGTAACGGTTTTAAATAAGTCGGTGCATACTTATGTTCAAATCGTTAATATGTTTATTGTTTTTATAAGACAATAAACCTGTTATGTACAGATGCGCCGAGTACTTGATTATTATCAGGTAACAAGCATGTTGAGTATTTTTAACTTGTCTGAATTACTCAGTTCAAGTGATGAGTATTGTGTCTAAATAACAGTGTGTAATAAAAATATATTGTGTGGAGATACTTAATTAAAACAATCATCTACCCATTTCATAATACTGTAGGCCAGTCTGTACATTAAATATATTTACGAAAAATTATGCTGGTGAAACACAAACATTTTGTTTTTTGGAATTTTTGTCTATTTGTTTGAACACGCATCACATAAAAAATAACAAACTAAGTTCAGATGAAGTTTATTTGAAAAATGAAAGGATTGACTTGAAGTAATCTAGTTTTAATTGATCGCAATCGGTTCACACAATGAGAAAATATGCGAATTTAATATTTTAAAAATTAATTTATATTGCATTTATAAAATAACAATAAAGAAGTGCCTCTCGACGCGTAGTAATTACATAATTGTAAAGTGTATTAATAGACAGCGCTACATGTATTTTAAATAAAATTTTATAGTCGGACATACATTAGTGAAATGAGTATGATCAGAAGTGTTAATAATATAGGTATGTAAGTAATTAATCTGAATACGGGCAGACGCACGAGGGCAGATATTGTTGTTGGTTGCCTTCCGCATTTAAATTTGTTGTCTATTTCTTATCTCATGTTCGATATAAGCTTAATTTGTTTCCTCAATTTTCTAATAATTTGAATATTTTGTAAATATTTGCAATTAATTACATTGGTAGTTTTAGTATCATGCTGCATAAATTTAACTCTAACGTACTTTATTGTCCATAAATATAATAAAACTATAGAATTAATTTGTCTTTATATTAAATGTGTTTTCAGGTCGATTATTTAAAGCATGTTTAAAGCATTCGCAGTGCTAATACTAATACCTTTTTATTGTATAGGTTGTTGAAAAAAAAGTTAATTATTTATTAACACTACACGTGGATCATAAAAACATGCCCGTATGTATAATGACCAGTTTTGCCGATTTTTGAAATTTTTTTACTAAAACATGCTTTTTGTTTTAAAAAAAGTCAATATGTTTTTGAACATTGTTTTAAATGATTTTTTTTATTTACGTCTTTACCGCCACTGACTTTTATTTTACATACAATTTTACCAATATACTTATTATTCTTTTTCATCCTACGACTTCATTTTTTACCCTAGATGCAGACGGTAAGATATCGAAATAATCTACCCTTATTTTAATGCTATCCTTACATTATTAACCTTTGGTTCGAGATTGATATATTGTTGCTCGTTTTGTCTCGTCTTGTTCCAAAGGTCTGATAACATATCGACAGTAATGGACTTCGTTTCTTTTTTAAATAACTTTTCAACAGTTTTTATATTAAAGAAAACATTTTCTGAAGCAACATTAACCTTAACAATAATTCTATAAGGTTTAGTTGTGGATGGTAGCGTAGTGAATAGATTAGGTACATTGTGTCCTTGATTTTATAGCATTTCTTAAATATATGTTCTTTATGATTTGGCTTACTTCCTTTTGCTATTTCTTATGAAACTTGTTTTATTTTTTTCTCGGGATATGCTAAATAATTCTTGCGTAGCCAAGCTAACATCTCAGCTTTTCTAGAATTAGAAGTAGTTAACGATTTTAATAGAACACACGAAAAAATTAAAAACCTTATATACAGCTTCATGAGACTAGCCTGTAAGTGTTTTACTACATATGGTTCTTTCACAAATTGTTTTAGGCCAACAAAACTCTAAAAACCAAGAAAAGAATATAAAACGCGTCACATCGCCTCCGTTGGTCTGCAACTAACTGACCAATTCAAACGATTCAAATAAACAAAAGCACCCTGTATTTTACATCACTAGCAATAAATAGTGCAATAGTAGTCTCGGCCAGGTTAATAAGTAGGTAAACATGCAATAGAGACTGTATTTTCATAAAGCGTATACAATGTGATATCATACTCACATATGTCACATAATTTGAATTAAATGGATCAAACCCAAAAAGTAACTATTTAATATTTTAAATTTAATAAAAGCAACTTATGATGCAAAAATACTAAGACCTCGGGTCTTTCTGGTAAAAGTCTGGTCCACTTTCCTTCATAGATATTACCGATTTCCAAAAACAATTTCTCGCTTTATACGTGCTTGTAGAGGTGCATATAAAATAGACTCTTGCTAATATTTCAATATATTGTTTTAATTCATGCCCGCCACTGGACAAAAATTTAGTCCCATTTTATCAATTAGCTCGATATGTAAATGAATACTTATTATATTCGTTTACATATCGGTCTAATTATAAGACGATGGTACTTTTAGAATCTTCAGACTTTAGTGGTGTCCAACACCACTACGTGAAATCATACAATTGCACAGTCTACATTTCACTTCTGATTTATCTTTTTCAATTCGATATAAATTCCCCAGTTGTCCATTCTCATTTACGTCCACTCATTTTATAAATAGTCACATAAGTCACTAAATATAGTCTAATCAGTAAATTCCACATTTTAACACTAAAACAATTAAACAATTAAACGAGTTCACTGTTCGCTTTGTAGCGAGATAACAAGTGCCTAACTTTTCACCGTAGGCATTGCTCGGTCACCTATACGGCTCGGCTATACGTTGCGATCACATATAAATGAGTTTTCGCGCCAAAACTTGCTTAATTGTTCCAAGTAATTCGACCGAGTACTCATTTGGGCAAATAAATAACAGAATAATATTCGGTACTCAGTTACTTGATATAACATGTACTTGATGCATCTCTACTAATAATTACAAGTACAGCTCGCAATAGGAAGGTTCTGTAAATTTTTAGGTTTAAATAAACATTTATGAGTATATAGTATTTTTATTAAAATATTTATAAATATTAATATTATTTTTCAATCTATAAATAAGTTACCTGGTATATTTTTATACCTGTAAAACGATTACAACTATCTCGAAAACAATGAAATTTAGTGTTTACCAGTAAATTTTAGGTAAATTTCTGGTAAATCTGTTTTTGCACAATTTTCACTTTATCGGTTTTAGGGACAGAAGAAGGAATATATTTTTCGTAGACAATTTTAACAATATCTCTAAAAGTTCGTTTTTTCCTTTTTAGGCAGGCCACCTTAAAATTATTAACTCTGCATGTATATGATACTACAGCAAATTTTATAGCGCAGTTCGAAGTGACTACATTGGATAGAGTATAGATCGATAGATGTGTGATCCAATATTTGGATCACACATCCAATGTCTCTGGAGGTTTATTTTACATCTTAAATTACGATCAAGAATTTGAATAAGGAAACTATGTAATTTAGAAATGTGCACCCTTCCAAAAGTTAACAATAATAATAAAAGTAGAAAATAGATAAATTAAAGTGTTTATTACCAATGTAAGAAAAAAATTAAAATGTTGTTACCGTTAAAAGCAAACGTCCAAACCAAATTATAGATATTATAAATCAATATGTTATCTCATACTGAGGAAATAGTCAAATAAAACAATTGAATAAATTTTCTGACTTGCATGCAGATAAAAAGTTTATAAGAATTAATTTTTATAAACTTTTTATAAGAATTGTTTTAAAATTATTTATAAAAGCGAAAGAAAATTAATTATAAAAGCGATTAAATTAAATTTAATGAAAACGTGTCAAAACAAGAGAAAATATTCTTTGTATGGAGCTAAACCGTTGTAAATTTTGTTAGATATTGTTGCAAAACACAATCTAAATATTACTTGAAGAAATGCGATTTAAATTAGGATAGAATTGATTTTACCTATGATTTCATTTTTAACGAAGTACTTATATAAACTATTATCTAAAGGATATATATTTATAGTCTATATTAAATTGTACAAATACACATGATTATACATCAAGTTACTCCAAGCACATTTATTTATATTCCTTAATTAACTTAGTTATTCATTTACATCATATATTAAAACAAAATTAATTACATCGATGGTCAATTGAATGTCTTCGACGATTTTCTTTTAATCTACTTTATAAATATAATTATTCATTTATATCATATAATTATTCATTTTGGCCACTTTTACATGTGTAAAGCGTCCTGGCAATGTCTAAAAAATAATCGTAGCATATAAGAACTATTTTCGTAATAATCGTAGCATATAAGATATATTTTATATTAAGAATATCGTTAAAAACAATCAACTGAAAATTAGATTGCGACGAAAATATGATGAAGTAAATAAAATAACCTTCTTCATAACCAAGTTATTCTTGTACATGGCAAAAGGGATTCTTATTTTAAAATGAAAGTATATAATATCTTATAATTAATTTATAGATAGAAATCAATAAATAATTTGAAAGAATTAAACTGTGGGTGTCTTATTCGAATATTATCAGTATAAAATACATAATTTAATTCACAATGTAGATTTAATCAATAAATCAAAGTTTATTAAAATTTTATGCATTAGGTTCATTAATTAAAGAAGTTATTGAACCTAAGCATATGATTTATGTATTATATGTTCTTAACGAAAATTTAGATAATATACAAAAGCTAAACATCTCAAGAAATTAATAAATCATCGAAAACTTGTAACTGGATACTCTTTTATATCATTTGATATATAACGTCTTATGCAATACATTGAAATAATACACTCTCCTGACCCAAATAATGTATTTTGAAACCAGAATATAATAAATTTTTGGAGGACATACAGCATGTTTTTGTTACATATAAAGCAAATTACGTGTGAAGTATCTATCCATTATCTAACTTAATTATCGCACAGATTTTTTTCAAAGGGTTCATATTTAATTTTGTTTGTTTTCATCATTACTTTAAAGTACCCATTACGTAATACCGACAAGAACATAATTAGGGAATAAGATGAGATATCTTTTAGCAGCCTAATAATATAATTTAACTCATTTAGTTTTCCCTTCTTCTTACACACAATTGAACAGGAAAAATCAGGAAAAGATCTTATCAGTCCATGATACTTTTTCCCATTGTTTTGATGTTCACAGTTTTGTTTTATTTTATTTTCATCTTATGTTTCATTTAACTTTAGTTTGTTTGTATTAAAAAAGGATATAAAGTCAAATTAACTCCTATACTTTTCGTACTACCAACTATAACCAATAATCGGTGCCAAACTTGAATTATGAAATTATCAACTAATGTAGTTGTCAACGTTATTAATAAAAAAGTCAACCAATAAAAAAGGAAATTTATGAAACCTGTCATCATTTTTAATACCCGTATCTACATATAACAAATATCTAAGAAAAATATGTACTAGCGAAATATTACTATCGTCTTACTGACTCGTAGTAAACCTTTTATCGCGTTTAGAGTAAACTCTTCATTTGCTAGATAATAATACTTTCCGATAGTTCTTATTCCTTCCTTTGAAGAGTTTATTATTTTTTCAAATTGTAGATTTTAAGATGCGATGCAAATATAGATATATACAAAAAAATCAAGCAAATGTTATAAACAGTTGAAAAAATAAAATAAAAGTGCGTAAGTTTGCACCAATAACCACAGAGCATATAATATAATTGGAGATGTTAAGTAGGCGTTGCACGCGCACCACGTATATGATCCTCAAATCACATATTATTATCTACGAAATGAATATTTGGAGATTGTAATCTTAAAGAGATAATAGTTTCACACTTTGAAGTAGTTTAATTTACATAACAATTCTATGGTATAATAATGAAATGAAAATAAACGACTGATATGTTTTTCATTAATTTTATTAGAAAGATTAAAAAGCAAATAAACTTATTAAGGATGAAACTGTAAAATATACGTTGTTTGAATAACATACATGATTAATGAAAAAAAGAAAAAATAAAATCAAGGTTTCAATCATGTTATTTCCACAAAGGTATTGCATTACTTTCCATGAGCATAATTATTTTCTTACAACCAATCTTTTAGCCGATTTGATGAACACTGTAATTTAGAAGCATGTTAATGTTCGTTTATTTTATTTAGCAAAACAGCTTAATACCAAGTTGTCTACGGTACCTTATAAAAGAAAGTACCTGTATATCTGGAATTTAAGGCATCGAACCAGTCATTTGTTGAACTTACAAAGCCTTCAGTAGCTTTACTGCCCTAGAATTCCTGAAGGTTTAAATCCACACGACTAAATTTTAGCAACTAAAACAAAATCAATTTGATCAATATCAACCATAGTTTGTTTTGAGAACCTGGTTCCCCTTAGAAACTATTATATTAATTAAATCCTGTTTTTTACTTAAAATTTGCTCCTCCATCTTCTATTATTTTTTTGTTTCAATTTTGGAAATTATAATCACGTCTACAAGTTATTATTTTCTTACGTTAAATGAAATAATAAATATTCTTGTAACTGTAAACATATCAAGTTCATAGAATTTAATTTTTTTACTAAAAATTAAATTTAAAAATATCCGCTAATCATTATGCTTTTTTAGCTCGATATCGTGATGAGCGGTTGATAAATCTGCAGATTACAGAGTCCACTGTAAATATTTTCAGTGGAGATGGAATTGTGCACCGCAATATTATCACTACAAAAGATCAGTTTTCGAAATTAGTGATATGTGTCCGCCTGTAGTTCATGCAGTTCAGGGTACCAATCATATTATTTTATATTGAAAAATAAAAGTTTTTTGCATTAGTTACATCACACCGAATTGTAAAATATTGTTATTATTAAACTTTCCTATATATAGGTTTTGTATTATATTTAAATCTAGTATATATTAACAACTAGGTAAAATAAAAGGTTTTGAATGTACAAAATGGTGGTTATTTATTAAAATAATAAATTAATATTTGTACATATGTCTATCATGTATACGCAATATTTTTAAAATGTAAAATTTTATATATATTGTTAAGCGTAATTGTGTTTTAAAAGTGTTTTTTTTTTCATTTAGACGTTTGGTAATTATATTAAATTGTTATTTTATCTATTTTTACATTTGACGCTTTATTCATTTATTAGATAATACGGGATGCATCCCTGTAATTTCATTTATCTGAATGGCTTTATTATTTACTAGGACCTTCGCACGTTTTATCGTTTAACTTCCATTCAAAAAATTAAATACGGTATGGTTGGTACATTATGAAAATATACGTACATCAAAAATTAACAGAGAGCGCAAATACTTTCTTGAACAAAATAGTAAATGTTTTAATTATACTGCTTAAATGCTCTCAAGCCGACGAAACTTTATTAGAGTTTACTCTCTTGTTTTCATTAGTCAGTTTATCGTATCGCATGTAGATAATGTATTAATAAATATTTTAGTACGTACGTAAATAGTACAGTTTCACAGATTTCAAGTTTATTAAAAAGATATAAAATTTAGATACATCACTGCACTGCGGTTTTAGTCTGATATCGTGGTGAGCAGTCGATAAATGTGCGAATAACAATAAAATTTTAGAATATTTGTTGCGAGCGGGATGAGATATGTAACTTAAGGCGCACCCTTGATACGAGACCAAATTTGACACCTTCATGATGATTATGACAGAGGTGGGAGCCTGTACCCCGAATACGCAATACGTATTTTCACACAGTTCAGGGACATACCACTTCTATCTTGTTTTGCGTTGTATGTAAATAAGGTTTTATGATTGCTTAGTACGAGTGTACCGTTTTGTATGGACGTGGTGCAGTTACGAAACGAGCTATCTGCAAGTGAGGTACCAGTCCTGCAAACGGTCGGTAACCTATTAGTAACTTGATAGTCCGTCCGACAAGCAATTAACCCCTCAGCAACTAGCAGCAATCACAAAGGAACGGGAGTTTATTACAATAAATCGTTCGCGCATTAATTGACGTTAATACGGAGGCGGGGTGCGGCAGCGCGCGACCCGTGGCGAATAATTGCGCAAAAACTGGTCGAGGAGTTTCGTGAGCACCTGCACGCCGCTGAGTCGAGTCGCCGCTTGCGCAACGAGCGCCGATGTGGTTGCATTCACGCGCTGGGACTAATTATTCCGAGCGCTCCGAGTGATAATGTTGCGATCGGAAAAGAAAAAATTGAACAATACTCTTGTAACTGTACACCAAATCGGATGCATTTCTCATAGTTTATATGTAATCTAATGAGTGTTCGGTTTTATAACATTCTGTAAAAGGTAACACGATGAGCCAAAAGTAAATGGTAACTTCCATAATAAAAGAAATTTACGCAGGAATGAAGATATGCTCAAGTTGGAAATATACCTTTTTAGTTAGTGTGTTAGAGCACAGAATCTAAAATTATTGTGATTTGTTTATAATGGTTGTTATCCGCCGTTTGCTCGTGTAGTTAATATGATTATTAAACATTTCCCTTCGCTTGAACTATAATAGTCTAAAACAATAAAAAGAAAGTAAAAACCGGCCAAGTGCGAATAGGACTCGCGCACGAAGGATTCCGTAGCACTAAACAATATTTTTTTATAAGTTTGTATTTCTCAAAAACATTATGAAAAACTAAGTTATTACTGCAGTTGGTGTCGAAAATATCTCATATGTCAAAAACTACACAACCTAATTCAAACTAATTTTCGTGAAAAGTTTATTTTAAGTTTTACTACCTTAATTTCGTTTAGAATTTTACACATTAGTTTAACAGTTAGAGCGATGGGATTGACACACTGGTTAAGACTTTAGAAGCGCGTATCTCATCAACTATTGGCTTAAATTATTTTGTATCCTCTATATAACTTTTTAAAATCTATCTATCGATACCCCACAAGCCTATGTGCACTGAATTTTTTTTCATCCCTCAGTTACATCTATGGAGTGTCATCCCTAATATTATTCTTTTTTCATAATTCTACTTGATTTCATTGTATAGCGGTTTATAAAAGACGCCTACCATCCAAATTTCATCTATGTAGTGCCAATAGTCTCGGAGCAAAATGGCTATGATATGCGGACAGATAGACGGACAGGGCGTAATAATAACGATTCAGTTTTTGCCATTTGGCTGCAGAACCGTAAAAAATTAAGTAATACTATTTTACATTTTTATAAACTCATGTTTTTTAGTTTTTCTTATTTGGAAAATTGTAACGAATTATACTTATAATGATAATTATGGAAAAAGCGTCATGTCAATACTTTGCAACTCGTCAGTTGATGTTATTAGTGACATTAAATTTTGAAAACTGATAGCTTCTGGAGTTTTATTTTTCTGGGAGTAGTTTTTTTTTTATTTCATTTGAATTTGATGCTATAAATGTGTTGAAATGATTTTATGATATAATGTGAGAAAATTGTTATTAATTATGAATTATATATATATGATCTCGAAAGCAATTTTTTTCAAATTAATCAAAAAGGTTTTACGTTCAGAATCATGACAGGAATTATTAGCCCCGTGAAGAAACTTTGTAAAGAAAAATACGACTTGTATATGGATTTAAACATGAAATAGTATATTGAAAAAAATACACATCTTACATTAAAAGTAAATAGCAAGATTTAATGTATAATAGATCTTACATTAAAAGTATTAATATATTTATATATTTAAATATTTTTATTTAAATATTTTCCTATATAAACAATGCGGAAGGAAACATCTTACTGTAAATGTAATTGTAAATAATTTATTTTGGTGAAGCTTAGTTCATAACATGATTTGATAAATTGTTACAATTTATACAAACTGACAATTTTACGGTTATCGACTAGCGAAGTTCATCTGGGGTGGTATAGCGTTACTATTTTCACTTTCGCCATGTCACTTCAGTCATGTTATAATCTACACTTTTTGAATCGATACTACTTACTCTAGAGTCCATGTAGAAGTTTCACGTCAAACATATATATATATAGTCTTGAAAGCTAGTAACACGCAACTAACGTATTCGAAAATGATAAAATCTTCTTAAGGTCTACGTTTATATAAAAATATTGTTAACCTATTGTGTTTGTTTCTATTTTCACATTTTACGTTCTATATTCAGTTTTCCAAAATATGTACATCTGTTTATGAAGCGATATTATATCAGATGTTAGATTTCAATACTTTAAAATGGTAGAGAGGTGTAGCAGTTGGAACGAATTTATATAGGTTTTTTAGAATTTTAGGAATATTAACTGAGAGTTCTAAAGAAGTTTCTGAAGAAGTCGTCTAGCGTAAAAGAGTATTAGTTTTGGTTACTTGAAAAAAAACAATCGAATTTAATTAAAACTTTACAAGCTTTAGCATCATGAAGTCGTAGGTAGATTGATGTGTCACTCGTTTGCATTTCGCTTCTCTAAATCATTAAATATTTAAAGTTAAAATGACATTATAAGATACTTTTCTAATTAAACAGTGCAAAGGCGGTATAAAGTTGAGAGTTAATATATTTAAAACGTTTTTAAATGTAAACTTATATTTGAATAGCTTTTTTTAGTTTAAAATCTATGTTTTGACATAAATTGATACAATTTACCTCGATTACCCTTTCAATATCAATAAATTTATTATAAGTAACTTCCGATAAAACAATTAACGACATTGATGGAGAAATGAGAAAACTGTCTTATCTTTAGTTTTGCGTAGTTTCAACAACAGTCAGACGATCTCCGGCACCCTCCGTAGAATCGGTGCGTACGACGAAATAACTACAATGATAGGTGCAGTAATGGTTGGAACCGCAAACCCGGAACATCAAATCGAGGAAAACCAAATATTGTTGTAATACTTTGTTCATCCGCAGAGTTAAGGAAGGCACAACGAATGCCGTTCCCTTAAAGGATATCCTGGCCATTATCAATGGGAATCTCGGATGTAGATTCATTACAAGCACCTATTTTGAATTTTGGGATAACAATCTTGGGATCAAAAATAAACAGCACCCTTAACCCGGCCAATTGTTTGAACTTTTATTTATTTATTTATCTACTTTAATGTATCTAATTGACACATATGGCAGATTTAGTGCAAGAGCAATCTCTTATACTCAACCAGAACACCAGTCCAGCCCCGCTCAACGAGCGGCCGGGAATTGAACCAGGGTCCCGGCGGTGCACCGGGCCGTCAAATGCCGTATGCCGTGTGGTCAACCCAATACACCACGGCAAGAACATTTTCTTACCAATCTCATCTGTGTGATAACTAATTAAAAGAGAAGTGTCTTACGCACTGATTACCCATAATACGGTATTATTAAAAAAAAATTAAAGGTATTATTCAAAAACTCTGGCGTCATTTCCGCCTTGCAATTGCTCGACGCTGATGGTAAGATCATAATTCAATCACGCTAATGGCATTTCGAAAACACTTAAAATTAGTGAAAATATGCCTTGCAACTAGTTTAGTCCTATGATCAACTTACTGTTCTAGGCTTTTTTCATGTTGATCTTGTTTAAGTAAAAAATTTGTGAAAAATAAACGAGGGTAAAACCTCCAATATTAGTAAACAACATGACATGACGCGGTATCCAATCGATATTAATGATCCCAATAGTTTTTAACAACCCACCGTTTGTCTTAGACGCTGCATTGAGACTAGAGACTCTGAATATTACAGTAACTCTCCCGCTCAGTGATAATACATTTATTATTTCTAAAATTTCAGTATCCGAAATTAATAACAATATTTTCGAAATTAATTGAAATCCATTTTATATATTATTATATATGAATAATTGAAAAAATAGTATTTCTAATATAAGTATCGATACTCTAGCTCCAATTATTATCGTTGTAGTACCCATCATCGCAGTTGTATTTAAAATTACGAGATTAGCTTCCATATTCCATTGGGAAATGTAAAATACGCATATTATTCCTCTATTCAAAACATCTTCTCGAACTAAGATTTTCGACCTTTATCTATACTATCACTACTATCAAAAGTCTTGGAGCGTATTGAACCTTCTCAACTTGTTTGTTTTTTTTAATACTATTCCCTCTATTTTCACCCGAGTTGTATATAGAGACCCGTAACATCGCCCCTCATATAAAAATAATTTTTTTTAAATACTGAAAATTTACTAGACTACCTGTAATCTCGACGTAGTCTCGACGTAATCTTTTCCATCGTCTCATCAATCAATTCATGTATCACCAATCCAATTTATCTCACTGCAGTATCAGTGAATTGATGTACTGAATGCAAAGCTATATCTGAATTGTCAGTATGCTAGTAAGCAAGACCTTTTGATTAATCTAATTTGAACACGTTACTGGTACACTCTTTAGCTGTTCATTAACGGCTATATTATCCGTTTCACTTGAACTGTAAAAATTGATCTGCTGCTGATCGTCTTTCTGATTACATTTGAATGAAATTCGCACAACGATCGTCTCGAACACACTTACCTATGTATAAATTTAAATGTTTCTACTAAACTACTTGTAAATATTAATGTTACTTTCCACTATGGAAATTTGTTACCTAGTACGTCATGCATAGGTGTAATAATATCATGGATGTATAAATTTTTCAAAAATATTTTTCTTTTACTGCTCACGATTTATTTAACTTTTTATTTTTAATTTTTTTTTAAATTGAATAAAAATTTAATATAAGATATATTAAAACTGAATTATAGTTTATTCAAATATTACATTGGAATAAAATGGGATCCAGGACTACCAACTTAAGATGCGTAGATGCGAATACATTTTAAAAAAATTGAAGTGTTTTTTGTGTCTTATATATGTACATTTACTATATTGAGTCCAAAGGTAAATTGAGTCTGAAGTTGATCGAATTTTATAAAGAAAAACTTGCCCTTGTACTTATTGTAAAGCATAACATTATGTACAACATTATGTCAATGTACCTGGTCTTTACGTAACCAGACGGCCCAACCGTAGATTGATAACTCTTATCTATGCAGCGACTAAAGTCCCGACCGTACCTTCGCGTGCAGTCGCGTCGTAAAAAAGTCATAAAACTAAAGTAAACAAACGCGAGGATAAGATCAACGACCAGGTGCTGCAATAAACGCTCTGACCTTAGAGCGGCTCGCCAATCGATAGGCGCTCGACCCGCCTAACCGTTATTTGTTTTAAAACAGCCGTCGCCATGGCGACTGATTAACCCTTACCACTGTGCCCGCACGAGCGGTCGGCTATCTCCAGCGGAGCCGCTCGAGTGGGCAGTGATAAGCGGGCGCTGCGCGGGCCGCTATGCAAAACAGGTGGCGTCGCGGGCGCGTCCGTCCGGAAGTCGACGCCAGTTTTCCACGCGATAACGCCTTGATATATGGCGCGCGGAGGAAGTGGCCGCGATAGGCCGATATAGACGGCGCGCTGTTGTGGTTTGCTTGTGGCCGTGTTAGAGTCGAATGCTTAAATAAAATTAATTGTAAAATATTAAATTATAAAGTAATAAAATAGAATATTTGAACAGATCTTTTATATAGTTAACAGTAAATAGGTACATCACGATAATTAGGTTACATGGAAATTAATATTTATGGTTTAGGATATGTCGTGGAAAGTAATATTCATGGTTTAGGATATGTCATGGAAAGTAATATTAAGGTTTAGGATATGTCATGGAAAGTAATATTCATGGTTTAGGATATGTCAAGGAAAGTAATATTTATGGTTATACATTTTGTATAACCATAAATATTACTGTTGTTTGGTATAACATTTTGTATCGCAATTTCTGTACATGATATATATTTTGTTAATTTTAAAGATATCTATCTCAATCTCACAACGTCTCGTTTCAGTTATAGTTCAACAGCTATAGTATATATATATATATATATATATATATATATATATATATATATATATATATATATATTTATAAATTAGTAGTGAAATTGAATGGTAGTTGGCTAGGCTGAGGCCTTACTTGTGTAACAATATTGACAACACATTTTTTCATGTGCCCGACTTTCCTTCAAAAAGTGCTTTATTAAACAGAAGTTGAATTTTACTTCAACGCATATCTATCACACACTTAAAATTATAAACAAGAACCTTATCAAAATCCTGTATATTTCTGCATATTATAATACTTATAGAGTTTTTTCTTTGAAACTTTTTTCAAAAAGATCTTGAGTTTTATTGTTCTCAAGTGATTAAAAAATACTGCTCAAAGTAAAATTCTCAAGTGATTAAAAAATACTGCTCAAAGTAAATCAAGTGATTAAAAAATACTGCTCAAAGTAAATTAAGTGATTAAAAAATACTGCTCAAAGTAAATCAAGTGATTAAAAAATACTGCTCAAAGTAAAATCCCTTTCCTCTATTCAGTATCAATATTTCTCTTTAAGTCGTCATAGTCATCATTAGACTTCCGCATATGTACATCGTTCCTTCAAGGTTTCAATTGTTTTTGAAATACTAGGCCTGCAACGTCATTTTGTTTTTCTCTAGTATAACTTTTTGGTTTCTAATTTATTGTAGTGGAAAAAAATTAGTAAGACAGTTCATTCTACTCTCAAACATTTGATTTATTTTTAAGAGGGGTATTTATTTCTTACTGGTATAACCTCTAATGATGTTGATAATTTCTATGTTTCTGCAATCTACGTTCCACGTTTCATTAGAAGTATGCTGCTAGCCTATTTTCTTTTAAAAGTACTTATATTTGTTATATGTTATTGTCTATATATGGACGTAATGTAATTACCAACTTATGGCATTCGATTTCTAAATTTTAGCCCAGTTTAGCCTTAACTATCATGTGATCCCCGTGATCTTTGCCTTCTTAATCACGTAAACGTGATTAAGAAGATACCTGACAACAAGGTCTACGAAAATGTCCTTTTAATTTCTGGAATGAAGTCGATTTTATTGATTATCTTGCTACCTAATCTTTTCCATGTTTATGGTTGTTGTATTTTCTTTTGGAAAATATGTTTATGCCATAAAGTTTCTGCTGTTGCAGGAACTGAACGGTGAAAGAAAAGACACGCTTCATTTCTTTCACCTAAGCCGTATATTGTCGTAATTTTATAACATATTTTGTCACTATTGCGTTAATATAAGCGATATACATGTAAGTCTGAAAACATAAACTTTAATGTTGTTTAAGGTATGAAACTTTTGAAAAATTTAAATGAATATATGTGAAGTAACGCGATCATATTTCTACTTATTTTTGTTTATTTATTCATGGAAATTAGGAAAAATTATTTTTGATAGGAAAAAAAAATTATACCGAAAAAAATTAAAATAACGTTTATGGGCAAATGCGGGTCGGACTTTAAACTGTTGTGTCTATTCTTCACAATCTAATCAGAAAATGCAGAATAAAATGAGGTTGTAAATTAAGTAATCTTTGAAGAAATAAGTTGTTAATATTAATGTTAGATACATTAATATTAACAACTTATTTCTTATTACTACCTTGTTAAGAAACTAAATTATTTTTAAACTTTTATTTAAATTATTACTATTTAGTTTAGCCTAAGTACGCCAAACTATCTATAATAGTTTTATTGACATTCTAAGAAAATCTGCTTGTTGCAAGCACCAAAACAAATATGGAGATAAATTCATCGTATATGCAGTTTTCTGGTATATTGGTGCACTATACTATTTTATTTTTGTTGTTGTCCCTATACTATTTAGAGGGCATATGTAAATATGTATAAGTATTGAAAGGAGTTTTTGACTACAGAATAATTTAAAATATATAAATACACAAAAGACGTATCGATTTCCAAATCATTCTATTAAAGCTAAATTTTTCTTTTTATAGAAATCGGAATGAATAATGACTTAAAAATGAAAAACATATTTATGTCAATATTCATTAGGCACCCTATACAACAATCAAATTAGTACAAATGCTTTAATAAACATAAGAAATACAAAATGTATTATGAGATAGGAGTGGATGTTATTTGTTTTTTATAAGAAGATTATTAAATAGGTTTCCTTTTGCTGTCATTTTCGCACTATGATTCTAAGACCTCCGTCTATGTAAATGTACAGTCTCCGTCTATGTAAAGTCATGTGCATATGCGCATCAAAATGCTTTCAATTATTCATTAAAAAAAGCGTTAAAACAATATGACTTTACACATCAACAAGGGATCCAGAATAAATGTTACAAAAATTACATTATGAGACCAGCTTTCCTGTTTGAAGAAAAAAACCATGACCATTTGTAATTTTTTTTATAAACAGAGAAAGCATATACAATCTTAAAATACGTTTAAATATTGATCTTGATATATTTGATGTGGTCTTATATAAAGTTTCGATTTCTTTTTCTTTTTGTTAGTGGAAAATCACCTTGTTAATATTGAATTGTCAAAATGTTTATAAAATAACTTTTTGCTAATAATATTTACATTTCATCGAATTTCCGAGTCAAAAATACTTTTCTTGTTTCACCCTGAATATTATATTAGCAATAAATTATATAAATAATATTTTAAGTAACGATATTATACACTTATTATTTTTATCACTTTTCACCAGTCTCATCTCAATTATCTTTTTGGATTTCTTTTGCTGACCACCTTAACAAATTTGGGGCGGGGGGAATATATATTGGGATACGCAGGTTTTACCGATGCAGTCATTTAATTAAATTGTGAGGGGGGGGGTGGTTTATAATTTGTTGTAATGACTGATAAATATTATCTGTATTTCATCGGGAAAAGCAAGAATCATTTTTTAGTCGTTATATAGCGTAAAAACTACTTAAGGAATGAATTCACAAATTATTTTTATTTTTTTTGGAAACGTTCGTTAATTCCTTAAAATGCTATATGTTGTTTATTATCAGCAGGGTACTGAATATTTTATTGATATAAGGAGTTTATATATTATCTTTATTTACTGTGTTTTTTTGTTTGTTTTGTGCCATAAGGTTTGGACTCGAATATGATAATGCGTTGAGAGGTGTCGTCTCCTCTGATTACTAGCGCAAGGCCTCTACGTAAAGTTTTTTTATCGGTATATTCAAAGTTCTTACTGATGGCAAAGGATAGTTTTAATGATCATAAGTTTATTAGTGGCCTTTACATAATTTCTGAATATGCATATCGAATAATAATTTTAATCCGCTTGTTCTCTTCCAAGAATTCCCGTCAACAAAATTGTCTGTATTGCTATACTTTTAATTATACGAAATATATTAAATTAAAATACTCCTAAATAGGTATAATTAAAACTGTTATTCTTACAAATATAAATATAAAAAGAGCATGTGACTGCAATTGTGTTTTCATAATCGAAAAACGATATCATAAGGCAAGAATCAAATCATCTAGAAAATAGGCGAAAATTTGTTTTAAAATAGTTAAATAATGAATGAAGATAAATCTATTAAGACGTGTGAAAGGTTAAAAGGTTACATTTTGATCCACTTCAGATTGTCAAAAGAAAGTAAGGAAACAGGATTAAAAAGAGAGACGGTAGATAAAAGTTTAATGTCGTTCAATGAATATAATTAAGTAACAAAATTTAAAATATCACACACATGTAAGAAGTGTTTTATTTTGAAATTATGCTCAAAAAAACATTCCTTTGTTAAACACTTCACGTACTATCGACATGAATTTAATTTTTTTATAGTATTTTTACTTTAAAATTTTATTCCAGGTTTTTTCACTCTTAAATTGTAAGTATTGAATACAAGTATGATTAATATGTTTTTGCGATAATTTCACTAACAGCTAACAATGATTTTAATCGTTACACTTAATATGTATCTATCAGGACGGTGATGAGTACATAAAAATACTGTAATTGAGAAATAACCATTAAAACCTTGTGCTTGAACAAACACAGAAAGAAATGCAATATAAATATATATCAATTTAAAATTAATTTGCAAACAAAACCTTTTTAAAGCTGTGGTGCCTGAGTGGAGCAGATTAAAACACAATATGGCAGTAAGATACAGGTACTATTTCTTAAAGTAACAAATTAGGTTTGAACGTTACCCAATGGAGAATTATCCGCAAAAATTAGGATCAATAATCAGAATAATACTTAAGTAACGTAAGTGGTACAAACAATTAAAGAATACGATAATATAAAGAACGATTAAAAACTGAAGGAATTACATATGTGTCTATTGCGTATTTGGAAGGAACTCTCTTTTGTAGTATATGACATAGACAAAGGTTATCATCAGCTTCTTACTTACTGTTGAGGAACATAGTTTATATCAGACATCTTATGTTCCATAGGTTATTATGACTGCAGATGTAAACAAACTACTTTACGCATCTATTCTTACCTTATTTATTCCGTATTCTGCAGTTCACTGATACATCAGATTGGTCCACCGTCGTATGTCATCTTTAAACTTAATAAATATAGTTCAAAAAATGTATAAGTGTACTGTGAATTTTAAGTAAGACTGTTGATCCAAACCTTAACTGAATAACCTCTGCAGAAATATACAGTCGTAAATACCAAAAAACTCAAATAACATTTTCACAGGCAAAATGTAGCTGGGCAGGTTTAACCTTTATCGTTACTTTCTCTGCTGTAAATTGTTATTAATACGGATAAAATCAACTTAAGTGGACGTTTTTAATGGTACTTTTTGAGAAATCGTCTGTTTTGAATCTATGACCATTTCCGAGGTTGAGTAGAAAATAAAGGAAAATTCTATATAAGTAAAAACTGAATTTAAAATATTCAAATTCAAGTGTTAATTATATAATTTCTTTTAAATTTTGTGATTGTATAATATTTCAATTTCATAATGGAATTTTTAAAGTGGTGTCTAAATCATGAGCTACTCACTAAACATTTTCTTAGCAAAAACCCGAATGAATTTTATTGGTCAACTTGCAGTAGGCAAGATAATTTAACAAATTAAGAGGTTTTTTAAAAGTAGTTCCGATGCTGTGAGGGCAGGTTATATTCATTTACTTTGCAAGAAATAATTCCTCGTTTAATCGAGACGCGAGGTTCGCGTGCCATCGCTATTAAGTTATAGTGACAATGGCGTAGTTATGCAGCGATATATTTACAACTTCGCACACACACACACACACACACACATATATATATATATATATATATATATAATTACTTAATTAAATTCGTGGAAAGATTGCGCTTTGCAGCCGAGATCGAACATGATAAATGCTCTAAAATACATATGTTTATAGACATCTTCAGCAAATGAGGATGTCTTCCACGATTACCATATCACTCGTCTCGCCTCTAGGACAATACAGAAACAAACATTTAACAGTGATCCGCCCGTCAGTCCGAATGTCTGCTTTGATTTCAATAATAGGCCGGCGGATTGAACGCGCGGGTCGCCCGCCAGCCGATGACCTCGCTCGCCGCCGATCAACCGGTTTGCCCACCTCTCGCTCTCGTCCCGTCCCGCTCTACATTTCATTATGTTATATTATTATATTAAAAGTTATAATACTTATAATACATATTTGTAGTACGAGTCGGGCATTAGTGCGGCCGTTTAGTCGCGATGCCCCGTTCGCCAAGCTCGTAGTCGAGTAATGGGTCCACAATGGGTCGTCGGAAATTGTTCATGTACACACTACCTAAACAGCCATACTCGCATAGCAATACTTCATAGGGTTTGGCTTTTTAGAAGTAGAATTAGTTTTGATGTCCGATAGTGTTAATAGTTTGGTCATTGTTCTTGTTTGGTTTGTTTTCGTCTAAATGTTCTTATAGGTAAACCTTGCCATATATGATCATATAATTAGATCATATTTTTATCGACTTCTGGAAAACAAAACATATATGATGTTTTTACAAGAAAAAATGATCTATTTTTTATGTATGTGTCATATATTATTTTGATTACACGACTGCGCCAAGAGGAATGCTATGTTCAGTTATTCAGGATTCATGTATATAATTA
Source organism: Druceiella hillmani (assembly GCA_039881145.1). Classification (NCBI taxonomy): domain Eukaryota; kingdom Metazoa; phylum Arthropoda; class Insecta; order Lepidoptera; family Hepialidae; genus Druceiella; species Druceiella hillmani. The sequence goes on along the minus strand of JAYKKI010000074.1, from coordinate 6,028,589 downwards.
GTTTCTTTATCCCCTGTTAGGGACGAAACGGCTGAATCGATTTTATCAAGTGTAGCATCGTTAAAATCCATATATTATCCTGAGTAACTGAAGTTATACAATTTACGACAAGACTGAAATAGCATCCTTAATATTTAAATTTATAAAAAGAATAAATATATGGAAAGATTGATTTAGCATGGTATCATCGTCAAAAGCTTGTAGAGATGATTCCGAAAGCGTATAGAATATCGTGGCCTTGAGCCCGTGAGTGCTACAAAAATTTAATTTACAAAATTCTCTGTTCCGAGTACAATGTGCCATACTTAATAATTTGGGTAAGTCTGTCATCAGACAGGCTTCGTAACTGTGATGCGAATTTCAATCAAATAACATCACAGAAATCTGATGAGTACGAAATATTGTGGTTGACATTTGAGAGCAGTTTACTGTTAAGATTCTTAATTCCTTTATTTTTATGTATATTTTTATGTCTTATAATTCTAATTAATAATTTTCCAGGAAATATGACGATATTATTTATGTAATTTTAAAAACAACTATAGTTCAAAGAAAGATTACCATTATTTCAACATTTATATTTTAAGTCAAACTTCAAATTATACTTAACCATTGTATATTTATACTAGTTATGTGTTTAGAGCGTATAATTTACTATGTATATTTGAAACAGAATATATGAAAAAGGTTTAGCTATTGAAAATATACTATATTTTATTCAGATTGTAAATTTAGGTAAATTCGTGAGTTGTACTGGCAAAGCCGTGATAGTGAGCAGGTAGTACCGTAATAAGTAAAATAAACAATAAAATAATCAAAATTAACTTTATTGATCCAATTCTGCACGTGAATCACACTGAACATATACCTCATCATCATCAGGAGCAATATTTAAACAAATATTATGATAAAAATGATAGCAGTAAGAACATTGAACTCATTTTTTATAATTTTTCGCTCGAGCATCGTAAGAAAACCTAATCACCATTACTATCTGAATTTCTTTATTCTGTCCTTTCTTTCTTTTCTTTTTGTCTGCATCACATCCTTTTAGTTGTATACATGAACCAGGAATTGCATCATCATTTGTCATTATTCCTATATTCACAGTTCCTTCAATCTCAGTTTCTATATTAACTAATAGTGATGACCTGCTATCGCTTCACCTTTTATACATCTCGATCTAGAATCTACGTGTCTGTTTCGTTTCGATCTTCTCTGCACGGTTTGTGTAGGAATTTTCAAAATATTTTCCATGTCAGATGTCGCTGTTACCACTGGCCTGTCAACTGCTAGGCTATTATCCATTGAGGTGTCTATAGCTGATCAACTGATTGACTGCTATTTTCTTAATATTGTTCAGTAAGTCTCGATAGGTATAGAGCATCTTTATTTAAAGGACATATACCACATTTTCCGAAGGTGTTTTAATTGTACTCGATGAGAAAGCTTTTACAAACGCCGGGCTCCTTATATATATAATCTAATATATATAATCTAAATATATATAACCCTTAACACTGTCGCTTCAGTAACTTTTTAAAGCTTTGTAAATGTCTACATCTAGTGGCTGTAGGATATGCGTGTTATGAGCAAGAAAAATGAGCAGGTATATTTGGTTATCACATGCAAGCTGAATTACTTCTGGTTTCTGTGCGAAGCGTGAGAGTCCATTAATAATACCATAGGACGATCATCTGAAATGGCGCGTATGAAGAACTGAAACTACTCCAAAAATATTTTAGAGTTTATCCAACATTTTGGAGATAATTTCATCACCGCATTTGGCAAAACATCCTGTTTTAAAGTACCTGACCATCGCACTTCTTTAAATATGACCAATGGAGGTAACCATGTGCCATCTGCACATATGAAGCCCATTACAGTTATGGTTCGTCCTTTTTCAGCATAAGTCCTATTGTATATCTAACGTTTCAACCACTCACTTTTGTTGGTCACATAAGTTAACCCCGTTTCATCACAGTTCCAGATGCGGTCTGCGTAGTTTTTGATGCCCAATTTGTCTAATAAAATCTCTAGCTTATCATAGTAATCAGCAATTAAGACAGGGTTAGCCATTGAAGCTATGCAAGCAGAGAAGTTTTCAGCCATACTAAGGGTCAGATTGTATATTTTCTTAAAATTATTCCAACACCACTTACTAGCTGCCTCAGAGTTAGAATAAAGTAGAACATCTCTATTGACAGTTTTCACCAAATCAAACGCAGTATGTCGAATTTGGTTAACTGTGAGTCCAAAACCTAATTCCTGCATTGTAATCATGTAATGATATAGCTTTACCAATCAGTAGTAAAAGTAAGTTTCTTAGAAATACTGTAGAAACTTGAAAATTTTTTATCATCCATAGCTTTGTAGGCGTTATATCTATATCAAATTTTATCTTTATAGTACTAATAGTCTGCGGGTAAAACGGTTGTGGTATACAGACTATAAGGGTTTTTATTCTGCCTACTGAACCCTAAAAAGTTTATACCCGATATCGATTATTCTACTATTCTGGGTTGTTTTTTGCCTATCTCCTGTGAATTATTTTATTACATCACAGAGACATTGTCTAACAATAATTGCGTGCTAAATTTCATGAGTATTTAATTGCGTTTAATATGAAATTCGGCAAAATAGTGAACTCAGAAATGTATTTCCATCGAGGCCAAAATACATAAAATCTAGAACAATATAAAAGGAAACCCATAAAAGGAAACTTTAAAACCCTCCTGAAACAGGTTATTTTGGTCGTATAGCTTTTATATTTCTATAGTTTTCAATTAAAATTTTCATTGCCGTATTTTTCCTGTAAACGTCTAGTAACACTGTTTTTTTTTTCGTAATTTTGACTTTAGCAGAATGGGGAGGGGGATGGATTATTTTTGTGGTCATTAAAAATATTCTGTTTTATATAAGATGGTCTGACGTGTGTGTAGTATAAGCCGTTTAAAGTGACGCGCTGTACGCGATTTTTTAAGTTTTATACCTTTGTTCAATCAATGAATTTCGAAAAATCTTTGAGAGATGTATTTACTGTAAAAAGATAAAAGAAAATTTAAAAAATAAAATTATTTTTGGAGCCAATATTCCGCATCTCTTTATGAAAACTAATCTTTATGAAAATAATCATATTACCTTAATTAATTGTCAAGTAAGTCTTCTATCTGTACTGTTTCAAATTTAAGATATTTTTTATAGTAATAGTCGTATGGATAAATATCGGTCATTTTGTTAAGAACCATAACTTTTGTGTGTTTTGTATATGTATATTTGCATACTTTTAGAAATATTTCATTTACATATATACACAGACCTACATATTTGTAAATACAATAGACCCTGGTGAACTTTGAGCTAAAATTTGAAGACAAATACAAGTTTCTGTAAACCTGAAAGTGATTTGATACCACATAAAAGAAATTTCTCACTCAATAACATAAATGTATACACATTATAGATAAGAATTTTGTGGTAAAGTAAAAATAAATTCGTCAGAAGCGAGTAGAACTCGCACTACTAGGGTTCTGTATGTATTTAAGTGGATAAAATATTTGGAGATAACAGTAATTCTATTAAATTAATAAAAAATATTGATATTATTTTTCACCATGTTTATACTGCCTGGTATGTATATATTTTCTTTTTCTTCTTCTTGGTTAGCACTACAACCTACTATAGGTCAAGGCTGTTTCGACAAGCTTTCTCCAGCGGATCCGGTCAGCTTCAACGGCCCGCCAGCGTTGAATTTTTAAACGTTTAAAATTTTTCAATGCTGTAGTTTTCCGGTAACGTCTAGTAATGCTATTTTTTTCATAATTTTGACTTTAGCAGAATGGGGGAGGGATGGGTTATTTTTGTGATCATTTTCAATAATATCTGTGGAACAATCTAACATCCATTCTAATGTTTTATATATTATGTGTAACATACGCAGAAAAGTAGTAACCAGTGCGATACCAGGGCATACTCTGTCTTGCTTCAAAAATTTGAGGGAATAAATAAATTTTAGTGTGTTAAATTTTATTAAACTTCTTTAATTCACATTCTTTGCGAGAGGTCAAAGAGTTCAGTTAATATTACAAAGCACTAACAATAAATCTTTTAAAAACACAAATGAAAGTGACACGGCATCATCAATCGAGATTTTAAACGATACTTCTCGTTTGCCGAGAAGTATCGTTTAAAATCTCGATTGGTACTGCTTAAGTAATACGATCGTTTCATTTCGTAGGAATGTTTTGGTCAGGAGTTGAATCCCGGAACCACAATGAATATCCGACTACTGTTACGTAATCCTACGATATATATATACACTTTTTACGTCAATTCTTATTCGAATCCACGCTGCGCCTCCGCATTATCATTCCAATGCACTTTAATCTTATTTGAGTAATAGCCGATGGAAATTACCAATTTAAAATGTTGTTTTGAAATATAATCATACATCTAAGTTAAAGTTATTATTGGGTTGACCGAGTTGCGCATTAATATTTTGTTATAAACTCTTTGACAAATATTAGGCAATATCCTTTAAAAATTAATAGCAACATTTTAATTATCAATTTAAATATACTCTTCACTAGATTAATCGTTTTAATTTGACAAATGTACAAAAATACTTTTTCGTGATAAAGCCAAGTATTTCAGTGTTACTTTGAAACAAATTATAATTTATTTACAAGTTTTAAGTAAAAAATTAAAACAAAAGTCCTTGGTTTTTAGACTTCTTTTCTTTATGTCTGTTTTTCCACTTAACCGGACATCACGTAAAATTAGTTGAAGAGGTTTTCATAGGGCTTTAATGGAATGGTTGCTTGAAATAAAATTATCTCCGAAAATGTTTTCAAATGGGATGATGCCAATAAAACGTTTGAGTATCGCATAAAATTTCCGATTACAGATGATCATACAGATATAACAATAAATATAATAGACTAATATTAATTCAAATGACTACATACAATTAGTTTCATGTTTTGCCCAACAGATGGCACTACAACTAGTTAAATCACGCAAGCGAAATATCATTACGAGTAAATTATAAGTTCAATATTGAATTATTGTATCAGCCATTGTATAAGCCCATGAGTATTAAGTCGGGTGCAAAGATTAGTCTGAAGTATAAATAGTAATATTTGTGAACAGTATAGTTAATGAAAAATATACTAAAATTAATATTTACTTATTCATTGTGGACTTATTGATGAAGTAAGCATTGAAAAGTAGAAGTTTAAATAGCCATAACGGATATTGTCAAGTTTTCATGAATTTTATGTGATATTCATAACAAAATTTTCACTAGGTATCCCTTTAAATTTTATTGGAAAAATATGAACACACTCCTTACTAATTAGTGTAAAATACGATTGATATCTACTAGGTTCTATATAATTAATACTACGTATGTGTTTATAAATACAAACTATCATATAGTATGATTATAATCAAGCATTAACCGCGAAACCAAGAGGAAGAATATGTTTTCATCCTGATGCACCTAAAAATGTTCTATGTAATAAATACAAAATGTAGAGTTATGGGGGTTTTCACTTTGCGTGGAGTTTTTATGGGCATGGAAGAAAAGCCAATTTTTAGAATGAAAAGTAGGAAGTAGGAACTAACGATGCTAAAATAACAGAATTTGGTATACAAATGTGTTAGGTAAAAAATTACATACTTAAAGCGATATAGTAGTAGGAAAGACCCAGAGCTTTGAAAAATTATATGAAAATAAAATATTTTCATACTCTCTAAATATTTTACAAAGTGAACTAGAATAGTAAAAAAAATATGAAACAATTTGAAAGAAAAATTAGACTATATAGTCCATTGAATAATTTTTTAGTTAGAAAAATTAGACCATATAATTCATTGAATCATTTTTATAGATATTTTTATACTGTTTTACTTATATGACCAATGTAGTCATATAAGTAAAACAGTATAAGGCCAATAAATCACCAAACCACATAATGTTGACACTCACATATAATAAGAGACGTGTTATTTATTAAGTAAATGTTATTTTAAACCTTACTGTAGCTACGTACATAAACAAATTGATATACAAATAAAATAATTACCTTTGGGTGAGTTTGTTTTTATCCGACTCCGACTCACTAACAGTATTCCATTAGATTTCATGTTACCGACTTACATAAACATGTAAATTTAATTTCTGTAGGGCTTATAGTTTATGACCTCGAAGGCTGACTGACCGACTGACTGGCTGACTGACTGAGGCTGACTGACCAATTTTAAAATATATGGACAAAATACCATAGAATGAAATTTTATTAGACATCGTGTTGATTAAACAGTGGGCAGTAATGAAGTAACTTTACGTACAGTAGCTAGTTTTTTTGGAAAATATATTTCTATTGTTATAGAATTGGAGATGCTCATAGCGTAGTCAGGAATAGTTATATTTCTGTTTCATGACGGCTGAATGAAAAAAAATTATATTATCCGTATAGCTTTATTCAAATTAAAATGCTAACTTTATTATGAATACAGTTAAGTCGATAATTTATAGTGTGACAGCAATGATTTACCGAGGATGTTTATGCAAATACGATCAATTACCATATTTGCATCAGCGTCTTTTAATTAAAATGAAAAATTAACCTACTCACCGTATTTTAGAAAGATTTATGTGACTAATTAACAGTTCCGAGTAACGCTGATAACGAAATTGGAATTACAGTTAAATCTAAAGAGCAATTAAATTAATTAACGGTTTATTGCACGAAATGCTCCAATTTGTGTTGTGGACATACGAGACTAAATCTCGCTAATAAAAATTGTTGTCCGAAACGTTTCATCAATGTGTAAATGCAGTTGAGCTGCATCGATAACCACTAAAGTTATTAATCTTTTTCAGAGACGAGTAACGTTAGAATAATTCTAAATGCAAATCTCAATTCAAGTAGAAATCGCGAAGTGTGATTGGATTGGACTGATTGGATTGGATTAGGTGGTTAGACGGATTATATACGATGTTGTTTGATAACGTGCTAACAAAGTATAGGAGGCTGTGAAAAGTTCTACGAATCTACGAATAAGAATTAATTAAATTTCTTTAATTTTAAGTTTTACGAATAAGAATTTAAATTTCATTTGGACCAGATAATGATTGCGCTGTTATTATAATTTTTAATGACAATGCAATATTGATATTAGGAATATGAAGATTTTATTTAGATTTTTAGATCTACAAATTAGAAGACGTCAATAAAAAATGTTGTTTGGGTTGGTGCCACTATCTGAATTTAGGACTTACACTTGTGAGTCAGACCTCCTGAAATTAAAATATGTATTTTAATTATTGCTTATCATAGTGAATCATTTATCGAAGACTTAGTACATGCCGTTAAATTCTAACATACACAGAAATATAGTTTTATATCATACGTGTGACTCAAGTGTCAAATATTAAGTTGCAAATGATACAGTTCGAAAGCTATTGTGAAATACTTATTAGTATTGATACAGTTATATAGTATACTAATATAGTTATATAGTAAATTTTTTTAGCGTTCCTTAAAATAAAAAAGGAACCTTGTTAAAATCATGTGTCTGTTTCTCGCAGTTCATGTTCTGAGAAACTATGCGATATAGAAACTTGAAATGTGGCTTAGTAATACATCTTATTGACCCACATAGTTTGCTCTAGCTAAATTATTAAAACATTAATATAAGAATTAATGAAAATGTAAATAAAGTACTCATTTTTTTTTTATTTATCATGTGGGGTTAATTGAAAGGCTAGTTGCGAGAATCACAAAAATAAAGAAACAAAAATCAGGTTTACATAATTTGGCTAGAAGATCACACGAAAGCTTTAGTGTCGTCATAGCTCTTAGCATTATTTAAATATGCACTATGTTTTTGCACCCAGGAAAATTTTAATAGACAATATGCATACGTTGTGAAAAATTAATATTTTTATATAATTTAATAATAATATTATGTACACTTAAATGTTTATAAGTGCATAAATGTGTACAAAACGTCGTAGTGCGAATTTATATATATATATATATATGTGTGTGTGTGTGTGTATATATATATATATATATATATATATATATATATATATATATATATATATAATTTATATAATATGTTACTAGATAAATAAGTAAATGTATGTCAATCACTTGTAATGTCAAAAATACCGAACAAACCAATTAACCTACACGGTATGAGGATGACAGTCGACTGTCACATGACGAGATTTGCATTTATTAAAACATACACTGGATACTTGTTATAAACATTATGAATTCTAGTTTTCTTATACGATTTTTTTAAAGTAAAATATTTCCGATTACGTTAACACAAAAACTAGGTAAGAAATAGTTAGCTTATTATTTTCATGATACCACTTTCATGATAACGGTAGTTGACTAATTCTAAATTTTGATATCTTTTCGTACAATATTGTGAAATATAAGTTAATTAAAAACCAGTCTTGAAAAAATTCAAAAATTGATTGAAAAATAACCCAGTTGTAGGCTTCTAAATTTGAAGATACGGATAGGGTTGGGTATAAACCTGTCTCTTTTCCTCTTGTAGAATATAATGTGCAATATTAAAAATGACCTCACAACACAGTATTCTCGTCCTTGTCTAAAGATTAAATTTAAACTTTTATAACTCGGTCAATTTTTAAGATTATTAAAAAAAATACCTTTTATCAAATGAATAGATCATGTTTTTTATTGAAGAATCCGTTTTAATTAAAACCGAGAAATAAGCTAGTAGAAAAAGTTAAATTTTAGCGATTCAATAACAAACTATGTAAGTTATATTGCTCAATGGTAAATTACTCTTTCAAAGTATAAGGTTTTCATTGTAACTTTCAACATGTCACACATATCTGGAAAACATTATGTTGCTACATACAACGACAAACTCGTAAAATTAATGACATTGCGTTACAACGTCAGACATATGCCAAAGCTACCGCCAATATTAATCGTGCTATGAGAAAATCGCATGACGATAATTCAGTTTCGAAATTATGCATAGAAATGAGAATTAAACTTTGTTTGAATAATTTGAGTAAATGGTCAAAAATTAACAGCACAATTTTTTCATGAAAGATATGCCATACCTATGCAAAATCGCAATAATGTTTTTTAGTTTTATTTTAATGTTGAGTTTATGACACATTTACATTTTTGAGTGTGTAAAGCACTAATCATTATGTAATTATAGCACCGGCATCACGCCCCAGTCTCACTGTACGAATGCATTAATTTTACTTACGTTTTGTGTGAAAGATACCCTACTAAAAATTTTGTCGAGAAAACGAATGATCCCATATTATTTAAAAATTTGCGAAAACATATCTTTATGAAAAAACCAAATTTTTAGTTTTTCTTTTGCAAATTCCCTAAGTTTCGAGATGTGAAAAATTAGGAGAAAATGACTGGAGATATTTACATTAAATTGTCCAAAGAAAAATGATCCAATCAATTGATTGCTTTAACCATCACAATATACAGAAACACACATATACAACACTTCATACTTTCTTCTTGTCTCAGTCACCGGAAAGTGAGTGAAAATCACATAATAAATCTAAGGTCAATTTTGATTGTGAAAATTTAATGTTTCATCCCAATTCATTATTGTTACAAAGTTTGGTGCGTTCGTACATAAAAGCGATTTCTATAGCATACATTAATATCATACACAGTGTAACTATATATTTTTGGATAAAGATTAAAAATTATCATAAAAAATAATCTACACATAAACGTCATCACATAACTTCATAATTGCATATGTTTCTTGCCATTACTGAAAAGCCCAAATTGCAGGTTCCGAAAGTAACTATAAAATTACATCTATGTATATGTATAAACAAGTGACTTTCCTGAGAAAACAAGAAATCTATGCTCAATTATACAAACAAATATACATTCAACTATAAATTTTGACCGCATAAATCAGCGTCATTACATGTCTCTTACGTATGTTTTGCATATAGTCTCTTTAGGGCAAGCCTAAATTCATTGTTTCAGAACATATCGTGAAGTCATATATATAAAGGCCAAGATACGCAACATGCACCGACCAGCAATATACTGACACACCGAAATACTAGACAAATCACCGAGCCCACAGAGCTACCATCAATTGCGCACTCCACCGACAATTGTGACTGCGCCGACTGGCCCCGCGACGTGAGTATGACGTACGCCTCCCACATGACGCGGCCCGCAATCATTAGAGCGGCGCCCGGACGCTCGTTACAGCGACTAAGCCTCCAATTAGACTTATCCCTAATTAAGAGATGCCAATAAATTACCCCTGCCGCCCGGCCCGCTCGCCGGCAAGACGAGCGCCCGCCCGCCCAGCGCTCTAGCTAATAACGCTAATTGATTTTGCGTAATATGCCTCGTGTTTCGATAGAGTTTGCGGTAGCGATTCTAAAGTGATTTAACTATGTTTGCGTGAAGTGTTCTTTGCGATGTTTTAAGCAAAGGAAGATGATTACGGTTAATGTAATATTTTTCACATTTGAAATTAATACTTCTGAACGTAATTTTTAACCAATGCGATTAAAAGTTTAAACAGTTTGAAAATACATATTTTTATTGTACTGAAATAAATATATAGCCACATTTAAACTACTATGAAGCTAATAATATGCAGGATATAGTTCTCAAAATTTTAATATGGTTTTGTATATCTCAAATAGCCAGTAGTCAATCGTTAGTTCAGACGATGTGCTTGTAGTTTTAGGAGTTCAAAATGTTCAATTTTTTTTTAGGAGAACGAAGTACGACATTAATTGAAAACAAATGTGTAATATTTGCATATTGTCCGTGCTAGTGGAAAAAATTATACCATATATTGGAATATTAAATAGATTTTGGACATGTTCAACATTTGTATAGGAAAAAACTGACAACAATATAACAAGGATAGGAAAGATCAAAAAAGAATCGGGTGAACAAAATTTAGGCATGTTAAAGGACTGATAATCTGAGGAGTAATAAAAATAATAAATGTTCAAACGAAAACACAATCACAAACAATATTTCAAAAAAACATAGTGGCGTAAATTGCTATACGCTACGACTGTATTTACCTACCATTCGAGTTCTTATATCTTCTATGATGTATTATTGTCTATATGTTTATTTCATTTTAATGTAATTACTGACGTTTGAGTGGCGCTAGTTGTCCTTAACCTCTCGAAGGCGTATGTCACTCTACAAGTGATGCGCGTTCGAAATGTCAGCGTCGTATTTTCGCAGTGATGATTCGGCGTATTATTCTGACGAATATAAACATTTATAAAAATTTTTATTAAATAATTTTTTTTTTATTTAGAATCATATTTATAATGAAAATTATGAAAAAACGTCATATCACCGCTGTGCACAATCAGCTGACCTTATCAATATTATTTTATTTTGAATGAAATTTTCTGATAGCTTTAAGCTTTTTTTTCTAAGAGTTGTGAGTCGTCATATAATAAATATATCGAAATGACTTTATTTTTTTCAAATATCAGACTTTTAAAGCGAGTCTGATTTGATTATTCTACGGTTCAACTATGTAAAAGGAAAAATGTATCTTTTATATTATTATTTTATTACTTTATATTCACATTCGTATTTCATGACAAAATCTTAGCTTCCCAAATTTAATTGTAATTATTGCGGTTGGACATACATTTTTTGCGAGCTGTATAGACACAGGTATACTCTCTAAGGCGTATTTATAAAGTTGAAATCAACTTATCCACAAAAATTGTATGTGTCTGATCAACTTCTATTTTTATGTCCTTATCGTCAATTACATTTCAATAATTGTTCAAAAGGGCCCATTTCGCTGGCAATTGCAAATTGTTTTTCAACAAATTCAACATCGCTCCGTATCATATTTTATTTCATGATTTTGAATCACTTTTCATACTACCAGGCTCTTTCTTTTTTTTTCAATTACGAATTACTACTACCTCGACTCCAAATAACCGTAGTTTCGTATGTCAATGTTTCTGGTATACGGTGAGAATTTTTAGCTGTGACAGTATGAGGAAAATTGCTCATGCTACTTTTGTACCTGTCAGAATACTCCTGTTGACCTACGATTTCACACATTTAATCAGCGAGTACTCGCGCTATGAGTATTTTGCTCATGGAAAATTTAAGATGATCAATATTTTGTTAAAAATACTTACATGAGTTTTTTTCGCTCAGCAGCTGAGTTTTACACGTTCTCCGTCCCGGGCGAACGGTTGTCGATGAGTCAGTACGCTCCCGTCGCTTACAGGGTCCGGTTGATTGAGCCAGTGACCGTCGTGTGGAATATTTTTCATTACGCGAGCGTCGAAGTAACTGTACGATTTACAATACATTTTTTTAAAATTCAATTTTGAGTACATTTCTCGTGTCTTATATTTATTTTTAATATGCATGACGATTAAATATTTATGAAATATGCAATTACTAAAATTAGTTTGTATTTTCATGGATGGACGTGGAAGAAGAACTTTAAGCAGAAGAAAAAAAGAAGAATTTTGAAAAGAACGAGTTTTATCATGACTTCTTCATTTCAAATACGTTATAGATTTTTTTATTTTTTGTGGGTGATCAAATACTGACTGCAATAGTTGGAAATATGAATATTCATGTTAGAAAAATTGAAAATAGATTTTCAAGGAAGAGAAATTGTAAAGAAACTATTATCAGAGGACTGAATATGTTTATTGGTATTTTGTATATGGCTGGTATATAAAAATGGTCTCTTAAATTTGAAGGAAATGTGGGACAAAGACGGTACAGCTCCTGATATTTTACGAGCCGTAATGTATAGTAATAGGTTTCTTTTTCTGATGAGAACCATAAAATGTTACGATATTCATACCATCCAGGAAAGATCGGTGTGTGACAATCTCCCTCCGAATCATGAAATATTTGATGGTTTTTTGGCAAAGTGTCGATCTAATTACCAGGATAGAGAAAATATGACTTTCGATGAAATGGTGGAATAATTTCGAGGTGGTGGCAAATTCCGTATGTACATTGCAAATAAGACAGTATGGCATAAAAGTGTATGCTTCGTATGATTGAAATTATTTTTATACAAGTAATTTATAAATTTACCAGGAAGGCAACCAAATGGGTAATACAAATTTGCTACACTGCTTCACTTGTCGTAAATCGTTTATCAAAAAATATACTGAATACAGGGCGAAATATAAGGGCTCGTAATTATTTCACTGTTGATTCCATTAGCTGACGAATTACTAAGCAAGAAAAAATAAAAAATAAATTCCTCCATTATTTCTAGATATCAAAGTAAGACCAAGACCTAGTAGTAACTTTGGATTTCATATGAGTAAGCTTTTGGTTTCTTATATAACAAATAAAAAACAGAATAATTCTTATGATTAGTACACTTCATGAAACTAGTACACTTCATGCAGTGAAATCATCTCCTATTATTCAAACAAAAGGGGCAGTTGATGTGGTAGATTGTCTCAAAGAAAAATATTCTGTGGCTCCAGTAGCATGCAGATGGCCACTAAGATAATTTTTTTCGATTTTTTTATATCACTGGAACAACACAACAAATTATGTATAAACACAAATGTTGTTATTACTCCGAGACAATACTTGAAAACTCTGGCCTTGGAGCTAACCCGTCCACAAATTATGCACAAGAGTACCAGCAAGCTATAAAATGTTTTACAAATTACCTGAAGTTTCAGGTATCGATAAACACAATGGTATATGTAAAGTCTGCTCAGGACACAAGAATCAACAAACATAAATTGAATAAAAAAAACACTATAAATTGCTTATTAGGAACCGCTCTAAAAAAAAGAAAAAATAAATTTTATTTTTCGAAATTTTATTCTCAGTTTCAAAATCATGTATCATCATAGAGCTATTTTCAAAATAAGATAACCAAACCACAAAAACATATCCACTGATAATCCCCTACCCAAGACAACTAAAAAGAAAATTATGAAGAAACAACGTTAGCAGCAGTTTATCTTATCAGAAAATTATAGTGATATTTATATAGCTCTTAAAGAAATACTAGGCAATGTATTAACACGTTGAAAAATAATATGAATATTTTATAACTGTTTAATGGAAATAATCACCTTTAAATATTAATAACTCAGTGATCCTCAAAATGCTCTACTCGTATTTAACAGTTTTGTTTATATAGTTTCAAGGAGGTTTAATAAAAGGTATTTGAAACTAACGCGTAGTTTAAATAAACTCACCTATAATTTTTTCCAGTGCCAATCTCTAATGAACATTCACTAACAGCCCAGAAAATAAATAGCACGAGGTTTAAACCATTAATATTAGATCGTATATATAGTTTATTGTCATACACGTGTCAGTATCATCGACACTTTTGTCCATCTCGTTAAATCAGGGTGAGAGGCATGGAACGTTCGCAGAATGACTCTTTAATTAACAAGCCAGACTTGATAATTGCTAGCGACTTTAATGAACTGGCTAATCAGGCGCGGCCCTCAACGAGCCTCTCTCCAGGTACGTGATGCTGATGAAACCGTTGATTACTTTAGCTGCGAATGCACGAATGAATCAAGTATTTTAAATGTGTTGCAATCAAAGCAAGGATATCATGTATTTGAAATAAAGCAGTGTAATATATTACGAGACACTAACTACTCGTACGTCCGCGACATTATTTGCATGTGAAACTTTAGAAAATATTATTAAAATAACTTTAAAATTAATTCACATAGCACCAACTATTATAATAATTATAAATGTAATTTTTTTTAAGTAAGTCACTTTACGTTAGAATTATAATCGCAGTATGTTCTTTTCAGTTTGTCGATTGCCATAAAGCATATATATTACCCCTGCTCAGCAGAATCTGCCAGTAAAAACTTTACCGAAATTTTTAGCTATTCTTTTATGGAGCGCAAACAAATAAATAGACTTACAGACAAACGGACAAAAATTGCAATTTTGTATTCAATATATTTTTGTATTCTATAACTTTTGTTACGTTTCCTTAAATATTTCTTTATAAGTATTGATAATAAAATATATAGCTACAGTATATTATAAGTATTGACAATGAAATAAATAGTAATGAAATTTATACAGGTCAATACTAAACCTACCAAAGTAATTAAGTTATATATACTTTAACAACAGATTCAAATTTTAAACAATTTGAGGAAACAAAGTAAGCTTATAATGAACTAAAACAATATCGAAACAAATTTTGTGTGGAAGACAATCGACAACTATGTCTGCCCTCGTGAGTTTGCCTGTATTCCAGTTGCTTTCTCAAGCACTTATCCCTTTTTCACCACTTCACATTTCATCTCTGACTACGTCCATTTCGCCAATGTATGTTCAAGTGGATTTTGAAAATATTAATTTGATGTGTTTTCCAATGGATTGAACCAATAATGATTAAATAAAAACTAAATATTACCACTGGTTGCTCCCTATATGCTTCTAAAATACTATCCGAATTGGTTAAGTGATTTTTAGATGTCGAGTGTACAAACAAATGTACAAACAGAATTCCAAAAACAACGTTTCTCTATTCTACTACTTTTAGTTATATTCTCCCAATTCCACGGTTTCATTATATGTATAGACAATAAAGTACGTAACAATAAATGTTTTACACAGCCTAATACTGAACTTACCAAAATAATAAAATTACGAATACATGTTTACAAAACATTCCAAATTTAAGGAAAATTGAGGAAATGTGGTTAAGTTTATATCGAATATATGCAACATCAAACATGTTATGTGCAGAAGATGACCAACAACGTCATCTGCACTCATGCATTGGCTGCCTCTCCCGAGTCACTTCACGCTTCAATTCTACCCATACCAATTTAGCCAATCTATATGTCCAGTTGGAAAATTTCATTGTACGAATGAAATTTACATTAAATTTCATTCTTTTGTGTAATTGTTAATCGTCGAACAGCTAGGTTCTTTATTGTTTTTGTTACAATGTAACGTAACTTAATTTTTTGAAAAAAGTAAATTCGCGTACCTTCCAATTGAGTGAAACCTGTGGGTTCAAAAAAATGAGTGGTCCGATGAAATAAAAACTGAACTAACTTCAATTCAGCCCTTATCTTTTTCAAAGAAACTCCATTCGGATTGAGACAGTAATTTTAATGTGTTGTGTCTTCACACAAAGACACACGCAAACAGACAATAATTCCAAATACAATATTTTTCTGTTCTATTAGTTTTGTTATGTGCTCTTAAATATTTTAATTTTGTAAATATCTTTAATACACGGACAGGTTAATTCGAAATTGTTATTACATGTACATACGTAACAATTATTTTTGTTATCAAAAACTGCAAAAGCCATCATAGCAATTATTTTCACAGAAAAGACATGTAATTGTTAAATAATAGAATACATAGAATTGAATATTGCGACATGACATATCTCACAAGGTTATTTCACATTAAGTTACATTATTTCACATTTGACGAAAGGAAACCTGATCTTCCAGATATTAGAGAATAAATTTATGTGGTATTAGAATTTTTAAAAAAACCTCTTTCATTTATTTGCAATGAAAAATGCTTAATATGTTTTTACCTTTTATATTACTTGTAACCGTACAACACTATAAAATAAGAGTTAGGATGACGGTAGCTTTATATATATATATATATATATATATATATATATATATATATATATGTATATATATATATATATATATATATATTTATATATGTATATATATATATATATATATATATATATATATATAGATATATATTTTATTATGACTTCTTATCACAAATACCAATATAGAATGTGAGCAAAGTTACTTTTTCTTTTTAATTTAATTAAAAAGTGTTGATTTTCTTCTTTAAATTCAAAACACAATTGAATAAAAAAACAAATAAATTTATGGTTGAAATATGATGAGACGTCAAGTTTTTTATTATTTATGTAAACTTCATGAAGTGCATTTTTGTGATTGTTTATCTATACTTATAAATAACTTAAAAAAGTAAGTTTTGGTAAGATTTTTATAATAATAGTCTAGATAATGCTTGCTACTTTATAATTTTCTATGATTTTTGTGTTTACAGGATTTGCTAGCAAATTGACTAATTATTCGGATTAAAATCGGCACACGTAATGAGGCTCGTTATCAATGTGAATAACGGCTTATATTTTAAGCTAAATTCCTACACACACGTGCCGCAAAAAAATTTCAAACAGTCTTTAATTACGGTTAATTCAAAGAAACACTTTAGGAGCAATTACAGATAAGCTCGGGTTAAAAAGCGGTTTAATGGGCCTCTTATAGTCACGCATTAACAGGTTAAATTTAGATATACTTCGCCGTTAACTCGAAGTTTATAGTTAAAAGTTATAAGCGGCGTAATTGGCCGTATTTTATTGCTTGCACTAAACTAAATAATATGACTAATTATTTGCGCGGTTGGCACGAAACATAAACACGCCACGCGGCGTTATATGTCATTTTTATGATAATTTTTGACGATCCTTATTATTTTTTATTTTATTAATACTTCGACATTCGTTAAATTAATCATATATGTTATTCAATGTGGGGAAAGTTTGGCGCCATCTTTATTATTTAATTTTTGAACGTTGTCATTATTTGCTCCCCAAAAATATGATGTGTTAATTTTTTTCGGATGTAGTTGGTAGCGGCTCTGTGATGAGACACTGTACGCAAGTTTCAATAAATATAAATTTCTTACATTATGTTTGGTTACGCCTTGGAAGTAGTATCATTAGACCATGATTTTTTAAAAATGGGGATTCGTTGCAAAAATGTGAGCGACATTAAAATTAAATGATGTAATAAAAGGGGCTAAAAGAAACCAGTTACGTAGAATTTCGTCTCGCACGATGAGAGTACTGAACAAAATATGAACGTTTCGAAAAATGTTTATAGTTACACTAATATTATATAAATAAAAAACTATGCATTATGTTTACATGCAAAATCGTAGACCGGTATATTTCCACTTAAACCCAGACATTTGGAAAAAGAAAAAGAAGTTTTTCAATGCCTGTTACCTTTTTTTCTGTTCCGAATTCTATCAGCTTCGTTATGTGAGACCTAGTCATTCAGTTTATGTATTCATTGTACCTGTATGTAATTTTTCAAAACTTAAATATGTCACCTACTATATCTTTCACAGACGTAAAAACAAACTGATTATAAGAATGTATAATTCCACATAGAATTAAAAATCATGGATTTTTGGAACTTTTTGCTATAAAACTTCCCATTATACTTTCAAGATTGTAGGTCGACAGGAAGTACCCTTTAGGTTTTGATAATCAATGAGTAAGACTATCACATGAATAAAAATACGCTTTGTCTTTTTGTTGTGAGAATCAAAAATGTTTACAACAATGTAATGCTAGGGGATAATTTTTACAGGTCTCGGCATACGATATCAATTTCAATTTGAAATTTCAACCCGTTTCTTAGAAAATGGGCTTTTACAGACAGAAGAACGTATGGGCAACCAAGTGATCCTATAAGGGAGAAGATTTTTTTAATTTTGCTGGACGGAACCCCAAAAATGGCATAAAATAAGGAGCGTTATCGTCGTGTTATGATTTTTTATTTCCGAAAAGATAAGAAGGCATTTCAGAAGAAAAAATAGTACACGTTGCGTACGGCCAGGGTTCTGTTGACGATTTCACGTGCTGTAAGTGGTTTGGCGGTTTGGTGAATATTTTTTTAACCTAGCGATCCACCACGTTATGGACAATCGATTAAGGTTGATGACGACGAAATATTGGTGCTAATTGAAAGTGATCGTAGACATTTTTTGAATTAACCTGTCAACGATGTCAAAATGATTACATTATTTTTTAATAATTAGCAAGGCCGATATGTGGGTACGGCATGATTAAATTTGAAGAAAGCTTAGGAGGAAGGAAGAAAATTGAGGAAAATTTGATAAATCTGAATTTCTTTTTACAATTCTCAATAGAGACGTAACGAAATCGATTCATTTTTTAAAACGGATGGTTACACATAATGATTGTGTATAGTTTGAAGTGCTAGTCCAAATGGGGTGACTTCTTTTTAACAATCGTAAAAACCAGTTAACATCAGAGGAAATTTGCTGTGTACACTACGATTCCCTTCACTTAAATAATTATCGCTTATTACCTGCCAGTTCTCAAAAACTTTTATACCACCTGTATCCACTCAGATACGGTAAATAGTAGATAATAAAAAGTTTCAGGTCAATCGAATAAGTAATGTTTGCCAAACTCTATAATATAAACAAATGTTTACATATTTTTTATTAAAAGATATAAAACTAAAGAAAATTGATTTGTTATCAAACGTCCTGATGCAATGTTAAGAACAAAAAAAGACAAGAAGTAATACTGATGCGACGTTAAGAACAGAAAAAAGACAATTAAAATATAAAATCGTTTAAGGAATATTAAGGTATATTTTAAATTTTTTTATTAAAATATATAAATATATATATATATATATATATATATATATACATATATATATATATACATGTGTGTGTGTATGTATTTGTTATATTAATGTTTTTTATACATTCCTTACCGGAAAATATCGTGAATTCCGCTAAAACTATGAAATTGACGAAGATTTTTACCGAAAACTAGAAACTGAGACCAAGGAAAGGATGATGAAGAGGTTATAAGCATTCCTTATCTTGCTATGGCATCTCTATATACAAGATTAAATATTTTTAACATTATAAATGCAAGACACTTGTAAGCATTCATTTAATTGGCTGTCATTAAATTTTAAGAATACAATCACTAGTTTAAAAAAAAACAAAAATTAACAGTGTTGCAAAGTATTGATATATTTACACAAGATAGAAGATTGCTGAGCGTTCAACTTCTTAAAAATTAGTTACCACTGAATATCAAACATATATCACGATTTATAACATTGAACATCACACACATATCACGATTTGTACCATTGAATGGTAAACATTTATCCTAATTTATACCATCAGTTCTATAAGCGCTCCTTTTAGTTAATTTTTTAAGTCTAATTACTTATTTACTTTTCGATCCTAGGAATCCTTTCTTATCTTATTTTCTTCTCGAATCTTACATTGTACATTTATATAATTTTTGGTAAATATATGTCTGTATTAGATGATATGGGTAATACCTAAATAAGCTTAATTATCCTTTTTATGTTCTCATCATGTCATTTTAATATATTTTTCACATTAATTTAAAAATAATTTTATCACGCAATTTCTCTATTACCTACAATTCGTCTAGTCTTGGTTCAAGCAAAGGGATTTTTTATATAAATACAGATTTATGCACTACCTTCTTTGCTTTATATTCTTTTTTTCGGAATTGCTTTTATTAGAACACTATTCGGTAGTTTATTTATAATTTTATATCTACACTATGTTTTATCGATCTTAATATTAAAGCTTGATGAATTTAATAATGACAATTTCATAAAACCATTTTTTTACTTATTTTTTTCGGTTTAAATAAATTTATAGTAAACTAATCAAGGATTATAGTAGTTTATGTGCAATAAGTTCAATCGTTCTTGTTTCATAACTGAGCTGAAGTATTTGAATCATTTATATACAGATAAATAAGTAATTTATGTCCATTATATAGAATTAATTTTATGAACTAAAGTCTTGAAATGCAATAAAATATTCATTCAAATAGTATAGTACCCATACCGGTCGCGCGCAGTCCGATACTAATTTCGCTATTCAACTTCAATAATACGCAATTACTACATACATACACTACATGCGTACATACACACAGACGCCACAGCAAAACAAGTTGCAAAGCCGGGGTCTGCGCCGACTTAACATCTCCGAAGTTCACGTTAAAACGTATTCGCGCAATAAAACGGACCTCGTGTATGAATGGCTACAAAATTACACGCACGTTGTCGGCTATACGAGAAAGTGGATTCGACTAAAATATGTATAATATTAAAAGAGTGCATCGGATCGAGCGAGCCGTACAATTATACTACTTGTATGTCATATTTACAGCGCAGGTAATTGGCATTCAATTAAGGAGAGGGTTACGGGCGCGGGAGAGGGACGGGCGCGCGCGCACTTGTTGCTATCCCGCTCGCCGGGACCACCATCAATCATTGTGCCCCTCGTCCTTCTGCATCGAGGCCCCTCGCCCCTCCGCGCGGCGCTCGCCTCGCGTTGACAAAAGCGTCCAATGTCGCAGGTAAAGGCGAGCTTTTACGGAGATACCGAGCTTTTGCCTGCACTATTGTGCTTAAAAATTTCGGAGATTTCGGCGGCGTTTGTATGTGTAGCGATGCATAGCATGATGGAATGGTTTAGTTATTCACAATTACGTATGTTGGGCGGCACAATTGGGATACATTGTGTGTGTGCAATTATGTGGTGTGAATTTGCTGGGGTTTTCAAACAGATAGTTGATTGTTGATATCGATTTATGTATTTATGAATTGCATGTAAGTACACAGTTTCTTATGTCGCCAATTTGGTGGAATAATTCTATACAAACATGGTATAATAATATCATTTTTAGGGTTTCATCGTCAAAATGAAAAAAAGCGGAACCCTTATAGTCCTTGATTGTCCGTCCGTTTGTCTGTCCGTTAAAGACCTCAGAAACGATTGAAGATATCAGGTTGAAATTAATATCGTATTCTGAGACCCTTATAATTTATGTAAAAATCAATTTTCTAATTTTTGGTTCAAGCAACAAAAAGATATAGTCGTTTACGGCCTATTTCTTTTTATTCATACAATACTTCCGTTTGACCTACATACTTAATAAATTAGCCACATGGGACGTCTTATAACATAAGTAAAGTGAAAAAAAATCAATGATTTCTAATTATTTATTATAATTAGTTTGATTTTACACCAATGATTAATATTTGTAAATAGTTTCATTAAAAATACTATGTATCCTTAATATAATAAAACTTAATGTATCCTTCATATGCTAGTAAGCGAAATCGCAGCGATTTGGAGTCTGTTTTCCAAATTCACTTTCATCTGAAGTATTAGAATCTTCGTATTCAAAATCTTGCTAAAAAGACATTTTTTAACGTTAATTTCTTGTTATATTTTCTAAAACTTTTTGCAAAGCTAAAATTTCAAACAAATAGCTATGTGACCATACTTTGATATGCACTCTCTGTGCTTTAATATGTTCTTTCGTAGTCAAGTATTAAATTGTATTTATCTTTATCCGTGTAATAAAATATAATAATACGCATAAAATAAAAACGTCCTTTAACATGTTTCACGCGACATGATTCAAGCATATCGCCAACTTCATTTTGTCTATTTTAAACAACAATATATTTCAATATTATTATGATGCTATGTGGCGATACTTTGAACGCATGATATGCACTCTCTGAGCTTTTATATGTGCTTTCGTAGTCAAGTATTAAATTGTATTTATCTTTATCCGTGTAATAAAATACAATAATACGCATAAAATAAAAACGTCCTTTAACATGTTTCATGCGATATGATTCAAGTATATCGACAACTTCATTTTGTCTATTCTAAACAATAATATATTTCAATATTATTATGTTGCTATGTGGCGATACCTTGAACGCATGAATGCATTCTGCGCTTTTATATGTGCTTTCGTAGTCAATTATTAAATTTTATTTATCCTTATCCGTGTAATGAAATATAATAATACGCATAAAATAAAAACGTCCTTTAACATGTTTCACGCGATATGATTCAATAATATATTGAAATATATTATTGTTATTCAATGAAATAACAATAATATAATTCAATATTATTATGATGCTTAATTTCACTGACAATCAATAGATAGCAAGCGATAACGTGTCGCAAATAAAAGCTATGTCGCCTTATTTTGAAAAATCTCACTCATGTTACGCGTCTTTATAATTAAGCATTGTATCTTTGGGATGAAATAGACCTAACTCAAATAAAACTTGTCAAGTATGAATTGAACTCGCACTTCAAATATTGCGTACATATTTAGACATTTATGAAAATTTAATATATGATATAGTATTTCTATTAAACTATTTGCGAATATTGGTTTTTCACAGCTTATGTTTATTATTCGTCAACTACTGAACGAAAAGTCGTAGTTTTTCGTTCAGTAGTTTCGAAAATAAGGGGGGTTTGTGATGCTCTACTTCCGCATATTTTATAGGACATCTTTTTAAATACTCAATTTAAAATTACGAAATTTTTTTTCTTCATGCGAAAAATATTTTAGTCCTCATGAGAAACCCTTTCAAATGATACTCCAAGCGATGAATATAATTAAACAATAATACTTTGAATACCTTATTATATTATATGTTATGCCAATGCCTTTCAAGTTTCTATGTCGAAAATCGAGTGTCGCAGACGAAACAACAGTAGTAATGGTTTCCATTTTTTTATTTGAGGTACCGAACTCTAAAAATGAAAAACTGATTTGATGAATGGAAAACATCCAGGAAATTCTCTCCGTATATATTATATTATAAAATAGTAATAAATATCTTTTTTATTTATTACTATACATACCTTGGTTTCTTACAATAACTGCCTCCAAGTAATAATTATTTAAAAATATGCAAAATGTTAAAGTTTTAAACCCCAAAAGTTATGATTTTTTAATCGAGTTACCTTTATTCTGAAGATGCTATATATAGGTTTTTGTATGATATTTGCGTTTTGTAACTATTTATACTACTTTCGTCTGAAAAGCATACATTTGCAGAAAAACATGACGTAATGAGTACAGTTTTTTTTTCTTTTTCTCTTTCGTGGCATATCGAATATAGGTTGATAAAATGAAGTCTTTTTTTGAAAAGAAATATTAATCAATTGTGTGAAAGTAAATATAATAAATGTATGTGTTTAATGTGTAACATAAATTTGGATTTTGTTTAGTTTTTTAAAATTTTGTGATTTTGATGTGCGAGATTACAAGTATAATAATCTTCATACAAATAAAACTGCAGCTACCGGAAATATAGAGAAGGATCACAAAAACGGCTTTTTGTTATTTGTTAATGCAGTTTAAACTTTTATGGATCTAACTGATGATCCTAATTGGATTGTACTGAAAATTTAGAGAATTATGTTTTTATTATTATAACAAGAAGCAATAAGAGAATAATAAAAGCGATTCGAAAAAAAAACACAAAAAAGATAGTAGCTGAGCAAGACATTCTATTTACATAAAAATTTCTTCGCTTGAAGATAATTAACAATTCATGGTTTTAATTAATGTTATTGAACGTTAATTAATTTTAAATATTCTTTTTAACTCATTAACCTTTAACTTATACCTTATTAGTATTTAGCATCATTTTTATTCCATAGCAGTGGCGACGCAACTCCCATTCCAAAGAGGCTCTTATTCTAGCACCTTTTCAGTTTTTCGTATTAGAGTACGTGATGCATTGTTCCGTTAATCACATCTTGTCTTTATCCAATAGTAATACTGACTAATTTGAAACTTTACAAATTGACACAGAATTTAATTAAATTTATGACGACCACGACCAATTAAATTGATTCACATAAACAGTAAGGGCACCATAATTGTGAGCCTAACAAGGTGACAGTCACTTAACCTATAATAATATATTCAAGTGTCCCGTACGAGGAATGCGCCGCCTCGTGGAGTGGATGCTACGGTCCATCTACACGCCCACGCGCCTGATCTTTCCGATAATCCCTTCGACAGAAACAGTATTCAAAAGCTTTTATATACAGGTGGAGATATTCATTTAGGAGCGTCGGCAAAGTAAGTTATAAAGGAAAAGATGCTTCAAAGACAGTGATGTAATTTTTTGATATCTTTTTTTTTAACCGATTAAAATTACGTTTTCTTTCTACTTTTTTGCTCGTTCCTGCTTTGAATCGATAAAAAGAAATATTAAATTAATACTTAAAACTACCCTAACAAAATACTCTATATACTCAATAATATATAACTTCTCTGTTTGCTGTTTCCAATCTATATCTAAATTTTCTTTGGTCATGGTATCATGGTATTAGTTAAATTTAATCTTATAAATCTTTATCATGATATACTATTTTATGTAGAAGTTGTATTTCATTTATAAATTGCTAATTATATTTGTGGACGAGCTTTCTACCAAAAGCGACTGAGTTGAACATATTTAATGTTAATATTAATCTCTAACCAAATATAATAAGGATGGGAACACTACAATGTAATATAGATTCAATCTCCATTATTAAAACAACAGTGCAGTAAGGAGAATTAGACTTCCTCCTTTCATCCTACTGCATTTTTCATCCTACTGCTGTCAGATTTCCTATTGTCAAATATTTCTGATATTGTTAAAATCATTTAATTATGATGATATGTCAATTAGGATTGATACAAGACTTACAACTTGATCGAGGACTTAAATATGTATAAATTTTCAATATATAGATAAATATCCATTATGTTTAAAAATTATATTTATATGACAGAAATTATTTTCGAAAAGTTTATAGGTTCGATTTAAAATAACATATGTAAGTCAATACGCTTTCCTAAACTTAGCATTTTAGTAAAATTCTAAGTAAAATAATTTTTGACTTAGGAGAAAGCAGGCTGCATAATTCCTGTGCATCCAAACTATTTTTGTTAAATTGTGCAATTAATTTTGATAGCAAACATACATCCCTACACTCCTAAGTAAAAATAACAAAACACGTTATATACGTACGTACTTGCTCGCATATATGTAAATATACTCAAATCCGTGCATACCCACGAAAGTTTAAGTTGAATGTCATTTTATTACTTGTTCCACGACAATTACTCGCAGTGACATGCAGTGAATACCTTTCAAGACCCGTTATGATGTTGTTATGCAGAATGTAACTGTTATTATTCTTTGTCGTGTGACGGAGAATGTTTGTCGCTGTATATTTTTTTATTTTTAAGAGAACGTAGATAGATTTTTTGTAGCCCTGTGCGTCCATCACTATCTTGGCGTTGAAACGTAATCATACTTTGGTAACCGATAAGGCAATTTGTTCATAAATATATTTTAAAACAATCGAAATTGTTAGAAATTAAGCCTTATGAAATAGACGCGTAAGATGGGATATGGTTAAATAATTTAACACAATTAAATGAAACTACGTGATGTAGTATTATTTCTACTTTCTTTAAGTTCTTTACCACGACCTAGGTTTCGTTGTATTACATCAGGTGGGCTATTAGCAAAGATAGAAGAGATAGAATCTTTGCTAATAGCCCACCTGAAGATGTTGTAATACAACGAAACCTAGGTCGTGGTAAAGAACTTAAAGAAAGTAGGAATAATACTACATCACGTAGTTTTATTTAATTGTGAATAATGAATTTCTACAAAATTAACGCCAAATATATTCAATAAATTATTTAAGGTACAATTTAATTGAAAGGTAACACGTTGTAGAAATAGGAATAAAAATATGAATTCAATATTTTATTCGTTTATGTCTTAAAAACCTCACGTCCAACATACAGATTTATCCAAAGCCTTGAACATATGGAAATACCGTAAGACTGAATGATTATAAAATATAGTACACATATAACAACGGATACAAGAGACGTGCAGCAATTAGAATAAATATCATTATGACTAGTGACGTTTCGTGAACCATCTAACAAAGGCATAATCCAATTGTCAATGTAATAGAGCGGGAAAGAAGGTGACCATTTTTGGATTTCTATACGCGCTGTAGGCAGCTGAATTAAACTATAATTCGCCCTTTCATTTAATACCCAGGAGCATAAAGCACTGCTAAATACAAGAGTGAATGGCTGTCAACATAATGACTTAATGATTTAAAAAAACACATGATCAAAAGCAAGACCCCCAGGAAATGAAGGAAATAACACATTCATAGGGAGAAAAGTTGACTCAGTTCGTTTCAAGAATATCATAGGCAAAGTCATAACAAAGTCTATCTCAGTCTATCTAAAAATATATGTAAATCTTTATCTTTAATTTTTCTTTCAGGTTTCGATGATTTGATTGTAAAATATAGGAGGAACGGATCCCACATGCTCATAACAGTGCGCGAGACAATGACTCCCTTACGTGTCCCATATACGGGGACGTTATCGTTGCACGTTTGCTCACATTAAAACATATTATTTTTAAAATATATTTGCTGACATTAAAATGTTTATTGTTTAGACTTCGTTTGAATGTCTTGTTGATATCACTTTGAAATAGCTTACTTTCGAATTGGCTTTTGGTACCTGAGAAGAGTATAAATAATCGGCAAATAGAAGATAACGAGCAGTTCTGACAACTGATGATGTGACATTTATCATAATGAAAGATAAAATTGATTGAATCAACTACTTTGACTGATTCGAGATTGTGTAAAATTAGCCGATATTCAAAATTTCATGGAATAATAAATATTACTAGAAGATAAGATATTCCTAATTGTTCTAATTTTAAAGTTTTTTCTAGTAACATATCAATAGCGACTCGGTTAAACGCCTTTTTAAAATTAAATGTCATATCTACCCGCTGACTTCGATCCAACTTAATCCACAAAATTAGTGAGATTAGTGGCGGTGGAACGGTTTAGATAGAGACCGAGCTGGCAGACCGTTATCTGGTATTGAATTTAATAATTGAAATAGATACAGCGATTCGGAAAAAATTAGTAAATGAAGACGATATTGGTATGGGTCCACAATTTTTTTATATCTGGCTTAGAAATGGATTTGCAAAGGAAAGTCACCTGGGAAATCTTCCAAACGGATTTATTATAAATTGAAATGGTTTCATGAGTATATCGAAACAAACTAAAACCTAATAATATATGCATCTCTTTATTTATTATTCACATTATAACATTTGGCAGTGTAATGAAGAAATTATAAAACCTAACAATTAAGTTAAAAGAGACAAATTTTAATACCGTTGAGATTAAACTTAATACTGTTATATGTTACAAATATTTATTGATTAGAAATATCGTTTTAATGATATGTTTATATTTACATATTTCTATTGGTAATATTTCCTGCCGAAAATGAAAAACAAACATATATTATCAACTAAGTGTTTACTCAACTATTGCCCTCAATCTTTTATTATATAAAAACAATTATTGATTAATAAAGCTCGAATAACTACGCAAAGTTGACTGTTCAATTTTTTATGTTCTATAGAATGAATCAGAAATTCAAATAACAATGAGCAACTTTCTAAAAATCACCACATATGACAAATATATGTATATATATATATATATATATATATATATATATATATATATATATATATAATCGAAATGACGATCAAAGTATTCTGACAGCGAAACAATAATGATTATTGTAAATTTATCTTATTGCAAACATAAAAAAAGTTTTTTTCATATTTTAATTATTTGTTACGACAATTTCTAACAAAACACGAATACAATGTTAACAAAAACACTGTTTATTCAAACGTTGTAGACTCAAAGGCTACACAGGCATCAAACACTACTGGCACGCATTTCACGTGTACGTGCAAAACTTGTAAATGTTTAGTAGCACCTTGTTTATGTAATGCTAAAAATGTATAATTGCCTGCTTTGATATGAAACATCAATTTATTTTTCATTTAGGTCAAGTAAAACATCGATCGCAAAACGCATGTGGCTAAGTCGTATAGACCTTCACCTTACTTTTCTATTTTCAAGACTTCCTGTTTAAGATCGCCACAAATAATTAAATAAACAAAGACTTACTTTCTACCAAAGCCTTCCACTATTTTAAACATTTATCTGACTCATATTTGTCTCCTTAAAGCATTGCTTTTAAATGATCAGTGTCTTTACTTGTTGCTGAAATTAACAACAATTTTAAATATATGAAGCGCTTTTCCATTTTTCAAAATTAACATGAAATCGCATTAGTCAACATAACCCGTAGACCAAAATTTTTTGTATACGTTTTATCACAATATTTATAAAGTGGTGTAAAACAAGCGTCTCTATTTTGAAGTTAAACATCTATTATTATTTCTCCATATTGTAGCACTAATTTTTCTTCTTTTTGTATATAGTTGCCGACAATTTAAGAATGTTAACGTTTAGCGACTCTTGTTTAGTTTTGAGGAATTATGTACTAATGCATCTGCAATATGTACACTTCGCTTTCTAAGTTAGAAGAGAAGTTGTTTAATGAGTCAGTTGGGAAACGTATCGTCAAATCAGTAATGGAAATGGCTGTAAACAATTATTAAACTTCCAGTTACGTTCAAAAAAATGTCTATACGAGTTGAGTATATTAAAAGGGAAGTATATATTAATATATTTGATTTTTAACGATTCCGTAACCGATTTCATCTACCCGTATATCACAGGATCACACATAACTCTTTCAGTTTAAACCTTATTTAACTTTAACAACATTTTATTTCATAGAAATAGAAGAAAATCTTTTTTTAATTTTTTTAAAGTACCTCCACGTATGTCGAACTTGGGGATGAAAATGTTTTCTCCTAGATCCTTTTTGTCACGTAAAGGTCCTTTAAAATATGATCGAAAATATCTAGTAATTTTTTTATATGGCATGTCCTTTTTGAGGTATAAGTCTCTAGAGCGTTTTTGCACTTACGTCCACCCCCTAACTTTTAAATATTTAATTACAGATTTCTTACAAAAATCAGGATAACGGCATTCAGTAAGTGAGCAAAATTACTTCATTCAGGTAGCATACAAAAATAAAATAATCAAAGGCAACCAAGCCATCTATCTATTAACCTTTTGAAATATGTAAGGGTTTGGGTAATCAATTTTTAACTCCAATGCCTCTTACATAAAATATTTGAAAATCTAAATGTAACAAAGAAATTAAACCATTTAAGAATTGTTTAAAAAATACAGATGTAATATTTTTGAAGGTCTGTAAATGATTCTTAGAACTATGAATAAGTAATAATCAGACGATGCAATATCGGGTAAATAAGGTACATTCTATTTGCAGAACCCAACCCAGTTTCTGTTATTATTGATGAACATATTTTTTTATTCCCAGTTTTTGTTATGACGTGCGCGTGCGAGCATGCGCGCGTACGAGCGTGCGCACGTACGAACGTGCGCGTGCATTTAAGCGTGCACGGAACATTAGAAGTGCTACTCCTACTTAAATAGTGTATTAATATTAATAGGGCGAACCGTATGAAATATATCAGTTCATATTTAAAAAGAGTTATTTCCAAGTATAATTAAACCAAAAAACAATTCAAAAATATATGATCGGGTGGAAGAAGGGGCTTAGAGAGACCGAATTGATTCCGCAAACATCCGTTTTCATTGCGTTGGAACGAAATAATATAAACAAAAAAAATAACCAAAGTAAGAGTATAGTGAGGAGAAAAAACAAATTTCGTTGTGTTTTAACCGCATTAACATCTAGCAACCGGCGAGTTTAAAGATAACACTGGGCTGGAGTCGCTTCAGCGGGTATCTGCGTGCGTCGACTGCTAGTACGTTCGCCCGTGGCCCAATGGTTACGAGATGGGTGCCCAGCTTGCGCACTCACGCGCGGTTCCTGGTGGGCTAGTGTACGTGTAGGTACATGGCATTTAATGTGTTAGCTCGTTTGTCTTTTGGAATTTAATGCGTGGCGAGATTGCGTTGCCAGGAACTTTTAGGTTCACGATTGTAATAATAGTGATGAAGGGCTCTGATGTATCAGAACTCATTGTTTTAGTGAAATCAATTACGTTAATAACAAAATTAATAAATTAGTTAAATAAAATTCGTTCATCAAGACCTTTGCGTTTAATTCTACTTCTTTTCATAAAAGATTTAACATCTTGAAAAACATTAGAAATATTGTAATTATCTTGAAGACAAAAAAAAATAATAATTTGATAAAGATTCCAACCAGTAAGTAATTAGGGATATGTTATATTTTTTCTTATATGCGAATAGTTGCAATGAATTGAATTCATGTTTTCGTATTTTATTTAGGATTTTTCATGGTTATTTGATTATGTCAGCAAAAAATGTATCATGAATGTTAGACAAACAGGTTATTTAGATATACAATAAAAAGCGAAAAAAAACATTTAAAAGTCATTACACTAAATGCCTATTATACATTGCTTTCATAAATCCACGTTAAAATCAAAGAAAGAAGAAAATTATTTTCTTATATGTCAAGTTTTTAATTTTTTCTTGGCCTAAAATATTCGAATTTTCTTTTGCATTTCTTGACTATATCAAACCGAGTAGTCATTTTTATTATAAAAATACTTACCTATTTGAGCATATATGTACAAGATAATATAAATACTCTAAAATAAATCGTTTCGTGTTCTTTTTTTATCACAGCCATTCTTATTAGGGTGTCCGAGATATAACGACTTCAGATTAAATTGTCAATATCATGTTTCAGCCCGTGACAAGCATTTAATATTTTCAGTTAGCTGTAAAACACTATCTATGCTCACATTTAAGATATTCTGGTTTAAGGATGCTCTTTCCGTTTTCCCAATACTGTTGTTATCTGAGCATGGTTTTGAACCAAGTCCACATAATTTTGAGTTTCAACTGATATGTAAGTTTCTTCATAAACATCACATGAAATTATAAAGTTTTACAGATAAATTAACAAAATATTTTCTTACATCAATATTAAAGCGAACCTAGCTAATGTAATTCTGTCTCACTGTGCTTAAATAAGATCCAGGAATATTTAAATTCCATTTGAATTTATGCTAAAGAAATTGAAACAAAGTGGTACAGATAAAATGGTGCAAATAAATTAAAATTTTACCCTAATGCTGTTATTTTTATTGGTGTTCATTAAAACTTTTCAAGACCTCGAATCCTGATAACACTTAACTTTTACTTTATAGGTATAAATACATTAAGAACTTATTCTATTTCAAAGAACGTTCAACAAAAACGAGTGATAAATGCAAAAGAAAAATACAATTGGTTTCTAAAAGTTTTTCATAATTGTTCAGTATTGAATACAAAACCTGATTATATAAAAACAATTAACCAGCCAGCGGGAAGTTCTTGAATGATTGCTTTATAGGCATGTGATAGATATAAAGCATGTTTCATTTTTGTTATAACGATTTTAGATATGAGATTTAGTTAATTAATTACGTAAT
The DNA here is from genome assembly GCA_039881145.1 of Druceiella hillmani. Lineage (NCBI taxonomy): Eukaryota > Metazoa > Arthropoda > Insecta > Lepidoptera > Hepialidae > Druceiella > Druceiella hillmani. The sequence goes on along the minus strand of JAYKKI010000074.1, from coordinate 5,996,395 downwards.
TTTTCAATTACAAATATTTTCAAAAGAAAATTTTCACAAATGTTAAAACATGACTCTCGCAAGGAGAATAATATTTACAGCAAAGAGAACTCATCCTAATATGAAACTTTAACACCCTACGAGGTCGGTATATCGCGATATATTATGATATATTGTGTATTATTTATCTACTTGGAATAAGAGTTATAAGGAATAAGAGTTAATTGATTATGAACGATTGTGAAATAAAAATAAGGAAGGACAACAATGTTGACAGAGAAGCAGTGATTTACTGATTATTTCACACAATTAAATTTTATCTTATTTCAAAAATTCAATTAGATGTTTATTATGTACATGTATTAGGGATAGAGTGTTATTCTATTACAAATCGGAAACTCGAAGTTAAGATAAAGATCATATAAATACAAGAAAATTGTTTAAAAAAGTTTACTGTAAACAAAATCTGTCGTTTACACTAATTACAAGTATTGAATATATTTGGCGTTAATTTTGTAGAAATTCAGTATTCATAATTAAATGAAACTACGTGATGTAGTATTATTTCTACTTTCTTTAAGTTCTTTACCACGACCTAGGTTTCGTTGTATTACAACATCTTCAGGTGGACTATTAGCAAAGTATCTTTGCTAATAGCCCTCTTGAAGATGTTGTTTTGATGATGTGAATTACAAGTCACAAATCTCGTTTTCATTTGAACCGTGATCGATAATCATAAACAGTATTGCTGTAAAATGAAAATGAAGCAGCTGCAAAAAATTTGAAAGTTTTTGCATTTGATAAATATGTACAGTTTTTTTCAATATTTTACTGCATGTACCAGGGGGGCTCCAATAAATTTCTGTAGAGTTCAATCCGACAGATGCGGGTGTGGATCATCACGACAGGACAAATTATGAACTGTTATTCGAATGTGATTGAGCAATACTAGTATAATAGTATTTGTATTATAAATAATACAGCTAGGGAAAAGTTAACAAAAAATTTTTGGAATTAATATAGGGGAAACAGACTGCCAAAGAGAACTAAGTAAGCATACGTAGATCAAAATTCATAACACAATTTACGCGATTTCGAAAGTATTGGAATCTGATTCTTTAAAATACTTCATTGCTAATTACAATTATATTATTCCATAGAGTCCTTTTACTGAAGTTATATTTACAAGGCAATGGTCAAATTGTTCTATGTTTGGATTCGTAGCTGAAAAAAAGGAGTGTCAATATTATTGTTAATCATTTGCCCTCTGAACTATATTTCGTATTTTTCATAGAGCTAATATTCATAATTATGCTGCACAATCATATGCATGTTACTAATTTTCAAAGAATGCTGTGATGAAATCGGAATTGATATTTAGATATTTTATTGCTCTCTGAATAAGAAAATATAAATTAATAGACCTTAGTAAAAAATTAACATTAGTATAGGTTAATTAACGTCAGTAAGGAAGTAAGAGATTACTCTAAAACTTTTCTAGTCGACGTCATATGTTTGATGAGTTAATAATTCTCCATAGCTGTTGTCTTGTCGCACTTGTCGTGTAGTTTAGCATATTTTAACATTTGGTTGGTTGGTGTCGTGTCTACATGAGACGAAGAAGTGGCTACAAATTCCCGTACACAAAAAATGTGTCATACATTTGGCGATCTTGATGATATTTTCAGAATAGAGCTGTCCACGAAATGGAAATTCTAAAGATCAAACAGAGATCTTAAAATCCGGACAACTAAAGACAGGCCCGAGTTGAGGCGGACGTCACAATTATTACAGGGACGATAGGTTCTAGTACCATCAGGATGAATTTGCATGCCTTGTAAATGCCCGTTTCTAAGTCTTGTGATGGTCTTGGTGAGCACACGATTTGCGTTAATTTCACATATCTGATCTTTTTTAATGGTTTTTTTTCGTAAACAGTACCTTGCATAAGCATTTAAATCGTCAAGCGTAGTTCCAGTATTATTAAAATCACTAAGATCACGAGCTCTTTTGTATGGTTGTCTCATTTCCCGGAATTCCAATACGTGCCGGCTTCGATTGTAAAATGCAGATTTTATTTCTTAATTTGTCAATTCATTCCAGATGACGATGGATTTCTTGGGTGCGAACTGTCCTCTATTAATTGCCTCTAAAGCTGAAATAGAGTCGCAGAATATGACGCATTCCTTTACCATGTTTGTATAATCTAGATGAAGATACTCTTGTAATGCCTTCAGGATTGCTCTCAGTTCACTTGTGAAATTTGAAGCAATACTGCCTGTGCTAATGTTTAATCCTTTTGGGAATACCGAATATATGCCAGTACCCCCATTCGAAATAGTTCCATCAGCGAGCCCTGTAGTAGTGTACGAGTTTCTTCGAGTTTTTTCGAGTCGTCAGCGAGTAGTGTACGAGTTTCTTGCTTTAAATGATTCGATTGACTCCGACCTTTTGCCAGAACATCTTCAATATCCTCCTTTTTTGTGCTTTGCTTGTTTATAATAGTGTTTTGAGGAATGTATTTCTCTTGGCGGAATCTGTAACCCCTAAAGAGCGTGTCTTCAGGTGGCGGATCGGGGAAAGCCTCCAGAGGATTCCTTGGGTGGTAGAAGGGAAATAAAATACTTTCCGTGGACCGACAGGCAGAAGTTAAACCTTTCGTGGCTCTGGCAACCATTCTTTCATATGAGATGAGTTTAATATTCTAACATTTCTGTCTTTAATATACATAGTACTAGTATTCAATGGAATTTTATTTTAATTTGGCCTTGTCATTATTTCAATTTTAATTGCATAGTGCTATTATTAATGGGAAGGTTTTCTTTTTAACGAATTAGATCAATATATGGCTGCTTAATCACAAAAGTTATGAAATTATAGCACGATATTATGGATTAAAAATACAGTATATTTCGGAATGGAGAAAAACCGTGTAGTTATTTACGAGTATATGCTTATTACGATTTATATCTAAGATGTTGAAATAAAAATATATGATCAAATATCTTAAAACATACCTTATAAACTTTCTGATAATTCGGTTGTCAACCTAACTGCGGAATAAAATCTCAAAATCGCAATCCGCGACCGTTTCCCCGACACTCGATGTCTTCATCACCGCCACACATCGAATATACTCGTATGTGTAAGCGTTAGGACGTACACCATTCATACAATATAGGATCCATTTTGGCGTATGTTATCCACTAGGTCTTCTCGGCTGGAAAAGTACATAATAAAAATAAAGAGCATATAATTACATTGTGCTGTAATATATAACTGAAATCAAAAGTAATTACGTATAAATATTGCTGTCTATGATAACGATAATTAGAAAAGTACATAATAAAAATAAAGAGCACATAATTACACTGTGATGTAATATATAACTGAAATCAAAAGTAATAATTACTCTTAAATATTGTTTTATAGTCCCGTTTTCCATCACCGGTTAATGTAAAAAAAAAAGTGTGAGTAAAAATACTAATGATTAATGATCAATGCTAATGATTAAACAAATAAAGAATACGATAACAGTATAAAATAATAAAGAGTATACAAAATAGAGATAAGCAGTTTGAATAACCTCGCTAAATGTTTAAACTAAAGTTCTAAGTACCACGCGACCGCTCCCGATAAGCATCTCTTGAGTGTTGTTATAATTTGAATTCTTTATTATAATTGTACACAATACTGTTACTTTACATTACGCATAAATAATATACACGTTTATATTTAATTCTCCGGAAGGGAATATTTTAGAAATCAAATTAATTAAAGCTGCCAATAATAATTTTATGATTCCCATCTATATTTTTCTGATTTATTTAATGAAGAAATTTTTTTTTCTTATTCTTCTGTGTTATTCTTTAGTATATATTACAAACACAGAGTTAAGCTGTAGACAAATGACTAATTTGTTTTCAACCATTTTGATGAGCAGTCATGGCATTACTCTTTGTTCTGGGCAATAGGAGAGTAAAATTTTACATTAAATAAGCAAGTTCTAGAATTAGCTTCTCTCCATGCAGGAATGGCAACTTTATGTGAGCTTATTAAGAGTCGTAAATTACATAGGGTCATTGGAATCTACGCGCAGGTTCCGCTACGCTCGTTTGCAGGATTAGTCCGCGCGTGTCGGCGGCCGCCCACGCGCTGCGTGCGATAGCGTCGATAAAGCAGGTGTCACGCCGGCCGAGCTCGTAAATACGCGGACCGCTCGTCTTGGTCTAGCCGTAGTCGCCATTAAGGGCGCTGACGCACTTGTATTAGTGCTCAATAAAGGAAAAAATTATTGCAATTCTTTTAAATTTTCTAGGTTTATTAAAACATTAAAAGATAATAGAATTTATAAGAGATGATTTTTTGCCCGTTCGTTCGTCTGTCTGTTTATCGCCAAGTTGTAAGTTACGCCAAGTACCAAGTGACCACATTTAAAGTAGCAATTTTCTTAATTATTCTTGGTACTAAAGAAAGGTGAGTTTTAATCAGTCGTAGAATAAAATCTTTAGAAAAATGACAAATAAAAAAATTTCATTCCGAAACCGAAGTAGAGTATTTCCCTTAGATATGAACAGATGGATACAAATCAGATTGCATGTGGTTACATGCGGAATTTAAAGCGGTGCATTTTTTAAGTAAAACTTCTTTACGCACGCTTGACTTGGGGAGTAAGCTGGTGAATGCATGACGAGAGCGTTACGAAAAGTGTGATCGGGCGAACGGAAGTTGAGAGGGAGATATAAGTTAGTGAAGACAAAAAGAGAGAGTTACGTTTCGTCTCATAGCTAGTTATGTTTCATATATCTAAGACGCAGTGCAAGCAATCACACTGTATGAGCAAGAGAGAGCAGTGCGCGCGCACATTTTCTTTCTCTCTTCCTCTCATAGCCAGCGCATGAAATATATATATATATATATATATATATATATATATATGTGTATATATATATATATGTATATATATATATATATATATGCAACTTTGCTAGCGTTACGCGAATGGTGATTTTTTGATTATTTTGTAATTTCATTTCGTTCTTGAACAATTTCATAAATTATTATTTTGTTCAATACATTAAATATTCTATATTTAAAGTGAATAAAATTGTAAATTCATTTTAAAGTTCATATTTTGTGAATTTGAAGTTTTACTTCAGTCGTGTGGTCTAAAGCACACTCGTTTTTTTTTAATGTTTATCGAATTTTTGAAAAAAATATTTTACTGTTACATTTTATAAGTAAAACATAATTTTACTTATAAAATGTAACAGTAAATTGTGTTGTATTGGTTTTGTCGTAAATATTGAAGGTATATTTATTTAGCGTATCCTCAATATTTAGCGAATCCTCATTTCAGGAGTCCAGGGGATTTAAATCTGGAAAAGGAGGAGGTCCAAACGATGTTTGCCCTGCCAAATTAATATTTGTAATAGTTTAACAGAACATTTTGGGTCAAATACCCTACATATTTGACGTAAAATGTTTAGCGGCACGTTTTATAGTAAATCCAGTTGATGGTTTTGAAGAGAATCAAAGTAAGTTTCACCATTCAAGGTCTCCGGCAATTTAAATGGTCCAATAACTTGGCCGTTTATTATACTAATACACAGATTTTAAATTGGTACTGAGACTTATCTTTGTGAATAAGATGCAGATTCTCTACATTTCAACAATGCAATTTGTGCAGATTTGAGTACCAGTATCTTCTGCATGTTGTTCCGTTGGACCATAAAATTGTGCCTAAGAATTGTGGATCTTCAATGTTTATTGTTTCATTTTAAATTACCTAAGCACCTATATTATATTCCTTTCAACAGAAATTGTGAAAAATTCACCCCCTATTTTTACATGTGTGGGGAAATTTTCATTTATATAGGTCTAAGACTGTACCGTGTGTGTCCGTCTATTACAGATTAACTGTCTAAGACTGTTAATCTGTAATAGACGGACGAACAGATAGATATTGCGAAATTATTACATTTCCTTGTTTCACTGAGAAATTCTAATAACATCAATTCTAATAAAATTCTAATAAAATCAATGAATATAAAAGTAATACAACCGAATATAACACAAATTGTTTAAATAAGATGTAAAATAAGTGTAACAATCAAATACAAATATTCTTCTTAAATGCAGATTCGACAAAAATTAAATAAATCTTAAGTTTATACTTCGACTGACATTATTTAAAATACTCGACGATTTTTTTACTTAATTAATATAATTAATAATATGTTGTCCGATGATTTTAACAAGAATGGACATCGTGCCAAAAAATTAGGGATTACATGCAAAAGCTGTTCTCAGGAGGCTTTTTGAATTTTCACTGACCATTACAGGCGATGAAATTTCACAGCATCATTGATCTTGTTAAAACAAGTATACCCGTTTTCTTTGCGACCCTACTAAGATTTTAAATTGTTTAAGATGAAGATACCAAACAATTTATCATTAGAAGCCGCGTAGTATGCCTGTAGCCTAAAGGATGACAACACTTCCCGTCTCGGGCGCGTTCCCGCCACGGGACTAAGCACGGTTCTCTGTGAACGTATATTTCACGTCTCTCGATAATAATTAGAAGTGGACGTTAGTGCCAGATTGTTCTCGACCCTCATTTGTTGATCTGTGGCCGTTTCCGGATTGAGTCCGGTATATAAAAGGGGCAGCTTTTTGAATTGCCCTCCTTGGTGCACGAGTTTTTTTTTAATCGGTATTAAGCACAAGGGAAACATAGTTGGAATTTTAAACTCACTTTGATAAATCAAAGTAACTTTAGTATGCACGATTTATAGTTACTACAGTATTTATAATAGTCAATGATATTTGTATGATTGATGGTAATGATTTTAATCACAATATAACATTTAAATCAGGTTTTTGACGAGGATTTAAAATATTACCAGTTCTATCATTTGGTCCTATAGCTGCAGATGGAATATATCTTAAATTCATATTTACAATGTAAAAGGCCTGTTAGAAAGTTGTTTTTGTGTATTTTGGAAGATAACAAGGTATTTGCGACAAATAAGACCTGGCATGAAATAAGGCCCTGGAGACAGAAAGTATATTTAAAATAAATGATTTTGTTTAACAGTACGTGCTTATGTATAATCAAATGGGACTATATACTTATCAGTAGCAAGATGGTGCTACCATCTCGTTAGTGGTACTACGTTCATCTTCAGAATCTACAGGAGAATTTCATAATTACAATTGATAAACAACCATAGATTTTACTTACTATAACGTTTTTTTTATTTATTCTCAACTTTTTTTATTAGGCAAACAATATTTTATCATACTGCAAAATTATTATTGAATACAATAATGACTTAGGGCTAAAACGGCCCAGTGAATTTGAAATTAGATTTCATTATATGCGCAAAGTGTTTAAGGAATTATTAGAAGGATTGAGGAAATATGAACTTGAAGCATAATGATCTTATAAATATGTGACCCAAGAAAATAATATTACCGCATTATCTTGTTTAAAAAAGGTATAGAATTTTAATTTATTTTATATTAAATGTTGATCTCCATTTAGTTTCTATATAAAACTTAAGGGTTGTACTGCCTTCTTTTTTGTAAAAATGTTGAATTTAGTTAAAGGGGGTTTATTACACTGTCACAGTTTAATAAGGTCCACCAAAAAGGTTTCGTAAATACATATTAAATCATTTATTCGAATTGTTTATATCTTCAAATTTTTTTAAACAAAGTTCGTGTTTAACATTTATTGTATGATTTTAAAATAATAGTTTTTAAAATAATTGGCATTTAACTTATTTCCGATAGGTACCTTCTACGTTAAATACAATTGTACAATAATTTCTATTAAGAAATAATACTAAAATCTTGCTAGTTAGCGAAGTTAACAGAGTGAGGCTGCGAAACACAAATGCTTCGAGCATTTGTGTTTCGCAGCCTCGTATATGTATATTTTTATTTGAACGTCAAATAATAACGGCGTACAAAAAAAGGAAAATATAATTATGTAGGTCCGAGCGTTTTCCTTCGATTACGTATATTAATAGAAGATAAAAAATTTACAAAAAAAATGTCAGCATTTTCTAAGTTATTTATTTTTATTACCCGCGAGATGATGGGTATCAATATCAGGTTCATATTCATATGGAATTAAAACTTAATCAGATATTTCACGTATTTAAGCTGCAGCGATATGTTAGTATGAACCATGAAGGTAGCGGTGGACTTCTTGAAATACAACGAATAATAAAAATGACGTCCACAAGGGTCAGGAATTGGCGGAAACACTTGTTGCATGCCCGAGTTTGTTTGGAGCCGCAATATTCTTGGGGACCCCATCTATCGAGAACTTCATTCTAAGTCGCCTTCTGCAATTTCTTTATGCATTTCTAGAATTATTGACAAGATGATTTAGATATTTATTACTTTGGAGATTTGAATCGATTCAGATCACGAACTGGAGCTCTTGTTCAAGCGTAAAGAACTTTGGTTTCTATTTGATACGTTGTTTTATATTACTAACCTTCTTTTTTGTTACTATTCTTGAATTTCGTCAATTAAATTCAGACACATGTATCAAACGCATATTGAGCAGTAGCATACATTAATAGAAAAATATTAAAGTAAAAATTGAAAAATGCCCATGTAACGAATTACCAATAAGGGATAAATTACGTGCCCTATTATGTGGATAGGTGTCATTGCATTTGTCAAATCAACAAAGTAAAAGAGTTAGATATGGAAGAAAGGTTTAGATATGGAAGATGACAAAGATGAAGAAAACGATTTTCCAATCTTCCCCTAAGACCTCTGATAATGATGTGGAGCTAGGATCACCTGCGGTAACTTTTAATGAACCGGCTTTATAAATATCCTTAGGAAAAAAACAAAGAACTAAGTAAAGGGAATGTTCCATTAAATTACTTTAACCTGTAATTAAATTAATCAGATTTTGTTTAAAAATTGGTGACATATTATATTTCCATATTCTCCCTTATTCCCCATTTCTGTCTTTAAAATTATGGATTTGAGACTGAATTGCAATGGTCGCCTTAAATAACTTGTAGTTCAACATTCAGACGTGTACGAGAAAATCATGTTTGAACACATTATATTCATACTCGACTATCCAAAAAGTGCGAAAAATACGGTAACAGTTAATGCAACATTTTTCATACAACATTTCGTAGCGTTTCAATCGTTCTAACTACATTTCGTCTATGATCAATAGTTTTTAGGAAATACAGGGAAAAATTTTTAAAAATGGCGGCAGAATCTCACTTCGGATTTCACGGAACTTTCAGCATAATCACCACTATCTATAAACAAGTGTTTCAAAACTTTTAATTTATTCAGCCGAAATGACCATTTTGTGCCCTTATTGATTGGACTATTTGTAGTTTCAAATATGAAATTTTCATTACTTGGAAAAAGTAAACTGATTGAGTTTATGTAAGCATGTGGCATTTATTTACTTACTTCAGATGTCCTTTCAAATGTGCACCATTATTCAAAGCTTTTGTACTTTTAGGCGGTTTTTAAAAATATTCTATGGTATTACAGTAGGCGGTAATAAAGCAAACTTTGTTACTATTACATTCTAATATAAATAAATATGAAACTCGACACAAAATAGAGGAACATCACTCTAACTGAATCAAAAACATCTTAGATGATGTTATGTATCATGATTGCCATAGTGTAAATTTATACTAATGTCTTAGCTATTGGAAACATCACGCAATAATTAATTAATAAAATTTCTTGAAAGTGTGATATTTTAGGAGTTATTTTTTAAAAAATTTCTTTGAAACTATCAAGTTGAACAATTATTGGGTTAGGCAACAAGATTTCAATCACGAGTTCGGTACTGTATAGGAAGGTTTTCGAAAACTATTTTATTGTGAGTTATAATTAAGCCCAATTACGCTAATAATTAATAGTTTTACACCTCCAGTGCATTACATTGAAGAAAATATATTTTGGGCCCTTTTCTTTTATGAGTAACTTGTTTATCAATAATGATTCATATTCAAATATAAGTTTGATAGACTGAAGTAATAAGTAACTAGTGATGAGAAGTGGATTACACATATTAATCATGCACGTACCCAAACCTGAACTAAGTATAAACGTAACGTAAGTACTACCGACGCAATATGAAGGACCGTTATTCATAGTGATGATTCCGGAATGATTTCCCATGAATGTAAAGATTTATTGTCAGCAATTATATCGACTAACTAAAAACTAAGTCGTGCACTAGATCCAGTTTATTTTCTCTGCTATAATGCTAGATCACGTATCACCAAATGTACTCAAAATTACAGGAGTCGGGCTTTATTCTGCTAGTAAATAGGTCTTATTCGCCCGACTTTGTGCCATCTGATTGTTACTCGTTCGGAACTAAAAGCATTATTAACTTAATAGAAAAATAGGCAGTACAGAAGATCTTCAAAAAGACCTTGTAATTTTTTTTAATCTGTTTTGCCAAATTCTTGCGCTGATATATTGTCCTTACCTATTTCTATAACGGTAAGACATTGATAAAGATGGCGCATATATATTTTTATTTATTTTTGATATTTATATTTTAAAATATTTTTTATAAGAACAAGTCTGGACTAGCAACATATTAGTCAAATTAATATAATAAATACAGTTATAGTCGTGCACAAATATAATGTGTTACCGTAAGTTGCGCTTCTGACATTACACGAATTATGTCCTTAAACATTATATTTTCAAATAAATTCACAGATATAAATGTATAAGAAATCTGAAAAGGAATGAATAGATCACCTCACGCCGCGGGAGTGAAGGTCCTTTCATATCTGCAATGGTGGCAATTAGAGGGCCCCGACCGCCCTGCCGCCCGCCGCATTAGCACCTTTGTAATCATTTGTCAGTCGGCTCGGACTGCATAATCCTTCTGCACGACTAATTACTCAATCTTAATTTGTTACAATTTTAGCTGTGAGAGACACGCTTAATTATTATTTATTACTTGCATTCGTGGATTTGTTATTGCATTCGAAGTCGATAGGCTAGAAGCAATCAACGAGCTTGTCGAGGTGTGCAGAGGTTGTTAAAATCGTAAAGTCTATTTTTAAAATGTTAATAGCTTTATGAAGTGTATTAGTTCGTTAACGTCTATTAAATATCTAAACTTATACTAAATAGAGAAAAAGCTTGTATCTTGTTTTATTTCTGGCTTTGATAGTCCTAAGAAGTACACGTTTCATTTTCATATAATTTTCACTGCTATAATGAATGAATTATGGCATAATATAGGACAAAGTTCATTAAATAAAAATAAAGGCTAAGCATTGATTTAGCCGTTTTTATTTTAATACGATTATTAAGAATATGATACCATCTGCCATATTTGAATACATGGTCTTTTGTAAGTTTACCCTTTAGTGCAAAAAGCAGTCTCAAGTTAAGTTTAGCGTTCTTACTAACTTCTTAATAAGGGTAGATAAAATATATTTCATCGATGAAGTGGAAACGTATTCTCTTGTGCAAATGACACACGATGAGAGTTAGCAAAGCCGGACAACAGTCGCTGAGGTGTAAATTTAAAAATATACTTCCAAAAGTACTGAAAATTTCAATTAACGAATTAACCGGCCCTTTGATTACTAGTCTGTGTCCCCTATCATATTTTTTTGTGTTACCAGTGTTCGCAAAATGTCCATTAATTCAAAGGACTTGTTTTAACACACATTTAAAAAATATATTATTATGTGCTAAAAAATTAGTCACAAATTTTATGAAATACGGAGTAAATTCTTAAAAAAATTTCTGTCTCTGGAATTATGAAACGGTGAGTGAGAGATAGGTCACCTTTTTCCATTTCTTTCCATTTCATTTAGTTAACGGAATCCACAAATACTGTGCAATGATTCTTTTACTTTTCCCTTTTTCCTTTCTCTGATATTTTAGTTACTATGACTGAATATGAAGATCTTGAATTGTTTTTAAATGTATTTCGTATTTGGAAATGCAATTTTATAAAATTTAGGTATATTTTCGTTAGTTTTCTATTTTTTTTAAACCTCTCTAATTTCAAATAAAGGCAAAATCGTTTTTTTTTTTAGTTTTGACTTCGTTTTTTTGATGGTCGTTTTGGTGGGTTTTCATAGTAAATCGGTAGAGATAAAGATTATCCCGAAAGCATCTGCTTCATTACTCAATATGACAATTCGAATTTACACATTTTAATTGGTAATCTTATGGGTTTAATTCGAGATCTCATAATTACTACTTCTCATATATTAAAGATTAAATATGTGTAACGTTTATTTAATTATTTTGAATAGATTAAATTGGATAATTTTTACATATTTATTACAATTACTTACTACTCGTCTTCGTAGGTTCTTAATTACACCCTTGATTATATTATATAGGTTTTAATTTTGAATGTAAATTGTCTACTTTTATGTTTAAATATAAACACATCATAAGTTTGTGGACAGTACAATCTGTTAATTATTACATTTTGAATTTCAAATTGTAACGAAATAAATCAGTTAAAGAAAAATGTTTTAATAAATGCGACCTCATCAAGTAGCATTGTACATTAGGATAATAAATACCATAAACCAGTTCTAAAAATTCTAATTCTAAACTTTAATTTGGGAATTATATGAGTCATATAATTCCTCATATCTCATTGGATGGGATTAGCTCTCAGAATGAAAATTAAATAACGTAAAAAGTATTACAAAACTAGTTACTTGAATAACAATTTTCTAAATAAACTAATTGTAAATTTAAATTGAGTTGGGCAATGTAATCGCCACTGAGCAGGTACTTTAGTTATGTAAGAACTTAAGTGGTATTTATTTCACAGGGAACGTTTAAATAGGGCGATAGGTATATTAATTTATAGGCAAAGTTATTCGGAAACTACCGTGCTTATGTGTTTATTTACATTTCCTAACGGACGAAACCAACAATCAAATAATCAACAAATAGACAGTCAAATCCGACTGATCGCCGCAGTCGAGTCAATCAGCGCTGCCAGAATGTAACCTTAACAAACGAGACGAGTTGGCGCCGCTCAGCATCATTACGCGGCGCATTGAAGCAGCCGTCCGCCATAGCCCGCCCGCCCTAGCCCGATCGGCCGACAATATTCTTCATTTGCGTCGGCCGGCGCGTCATTTGGGCGCATTGTGTGAACGCCACCTGCGCCCCCCGCACCTACCCCTTACTCGGACATACTAACTACTCCTACCTTGTGTAATATTCTGTTATATGAAGGGTATCGCACTGCTGGGTTTGGAAATATATTCATTTCGATATACGTTGTGAGATTTTGAGTAGATATGTAAATGTAAAACAATGGAATACGGTACTAAGACAAGTATGTGGTACTGGAACGTATGTAAGTGGTTATAATAATATTATCGTTAATTTAAATGTTTTAATAAATAAATAACACTTAACAGATATCATAAAAACAAGAAGCAGAAGAGCATAATTTGTTATTGAAGTGAACTATTTTTTCATATGTTGGGAAATAAAAATGTAACGAAAAGTGAAACACATCTGTACAGGAAATAGCGATATATATAAATATACACACACACACACACACACATATATATATATATATATATATATATATATATATATATATATATATATGTATGGATAACATTAAAACAATCAATGTCAAAAAATCATTAGTTTCAATGCGTTACCTTGCCACTCTAAAATTATAATAGTTTTCTGTAAATCAAATTGTCTTGTTAGGATTTTGTCTCTTAAAATAAGTAAACAAATCCCTTATAGGATCACATGTTTGTCTGTTCGTGTGTCTATCAAAGTCCTTTCTCTCAAAAACGTAAGCTGAAATTAATATCGTGTACTGAGCCCTTTAATAGTCTTGCTGTAAAAATGTGAACTCTTTTGGTTCACAAAATAAAAAAGGTATAGCCCCTTAAATATTATTTTTTATTTATCTGTATTGACTAATCTTGACTAATCAGCAAAACCTGTAGAGAACTTCCGACAGATCTATAATATTTAAAGTCGGCATAATGGGAGGTCTTAAAAGATGTGTAAAAGGAAAAAAAACCATAAATCAATTATTTCTAATTCTTTGTAGAATTATATATTCTTCTGACATATGCACTTGTAAAGATATATGTATCATTAAATTATTATAAATCCTTAAACGAGCATGAAATAATAGTATTGCGAATTCCACTCGGGTTTGACAGGGTTAGGGTTTTTTATTACCCGGTTACCTCAAGATTTTCCTTTTTCACATTTAGGACAATAAATTATAAAGAAATTTCACTTCTAACGTATGTGGCATTCGCCACCACTTTGTTTAATATATGGGATCCTTATCACCATGTATTGAAAAAAAATATGGTTGGTTTTAAAGAGTCAGCTTTCGTATCAAGATACAAAGCGAAAACTAAATACGGGAAAACATACTGTTGTATACGATTTAAAAAATAAACATTTGAAATGTTTTTTGCCCATTTAAAGGAAAGCGAGTTTTATTAAAGACACAAATCGGGAGAAAATTTTTATTAAAGACACAATTTACTTTTTAATTTTTTTTTGCTTTATTGCTTAAAGTTAATGCGAAGTTTTATAACATAAATGTGTTATATTTTGTACGCGTTACGTAAAAGTCAAGTATTTGCAATCGACCTGTAATTCACAGCTTACAAAGCCCAGTTTGGTGAGACAGCAGCGATGTTGACAAAATAGTGTAATTTTTTTAGTGTATGTTTTTTTTGTCATATAGTCTTAGTGGTTACATCGACCTGAATCTCAACAGCATTTAAAGGTGTCCACAAATTCTTAGTGATCATTTTTTAGCGATTCTAAGTTTAAAAATTAGCGGAGGGCAGATTAATTTTTCTTCAATTTCAATATTAAGCAAATTAAGTATTACTTTTTTGGCGTTTGAGTTCTGAGCATATATTTTTCGGCTTGGTTTTATTTTTCAATTATAGGTTTTGCAATAAACTATAATGATAATTGTATATATTTGTCTTATCGCAAACAAATATTACACATTCGCCACAGGAAATCAACATTCATGTTTTGATAAAATTATTCGTTCGCTGATAATTATTAAAATGTGAAATATGTTAATTATAATAATAATCGTAGCGTTTTTAACATTTACATCTTATCGAAATATTTTAAAATTTCCCCTTTTATAGCAAAGTTTTAGTACTAAATTTGATTGGGTTCAATTTAATCTCATATCATAAAAAAGAAAAAAATAACAGCCTGTTCACGGTGAATCGCATAATAAAAGTATAAATTATACGAATTTCACTTTGTTTCTTTTAACGTAATTAAAACATACGATGTAACTCGTGATCATTACCACTGCATTTGCAACTTGTTTACTGAAACGGTTGAACAAGTTGCAAATGCAGTGATAACGGTCACCAGTTTACTTAGTATCTTTAAAGTTGTTTCGTCGAGTTTATTTACTTGAATAATTATACTGTAATAAAAATATACTGTAACTTCATTAACTGCGGATAGATATTGAAATATTGCTTTCGATTAATTGTGCTTACGCACTTAGTCTCTGCGCCATAAGTCGAACAAATACTACACATCATTATTTTCATTCATTGTGTTATTTTCAAGGCGATAAGGTCTAAATTTTGTCATAAGCGTTAATGTTCTTATTTTTTTAAATATAGTTATTAATACTCATAAAAAAAACGAAAAATGGTGCTAAGGTGGATTTACATGTAGGCGACACGCTATGGATTTACCCTTCGGCGTTTCATTTATCAATATAAAACAAATGTTCTCTAAGAAAAACAATAAATTAATGAAATAAACTATGGACACGTTGTTAGTATTTGTAAATCCATTGTTTTACATTTGTTAAAACGTTATGAAATATAACTTGATAACGATTATTATGTATTGAAACAAAAAAATTAAAAACTTGTTATAAAATAATTAAATAAAGTAACTATTGAAGAAAATAGGTTTATGTAGTTTTAGGCTGAGATTAAAAAAATTAAGAAAGAAAAATCGGATGGCAATGCGCTGCAGAATATGCGGACTGTGTGAAAGTGGTAAAAATAAGATGAAAAAAGTATGTAATGATAGAGTCGATTGACGATGCCAGATCAGGTGAATAAGGCTGATGTAGTAATAATTCGAATCCACAATTAGGGATTTTAGTCATTCTTTTTAGGAATATGTGAGCGTACATTTTGTTCTGACAAAACAAAATTCTTTCTTATAACGTTCCTGCCCATTTTTCCTGTATTTTTTCGGGCAATCAAATTCACTTCAATTCACCTCTGTATATCAAATAATTTTTTAATTAAACAACAATAAATGTAAGTACGAGTAGATTTTAAGATATACATACACAAAACAACGAAGTACATGTCCTTTGATCAAACATTTTAAATACGTTACAATGGGCAAACTTTTTTTCTTATATAATTTACTCTACGATGTTTAACAAAATTAACTTGACGCCCCACAGTCTTAGCGAAACCCAACAACAAACTGCAAATAAGGATATCGTTTCAATTCTCTTCTTTATTAATCTTTTAATTCAAAACCATTAAAAAAGAGAAACAAATTAGTTACGCTTCAGTTATTGAAACAAAAAATAATTGCCGTTCGATAATGATAATCATAACAAAAGAATAAAAAACTTCCAACTTAATATGAAGGAGGCTTTATAATAAACGATATAAAGAAGGAGGGATAAATTAATGAAATAATGGCGAGGGAGGGGAGGGGCCGCCTCCAATGGGCTCGCTACACCCCCCACCCCTCGCGCCCGTCACGACCGCGTGGCCGCAGTCTCGCACGAACTGTCGGTGTGTATACAGCTTCGCGTCGTTTCGCGCTCCGCTCGCCCGCTCATAATTGTTTCTTACGTAGTTAGTTCTTCACAGTAATCATTTGAAAGTTTGTTTCCATACACTTTTTGTGTTAAGTTTTCTCCCACGTTCTTACGAGAAGCGGTCCCCGCTCCGTTGCACGGCTCAGATCACGTTTAAACGTGTGAGATATGTTTGAGTTATATTTGTTCCTTTCATAATTTTGATGATTTGTTTGTGTTTTTATTGTTGTTAGTAAATAATCTCTAACGCTATAAGGATCGATTGAGTATATATATAATTTTTTTTTTGGTTCGACTTATTGTGGAATTTTGTAAATGTTGAAGAAAGTTTTAAAGCAGGAGAACCTGTTCTGAGTGCAAAACTGTGAAGTGTTCCGTCAGACGTTTGTCTGTTTTCGGTTTGCCGACAGTGGTTATTAGTGGGGCGGCAGCGACGTTCGTTTGTTTCGGTGAGTAATTTAATTCTATTATTTCCGTAATTAAAATAAAAATGTTCAATAATTACTATATTATTTATAAATTATGTATCAATACAATTATTCGTTATTATGCCTAACAATTTATCGTAAATAAGAACATACGTTAATCAGACCGGGCATACAGCAAAAACGTATTTAAGTTTTTTTTACGAATAAATAGCATTTTTTACGCGTAGCGCGCTCATAATTTCATAATTCACAGCTTTTATCATTCAAATCTATTTACGGTTTTACGTACTGGCGCACTCTCAAACTGTTTACGGGAACGCAAAGTTGATTAAAATAGGCCGAATTCATTAAAAGTTTCATATTCAACGCACTTTCGTATGGTCAAAAAGTTGGCGCGGCCTTCCCTCCATTTCAGTTTTAGTCTCGTTTAAATCTCACGTTGAAATTAAATATGTACTAAAAGCCTGCTGCCAAGTGTTTGATATGTATCGAGTCTTTAAGCGTGTGTGTTAATTTATTTAAGTAGCCAACCGAGAAGATTATATTTATCTTTGTAATTTTGCATAACATCTGCTTCTAAAAATGTGTTTCGGAACGCCACCAGTCAGCATATTGCGTCACTTAGACAACTGTTTAAATTATGATTTGAGAAATGTTCGAATTTCTTTTATTTCAGTTGTAATCTCAACTTTTGCATCCTTTTCATTATTAACTTTGTTTGAATTTTTTAATAGAGCATTAAGTTTTTTATTTAAATTTATTCTCGTGATCAAAACAATCTTACAGGCGTACGAAGCATACTATTCAAGAACATGATTATTATGAAAACAAAATGTAAAGAATGGAGTTTTTTAATAGTCAAAATATATTGATTTTGAAAGCAAAATACTTCTTATATTTCTATTCTTAATTTACCGTAGCATAATTATTTAGACGAACGTTAACAAAACGCCATTTTATAAACAAACATTTTTCAACACTATTCAGACGCAATTACGACACGAAGCCGATCCGACGTCCACATTGGCTGTGCACATTCACCGCCGACAATGCACACACTTTAAATATATTTGTTTTTTGTCAAGGGTGCATAATATGTATTCCAGAAATCATTTTCTATTCAACCGAACCGGGCGTTTTGTGCGCTGCGCCGGGCCGCCGGACCAAACGAGATTTCCAAAAATATAAAATAAGAAGTTAGCTTAAAGTTTGCGCCAGCTTTGTTCAGACTCGGACCATAAATATTAATGCGCCTATGGCCGTACCTGCATGCCGTGCGGGGGACGTGGTTTTAGTCACCGATGGCTTGAGCCGAGTTACAATTTCGGATTGTTTGCAACGAATAAACATTTAAAAGCGATAACGTTTATTATTGTCGTCAACGTTAAACGTAAGCGCGATATATATAAGCGTCTCATCTTGCGGGCGCGAACGTTAACCCTACAGGACACGAGGTGACGGTCCGTTTTCAATGATAAATCATTATTGTTCCTTCAATATTAATGTAACAGGAATTATTTATCTTTGAATATTATTTTTTAAATTACTAATATATTATCACTTGCAAATAAAAAAATATCGGCTTAATTGAATATTTAGACTTGGATTTGTTGAAACTAAATATTTGTTAAATATTTGCGGGAAGATTACACGTGCTAAGACTGTAAAATCAAGACGTTTGATAGATATGAATATCAACAAAAAATTCATATGATTTAATCATGGAAATAATCAAAATAATTTAGTCGTTAACATTTTTTTATAGTGAGGGTTGCAATAGCCATTTAGCAATAAATAAAGAATAATTACCGACTTCTTGGCAGGAAATTTACGCGGTCGAAAGCTAAATATTAAAACATAAAAAGATGCAATAGATTTAACGAAACGAATGCTACCTGATACACGAACAAATCATAAAGTCAGATTTCCCGTAGAGTAACACTTTCAATATGCGCATGGGCATTAAAGGGTATTTGACAATATTATAAGGGTTTTGGTGTAGTATTTGTTAACGAAGTACCTTTAATTTAAAGCTACTAGTCAATGACTATGCTTTAATGACTCAGATATTTAATGACTTTTTTCACTTATTGAGTTGACGCATATTGAATTAACTATTAGGACAATATTAGCAGCAGATTTTTGTTAGTTAATCATATATCGAATAATTCCATTTATGCTTTGATCCGCGATTTTTTCGCGTAAATCTCTCCTTCGGACTCCCAATAGCTATGGCGTAATGCTATATGCTAATATGCCAACGAATAATCTAGCTAAAGAGGAATCCAATTTGTAAAGCATTGATAGGATATTTTTTGAGTAACAAAAAAAACAGAATTTGTTGCATTTGATTTTGCTAATATTTTTCGAGATGTTACCTTTACGTATCTGATCATAGTGTATTAAGATTATTGTAAGAAATATTATCCTAGATTATAAGTTGAATTGTTGAATAAATCTCGGGAAATCTATATGAAACTGTAGCATTGTAATTATTTATTTTATTTATAATCGATGTGTAAATGACGCCAAAACGATAACATCATGTCGTCCAATTATATAAAAAAAAAGAAAAAATGTAAAAGAAAGTGTAAAACAATTTTTAAAATCTTGAACGAACGTTGAACACGCAATAATAGCATAGAAATATTTATTAGCCTTATTAGAATTTAGCTGCAATGCGATTTAATTCCGGTTTAATATTAGTTTCATGCTAGCTAACGTTTCTAGTTCTGGCCGATTTCAAATTGATCAACTGCGAATGCTTCGTAATTGATAGCGAGGATAATTTTGGCAATTTCACGTGGTAACGTGGGATAATACCATTTTTATCCTGTTTCTTTCTTATTGAATTTACGCGTATCTATTTTAAAATCTGATATGTCCAATCTTGAAATCTTCGTAATCTAACTAGGTAATTAACATTTTTTTAATGTAACTGTAAGAAGCAGTTTCACATCAAAATTGCGAATTTATTTTATGATATTATTGGACTAAATCAAATCCAATTTTCTACTCGTAATCTGAATAAGATTAACAGTTAAAAAGAAATCAAAGCAATAAATTATTGATTTAAACATATTTTTCTTATAATCTTACATATATGGATGTATAACATTACAAATTTGTGATGACCCCAATGTCGTATGAGAAACATTTAATTTAACTATACACAGGTTAAAAATGAACTTTACGAATAGAAATTCAATTAGCTTTTATATTTATTTAATTTAGCAAAAATGGTAGGAAACATGTCAAGAAAAAATTAATATTTGCAAATTAGTTGTAACTTTCAAACAATTAAATAAAAAAAACAAACAAATTAAAAGTTCTTGCTTCCAAAATTCAGGACCCAGTTATTATTCGTCGCCTCAAGGCAAGGTCGTTTCATTTATTTCTCATTTAAAAAACATACATATATAATATAAAAACATACATACAGTGGAAATTGTTTATGATGACATTGAAGGGACCAGACATTTTGAGTCGTTAAAACCGATTGTTGTAAAAACCGAAATTCATATAATTTTTCTATTCATTGTAATGTTATGCACACACGAGTCTATTTGAAGAAAAAATATATAGAAAATAAATAAATATAATAATTGAAAACGTTTTAATCGAATACAATTTTTGGTGTATTCTTTGGGCCATTTCGACAAAGCTTCACTTTCAATATTTTTTTTATGAAAAAGATGTTTTATTTTCTCTCTCTTGTAATAGTCTAAATTGTCGAATGAGGAATTTCATACTATTTTATCAAATATCTTCTTTTTGTCTAATCTTTAACTTTGAAATTATAAGTGACTCGATATTAAAAAAAAATATTTTTTTATGACGTAGTACGACCTACAAATAAAAAAGGAAATAAATCACTATGTCTAGTATATCAGCTATCAATGCATTGATTAAATATTCTTTCAACTATGTTGTGGGTGTGCTAAGATTAAGTAAACTCATTTTTAGGTGTCTTCGAACGAACCCTAAGCAAGCATTTGCTTGTAAATTAGCCATTGCTGATAGTGTTCTCAAATGACAGATGTGCGACGTTAGTATTGTTTCTACGAAAAGAAAAAAAACACATGGTGTCGAGTCGTTATTAAATATATATTTCTCTGAAAAAACCTTTCAAAAAGGTGTTAAATGCTGTATGCCGTTATAAGCAATTCTTCAGATAAGGTTGTTGTATGGGATCTAACCAGGACCTCTAATATTCTCCGTTACAACCAATAGATTGCTATAATCGACTTCGTTACCACCAATTTATACTTTATATAGTTTACTTTTGTTTTATTGCATAAAAATGGAGACAGAATTTTTTTTACCTCATTTAATAAAAATAAATACATTTGTCGTAGAGTATATATTGGTGAAATTTAGAAATGAAAACAAATTTTTCTCTTTTAATTAAACATTTTCATAAATTTATTAAATTGTGACAAGCTGTTTAGATTTTTTTTATTTCTTAAAAATAAAATTCAAATATATTACGGTTATTTTATAATTACCTAACATCCTAGTGGTAGCAAAAATTCTCTTAATTCTGCAGCTTAGGAAATTCGTATTCGAAATTAAGAATTTTAATATATTATTATAATATCGTGCATATTTAATTGTGTATATAAATAGTAGTCTGTCTATATAGTCTTTAAATAATTAGATTAAATACGTATGTCCATTATCAGTTACATCTCACAATGAAGAGATCGGAACAATAGTTCAAAAAATAATAAATTAACGAATAAAACTGAATGTGATTAAAATACCATAATTTATTTTTCCTTCTTTAAAAATACAATTCCACGTAATTTTTGGAAAGATATTTTTTTTAATTATTTGAAAAGAAATATACAATATATAACGCTGTTAATATATCTTAATTATTTAATGTAATATTTAAATTAAGTTATGCGTTACCCTTTTTGAAAGTTCGAATAAGTTTTAAACTTAGTAAAAACTCGATATTTTAAGATAAATCTATTAATACATATCCCGCTTGCGAAATTTCAAAAATGTATCCTAAAACTTCCTCCATAACGACAACGATCACCTTCTTCCTTATACTGTCTCGTCTACCCTACTTAGGTAAGTAGCCTTGAGGGGATCTAATTTCGCAGAGAGGGGACATAACGCGAGACGTTGTATGGAATAGGGTAGGCAATAATTGGCCGAGTGGGACGAGGGTTGAACTTATACTAATAACTAATGTTTACTTCCATTTGTAGATGAAATAACGAAATCGAATCAAATTGCAATGTATTATTAAAATGTAATTACGAGATTATTGGCGCGTGGAAGCTGGGCGTGCCGTGTGTTTGTTACGCAATTACTTAAGATAGCGTTTGTTCATGGAGTAACTTTTTTAACCACTTATTACATGTGGTGGTGTCGTGGTGTCTGCAAATATTAAAATGGAATGTTTAATATCTTTAAGTACTTGTAAGTGTGAAAATCTGTTTGTTATTCAATTACGTAAAAAGTAATAATCTAATCGACTAAAAAAATTACATATAGGTAGGTCGTATTGTGGTCGTGATAATTAGTGTCTATTTAATATGAACCATTTTTTTATATTTCAAAATAGGTACGGTCAAGTAGGAAAGGTGCTAAGACTTGCTCATGTAATCACATTTTGATGTCACTTTAAACATAATTCGCGTTTGATAATTATCATTATTTTGATTATTAAATTTTGATTACTAAATCGTTAAGTTAGTTGAATACGCAATAATATAGATAAACATCACAAAGTATTTTTTCGCTGATAGGTACACTCACTACGAATATGCATTAATTGTAATACTCGCATGTACGAGTATTGACTACATATTAAACGTTTATGTATTTACCGTTGTAGCATAACAGTTATATCCAAGCAAATAGTTAAGGGTGACAATGCATATATGAAAATGTTTAAGGATGGTAAGTGGGAAATGTAAAAATTAATTCATAAATTCACCTTTACGCTTGTTGGCTATTCGGTAAACGAGTCTATGAGTTTCTAGAAAACATATACGTTGAATTTCAAGAGTTGTATGATCCTTAATTTTTATGCGAGTATAAATTTGTGTAACTACAAAAAAAGAAAATAACACATGTGTACAATGTAGAGAAAATGTATTTTTCGCTTATTAAATGAGTTCACGTTTTGTATTCCGTAACTTTCGGGTCACTTATATCGTCACAGTGATATATGAAAAGCAATATCATGAAATATCTCAGTATTGATATGAAAAACAAATCTCACATTGATGTTCCTTGAGTTCCTTTCTAATAATAAATAATTTACTATATAATTATTAATAATTTACAGATTGTAATAACAAATTTTTAAAGCATTATAAGATTTAAGATTAAGTAATGTAATTTCCTTTACGATCTTTTGTCCCTAATCACCAGTTGCAAAAACTAATCTTCCAATTTTGTATTATTTTTCGATTTTACGAAACATATCAGTATATGTTTGTCCCTACTATACTTACGTATATCCGAAGATTAGTTCGACTGTCAACATGACTGTTTGTTGCCTAAAAACTGTGCAACGAAGCAACGAATCACTGCCAAATTTGGCATGAGTATAGCTCGTGTGGCGGGAGTGGCACATTATAATGTTTTCTTCCTGTGAAATACTGACGTCACGAAAAGCTTGTTTGGATGTTTGTTATACAACTACTATCATACAGTTGGACAGATCTTCATGAAACTTGGAATTTTTAATTTCGGTAACAGCATACTTTCTGTAGGGTACAACCCGGATTTTTTTATTATCGTATTTATTAGTACTACAACACGTCATAAGATGGCGAAAAGTGTTTATTAAATATATTGCTCACGTGTTTCGAGCGCCCAAACTGTATGTTAATGTCGCCACCGTACTGAAAATCCAAACGAGTGAAGCCGCTGGAAAAATTTTTATTTATAAAGATACAAGTTAAAACTTATGAAACATTCAGTAAGATTTATTTATTTTCATCGTTATTTCGATTTGTATAATTTTCATTCGTAAGAAACGGTCTATCCAACGTATATAAATCTAAGAGTTTTTCATCTTCAAAACGACACTTAAGGTTCAAAAATATCAAACATATTCCTGGCAATTACATTAAAAAAATATTTATTGATATCATCCTCTTTAAAATTGCGTATGCTCTTCTTTGAGAAAAAGTAAATGAACTTTTGAACATATGCTGTTCGAGAACTGTCCGACTACTCCTTATCATATCTTATCAAAAGCCTGTCTGAGTTTCTTAACGATGTGTAAATAGAGTACACACACGTTGCCTTAAGAACAATCTGTAGCAGACGACGAGGCGTTTGCAATCTCGCAAGTTGATAACAAAGCATCGAGTATATGTTATCAAGGAGAGAACGGCTGAATGAAAATAATGAATCATACGATTTACCACATCGATGAAATGTTTACTATAACGACATACTTTTATTAATAAAATAATGCTGCTTCTGGCTATAACTATCTTATAGTTTTATGTTTATATTTTTTTTCATAAAAATGGTCAGTAATAATTTGTGAAAGGACAAATCGTTATGAAAATATAATCTATATTTTGTAAGTGAAGTGAATTTCTTCACAATGACGTGTAATGATTTAACATGACACTCAAGGACGTTTCGGAGTAAACGCGAATGCGTGTGTTAGAAATATTACTCTATAAGTTTTCTTATTGTGTAATTCTATGTTACAAAGAAAATTATAATCGTAATAAGATTTATGTTTATTCATTACTAAACTAAAATAAAAACATGAATGGGATACGAGAAATATTTTATATAAATTATATGTAGGTTCTGGCGCTAACAAGGTAATTCACGCCCTGCACACTTTCTTCTGTAAATGTGAAGTGGTAGGGTGCTATATCCACGCTCCGTTACAATGTGTTGTGGTACTTAGTCACCATTGTTTTCCCTACTTCGATGTAAAATATTATGAACTTTTACGTATATTGGTGACAATGTTCTGATACAACGTATCATTGTCTTCATAATCGAATATACATAAAAATATTAATAAATATCATCCGAACCATAAGATTATTATATATAATTATTAATGATAATATTTCATTGTATAAGATAAAATTAATGCTTTTGCCTTATTTCAAAAACTTAACTAACAGCTAAGTTTCATAGTAGTAAAGTCTAAAAATTAAATTAGTGTTAAGAATAGACTTAGTTGCCTACATATTGCAGCATATTATTACAGATTTAATATTATAATTAAGCACAGTTTTATCTCTTTATTTGAGAGAAATTTAACATTTTATGGCACTTCATTATTTTAATATTATATTTAGTTTAAATAATTTAAGATACAGTTTGCAGCTTTAGTTAGTTTCGTTAAAGAATTGATTTAATTTAGGCGTTAATTTCACTCTCCGGACGCTTTTAAGAAATTTCTCTGGACTACCTCGGACGTTTTTGAAAAGCGGACTGTTTTCGGAGAAACGTTTACGAATAAGATGCTTTCAATCATATTTTCCATTTAATTTATATCTTGTAGGTAATTTCCCCCGCATAGAATGTGTTTAACTAAACGTTGCTGGGGATTAATGTACCAAAGTGGTGAAAAACTCAGTATACCCGCACGGGTCCACGTCGTTATTAGCACCGTCGAGTTTCTTCCGCAAAGGCGAGCTCTACGTGAACAATTCGTCATTACCCAAACTACCCACACGAAAGCCGACGCAGCTCCGCTCCACTGAAATCTAATATAACTTCCTTCGAAATTTACATTTTAAATTTGACATCTTAATTAACTCCAGATAACAGAAGTAGTGATTAAATGCGTACGCGCTCATGGCGTGCAGGGCCACTCTCGGCCGCAATATGACGCGAGGGGTCATTTTTTAATTAAGATAGTGGCCGACCAGCCTTATCGCCAAGGTGATGGATCGCCGCCGTGGTTCCCGACCAATAACTCGATTGTTTTGGCAGTTCGTTGAAAGACGATTTGTTATTTTTATAGGCGAACCGGCGTTTATTGTATTTGCGCCCAAATTAGAGTCCGGCGACACGCGATGACCTATTTAAAACGCAGGCTAATGCCGTGCCACCTAACTTGCTTGAGCTAAACTTAACACTACACAGGCTAACTGTAATTTAGCCTCGATTTAATTAATCTCGATCGTCTGATCACAATTGCTTAATTAATTGTCATTAAAGTAACACGTAATTGATTACTTGCGTACGTATAATCAATTCCTTAATGGATAAGCGAGGAATATAAGTTGATTTCATGCTTCATTATGTCTGCGGGTTGTATTAATTGGATGTTGTAGAATATGTTGAAACAGGTAACTATATTAACTTTTAATTGGGTTTCGATACGTGTAATTGGTTGTTCGTAAATTATGGAAGGCTTTCAAGTGGGGTTTTTCAGTGGTATGGCGTTTTTTTTAATGGTGTTTGTTATAAAATGATTATAAATTATTTGAAGTGAATAATACGTAAAATATGATAATCGTCATGAATTATATTTTTAATAATAATCAAACACACGAGTAAATTTTTTTCTTATCAAAAATAGTTAATTTTTCCTACAAAAAAATCTGGAAGATGTTTGTTAAATATTCAATAATTTAAATGAAGATTTTTTTCAAAATTTTATTACTAATTGGTTCTTTACTATTAGTTATAAATTTTCTATTATAACACAATCTATTACAATATATATATATATGTCTGAAAAAATAATGCGAGTAAATTGAATACAGTATAAACAATAATATTATTGGTGTCGCAATAGGAGGATGAGAGATTGTTTCGGGTATATAAA
Source organism: Druceiella hillmani (assembly GCA_039881145.1). Taxonomy (NCBI): domain Eukaryota; kingdom Metazoa; phylum Arthropoda; class Insecta; order Lepidoptera; family Hepialidae; genus Druceiella; species Druceiella hillmani. The sequence goes on along the minus strand of JAYKKI010000074.1, from coordinate 5,969,322 downwards.
ATGACTTGATATTTTAATATTTTTTAAAAAATATGCGTGTGTAATTTTGTTATCACGATTGACCTAATTAATTAATTGCGAATAAGTAATCTATAACCGCGAATTTTCAGTGAATATCACATTTTTGCAATTTAATAATTAGATATTTTTTTTGATTCATACTTTTTTCGTACTTTCAACACTTTTTTCATACTTTTAAAAGTATTTTTTCGTACAAAAAACACTTTAAAGTGTTTTTGTACGACTCATATGATTTTTATATACATATGTTTAGATAATTCTTGTTTGTCAATCACCGTAAGTAAAATCTGGTAAATAATACCGCAAAGATTGCTATTAATCATTTATTGCAAATAAAGAGCATAATATTAATGTACGTCTTTACGATATTAACACGTTTGCAGTATATTTATTTCTATAAATTGTTCCTTGGTAGAACAAAAAGTATTGTAATTTTCTTAATTTACTCTAAATGTCTCTGCCCTTTGATTTTAGTCGCTAATAAATTTAAGCGCCACTACTTATCCTGTTACTAGTCGGAAAAATATTGATTGAACAAATTATCAAGTGAAACTTCTGTAAAGTAGAATGATGGCAATATAGAAAAGAAGAAAAAGGTGACGAAGATGATGAATAAGATTACTTAAGAGATATTTATTCACAATTAAATGAAACTACGTGATGTAGTATTACTGCTACTTTATTTAAGTTCTTTACCTATCCCTATTATATTACCTATGTTTCGTTGTATTACAACATCTTTAAGTGGGATATTAGCAAAGATCTTTGATAATAGCCCACCTGAAGATGTAATACAAAGAAACCTAGGTCGTGGTAAAGAACTTAAAGAAAGTAGAAATAATACTACATCACGTAGTTTCATTTAATGGTGAATAATGAATTTCTACATAATTAACGCCAAATAGATTCCATACAAAATATTTAATATTTTACAAACTGAGACTGAGATTTTTACGAAGATACACAAAAATGAATGTGGTCTGATAAAAAGTAACTTATTAAAGGCGACATTTAAGACACGAAAGAAATATTATTTGAAGAAAGATGGGTAGATATATACGAGTACTAATGATAAGAAGTGGTAGAGTGTATTCATTCTTGATTACATTCCGATAAATTAATAAGTTTATCATTCTATTCATTAATTTAAATAGCGTGTGAGATAGTGGCAGTAAGACATAGGCAACTATTTGAACAACGTGTTTTGCTTCACTAAAATAAACATTTTAAGTTGTTAAAACTTTTATACTTAAACTAAAATAAAGTCTTGAACGTACTTTAGAATTTATGTACTTTTCGCGTTTAATTTGTTTTACTGTATTTCACATTTGGACAAACTGAAAAAAATGTGGAGTGAACGAAACATTAACAAGGCCACTAAGACCCGGCTCGTTCGAACTCTGGTGTTACCCATATTTCTCTACGCCGCACAGACGTGGACGCTACGAATACTTGAGAAGAACAAAATAGCCGCTCTGGAAATATGGTGCTGGAGAAAAATGCATGGGGTACCGTGGACTGAGTTCCGCACGAATGTCTATATACTTCAAGAACTCATCATCAAGCGACGTCTATCAACACTTGTTCAGACTCGGATTCTAACATTTTTTGGTCACGTCATGCGTGGAGATAGTAGCTCTATAGAGCGCATTGTTGTGCAGGGAAGAGTAGAAGGCACTAGAGCACATGGGACGTCGTCGATGCGGTGGACATACGAGATCAAGTCTGCTGTAGGCGGTGTCCCGTATGAGTGCAACAGGGTGACGACAAATAGGGAGAGATGGAGAGGCATCGTGAGGCGAGTAACAGCGGCCACCAATAACAGTACTACATGCTGACCACGACCGCTCTGTCAAGAGCGAAACGACCGAGAAGAATTTTACAGCCCCATGTCGTTAGAGGCCCGCGCGCTTCTATGTGTACAAATGTCTAGTCAAATGTTTAAGAATCTTTATTAAACCAAAAAGATTTATCTTTTGCAAAAACATAGATCTATTGTGACATTTCAGAATTAACTAAGAAAAGACTCAGCCGATTATCGATATGAATTCGTAAATGGAAAAGTTCTCTCTCTACCTCTCGGACGTTGAGAATGTCTTCGTTCTGTTTCTTGCGTCTTTTTCTTATAAACCTTCACTTTTCTCTGCCCCGCAATTGTTCGCGGTTGTACTAATCACTATTTATGATGAGTTTAATTAAATTTGTCGTAGTTTAATAAAACGTGTCATCATTGTCTGTTATCATAACAAATTCATTTATCTATACATATATTTAAATTGTACAGCCACATTGCACTTAATCTCTTGCGGAACGCAAACCAATACATTGCACACATTAATTAATATGTCAATTTTCTGCAGAACGCGCTAAATTTATTTTTGAGTGGAACCACTTTCGTCCCGAAGGTGCTATATGTATTTTGTGTTGTCGCAGTAAAGATGGGCTAGTTCAGTTTACTATTGGCCTTTTAAATTATTTATATTATCTCATAAAGTACTAATAATTGCAGTGCTATCTTTTTCCTACCCCCGCAGATACGTCCAACCCCCTCTGTACGAATGCTTACTATTAGCTTCATTTTTGTATGGGAGGAATCCTGTCATTTTCTATGGCTTGATAAAATACACTTCGTATTGTTACAAGATTTGTGAAAAAATATGCTTTGCCAGTTTTGAGCAAGAAATTTTTTTTGTGCGATAAGCAATATTTTGAGGTTAGAAAAATTAAAAAAATATCTTGTTATTTAAAAAAAATCCTTAACGAAACCTTATGGTTTCGCACACAAACATACACATTCACATTTCCTATTTAATACTTAAAAAAAATCCTCTTTCATTCTTCAATTTTCTTTAAATCGTGGACTGTATTGCATATCTAACCTAGGTATCTTCATTGAAAAGTTCTGAAATATGTAAATAAATTGATAAACAAAATGTTTTCATACTAACATACTAACTAACACAAATATTGATGGGAACAAAGATATTTATCTTGTATTTTTTATTGTATTTTCTTACTAACATCGATCTGAATGTAACTTACATCGTCAACGTGACCCCCTATCATCTTACGACCATTTCGCTTTCTCTGAAAATACAATTGAGGATCGACTGCTTTTTTAATTAAACTAGGAACCCTTATACTTTTGTCTCATATGTCTGCCTGTCCGTCTGTATATCGTAGCCATTTTACTTGCAGGTTATTAGTGCTATAAAGCTTATCTGATGTGGTATATATATAAAAATCCTACAAAGTTATGAGATAAAATCTTTAAAAAAATATTTTTAGGGTACTTCCTCTACATGCAAATTGTGGGTGTTTTTTTTTATTCGCTTACCCCATCGTATAGAATGCTGTTGAATAGGTCCTTAGGAATATTGAGGGTGTGCCATGAACGCTTTTTCGATACATGGATCCGTTTACGATTTATGAAGTTTTAAAGTGATATTTTTTTAGAGTAACGTGTCCCCACCTCCTACCAGCTAATAGCGCTTTTTAATATCTGAAAGTGTTCACAATAGTAGTATGTATAACGAAATTAAATGCAAAATTATCACAGCGAACTAGGTTCTGCTAGGTAACGAGTAGTAATTGACCAACTTATGATGATGCAGTTGGAATTGTAAAAAGTTCATAAAAACTCCAGAGAAATTACTTAAATCGACTGCAAATTTTTTTTGGAATATCTATTATGTTCGTGAAAAATTTACTAGGCTATATACTCACATGGTGAGAAATCATATTAATATTGTAAATATTTTAACAGAAATACTATGTCCTTACGAACTGTAGGCTTAAGTCTCTATATCCGCCTAAGTATGTACGGAACCCTCGTAGTGCGAGTTATACTCACACTTAACAAGTTTTTTGTACTACTGCGACACATTTAGTAAATTACAAAGTTATTCATATTAGTAACTATAGTTTCACGACGTTCTATGTGCCGCTTAAAAATTGTTTTACCCAGTAAAGATTTAAATTGTGTTCAGTTGATTTTTTTGCTGTATTGTAAATAATTACTTAAGATTGCTTACTTTTTTAAGTGACGAAGTTGTGTCCTTAATATTTCTTTACTTACCAATATCACGCTCGGTTAATTCAACTAGCCTCCTCTTAACTACCGCTAAAGAGGGAGGCGTCTCAGTTGATTTTCTTTCCGCTGTTCTCTAGTTATTTTTGTGGTAAATGTTGGTTTCAGTATCCAACTGTAGTATATTGACGTATTTATTGATTAATAATTAGACGACAATTTCTGTCTCGGTTCATTTGACATAAATTTTTGTTTCATTGAAGTTCATGATTGTGGTGCTAATATTATTGGGCAATATCGACTACATAAAATAATATTTTGAAATTTAAGCAATTTCAAGAAGCACAAACTTTGAAACAATTTGATTTATATATTATTTGTCACAGTAGAATAAAGTAAGAAAATTTTGTCTGTTCGGTAATCTGTTAATGGTTAAACCACTTATTGTATATTATTGGTCTACATCGACTACGTATGAATACATATCTCAAAAATTAACCAATTTTAACGATAACATAATTTTTAATAGAATTTAGACCAATTATCTCATTATATAATATTTAAACTAATTTTTTCATAGTCACAATTGCTTCATAACACTCGCGCGCTATTTAAAAGCACTAAAACTTCCTGCGAAGCTACTCAAGCTCCGACAAAAAGCTCGCACGTACAAAGATTAGAAAGTATTATTGATATACTCGTAATATTTATACATCCATATCACTTTCACTTACAATAAATGTGTACGATTGGGCCGTGCGAAAAAGCACTTGCCTCGGAATCGATTTTCCTTAACGCAGATAAAATACGCAGCTTTAAGGCAAGTATTGCTTGTTATAATTCTATCGCTTGCCATAATTCTCTACGAGGTTATAAAGCTCTGTATCGATCGGTTGAGAGTGACCGTTGAAAGCTTCCTCGACTAACTTTAAAGTTTATTGTCGTAACTTAATGTTTAATTGGTACCTGGCTTTTACATTTAATTCCATTATAGCTGTAAAGCGGCATGTTAAATGGCAGGAAATGTTATTAATGGACGCTATTTGTACCAGACGTTGTTTTTTCTTAATAAATACAAACATTATACTGTACGTGATTGATGTACTATTTAAATCTTGATTATTCATACGTTACGTGGATGTATGTATGTTATGTTTTCCATATTTTCGATCAGATATACGTTTCATATATTAAATAATGTGATTTATTTTGTATTGTGTGCTGGCTTTAAGAAATTGTTTATTGTTATACCCCCAAACAAATCCGCACGGACACTGATATGCATGTCCGTACGGATTTGTTTGGAGAAAAGCGACTACGACTGTGTTTTGTTTTATACAATAATATTTACGGTCAATTTAATAACAATGTTCTCAACGGTTTAGTTATTTGTTTTGTACTTTAGTTGAGCACAGAACTGTACAGCATTGTATTGTAATATAAAAATGTTTTTGACATCTCCCTTGGAGCATTACTTTGGTGTAGCTATAGCAGTTTAGTTTGTTTAACTTAAAGATATTTCTACCGTTCGATTTTGGAACAAAAAATTAATCATAACAGATAGTCTATAATAATTATCTGTACACCCCGTTGAACTTTTTTTATAGATTTCCACGTTGTCTACAATAATTTAATACGCAACTTTAATGTAAATGTAATAATGGTTTAAAACTTTGTATCGGAAATACACCCCGTACAATGCTCCCTTTATCATTGTCGATCATTACCCACATATTTTAAACATATATTATATAATCTGTGTCCATCTGGACACAAAAAAAAACTATACGATGGTGAACATTTTTTTTATATTGACATGAAAGCATGTCAATTGGATAAGCTAAACGAATAATAAATTTTTGTGTCAACCCTAAAAAATTAACAAAATTTTGCTATGTAAAATTACCATCCTGGGGTCGCGTATCCTACATGTAAATATAAAATCAATAGTGATATAAATAGATGAAATCGTTAATCTTGAAAACTATGAATTTATACTCCATGTATGTTTGCAGTTTTTTACTATTTATCATGATTTTTCTGTTAGGTTTTTATTATTTTAAGCGACACACTCTTGTATTTTTTTTTGTTCCGTTATACTATAAAAATAATATGATAAAAAGTAAAATTTAAAAAAAACCCTAGAGAAATAAATCAGAATTTTAAACAGTACGAAATAATTACTCCAGAATAAACCAGTGTGGCTTTTTATTGTTGTTTCTTATCCTACTTATCTGCTTAAGATATGCGTGATATTATAATAACTGTGATAAAAAATACACAATAGTGAAAAAAACATAAGTTAATATTGCTACCAAAAAACAAGTGAATTTTAAACGATTTGATAATAAATTGGTGTAAACAATCTTGTATTCGAGAAACTATATGCAAGTCAGCAAATACAGGACAGAATGTTTTTTTATTGTGTTGTACTGACACTGGCTGTCGCATACGTAATTTTTTATACAATCACTTGGGAAAAAACATATTTCCATCAGGATGACAATCAATACAGAATTTACTTGATCCTTTAACTAAATTTTCATCTATTTTTCTACAATTATCGAGTTTTCTGTTCTTCTTTCGGCACACGGCTCAATTGTGTATTAATCAAATATTAGCGAAATTAGAATTTAGGTATATATTTTATTCCATAGCGTCTCTAATTGTGATTTATTAAATTAGCAGTTGCAATGTATTTAGTACGTCAGAAATTTCGAAAACTCCATGTGCTTTTGGCATTACACATTTTGGAGATACACGTTAAATATTACAAGTTATGAAAACTAGTTACTAAAATTTTTAAATAAATAATTATAAATTGCAATGTAAAATATGATTGGGTATGTACATCGTAGTAAACGCAGATTCATTTTAGTGGTGTGAATTTAAATGTGTAACAGAAAGATCGATATTTAACAAATTTACTTATAAATGAAGCAAACCAACTCGTGAAATAAAACAAAAATTAAATCACCAAAGTCTGATAAACGGTCGATCAAAATGCGTTATTTATTTCATTGTCAGATTGCCCTTTTGCTTTGTAATGGTTGCTTTACCCTTGTAGTTTAAAAAAATATAATTTGATTTAACTAACCGTAATATTCATATTTTTCTCACAGAACTGTACATTTTTTTTCTATACGAAATATAAAAAAACAGGAAAACGGCATAAAAAAAATCTTGTCAACTAAGGTTCTTTTACTTTGACTACTTTCAACTGAAATATTACAATGAAACATAATATTTTTTAGAAAGTCTATTATATGATTTACTATATATTAGAAATATGGCAGGCGACCTAGCTGAAACACTTTAAATTTTTGGCCAAAAAAGCTATTGAATGCTTTAATTGATTTAATAGGTCTTATTTGTTCTTTTATACATTATTTCTATACCAAAATCGTTAATTTAAAAAATTCGGTTAAATGGTTCTAGCAGAACCGTTTTATTAGTTAAGTATATAAATATCTATAAACGACGTAAAGGCATGGAACGGAACCGGAAAAATGTACAAATTAATTTACGTCTATAATACCAAAATAAGTACACTAACCCGACCTTGTGGGTGTTTAGCACGAAAAATTGTGTAAATTATTGTTACTGACTGCCTTTTTAGAATTGTTTAGGAGTTGTGATATTAAAACCTAACCTTTTACAATTTATGCTTTTTTGTAATTATTAGATCAAAATAAACCACGCCTGGTGCTACCGAATCACAGTTTTAAAATACACAATCGGATCCAGCTACAAAGATAAAATTATTTTTATGAAACTTTAATGAATGGCAACATTCTTATAATTATATTGACTTCAGCTAATATAGAGAGGATGAGGATCTATATTATTAATTACGTTAACAATTATGCGCTTGTTAGAAAAGTATTTTAATATAGGTGCTTGACCCAGTTTAAATTCGTCGATTGCTCAGCGAGTCACGTAGTAACTTCTCGACGTAGTTTAATTGTCACATCGTTAAGGGAAGCAAGCAGACGGTGACCAAGTACAATTATTATATTTTAATTAATATTTATTCCAGTAAATACTCTTGATTAAAAGAACTAACTTAAATACTTTCGAGTCGAGGGCTACTACGCGAGATGTTTGTTAATTGAGTTCGTTAATTGAATCTCTTAAATGGTTCTTGGGGTGTAAAGTTGAAATTAACTAATTAAAATGTTATAAATGTTTAATTTCGACCTAAATTTATAATATGCATGACTAAACTTTAGTGTATACTCTAATATTAGGACAATTATTTGGTCGTTAAACAATTTAATAAATTTGCCCAAAGTAGTGTACATTATTTAAACAAATTGTTTTAGATTTCTAAACAAAGATTAAAATAATTTACTGTGTTTATTTTTAACAGAATCCTGTTGCCAACGTAGAGATAATTACATTATAATTTACTAAATTGATTTTTATGCTTTAAACCGGTTCCATACATGTTCTCTATTTATTTTTAAAACACTTAACAATAAATATCTAGAAAAGCTTTTTATGAACAATCAATTTTGTTGCAATCAATAAATTGCATAATACTAGAAACAACTTGATTATTAATTACGTGTTCAGCGTGTAGCTCTGTGTTAAATATAGTTTTTTTTATTAACAGCTACAGTGATCTACCATTTAAATAAAATCGGTAGGTTTTCGTTGGGTCACACAAACAGGTATATCGTGTTAATATTTTATTATTTGTGAATTACGTCGCAATTATTTTTAACAATAGACATTTTAACATCGTTTCGTTCGTCTGTTCGTCACATTTCAATTACTGCAATTTATAAAATATCAAAATTATATATTGTCACCACAAGCGAATAATAAATGGTCACGTATAAAAAAATAAAAGCAAGGTACTCCCCAAACGCGCAAATTTCGGAGTACCGTTGAAAACATTTTTTTTTAATTATATTCCAACTATTTTTTTCCTTTTGATACAGCCGTCTGCAATGACCCTTAGAATGAAATATGTAGTATTACTGTATGTTTAACAATTTGTTAATTTTAAATTTTAAAGTTAGAGTTTCATGGTTCGTTCTAAAACTGAACTTATACTTATGATATGAAAATAACAAACGTTTGAGTAATGGTTAAGATAGAATGGTGAGGCAAACTTTATTGTATATAGCATTTGAAAAAGATGCGCGTAGCGTCTGCTATCACCACAAACTTCTATTATTACCGATGAATAAATTATTTTGCGAGTATTATACGAATATACCTTCCTATATAATATAACTTCCTAACAATATCAAACTTTTC